>OY756983.1:4449046-5649046 GCA_963580505.1 Ennomos erosarius | reverse complement strand
AAGTTACTATGTTTAAATTGCTGTTGGCGAGCTCACTAATATGATTGATAAGTAATACCCCAGATAATATAATACCTACAGTACAGATACCTCATCCCATACAATGGAATAACGCGGGCTATTTTACGATTTTTTTTTTTCTGAATAACGCAAGATTATCAACCGACATTTATTGCGTGTTGGCGAAGAATTGGACCAAATGAATACACTTGACACTAACTAGAAACTCTAGACATGATTACTACATTTTTTTCAACTTCGGGCTGTTTTTAGTTTGTGCCGGATGGGACCCCATGGTAATACCCCAGATAATATAATACCTACAGTACAGATGCCTCATCCCATACAACGGAATAACTCGGGCTATTTAACAAATTATTCTTTTTCTGCATAATGCAAGATTATGAAGCGACATTTATTGCGTGTTGGCGAAGTGTTGAGCCAAATGAATACACTGGACATTAACTAGTAACTCTCGCGACACGATCACTACATTTTTTTCATGTTCGGGCTATTTTTCGTTTGTACCTGATGGGACCCCATGGTAATACTTAGAACTAGTCTTGCTTGGCCAAGGTACCTAAATATTACACTCCAATTGTTACAGGTGGCCGTGTTGCTTAACATCCAATGAATGACAAGCGTCACATCATTCCTTTTCATAAAAATAAGAGAATATAATCTAGTTTTTAGAGCATACACAGGTTAATTATTATCACAATAGTTCTCAATACAGAAAATTATTATATTATCAAAAATTCTTTTATAAACTGCTTATTCAATCAATCAATCAATCAAATAATATTTTATTGACATGAAGGTTTTACAGAGCATAATAATGAGTCCATAGACTCCTGAACTAGTTTAACACTGTGTTTCAGGAGCCATGGCTTCTCCCCTTATAATATGTTTCACATTATATTATGTCATACAAAAATGTTATATAAGAATTTAAATAAAATGTTCTAAGTTAAATATTCAGCTTAAGTAGTTTATTTTAGTACGTATGTGTATGTGTATGTGTATAAGTGTGTGCACTGTGTATGTATATGTGTAAATGTATGTGAATGTGTATGTGTTGTGTATGTGACTGTGTATGTTTGAGTTTATTTATTTATTTATTTGATAAATACAATTGTGAACTTACAGCTACGCCAAAACATTCACATTGTTACACTAGGTTCTTATATGGATAAAACAATATATATTTATAAAGCCGACTAATGGGGTCAGTATGTATGTCAGCATCTGGGACTTCGCTGAGGAAGCGGTTAATAACCGCTACAGCCCTTGCCGTCGGAGCATTATGAGCGTGCCATGTGCGCAAAGCAGGAGGGGCAGCAAACAACTGGTGGCGACGTCTTAGACCCGCGCGAATATAGTTTTGCGGCACAAAGTAGTATAGTCTGCTAAGCACTGATGGATTGTCTACCTCGTTACGCATCAACAGGCAGTAATGAATAATAAGCAATAGTTTACGCCGAAGCTCCAACGTAACGAGGCCCACCATTCCCGAGACAAATAATGAAGGAAAGAGAAAGGGATAGTATCCATAAGATCTTTTATAGAGATACCTCGCAAACTTTCGCTGCACTCTTTCAATCATGATTGTATATTTTTTGGTTCTTGGGTCCCAAACAATAGCCCCAAATTCGAGAGAACTACGAACATACGCATTATACAACATAATAGGAATGTTTACATCTTGAAACTGGGACGAGGTTCGAGTTATAAAACCCAGGGTTTTGTTAGCCCTTTTACAGATGGATGTGATATGCTCACTAAAATTAAGCCCACTGTCCATAATGACACCTAAGTCGCGAATTGAGTCAACCCGCTCTAACACGTCTTGCCCAAGGGTATACGGATAACTAACAGGCACAAGTGATCTAGTATAGGTGACTACTTTACACTTGGATACATTAAAATGCAGGTGGTTTAATTCCGCCCATTCCGCAACTGCATCAATATCGTGCTGGAGGATTGCACAGTCAGAAGTACTGCCAATACTATGGAAAAGCTTCATATCATCAGCAAACATAAACATTTGGCCGTACTTAGCACCTCAGGCAGGTCATTTATCATAGTAAGAAATAGAGTAGGCCCCAAAGTAGATCCCTGGCTGACACCAGACCTCGTGAAGTAATCATCAGAAAAGTATCTACCCAGTTGCACGTACTGTCTACGATCACTTAGGTAATTGGCAATGAAATTTAGAAGATTTGGAGAAAAACCAAGACAAGAAAGCTTAGATAGTAAGATATCGTTGTCTACAACATCAAATGCTTTTTTCAGGTCAAAATATGCAGTGTCTACCTGCATACCACTGTCCATTTCAGCTGTAACATAGTCTACAAACACGACGTGATTTGTAGTGGTAAAGCGTGCACGACGAAACCCATGCTGCGAATCGTGAAATAGGTGACTGATTTGGGCAGTGATATATCGGTTAATTACCATCTCAAATATTTTTACAAAAGTAGAAAGCACTGCTATAGGTCTCTGAGACTTTATATCATCTGAAGAGCTATCTTTTGGAACTGGAGTAACCCTAGTTACTTTCCACTTTGTCGGATATAGGCTGTAACGCAAAGATATGTTATAAATATGGAGAAGGGGGGTAGCTCCAACGCTTGAAGACAGTCCTTAACCAAAAAACTGGGTATACCATCCGGTCCAACAGCAGAAAAAGCTTTGAGTTTCTTTACTGCACGACGCAGATCAAGAATCGTAACACTGTCCATTGTAACACATGGCGTATTTAGATGTTTATGAGCTGAACGCTCAGCAGCCTAGGCGTCCAGCTGCGGAATTACATCCAAGAAAACCGAAGCAAAGTATTCAGCAAAGGCATCTGCTGCTTCTTGCCCAACAACAGAGTGATTGTTATAACTATACTCGCGTGGCCGCGTCATGTTCTTACGTTTATTCTTAACATGAGTCCAAAAACTGGACGGGTCTTCGCGTATGTTCCGTTCTACCGTCTGCAAATATCGGTCATGAGCAGCATCGATAAGTGATTTTACTTTAGTTCTATAAAATTTAAACATTTCACGATTATGTGTTTTTATGTGTATGTAGGTGTGTTTATGTATGAGTAGATGTATGTGAGGTTGTGTGTGTGTAAGTATAATTATGTATGCATATAGTTATAACAACACTAAAAGTAAAAGCTTTTTAAAAGATTTTCTACCCCCTCATAGTCGAACTGTTTTAGCCAGCTTAATATGATGCTTTTTATTTCATTATTACTCATCTTCTTAATCTTGTGTACCTGATTGATTTTGTCATATAAGTGAGGAGCAACAATATTATTATTATTATTAAATTATTATTAAATATGTGTGGACATTTCACACAGCGCTATCTAGCCCCAAACAATATTGAACTGCTTCTGCGCAAATCTACTTTTAGCTCTAGGGACAGGGCACCGATCTACTCTTTTGATATTCTCAGGCAGAGGTACAGTTTTTCTGTGATACCTGCGTATACTTTCGTATATAAATATTTTTCTTACGCTAAGAACATCGGCTCTACTGTAGACATCGGTGGTCGGGTGTCTAAAAGGCAAGCATTGAAGCACCTTCAGAACCGCACGCTGAGCACGTTCTGCAGTTATAAGGTGAGTTTTTGCTGCACTTCCCCATGCACATATACAATATCTCACGAGGCACTGACACAATGCCTTATATGTTTGAATAAGTACCTTAAAGTCTGGCACTTCTCTAAGATTTTTAAAAGCATAGATGAGCTTCCTAACTCGTGACGCCAATACTGTAATATGTGAGCTCCAATTTAGTTTTTCGTCAATTGTTACCCCAAGATATTTAATTGTATTAACACGTGACAACATTGCGCAGCTACATTGAGCTGGCAAAGAGTTACCACGATTACAAGGAAATGTATGTATTTTTACTTTGACGCTATCTCCAGGGCTTGAGTGACCCTTGCTGAAGCACATATACTTCGTCTTATTAGTGTTGAGTGAGAGGAGACTATTCTCAAGCCAATTAGTCACATGCGAAAGACATCTCTCACTAAGCTCTACCACTCTTTGCCAAGTCTTATCATGGAGAAGCAGAACTGTGTCATCAGCAAACATCAGCAAGTCTACCCCAGTCAAATAAGTACCACACAGGTCATTAATGTACACAAGAAAAAGTGTAGGCCCCAGAGTACTGCCTTGTGGTACGCCGTAGGTGCATACAGCTTCATCGCTCTCATGGCCTTCAACTCTTACCCGCTGAGTTCTACCAGTCAAATAGTCTGCGAACCAGTCATGCGCTATTCCTCTTATACCCACATTCTCCAATCTCGTCAGTAATATAGGAATGGATACTGAATCGAAGGCTTTTTGCAAGTCCAAAAAACCCCTAGACACTTCTCTCCCCCATCTAGATACGAAGTGATTAAAGAAGTGAGTTTCAGCACAGCATCTTCGGTTGACTTGCCCTCTCTGAACCCATATTGGTTTTCGTTCAAGAGCAAGTTCTTCTCTAAGTACCTATTAGCTTTAACTTATCAAAACAGTTGAGAGTCCATCATACAAAACTAACAATAACGTTAGTAATAAAAAAATAAGTTTATTTTGGTGTCATAAATTTGTAAAATACATTAATTTGTTAAAGTACGATTTGAAAATATCATCATCATCATCATCAACAGCCTGAAGACGTCTATTGCTAAACATAGGCCTCCACCAAAGAGCCCCACCTCGAGCGGCTGCCTCCTGCATCCATCGGCTCCCCGCGGCTTTCGGCAGACCGTCGGTCCAACTAGTAGAGGGCCTACCTACGCTGCGTTTTCCGGTTCGTGGTCGCCACTCGAAAACCTTTCTTTCCCTTCGGTTGTCAGTTCTGCGAGAGATATGGCCTGCCCATTGCCACTTCAACTTGCCAATCCCAAGAGCTATATCGGTCACTTTAGTTCTCCTGCGGATCTCCTCATTCCGGATTTTATCTAGCAGGGAAACTCTGAGTATAGCTCTCTCGATACCTTTTTTACGCTTTATAGGCTTGCGTCTGACTACTACCTCACCTGATGGGAAATAATAAACGTGGAAGCAAAATGCTTGCGTGACTTTGAGCTTACTAATAAGGCCAACAGTAAGAGACCACATCTCAGTTCCATAAAATTCATCACTGGCAACACACACTGATTGAAAACCTTAGTTTTCAGGCGCTGCGGTATTTTGGACGAAAAGATAGATCGAAGCTTCCCGAACGCTGCCCAGCCGAGTTCCTCGTGCGACCTCTTTTTCGAAGTTTGTTGAAAATATTGTAACATACATTTATACTTTTGATACCATTTTATTAAAACTGTAGGTATTTTGATGTAATAATTATGCTGACTTACACTATTCAATTGGGCAGGCTTGTAATGTTGTTGTGATTTGAATACTAATTAATAAAATCTAATACATACATTTAAAACACTGTTTTTGTCCACCGTACAAGTTGAAAACCATAGAAAAAGAAAAAAGTGTAATCAAATTTATCGTATTCGTGGTTCTCCGGGCCGTGGGCCTCGGGGATCGTGGTCCTACGGTAGTAACCCAACTCAATAGGTTGTGCAATGTCTGTGCAGCATATAGCTATATCATCTACCAATTAAGATAATGAATCTTTTTCCATTTCTTAAGTAGGTATATGTTTTTTACGATATTTCTATAAAAAATAAATTTACAAAAATATTACAGAAAATCTAAACAAACCTAGAAAGCCGCCGGCAGCGGGGAAGGCCCATGCTACCGATGGTCAGGACATGTAGGTAATCATAGGTTTTCAACCATGTCTAGCAGTAAGTAAATGTCAGGGAATATCCATTCTGCTTAATCTCAAAATGAAATCTAGAAGGTACATTTGTACTTTGACTTCTATGGGTTTTTTTGTGACAAAGAATCCTGGGACTCCTGCTTGTTCTAGTGTTGTTTGTTGGTCACTGACCTGGAAACAAATGAACAACATTGAATATACGTCATTCATTTAGTCATTACCTGACCCACATGGGCTAAGTAAGTTACATCCTACCCCTGTTCATAGGAAGAGGTAAGCAAAGGGATGAATGGATGGGACAGCAATAGAAGAGGGAGGCAGGTGAAGGCATTCCCTTTCCTTTCTCTCTGTGCTTTGACAGTGTGAGTACCTATCCTATAATAGCTTCATCTTCATTGCCGGCTGTTTTATCACATAATATGCATGCATAACGGCACGTTATTAATGGGCATGATGACTACTATTAAAAATGAACAAGTAAATATTACTTTCATATAGAAGATTGAAAATGAAAGCAATAATTGAACAAATAAGCAAAATCGGTAAATAAATCACGGAGTAATAAGCTTTTAAAGTTTCTACAGGAGGCCCTCACGCTTACTATGAAAAATCTACTCGTGACGTCACATCCCAAACAGATTGTATGAAAAGCAACCACAGCTTACTAATGAGGTACTATAACGACCTTCCTCTGACGTCACTGGCCGTTTGAGCTATCTCTTTCTATTCCGGTTTTTAAAATGCTTGTAACTTGGTCATTTTTTGAGATATTTAATTTTTGTTTTTACAAATATTTATCTTTTGAGGAACATAATTTATCAAAAAAAAAAAATTTGTCATCATGCCTATTATCTAGTGCCATGGAACTGATGCAAGAATTAATTTGAATAAGTACTTTGTCTTTTTTCATGTTTTTTTTATGCATGATAGGCTTGCGTTTGACCACTATCTCACCTGATGGGAAGTGATGAGATATTTAAATAATTATTTTACCCTTCTTATTCTATTAGAAGGGTTTATAATTTGGAATGGGACAGGTAAGACCACTGACATCCCGCTTGGGGTGTATTGTGCCGCTTGGGGTGTATTTTACCCTTTTATTGTCTTCCAAATAATTGACTGAGCGAATGAAGCGAGTGAGTCTGCTTCAAAACACAGTTTTTGGTTTTGTCTTTGAGGACAGGTTGCATTTTTAAACACATCTTGACAAAACTTGGTCAACCTCAAGGGTGTACCTACCATGGGTATTCCTATTATATACCTATTTATTCAAGTAAGCTATTACCTTTTGATCCAATTGTAAAACTAATTTCATATCAGTCTGTCTTAATTCTTCTTTGTGTTTTGCTAAAAGTATGGTCTTCTGGAAGTCTTGTTGGTCATCTGGTGTCGTGTTTATCATGTTCTGGATTTCCACTGTAAACATCATACCAATACATATTTATAACATATATCAATTCAGCCTTTATGTATGAGTGAATGTTCAGCACAACCAGGTGAGCCCGGCACCAATGACATTTCAAGGAATTTGTACTCACTCTTACAATAGTGAATTCATGGTGAAATGAACAAAATGAAATTGAATGGGTGTTTTTCTATTAGTATGATGGGGCAGGAGGGGGGTGCTAAATAGCCAACCCTACGTCAGACTGACATCTGGTTAGGTGCCGTTCCATAGCATAGGCTTCATTGAGTATGTCAATACATAATGAAGCCTTGTTCAGAGAGCTGTGGAGGTAATAGTTTCTCTGAGGAGCCCAATATGTAATGAGATAATGACATAGCTCATAGAATCAGAAAACTGTAGTAGAAGTGGGCTAGTCAGATTAGCCGCAAATCCAACAACCACTGACATATTCTCGAGTAGACAATGCAAACACTGAGGATTAAATCGACAGATCAATGGAAGAGCTGTGGGCTCATGACGAACCATTGCAGGATTATAGAGAAAGCAACAAAAATTATTCCGGATGCCTGTCAAGGTACCGACAAAATAGTGAGTTCTTACCTTGATAACAAAAGGTATGAACTGTGCACAACGGCTGACATCTCAGAAAGTGTTAACTTAGATAAATGTCATTTATCTACATCTATACAGATCGTGCAAGAAACAAGACAGGGACAGGGTGTGGATTCTACTCTCCAGAGCTAGGAATCACGAAATCAAAAGCCTTGAAGGTTACCACCACAGCTCTGCAGCCGGAAGCTATGGGCTTACTGCTGGCAGTAAGAGCGTTACTAGCAGTAAATGTAAACGAAGGCGTAAAAATTACATTTACCATGGATAGTGCAGCCATTATCAATGCACTTGAGAAACCTACAACATGATCAACAGTGGTATCAGAATGGCATATGGCCTTGCAAAACTTATCTTAAAAGCATAAGGTAGTAGTAAAGTGGACAAAGGGTCACGGCTCGTGACCAGGAAACAAGATACAGGTAGAGGTTGGCATAGCGGAACTATGTAAACCCACTGCAACAGAAGTAAGAAACTTCTGGCATTCACACGGAGAAAGAGCAGCAAGGTCTAGGGAACAGGAAAACTGATTGCATCCAAGCAAAGGTGATGTTTCCATCCCTAAATAGAAAACTCACAAACAATCTGCAGAAATTAACAAGGCAAGACCTCCGCCTTATGGTGGGTATTATCACAGGTCACTATAACCTCAATTATCACCTGCACAAAATCGGTGCCACAGACAGTCCTCTGTGCTGGGGTTGTATGCAGGAAAACAAAACAGTGGAACATGTGCTGCTATTATGCACAGCCACAGAAGAGACAAGAAAAACAACATGTCTACTGAACAAACAAGAAAAACAACCGCAGGATTTTTTGGTCTCCAAGTCACCATTTAATGTAACATCACTGAAACAGTTGTGCCAGCTACCCAGAGCTGTGAGCTAGGCTGGCTTGGGTGAATGCTGGCAGGGGGAAATGCACAATACATCCCATGCGGGACCACAGTGCAGGCCTTACCGGCCCCAAATAGAATAAGAATGCAAACACTTACATGTATGTTTGCTAATGACATGCAACCTTTGTTGAAACAAATGCTTTTCTGTTACATGCTGTATTTCCATCAATCCCTTTACTATTTCAAACACTGTGTCATTCAAAAGACAGTTGGCTAATCCAGAGAGTAATTCTATGGGGACTCTCATTTGGTATTTTCTGTAAATATAATAAGAAAACGTTTATAATAAAAATAACTAAACTGCTCACTGATATTGTGCCAATATATATCAAGCAAGATTTCTTACTGAGGAAGTTCTCTGGCCATTCCTTGAAGCTGTTCAAGTAAAAAGTAGAGTTTTCTTTGCAAGTCTTCAGGGGACGGCTCATATTCCATGACCAATACCTATTAACCCAGTTTCCAAAGCAATGTTTAATTGTTTATGTAAGCACAAACACGAAGCTAGTAAGTTCATACTAAAAATAAAAGTAAGCCAATAAAAAATTCACACGACAAGACATGATAATAAATATTTAAATAATAAGCTTATTAAGCACAGAGAACTTAGCTATATTGATAAAAGAAAGTATCGTTAAAGTTCTCTGTGGTACATTACAAATTACAAAGAGTATATAATTTACTACGGTACATTAAATAAAATAATGACAGTGAGCTGGGTCTTTTACAACTCTTTTTCTTCTTCTTCAATTAGTGGCATTACAACTTTCTCTTTGGTATTGGCGGGAACGCGGAAAAGTTCACGTCGTTGCATTGTATTATTTCTCAAACATAATATTTGCTTTTTCTAGTGTTAGTGTTTAAAATTAGTGGCGTTTTACGCATTAGATAATAATAATAATAGATAATAATAATAATAGATAATAAATAAATGTGTGTGAACATTTCACACAGCGCCATCTAGCCCCAAACAAAGCATAGCTTGTACTATGGGAACTAGATAACTGAAACAATACTTATATACTTTTTTGTTTGTAAATACATACATAGAATACAATATAACACCCAGACGCAGAACAAACATTGTGCTGAATTACGAGCATGAGTAAAGGGCAAGTGATATAATGTGGTGAAACGCGGTTTTTCGTGTTGCTTCCAAAATTACAAAGTAGCTTCTAGTAAAGTTGCCACCACTTTACTAGAGCATGACTTAGACTGGACTATGACTATGACTAGGAAATGACTGCGTGAAATATTTTATAACACGATGAAAATATAATACTTGACACTGGCTAAATACACTATGTGTGGAGTCAAAATATAACAAAAAAAAAACTCTCTTTGACATGTGTGACAGTGACAATAAGATGAGAACGGACAGAAACGAGAGTAGGGGTAGGTAGGGGATTTTCTGGCAGCTGCCAAATGTAGTTTACAGCCAAAGATAGATGGCGCTGACCAGACATGACAATTTTTTTCCCCAAGGTGTATTCGTAATTTTTAGACGGAGCAAACTGACAGATCGTAATGTCATTTGTCAAAATAATATCGCCAGTTTCTAAATTGTAGTGATTGATCTGTATCACCTCTTTATAGTTCACAAAAGATTGGCACTATAGCTTGGCAAAAAAGTCTAGAAACGGACCTAAATTTTTATTTTCTGTCAACACTTTCATTTTGTACTAGCTGACCCACCCCGGTTTCGCACGGGTTAATTAGTTTTAAGTTCTAACTCTGTGTATGTCGGTCTGTGTGTGTCTGTGAAGTGTAAGTGCGTGGTTAGAGGATAATTTGCTTTCTCTCACAGCAAATACTAAACATATGTTTCAAAAAAACAGAGAGAAATAAATTACCCTCTGATTTCAAAATTTATGCTCACTCATACCCGTGTAATTGTAACGCCAATTGCATCAACTGCTCATGTAGCACACTCGTACGAGTAGAATCCATCAAATACCTTGGTGTGACAATTGATCATAAAATGACTTGGAGACACATATTGAGTCAGTTTCGAAGCGTATTAGGAAATTAATACATGTAGTTTTACGTTTCACACAGGACTTAATCGCGCTAAAAACATTATTTATTTACCTCGACGTTGCGGCCAAGTTTCATTGGCCGTGGTCACGAGAAGACTGGAGAATGCGGTAAATAAATAATGTTTTTAGCGCGATTAAGTACTGTGTGAAACGTAAAACTGTGTTCAAATCGCGAAAATCTAAGAAATACTAATTAATACATGTGTTCAAGACCCTTCGCCCAGTAGCAGACAAGAAACTGCTACGGCAGACCTACAAAGCCCTTGCTGAATGGGTTATTGGCTACTGTATAAGCGCATGGGGTAGGACAGCTAAGACACACCTTATTGAAGTTGAAATTATTTTGTTGTGCAACTTGTCGTTCGCATTTCAAATCGTATTCCTCAAATCATATTGATCGACTATCTAGGTACCTACGTCAAGTTTGATGTCCACTCTGTGAACTTACTCTTTGACGTGGAGGTAAAAGTACTAAATTTTTATTACCTATTAATGGACCAATGACCATATCAGCGATATAGCCATTGGCCAACTCAAAATTATGGTGGACCTATCAAGCGCAATGCTGTCAATACCTACGGAGGTGAGGGGTTCCGTACTTTTATTTTATTAATTTTATAAACAAGTGTGTTTTAGTTTATCAGTTGACCGTGCGACTTCGAATCCAACACACCCTGGTTTCAATCCAGCTCGGACAATGACCCGATGTCTTGAAGAATGACTATGAAGTTAAGTGCGGAATTTGTACTCGTTCTTACAACATTGAAAGAAAACATTGTGAACATGCATCATCCAACCAACCCGCACTTGGCCATCGTGGTGGATTATGACCTAAATACTCTCATCGTGAGAGAAGACCCATGTCCCAGTAGTAGGAACGTATTGGGCTGATGACAGTGAAGAAAACATTGTGAACATGCATCATCCAACCAACCCGCACTTGGCCATCGTGGTGGATTATGACCTAAATACTCTCATCGTGAGAGAAGACCCATGTCCCAGTAGTAGGAACGTATTGGGCTGATGACAGTGAATGTTTTAGTACCAACCTAACCTACTACCTATCTGTTTCATAAGGCGGTTTCCCATCAAAACATCCTTTTACCTAGAAACGGAACCTTAAATTTTTGCCGTTTGTCAAAGGATGCCGCCAATCCTTTGTGTGAACCGATAATTCTTTTGACGGAAAGTTTTTAGTTTAGAACTGATTTTATTGGTTTTAGTAGCTTGCTTACATTCGTTACGATCACAAGTGAAGTTACGTTAATTTCCGTGATCTTTGAACATTACTCTATTGTTGTTTTTGGTGTAGGTAGTTTTTGTTTTTGTTGTTCGTTATTATCGTTCGTTAACAACCTCCATGCATCAACATCACGCCGGAGATGTTGAAGAAAGCGACAGGCTTGCTTAGCCGTGCAGATATTATGTGTGTGCTCAAAGAGGGCAGGTACATTGGGCAATTATTCCTGAGCGGCCAGTGAATTCCAGCCTGCCTGCAGGGGACCAATTACCTAATGTACCTAGTGGATACCTACCTCCTTACCTAAGTATCTACGTACTTTACTTACATCAAGTAAGTAGGTAGTAACGGGATATGACTTGACGCTAATAATAAATTCAGTGAACCTAAAGTGACCGTACTTTACCTATCCTACGGGAAACATGTGTGTGAATTGTTGATAAAAATGTGATATTTTGGTTACCTGCCTACCGGAATCTTCGCAATACACTGCTTATCCCAGTAACTAGAAAATGGTATGTAGCTAGACCTATCTAGATTTAATTCTACTATCTGTAGGCCTAGTACGAATATTTACGCGCGTGTAAGTGTAACGTTAACGTAAGGCACCCCATACAACTGCCTTACGTTAATGTTACACTTAGCCCCTTACTGTTAGGGTTACCACGTACAGCGCTAGGTCAGTGAATTTATTTTTTTGTATGGAACGTTTTCCCAACTTGTCAGCTACCACGGACCCGATGCCTCCCTCCCCGAGATAACATACTAATTCAAGGTCACGTTGTATATATACAAAATTATTATATTTAGGCCTTCGTTCTCTATATTCGAGTAAAGTTCCGAGTTGGCTAGCCACCACGTAATGTCACTTGTAACTGCAGTAACGAGTTTCAGAATGTCTGAGTAGCGCTAGCCGACCCGTAAATCAGGCTGCTACTTACAGGACACATCAGCTGCCGATTAGTACGGTTAACTGACGGCTATAGCAAAACTGGTTGTTATCTCGCATGTGTTTGTAATTTATTATTATAGTTTGCATGCCACAAATACTGAGATCTACGGAACTGTAAACTACCAACCCTGTTGATTGCGCTACTGCTATAAAAACATCGCCTATTCCTGTTTCTATTTCGAGATCAGATACTTATGAATATAGAAATCATTCTATTTAATTAGTAAAACAGTCCGCTCAGAACCGTGGAAAGCCGATGGATACTGGAGGCTAGCAGCAGCTCAAAGTGGTGCTCTTTGGAGGAGGCCTATGTTCAGCAGTGGATGTCTTCAGGCTGATGATTATGATGATGATGACTACTAAAAAGTTTTTGTTCAATTATAATATGTTAAATATTTATATAATATTATGATATTTTTGTTGTGTTGTTATAATTATTATTATTGCGTCAAGATAAAACCATATTTCAGGTACCTATAGGTATTACTTATTACATTTCCCGTTGAACTAAACAATGTAATCTAAATTCGTATTACATTCCTCATTACATTAATTTATACTCTTTGAAGGGCATCTACCGCACCGCAGCATATATATAGCTGGCACATAAACATGTCAAAAAAAATAAAAAACGAAACCAAAATGGCGTCACTGACAGCAGTCAGGGTAACTATTGAACGAACGAAATGAACAGTTGACGTTGCTACAGATCACCCTAAATTTTTACCCACTGAGTAGCTGATCGAAACTCTGTTTTCGTTCGTGAAACTGGGAAGAACTACTCGACGCCTTTACGTCCCGATTACTGGCCAGCCAACTTGGAACTTTACTCGGATATAGAGAACAAAGGCCTTATATTTATTTTAACATTTATTTGAAAAAAAATTAAAAAAATTATAAAATGTAAATTTTATTCAAAATTATGAAAAGTAAATTCTTAAACTTTTTTTGTCATTACAATAATTCTGGATGTTCAATTAAGTTGTTCTAAACTTTTATTTTATGTTATTCTTTTTACTTTGAATACTCGCTAAATGTAAGCAGTCAACGCCTATAATTGCGATGACATTAACCATGTTACCCTTAGTATTTAGTCACATTCAATAGTAATAATGTACATTGTGTTGGTGTTCAATAAATAAATAAATAAATAAATAAATAAATAAATAAATACATTTATTAATTATATTTAAATTATTAGACACCTATAAATACAAAATTGTAATTGTAAATTAGCTTATAATTTCTTTGTTTGGTTTATTCTACGATTTCATTGTTGTTTTCAAATTCAATACCATAAGGGAAGACAGTGCCCCCTGCAACACAGTTGACACTAAAGCAGAAGGCAGGGTTGTAACTTGTTATCTGTAACATGTATATTTGAACAATAAAGTAATTTGTATTTGTATTTGTATGGGTAAGAGAGAAGGGAATAGAATAGAAACAGTAATAGAAGGGAGGCAGGCGCAGCAGAAATTAAAAGTTGCCAGGCTTGCGGAATAATCATTATTTAAAAGAAAGTTACAAATTTTACTGTTAAGTAAAGCTTACTATTCTCTTGCAGATTTTGGCATTAAAGTAAAGCTACCGAATTATTTTGTTAGCTATACTTTAATTTCATTTTTAATACCATTCTAGTTTTTAAAAATGATAATACTCAATGACAATATGACGAGCTAGACGTTTACCTGAATGTTAAGTGACACGGCCGCCCATAGCAGTTACAGCGTAGGTACTTAGTGAATTGTAATATTATTATTTAAAAAATAATATTCTTTATCTGCATCTGGAATAAAATAATCAGTTATAGTCCAGTCAACCAATGTCCAAAAGGAGGGTGCAGCTCCCGCGCATATTACGACCTTAATGCGGAGATCAATAGCAGGGTTGGTGCTACATCAGCTGCTATTGGAAAACTCCGGGTACAGGGTATTCCACTCACACGATATTAAGCTAAGCGCAAAAACCTAAGAGTAAACCGCTTTCAAATATCCAATACCTAACCATGGATGAAATAAAAAAAAGGATTTGATAAGATTACTTTTTTATTAGCTCTATGTACCTACCATTATGTCAACGGTACCCTAACGTGTACTCACTGTGTCTGTTCACATACATTCACCGAAAAAATAGAGTATGTCAGTCATAAGAGGGCTAAACTAACAGAAAAAGCTCGCCATAGCCGAAATCGGCCTGGATGATTATTATTATATTATTGTGTTCTATAACGAGTTACCATAATATGAATGACACACAATTATTTTCTACTCTTTTTTGCCAAGCTGTATAACAATAAAATTCCATGTCTCGTCAGCGCCATCTACCACTAACCCTTTAAAATGACCAATGAAGCTCTAAGAATTAGCAAGTTGAAATGGCAATGGGCAGGCCACATCGCTCGTAGAACTGACAACCGATGGGGAAGAAAGGTTCTCGAGTGGCGAGTTGGCGACCACGTACTGGAAGACGCAGCGTAGGCTGGCCCCTCACTAGGTGGACCAACGACCTGGTGAAAGCCGCGGGGAGCCGATGGATGCAGGAGGCGAGCAGCCGCTCTAAGTGGCGCTCCCTGGGGGAGGCCTATGTTGAGCAGTGGACGTCTTCAGGCTGTTAATGCTGATGATGATGGCCATTATTTTCTACTCTTTTTTGCCAAGCTGTATAACAATAAAATTCCATGTCTCGTCAGCGCCATCTAACGAACTTTTATTATAAAGAACATTTTTTTTATTTGGTTGTTGCAGTGTGTCAATGAGTATATAATTTACCTTGTATCTTTGACTTGACTTCTTGGTTTATGGCTTCTGTGGCTAGTTGTCACAATTCTGCCAAACCTTGTATCCTCTACTGTAATTTACGTGTCAATGTCAGAAATCCCCACAACTGAATAGAAAATTATATACTCTTTGGAAAATATATTCTATAAAATCTACTACAAATACACAGCCAAGGAGGTATGATTCTATGTTGATGTACACAGAGTACATTGGGTAAACAAACATATATTACTTTTCTCTATGATCTACCTACATTCTCGTTTTATTTATTTTTTTCAACAAAATATATAAATACATAAATGCCAAAAAAGATTATTTTTGTCTTATAGACTTATAATTATATTAAGTTAGATTACTACACTGCAATACAAATACATACCAAGAGTTATTAAATTAACTCTGTACAACCATAGAATTACTGTGCAACATAATGAATACCTATTTTATAATTGTTTTTTTGTATTTACACTGTAAAGTTAGAGCTGATTTCAAGTGGGATACAAGTTCATATCCATTAATGTGAGTAAAAAGTAAACAGTACGAGGTCACCAGCTCAATCCATGAATCACTGTCAGCCTTAGAATAAGTATCTATATGCATATTCTAAGCTGTCAGCATTACTATCATAAAATTAAGACCTATGAAACTAGGCAGGATCACTGAAATATTATGTTCCCATCAACTATCATACTATATTATAAAGGTGAAAGTTTGTATGTATGTTCCATACTCCATGCTCAAATGGCTGGATGGATTTGGAGTATAGATAGATAGCTTATGTACTGGATTAATGCAGATAGGCTATTTTTAGTCTGCAGGCCATGTGGCTACTAGTAGTGGGTGCCCACTACATATTCTATAAAACACTATGTGTAAATAATAGTTTTTTGTTTTGTGTTATATAGGTTTACACAGGTAATTATGAATAGCTAACATTACGAACATTTATTTATATAACTTTCTACTATTGTGTAAATAATTAAAATTTTTGATTTCCAGAATGCTAAACCACAATGGCCACCTGAGTCCAGATATGTTGAATCCAACAACATGTTCATTAGTTCTAGATGCTTTTGCCGATTCAGTCTCCAACTTTACTAAGTGCTCCATTAAACATGCTCGACCTATAAGGTTTTGTGCAGAGTGCATTGACCAGTATCTGAGTTTCCGTGACAAATATGATAAGCTGCTGACTACCAAAGATGATGATGGTGTTTCATGCAAACTTTTATTTATATCACATGACAGATTGGATGCTGTGCTTGAATATCATGACAATATATTAGCTATTTGGGAGAAAGGACATTGTAATGGTTAGTGGAAGCAAAATAATTTAGTTTTTTAACACCTACTGCTGGCAGTCCTTATCATATTCCTACATCATAGAGAAAGCTAAATTTGGACTGCAGCTTATGTTATTTTAGTGATAGCTACAGGTTTATTTGCTACATACCACTAGACTAGGCTGGGTATAAGTACTTATGAAACAGACTTAGTATTGTATATAGGGCAAATTCTGTGTTATTAAACAACATAGTCTACTCCCATAGCTTTATTTTTTTTTCATGAAAATGACATTTTTTAGCCTGCTTCAACTGGACAGCTGGACCAGATAAGCCTCAGCTGTCAAACGATACAATCAAGTTCACAAGCCAGTTCAACAAAACCATCAACTGTATTGTAGAGAATCGCAAACTAACGCCTAACAATACAAATGAAGTATGTCAGAAATGCATGCTTGTTTATATTCAGCTGGATGAGTTATATAAATCCATGAGCAAAGATTCTATTGGGGTTGATAGTATTTGCATGGATATTGTGGACTCTGTAAGTTTTGCTATTACTTTTTGTTATTCAGTCATGTTTAAGTCATTGTGCACTGATAAGTTCCTTCATATTATTTCAGATGAATGCCACAAGATACTTATGGAGTAAAGATCTGAACTGTTGTAACCTTCGAAAATCACCTGAGATTATTTTCTTATGCTGTACAGCCATTATAGCAATGCTGCCTTTGTTATTTTATGTTGCTGTCAGATTCTGTGGCCCGATTAGGGATTTACCTAATGTGTTGAAGCGTAAGCAATATTTTTAATAGCCATGCTAATCTAATTACAATAAGTAGGTTAGTTTCTAATACTGAGAATGATCCGCATATGAAACTTAATTTATTTCAGAGTCAAGATTCAAGCAGATGCTTTTGAGGTCATCAAATGGAAGAATTAACTAAAATGAAACTAACATCAACAGAAACCATGTATGATAATAATATACAGTACTTTAAAAGAATAAATGTATTTACAAACAAAAAAGTATACATATAAGTATTGTATCAGTTATCTGAGAACAAGTTATGCTTAGTTTGGGGCTAGATGGCGCTGTGTGAAATGGTCACACATATTTATATATTTAATAAAAGAAAATATATTCGGTTATTAAATGTGGGACATTTTATTTCATTTAAAAATTGTGGCATACCTTCTATGCCATAATTTTTACTTACTGTAATGTATAACAATAGGTGGCTGCTAATTTTTATTGGTGGCATCAGAATTACAGGCACATTTTCTGTTTCTTGATATTAGACTTAATATCATGTTGGTTTTGTAGTAGGCACATTTTCTGTGTTTGTATTTAAATAAATAAATCATCGATGTCTAGCCTTCTTATTACTACTCTTTTTTAAACTGCCACTGCTGTTGGATCCAGTGGAAGAAAGTTTGTGTTTTAATGGGTTAGGTGTCAAGTCACCCTTGCTTATAAGGATGCTAGAATCTTTTATATCTTTAGGAGTCCCAGGCCGGCTATCTAGCATGGCATTTAACATTGCTTTATTATCACTTGTAAAGGATTTTTGCAGCATACTTGAAGTAATTTTCTGCTGGACATTTTTGGACTGGTTGGGATTCAACACTTTGTCTACATTGCCATTTGTATGCTGTTTCCCAGATGGCTTGGAAGCAATACTTTCTGTAGATCCATGTATGGTTGTATGATTTAAGCTACCAATGTTAATTGAAGTACTAAGTTGTGTATCAGATGAGTCTTCATTAGTCTGGGATTCGGTTTCGCTGTTCCTTTCATCTGTAATATGATAATTGCAAAATTAATTTTGTCCCTAACCTAACCATTTGCCTTGTTCAGACTTTAATAGCAAAATACACTTACTTTTAGCTTCAGCAGGATCAACTAATCCACTTACAGCCTGAAATAAGTAACCCGGTTAATTTAGCTCTAGAAAGTATAGAATGGTATATGTATGGTAAAAACTCACTGCCATAGATGTAATGCTTGATTTAGAAAATAATCTCTCTGCTTCCTTAAACTTTCTGTTGCGTTTATCAGCCTTTGAGTTAGTGCTTTTATTGGTAGTAAGGTATCGATCCCAGCCTCTGATAATATTGCCATATAACTGAGTATCTTCTAAATAAGATCCTTCGAAAGCATAGATTTGTCTTTCGAGGTTAGCTAAAGTTTCCTGAAAAGGTAAACACATTAAAACGTGAACAACTGCTGACCTAATAATAATAAACATTTATCCATACGCACTGCTACTTCAGCTTTCCTTTTTACCAATTCGGCAAGTTCAGCTCTCGTATCAGCTACTGAAGATTGTTTCGACGCCATAGTGACCTTTTTTGAATGACTACTTTGAGAGTCATTGAGGGGACTCTGCGGTGAAATAACCATGTCGCAGTTTGTGGGAGAATTAATATACCTCCATAACTAGTATCATCTGTGTGAATTACTTTTATTATAAAGTATAAATCAAATCAATTACAACAAAAAACAGACAGAACGGCTATCGCAATCACAGATTCACAGATTCACATTCTTTTTTTTTTTCTTTTTTTTTTCCGCTAGTTAGGCTTGCGCTTGACCACTATCCCACCAGATGGGAAGTGACGATGCGGTCTAGATCGCGTGTCATGTCTTAACAGGCGGGTGTGTCAAAAATTATAATGCGAGAGCATAAAAAGTGAAAATATTGTGATTATATTGTTATTAGGGCTAAATATTGTGTCAATAGTGAAATTGTGTCGTTTTGTGCTGTGTTTTGTGCATCAAGAGTAACCCGAGGATTCGAAGGAAAACCAGAATCATCATTTTATACGTAAAAGTTTACTGGCTATTTTTTTTGTTAAACATCGAAGTTTCGAAGTATATATGCATTTCACATTAAGAATATACGTTTTTTCCATCGTATAATTACCATGCGATAGCAATAACTGAAAGATTTAATGCTTTAATTGATATTTTTGGGATAGACGATTTTACGCCTCTCGAATAGTGATGTACCTACACTGTCCATTACATTTTGTCGATATTCGTAAATTTTCATACATTTGCACAAAATTACTTTGGTTTTGGGGAGAGTAAAAAGTAGAAAATCTCTTTCCCTAAAAGTGGCTGAATGGATTTAGATCAAGGTGCAAACAGAATGAAAATGTAGGTGCTAATCTGGCAATTTAAAAATAGGGTGCCTACTTTTATAAAATACAGTAGGTAGGGCAGTGTCGTCTGGCTTCAATATGAGATGAAATTTATAATAAACTAGCTGACCCGCCCCGGTTTCGCACGGGTTTATTAGTATTAGCCTTTACCCTGTTTATGGGTAAGAGAGAAGCAAAAGTGAAAAACATAAGGGAAAAGGATGAATGGATGGGACGGCGAAGGGAGACAGGCGCAGCCGTCCCATCCATTCATCTTTTCCCCCTATATTTTTCCCTAAAATAAATATAGGGGCTTCAATACAACAAACGTGATTATTTGCTCGTTTTTATAGATAATGGTACGGAAACCCTTTTTACAAATTTAACCATCATTTTATTGAATAGTATAAGAAAAGGCGAATGTAAAATAAAAACTAAGTATTATGGAATAATGTTATTTGAACAGCCTGAAGACGTCCACTGCTGATCATAAGAATCCCCCAGGGAGCGCCACTTAGAGCGGCTGCTCGCCTCCTGCATCCATCTGCTCCCCGCGGCTTTCACCAGGTCGTCGGTCCACCTAGTAGGGAGCTGGTCTACGCTGCGTCTTCCAGTTCGTGGTCGCCACTCGAGAACCTTTCTTCCCCATCGGTTGTCAGTTCTACGAGCGATGTGGCCTGCCCATTGCCATTTCAACTTGTTAATCCTAAGAGCTACATCGGTCACTTTAGTTCTTCTGCGGATCTCCTCATTTCGGATCTTATCTCGCAGGGAAACACCGAGCATTGCTCTCTCCATAGCTCGTTGCGCGACTTTGAGCTTAGTAATGAGGCCAACAGTTAGAGACCACGTCTCAGTTCCATAAGTCATCACTGGCAACACACATATAAAAGTGTTACTTACAAACGTTATAATGTGTTTCAATATACTTTTACTAGGATGGGTCATCATCATCATCATCATCATCATCATCATCATCATCAACAGCCCGAAGACGTCCACTGCTGAACATAGGCCTTCCCCATAGAGCGCCATCTTGAGCGGCCACTCGCCTCCTGCATCATCAGCTCCCCGTGGTTTTCACCACCACCGAGTGGGGGCCGGCCTAAGCTGCGTCTTCTGGTTCTACGAATATCTAATTTATAAAAGTATCGAAATTCTGCAGCACTGTTTGGTTAGGTTTATTATATATCGATATATTGTGTAATAGGGGTCACTTCCCTACTCACGCATGCTAATGCATATTTAAATACTCACACCAACAGAAAATGGACAGGCATTTTGTGAATGTCCGCCGTCCATATGATTCTATGTTGATGGATTATATCCTCATATCCTCTTTGGGCAGACCACAGGTTACTTATACGTAGCAACATCAACATAGAATCAAATTACTTATATGGAGGTATAACTTATACCTCCATGCGTAGCAAGGGGCAGACCACAGATTAGGTAGTGATACTACGTATGGGGCAGACCACAGAGAACTTTGCTATACAGACCCAGGCAAATGGCGACCGACCACAGGCGACCACAGAGTACATTGGTAAATGCGTGCGACGCCATTATTCCTCCAATGAGGAAAAAAAAAATGTAATAAACAATAATTTTTGATGAATTATTTTCATTTTAGGAAAATGTCTGTTAACTATATTCCTCGAGTAACCCAGGTACTAGACTAACTTTTGCTTAGCGCATAGGTAATAGTTAGTACTTTTTATTTTTATAAACTTTCTTATCTTACCAGCTAAAGCAGTGACTTATATGAGCTCTCAATCTCAATCTTCAAATCAATAACTCCTATTACTGATTCTTTCAGCTGGATGCTGTTCATTTAGATAACCAAGTTGAAGAATTATTCAAGCAACTTATATTTCAAACTACCAAGTTCATAGAGGTAAGTAGTTTAGCACAACTTTTCGTGTGGGGTAAACCTAAAATTATTTGTCTTGTAAATAAATCAAATACAGGACACAAGTTTCTAAAAGTTATGATACTGTACTATTTATGTTGAACAGCTTTAATTTTAAAAATATCTGTGTCAATATAATGTGACATACATGTATCATATCATATCCAGCGAATACCTACTGTTATGTAGTACCTGTCTACAGTGTTTGAAAACTAATCACAAACTCTTTTTGCTATTGCACTAGGTAGCTATGAAATTTTGCAATCAAGCTTCATAAAAATATTCCAACTTGCAACTTTCCAAGTCAAGTTGGATTTAGCCCACAACACACAACCTTTTTTTTCAATACTTTAATGTGCCATTTTACACATAATCTCATACCATTTTGCGCATAGCTTTTAATACACTTTGAACTTGATTACTTCATTATTATAAAAATATCTGTTTGAGCTATGATTTTATTTTATTTTGACTATGTAATATTTGAAGGACAAAGACTGAAATAAATTGATTGATTTGATGAATTGCTTTTATAATATTTTATTAAATTTATCTTCCTAAAATTATGATTATGATTATTATGCAACTTTAAAAATGCTCAGTACTTAAAAATTCAAATATAACTCTTTTGTATAATTAATGCTTGATCAATAAATTTATTTCTGTACACACTCGCTTGCAAGCGCCCTTACAGGGTTCATGTACTATCTACCTATAAGCTAGCTTTAAGACCTAACATTATATTTTGTACATGAATGCAAATAAATGAATATGAATATGAATATGATTTATTATGTTGCAGCCCAAGTATATCCAACCATTCTTACCAGAACTCGAGCTGTTACTACGTACATGGATCTTCAAATATTCTGTATACAATAAAAAATCTACATTTGGACAACAAATGCTCTCTCTTAATTACAAACCAGATTACTTTTCCAAGAGTAAGCTGTATTGGTACTACGGCTATACAATCGGACTAAAATATTTGAAGGAGAGATCAATATACAGTTTTACATCTAACATGAACATCCAAAACTTAGTGCAGAAACTGGAAACATTCCAGATTTTTGGGGATATATTTAACTTTATAAGATTCATTCAGAGTGGTAAATACCCCACACTGATAGATTTTATTCTTGGTCTAGAGCTGACTGCAGATAAAATAACTAGAGAAAATCTTACTGATTTCTCATGGACTAGAGAGCTGTTATGGCACAATTTTATTGTAAGTATGGATCTCTTTTAATATACTATACTACTATTAAATTAAATTACCAATTTATGGGCAATAATACATAAACAAAAATGTTGTTATGTACATGCTTGTGTGGTCTATCAGTTTGTGCAAATAAATATTAAAAAGACACAAAAGTATGAATCTTTTTTAGTTGTTGTATCACAAATAGGCCTGAATATAATTCCTTATAGCACACAACACAACACAGTGTGCTACAATAAATAGTCAATAATTCGTAAATCATTCTAATTTCAGGAATTAATTGGAACATCCATAGCTCTGATGAACATATTTGGCCTGAAAAGGAAGCTATCCAGTGCTCTCAAGTTTGTCTGGTGGAGGCAGCATGTGAGAACTTCTATGACGGCAACCAAAGCTGTTATGACGATGCATACAGTTTGTGCTGCATGCAGCAACAAGCCAATACTACCTCATACAATGGGCTGCAGTCACATATTCTGTTATTATTGCCTACTGGTAAGTTGCATGCTACCTGCATGGATAAATAATAGTTACTTGATATAAATACTATGACTATGAAGAAATCACACCATGATGACAGTGACAAGAGGGCAAAGAGGGCAGATCACAGATTATGATTTATTTAATTGTAGAGTAATTAGTCAATAGTTTATACTAATCTATATTTCATAGTAATTTTAAAGTTGTTTGCACCGCCATATGTTCTTTGTCTATTGATGCTCTCCATCCAAAGGTTGTCTGGAAGAGATCTCTGCCAGCAATAAGAATGCCCATTGTTGCGCTTGTAAGATTTGTTATATTCCTGTGTACTGTATATCTCATTGGTGAAACAATAAAGAGTTATCTATCTATCTATCTATCTATGATTTATTGGCTGGCTTGGATAATATTATTGAATGCCTTCTTCACCACAGTGCAGTGTTTTTGATTAACAACAAAATAACGATAAATAATAAGCCGCGGGGAGCCGATGGATGCAGGAGGCGAGCAGCCGCTCTGAGTGGCACTCCTGGGGGGAGGCCTATGTTCAGCAGTGGACGTCTTCAGGCTGCTAATGATGATGATGATGATGAACGATAAATGTTTTGGAGCATGTAAGTGCAATTTGTATTCAATGTAGTTATACCTTTTTTTACCGCAATTTCTTCTGATGGAAAGTGATGATACAGTCTATGATGGTACATGCTTGCCTAGAAGATACCTATTCACTCAAGACTTGAATAGCTCCAGATTGTACCTAATAGATAAATAAATCATCATCATCATCATCATTAACAGCCTGAAGACGTCCACTGCTGCACATAGGCCTCCCCCCGGGAGCGCCACTCAGAGCGGCTGCTCGCCTCCTGCATCCATCGGCTCCCCGCGGCTTGCAATGCTCGGTGTTTCCCTGCGAGATAGGATCCGTAATGAGGAGATCCGCAGGAGAACTAAAGTGACCGATGTAGCTCTTAGGATTAGCAAGTTGAAATGGCAATGGGCAGGCCACATCGCTCGTAGAACTGACAACCGATGGGGAAGAAAGGTTCTCGAGTGGCGACCACGAACTGGAAGACGCAGCGTAGGCCGGCCCCCCACTAGGTGGACCGACGACCTGGTGATAAATAAATAAATGTTGTTAATTAATAAAAAAAAACCATAATATCAATCATTTAAATAATAACTATTCATTAATCTTTTTCCATTATTTACAGGCCAACAAAACTGCTGACCAAGACTATGCATGTCCTAAATGCTACTACAATGGTAAAGAAGTCCACAAATTTGTGATGACCTAGTGAAACATTGTTCTATGTTTATATGTTTTGTTATTCTATTCTATTTATAAAAATAAACAATACTTAAATATTAACAAAATTATGGGCTAAAGCAGTTCGGATTAAAAATAGGCTGTGATTTAATTACCTAAGTATAATACATTATTTTATAAGTGTTATGATTTTTCGGGATAAGGAATTGGTTTGTATTTTATACTTTGTTGATAATAAAATGAGATGTATAAAAATATAATTACTGTCTTATACTTTTTCACTCAACAATAAACACATGCATGTATTATAATTATATTTTTAAAATAAAATAACACAAGCTTTTTAAAATGGTAACTTTTAATCTTCATCAGTCTACTTAAATCTAAAGCACATAAGTAAAACTAGTACATGGTGATAATCCAATTAGGATGTAGTTTCTTCAAAATAATGTTACCTACTACAATTAATTTAATTTGTTAAATAATTTTATACAATATTTTAAATAGCGATTAGTTCACAAAACCGCGAACGTTATAATAATAATTATGTATATAAAATATAAAATGTAAATTTGACACCTAAAATATCACATTCACCATAGGTGGTTTAGGTTATTTAAATTTTCTTATAATCTATCAATAAGCTTTTTACGGCCAACATATTTATTTATATTTTTACATATTTATTGTACTTTTTGATTTCGTCATATTGATTTCTGGTTCAAAACTGATGAATTTCGTCCTAAGTTCTACATTATACCTAACACTGCATAAGCGCTCGCAATATAATATTTAATTTCATGCATTACAATCCGTTCACTGACCATAATTCATATTTTGATCCAGTTTTTATTAGTTTCATTAAAAGCTAGTTAAATATAACAGACACGTATGTTTGTTATTAATGTGCTATTTTTCTAAGATTTGGGTATAGTGTGCTAAA
This sequence comes from Ennomos erosarius, assembly GCA_963580505.1. Classification (NCBI taxonomy): domain Eukaryota; kingdom Metazoa; phylum Arthropoda; class Insecta; order Lepidoptera; family Geometridae; genus Ennomos; species Ennomos erosarius. Next base: position 5,623,092 of record OY756983.1, on the reverse strand, counting down.
TCACAGATATTAAAATAGTAGGCAAAATGAAGATTAGAATAGAAGCCAGTTATTTTTTATGGCAGTCACGTGCAAAAATTAGCCTTCACACGTTATTATTATTTAGCCTCTCTTTGTTTTTTAACAACAACTTGAAAAATACAGAATATACAAATCGGATATTTTTTATAAGCTCTAGAGGATAATCTCGAAATGGGTTTCGAATTTCGGTGCATAAGTACTTTCCAAATAATTAAATAATTGCCCGATACGTATACTTGCATGGATCGAGCCGGCTTCTCGCCCCATTCGTCCTTGTACGTTCACATTCCAAAAACGTTTTCTACGATATAATAAGGAGTTCAGTGGTTTTTTGACCAGGATCGGGGTTTGGCAAAAACCAAGGGCGTGTCGAATAATCGAAAGTGGTCGTTCGAGTGAAAGGAAACGGTCAGTCACCAGTCACCACCTACCTAAAAGATGTCGCAGGACAGGACCATTAAAAACTCGCATTGTTATTATACCTACACAATAATATAAGTAGTATGGTAGAATTGCCAATGAGTAACGACAGAAAGGGGATTTGGATTTTTTTTAAATAATTAATCAAGCTTGAAGCAGACTTAAAAAACTGTAGCGAAGTCATAATAGGAGATATCAGTGCATATATTTTATTTTGAAATGGTCTGTCACTTTAATATAGATAGCTTTAATACTCTCCCCAATGACTATGCGACTACTTTCTAATAATTTACTTATGCAAAATTCCATAATAAAAAAAATATTATAAATTTTAATTCTTAGATTGAAACTGTGACCGCGTTGTTATTTTCACTTGCACTGAATAGTTTAGAACCGCTTATTACCTACTATGGTTGTGTGTTCATAGCAAAATAAAAGTAACGTATGGCATCTAAATGATTCCGAGTATTCCGAACCAACAGGTCTACTTCCGTTCCGAAGCAATGCATTTAGCGAACAGGTATACTTACCTAAGTTTTATAATATGTTGCTATTGCTAACTTATTTGCGATACAATAGGTACTTAACTACCCCCATTATTTTTCTCTGGACAAGTAGCTAAGTAGGTACACCTATTCACCTATATACTGACTACGATCCAAAGTTAGTTCTGACTGGTATACTGTGAGTGCCGCAAATATAGTCTAGTATCTACCAAATAGGAGACAATCAAATTACGGAAAACTCGTCTAGTCTTACAATACTTAATAAGTATACCTAATTATTGTCACAGAGAGTATTGTTATAGAGTATAGCTCCCATTCCCTACAGTGCTTTTTGAAGGGTGTCTGAAAAACAAGAAGAAGAAAATTGCATGACGAATTTCCTTACCGATAAATGTATTTATGTTAGTTTTCGTAATAGGCTAGGTACTTACTTACTTTACATTAAGTACCTATGTAAGTGGGTAGTTTCTACGTTAATGTTGTCTACCTATTCTAATCCTTTTTGGTAGATGCCGGGCTAAAGAAAGGTGGTTATTTCTAGTGCTGGTTGTCCTTGCTGTTGCGAACTTCGGCGTGGAATCCGGTGTCCCAGTCGGCCACGTAGTTCACGGTTCGCACGGAGCCATCAGGTTCGACGAGGGAATACTGACCTGTGGTAAAAAAAATATTCTGAATGCATGAAACTTAGGACGAAACAAACCTTAATAGATAACGCTACCATCCCCGTATGTACCTAAAAGGTGAAGGATAAATGGACATGAGATTACACGTCACGGTAAGTAGCTAAATCCCGGCTTTATAGATGGGCGGATGCGGGTTCGAATCCCGACCGTGATTCTTTTTCCTTAACAGATTCACATCATCAGCCGGAAGAGATCCACTACTGAACATTGTTCTTTACAGATTAATCTAGCATAATAACTTATGATGTAGCCAAACACGGCGCACCATTAATATTCATAAAAAAATCTTGAATTCAACTGTTTTAGTAATGTTGCTGCGCCCATGTCTGATGCACAATAAAACATCCGAGGTTATTAACCGATTACGTAATAAGTCTAATGACTGAGACAAACAAGTAATAGACCCCTATTAGGTATGCCATAATTATTAAAAAATCTTCCATGCCTAGCCTACTAGCAGGGTATTTTGACCTAAAGTTTAAAAGTAAACTTTAGGAGCTCTCGTAATATTCAAACTCAAGTAAGTTGGCAAGTTATACAAGGTGACCTTGAATTGGTATGTTACCCCCACAGACCAAAAAAAACGCTTTGTCTAAGTGCAAAGGGTCATTTGTTTCATAGCTCTGTGGTTATCTCGCAAGGGGGGAGGAAGGACCATAATAGCCCACAAGTAGTGAGAGCCTTACCTACTTGAAACTGGGTGTTTTCAAACCTCCATGGTAAAAAATAACCCCACTCACAAAATTGCACGTGCGATCGCTACGGGAGTTAACAAGAAATTATAAATTCATTTCTAAACACAGGTCGTTAAACTTTTTAAGTGCACTCGGTCAAGGATGAAGTTCAACCACCCAGCTGCGCTACGGCTATCTTCGAACGTAAACTTTACAAGACATTTCGTAAATGAAAAGCTATTAATCTAAAAAAGTCGTAGAAGAAACATTGTCTACCTTGGGGTGTAGATTTACCCGCTTTCGGGATAATATACCAATTCAAAATGAGGTAGTATTTTCTTAATCACAATTGGTTTTGAGTGTTCTGGGCAAGGAAGTTCTACGTATTTCTAACACATCGTTCTGGGTCAACGGAAACAGCTAATAAAAAAGTTTCAGAGTGACACCTCGGGAGAGTACTGTTTTTTTATCAACGATAGGCTATCATTTGGTTATTGTCTCACCTGATGGTAAGTGCCTAACGACGCGGTCGACGATAGAGCATGCTTGCCTAGAAGACACCGGCTCTATAGCCTTAAAAACTCCCAGATTATTATTTGTCAGGAAATGACGCTGGTAAGATGCCTTCCTTTGCTGTATTATTTATTTATTCTTATTAACATATTCATTATTTATTCTGTGACCGCAACCCCAGTTTCAAAACTTAAGTATAAAAAAACGAGAACCATAAATACTGTCATAGTGATTGAAACGAGATTATAATGTGATCCATCATGGATATTTCGAGTTATACTGATCAGATTTGCCCCTCAGGTCAAAATAATAGGTACCTATCCAAGTATCTACTGCTTACATCATAATACTTTCATCAATTTACCTTTGACTACATCTCCATCACGTTCTTCCTTCTGTTGCTTGATGTCTCCGGTGTGAGGGTCGTTCACTCCGTACTCAAAGGCGTACCTGGGGTGTGCATCCTGGAACCAAATGAAATTAATATTAATAAAATTATTTCCTAGCTTCGCCTTTATATTCTGTTTTGCCGTGGCTCTGCTTTTAGATGCCACCCAAGTGAAGTCACCCATCTTAGCAAAACAAAACTTCAAACATTTATGATGAGTCATTTCCTTTCTTATAAGTTTCTGTCCTAGCGAAAGTTGCCCATGAGTGCTGTTTTTTTTAATAGTCTAAGAAATTCTATAGCATACCCAAGCTAGCCTAGTAGTGTTTCTATCTATCAGAGCAGAATATAAATGAGGTACTTATCTAACTGATGTCTGGTAGGCTATAGATAGGTTTCGAAGTTCTAAGGTAGTTAGTTAGGTACCCGTTTGTCTCGACATGTCTAGCATGCGTATATGTACTAGCTACGCTAGGTACTTATATTATGGTGTTATGTCAGTGATTAGGTATAGCATATTTAATGTCGTCACTATCACTACATTGTATTGGTTACAGTGATGTAGGAGGTTTTTAAATGTCTAATTTTATTTTAGTGATCTGACACAAACACGATAGGTAATCTATAAGAGTACTCTATGTTTATGTGTCCATCATTCACAATAAGATAAGATATTATATAGAGTAAGATTGTGATTGATTTAAAAGGAAATTAATCGAGCCATTTCATACCAGATGATGAGGCTACAAATTCGAGTAGGTCCATACTTTTAGAGCATGAGAAGTGAAATATGATGCAACCATGATCCAACAATGTTTGAGCTTGTTAGAAATGGAAAAACAGTGGCGCATTCTCCCGATTTTCTTTGTGGCTTTTCACAGAAGGTAGGTGCCTGCGTATAAAGGTACCGCATGATAAAGGACTAAGCTCAGAGTCGCGCAACGAGCTATGGAGGGAGCAATGCTCGGTGTTTCCCTGCGAGATAAGATCCGAAATGAGAAGATCCGCAGGAGAACTAAAGTGACCGATGTAGCTCTTAGGATTAGCAAGTTGAAATGGCAATGGGCAGGCCACATCGCTCGTAGAACTGACAACCGATGGGGAAGAAAGGTTCTCGAGTGGCGACCACGAACTGGAAGACGCAGCGTAGGCCGGCCCCCCACTAGGTGGACCGACGACCTGGTGAAAGCCGCGGGGAGCCGATGGATGCAGGAGGCGAGCAGCCGCTCTAAGTGGCGCTCCCTGGGGGAGGCCTATGTTCAGCAGTGGACGTCTTCAGGCTGTTAATGATGATGATGATGATGATGATGATGATGATGATGATGATGATGATGATGATGATGATGATGACGATAAAGGACTTGTATTATTATTAACTTACTTTTTACATTGGGATCGGATCACAGAACATTAATTATTATTAACATATTTCTTATTCTTCGTAAATAAGATGTAAATGGCAATAGGACCGATTTTAATAAAATTATTATTGACTATTTTCCCAAATTCAAACTTCAAAGGGCAACAGCTACTAAATACTTAGAGCTTTCCAAAACCAAGTCATTCACAAACAAAAATGCATTTTTAGCCTAGCCTCTGTGGTGTGGTGGTCGAGCAGGTCGGTTCATAACCCGGAGACGGTGGGTTCCATTCCCGCGACAGGAAACGTATTTGTTTGTGTCTGGGTGTTGTGTGACCATGGTCCTTGTAGTTCCTGGGTTCCGGTTCAGGGGATCCTAGTTAGGGTCCAGGATCTATGTAGGTGAACGTTGGACCTTATTATAAAAAAATCACACACACACACACACACACACACACACACACACACACACACACACACACACACACACACACACACACACACACACACACACACACACACACACACACACACACACACACACACATCACCACCACCACCACCACCACCACCACCACCACCATCATAGGATAGGTAGCTAGATACCTATTAGTCTTATCGGTAGGTTAATAGCTACATACGTCGCGCGTCGCCTCCTATCATTATAATAGATAAACGGGCTAATGCCGTGAGAAATGTCAGAAATGCCCCAAGCACAAAAGTTCAGACAGTGCTGAATGAACTTTGGTAACTGGAACTAACGCCCACTAATAATAAGTTTGGTAGATAAAATCGTACAGCCTTGGAATTTTATAAAAGTGAAATTATTTAAGTACTTAGGTAGTCTAAGGCTGAGTTGCACCAGCTTACTTTAACTCTAACTTTAACGCTAACTATAACCGTTCCACGCTTTGCAGGGCGGGCTTATGTCAAAATTTGACCGTAACTTTAACCGTGATTATGGTGCAACTCAGCCTAAGTCTTATACTTATTTATAGGTTGCCTATACAAGGTGAACTTGAATTGGTATATTATCCCGAAAGGGGGTAAATCTACACCCCAAGGTAGACAATGTTTCTTTTACGACTTTACTAAATTGATAGTTTTTCATTGAACAAATGCCCTGTTAAGTTTACGCTTGAAAATAGCCTTAGCGCCGCTGGGTGGTTGAACTTCGTTCTTGACCGAGTGCACATAAATGAGTTTACCGACCTGTGTTTCGAAATGAATTTATAGTATCTTGTTAACTCTCGTAGCGATCGCACGTGCAATTTTGCAAGTAGATTTATTTTTTACTATGGAGGTTTTGAAACACCCAGTTTTAAGTAAGGTTCTCACAACTTGTAGGGAACATGGTCCCAGTCTCCCCATTTTGGGATAACACACCAATTCAAGGTCACCTTGTATAAGACCTATAATAATAGGTTTTTTGTGGGTTTTATAATTATATTCATCTGATGATACCTAGATGGGGAATGGCGATGTAGTTACGAAAAAATCAAATGAAATGCGTTAATGAATACAATGGGTAGGTATTTATAGCCTAGTTTTAAGTATTTTTTAATATCTAACTAAGTATTAATAACCTAGCTGTATGCAGTATTCGATCACCTATTAGATAAGTAAGCGCCTAATAAATAATTATGAGAAGCGACTCCAAAAGCCGGTTTACGAATTTGTTTATTTTTATTAACGTTGAATTTAAATTAATTTCATTATTCAATGTGGAGATGGCATTTGTTATTCGTTAGATCCTAAAAATAAAATGAAACAATATTTGGAATGCGCATAAAATGGCGTATTATGTTATAAATATAAGGACTATAGTAGATATAAAAACTATAATATTTCTAGTGAAAGGAGATCTCGCGGTTGGATGATTTTGATCTGTCACATTGTTATATAAGGCCTATTAATATTGAATTGTGATAAAGATAGGCATGATGACCAAAATTTTTTTTGGATAAATTAAAAATGTTCCACAAGAGATAAACATTTGTGAAAACAAAAATTAAATATCTCAAAAAATTACCAAGTTACAAGTATTTTAAAAACCGGAATAGAAAGAGATAGCTCAAACGGCCAGTGACGTCAGAGGACGGTCGTTCATAGTACCTCATTACTAAGTTGTGGTAGCTTTTCATACAATCTCTTTGGCATGTGACGTCACGTGTGGGTTTTTCATAGTAACTGTGGGGGCGCTCTGTTTCGCGAGAAAGGGACAGGAGATGTCTCCTGTAGAAACTTTAAAAGCTTATTACTCCGTGATTTATTTACCGATTTTGCTTATTTTTTCAATTATTGCATTCATTTTTGATCTTCTTTATGAAAGTAATATTTACTTCTTCATTTTTAATAGTAGTCATCATGCCTATTACGAGATGACTGCGGTTATAGATTAATAAAAATTCAAGTGATGATGTGATTAGAACATAGAAATCGAATCGTTTTAAAAGTATACACCTATTCGTTTTGTAGTTAATTGAATTCTAAAATATAGCTTAATAGAGCTAGTCATAGAGTAACTTTTTATATGGAACTAGTTAACACAGATCTATAGACCGTTCACAAACGTAGGTAGGTACTCTCGTAAATTTATATTTTCTCGTAAAAAATAAAATTGAATAATTATTAGCCTAGCACTACCATCGCATCATGTTTAGTTTTAAAACTGTGGTGAACGGTACTGGTATCACATTGATTACTACGTATTTAATTGTATTATTATTTATAAGCTACATAATGTGATAATTTGTTAACACAAATAAAATGAAAAATAACACACGGAATAAAGTGAAGCAATTACCTGCATACATAAAAATACTTCAAAATTTAACATCGTTGTAATTGTATCTTTCGATCGATACATAAAACGATAGTAAAAGTTCGAACCCTTCTATTATCTTAACGATAAGAATGAAGTTTATAGGCAATTAATTAAAAATAAAATTTACGAAATGTAAAGCCTTGATATTTAAGCTTTGACCAGCTTAATAAAGGAAGGAAAATGGGTCGAGGCTTGTCTTTCTTACCTAAATCACCGTATTCAAAGCATTTGTTATTACTCTTTTTTGTTTTCATGTTCTATCTGATGACTGTCCTGTAAATTTGTGCTAAACATATACCGTCTTACCACAAAAATAATTTTAAACATCGCTTTGACACATGTTTAGTTAGACAGCGTCTAAAAGTTAAATGCTCCTAAAACGGATGTTTTATTTTTGTCACTACAAAACCATGTTTATACCGTGTTTACTTAAACACTGTCTAACTCGATCCACATTTTTTAAATAAGGTAACATCATACCAAAACGTTTCATTCCACGCAGAACTCATTTTAAAATAAATAAATAAATAAATTTTGTAAATCCAATACATGTTAGCGTCATAGAAAAAACGGAACGTTATTAGCATTAAGTTTGACTGTGTGTGTTATGGTGACAGCGCTGGTGTGCGTGGGGTGCTCCAAAAAAAGGGCAGGTCAAGTATGCCTCGCTCGCCCCGCTATTAGTATTTCTATATTGTTCTTTATGGATGGTCACTGACAAAGTGCGACGTAGGATAATAATACGTGTGTTCAGTTCAGTTTTAGGATGCATTTTTATGCCGAGCTTATCTATAGATCCACCACGAGGATCAAATTTTACCCGATCTATAGTTATTGTACGGGCGAAATCTATTGTAAACTAGTATCGCTTTTAAAAAAAATAATCATCATAATATTGAAACTGGTAAACTTGTTCACGATGTTTATTAATATAATAATAAATATCTGTATTTGTTATCCAAAAACTACACGATTCTTTTTAAGTAAGTAGTTATTTAATTCAAAATTATGGTAAGACGACAGTTAAACACCTCTTAAACTATGGGTTGGGGTTGTTTAAATTTTAGCACGGGTTTAACGCCTGTCTATCTTAAACGAGTGTTAGACACGGATTTGTGGTATGGAATTTATGAAACAACTGTTCAACAAGTGTTTAAGGCGCGTCTAAATCTTTTGTGGTAAGACGGATAGAATGTAAATCCGATTTTGGCCGTAGGTTTAGTGTATAAGATTTAAAAACTTTGTTAATTAAGAGCTGTTGATTTAGAAAAATAAATAAAATAAAAATAAAATAAAATAAATTGTGAGCGTAGTCAATGCAATGCCTAGCTGGTAGTTAATTTATTGAGAAATAAGTATAGAATGTATAATTATATTAACAACATTGTCGTAGTTTATGTTTCTAATATAACATTCTAAAAGCCGCCTACAACCTATATTAAACGCAAGTGCCAAAACACTGGACATTACGTCATGCAAAACCGTATAGTGCAACTGGGCTAAATGACGATTTGTTTCAAGTATAGATGTAAAGAGTGATTAATTATCGCAATTTCAATGTGGTCAGACCAGTCTAGATCCAATTGACGACTAATCTAGTTACGTCACGTCAGTTTAGGCATAGGTGCAGGTTGTAGGCTTGTAGGGACAAGGAGGCAGTTTTGCAATGTCCTGGGGTTAGTCATAAACTATTTGTATAGACATTACCTGCTCCACGCGTTTTAAACGGTCGTTAATCATGATTTGGATATAGTTCACGTTTTACAAGGCTTGATGTATTAAGTTTCTGATCCAAAATATTTATTAAAATATTTATATTAGAATTGTGTGAAATCAGATTAATTTAAAAAGGACTTACATAGTTTTCCAAGAATTCTGTGTGAGCATTTTTCACTGCAAGGCCTGTTGAAACTTTTGCCAGCGCTGGGCCAGCGACTGCGGTCACAGCTGGAGCAGACACTTGATGCGTTACAGATGCAGGGGCAGAATACTGAGACACTGTCGTCACTGCTGGTGATGAGTAGTGGGTTACAGCTGGTGAAGAGTATTGAGTCACAGCTGGTGATGTGTAGTGGGTTACAGCTGGTGCGGCATACTGTGCTACGACAGGAGCAGCGTATCGTGCTACGGCCGGGGCAGCGTATTGGGTCACTGTTGGAGCTGCATATTGTGCCACGAGGCCCAAAGAACCGTACTGGGAAGAGCCGTATTGTGCGCCGTAATGAGCTACGGCAGCTGGTGCAACGTACTGAGATGAACTGTGTTGTGCGTTGTACTGAGCTACCGTTGGCGCGGAGTAATGTGTTGAATACTGGTTTACAGCTGGTGCCGAATAGTGGGATACCACTGGTGCAGCGGCCACGGCAGCTGGTGCGTACTGGACTGCTTGAGAATACTGTGCTGCGGGTGCTGAGTACTGTGTCACTCTCTGAGATGGACTGAAGTACGCTGAAACGGCTGGTGCTGATACATGAGACTGTGATGACCCTGCGTACTGACCCACATTCGCGGATTGAGCATACTGTATTCCAGGTGTAGAAAGGCTGTATCCTGCCACCTGCTGCGCTTGAGCTCTCAGAGCAGGTGCAGCTGTGTATCCCGCAGCTGGAGCCGCGTACACTTGTGATACCACAGGTCCGCCAGCTTGAACGTTGTACGAGTTGAGTGATGCTTTCGCCAGCGATCCAGAGTATCCTACTTGTTGTTCTATTAGGTTTTGCGTAGTGTACGTAGTTTTGGCCGGGGCTAGTGCAAATTTAGCAATAAGCGGTGATCCAGTCACTTTAGCGATTATCGGAGCTTGGGCGTATGTTGTGATTGGAGTGATGGGCCTTTGGGATGATGCTGATGATAATCCTGCAGAGGTTGCATATCCGTGAGCTTCATTTGAGGCTGAGGCGGAGTTTGACACCAGCGAGGATGTTTCGTAGGTCGCAGCTGGTTGTGCCGCGTACGTGATACCAGGGGTTTGGTATGTCACACCCGTTGAGTAACCAGCAGATGAGTATTCCAAGTGAGCAGATGCTTGTGGGGGAATATAAGTCGGCGCTGCATACTTCAAGCCACTCGCAGAGAGTTGTACAGCCGGAGCGGGGTAAGCGTAGCCGTTATCACAGTTCGGTGATGTCTTCTGCACCTGGCTCAGATGGTAGTTGAGATCAGGGTCGTGGTAGCAAAACACGTTTGTCACTGTGATGGTTAAGAAGATTATCTGGAAAAAAGATGCGATCGTTAGATAGGTACTCGTACTGTCTTATACTGGGGCTCGCGATATGGATTCAATGTTTTCTTTGTTTTTTTTTAAATTAAGTATGTAGGTATATTTTATACTCACCAATTTCATCTTTGATTCGTAATCTTATCACTTTAATTATTAAATCATTCAACCACAATGTTTTAGCCAATGCTCGCTTTTAAATTATTGAAAGTTTAATATGTATTTGCCAAAGTTAAGCGTCAGTCGAAATGAGAGCAAAGTGGGTCCGCAAAGTCTTATATAGCGATCTCATATGTGTAAGAACGGGTCATACTTTTTAACGTTCGCCGTCACAGTAGGTACACATATTATAACTACACGCACTGTGGGCGAGGTCCGTTTATAAACAGGCGTTGTTGATTAAAGTAAGCCGACGGACCGAATGACCATTTGATACCAAAGGGCTTGTAGTTGTAGCAATCACAAAACACGATTCGGGAAAGCACGATTTGTAAAGTAATAAAAGTATCGATTTATATTTTATAGCACTATTTACAACTCTAAAATCATATTAAAATTAAAATTTCACTAGGAAACCACTGTCTACCGTATCTGACCATTGACTCAGACGTTTCACTCATGGACATCTAATTTTTGTATGGTTTTAGCATAAAATAACAATTCATAACAAAAATTATGCGAGATTTTGGTATGATGCGTCTTGGATCTATATTATGACTAAACTTTCGTAAGTCATTGTGGTAAAAATGGAACAATAACAACAGGCCGGTTTACCCGCATTTCTGCCATAATTGTACCTATTATTATATTTTATGCTATTTTTTTAGTAGAGTAAGCAAGCTGAATGCAAAATTGCTTTTACATTTCAGCCGATTTGTCATGAAAGCCACATAAACAAACAATCTAACAGACGTTTCTTTTTATTAAAGGAAAATAGAATATTACATTAAATTGTTGCTTTTAGGTTTGGATTAGCATTATATAGTGTTGAGTAAATTAGGATGTAGACTAGACTGCCGCGGGTCAGTGAACTACAAAAATCTAATGTTGCTCGTATTTTTGTATTTAAGTAAGCAGGCAAGTTTTGCCTTTTTTATGAGAAAGCTTGACAAAAGGGATAAAACGTAACTATATAAATTATCTTGTTACTCGATGCATATGAATTTGTAAAAGGGCCGGGTAGGTATGTCGCGTTGCACACTCGCATTGTTAAAAGCACTCACATGAATGCGTAACTAAATTGCAAGATGAACTCGGTTGTTGTGGCTTGTAACCAAGGATTAAACCTTAAGACGAAATGATAAAGTTGCATTGAATGAGACAGTACGAGTAGCGCGCATTTGAGGTGACCATATTTTTTGTAAAATGAAGATTTTGATCTACTACACTGTCTATGTAGCTTACGAACCGCGTCGCTTCTCTTTTGTCAGATGAATTAAAATGAAATTGCTAAAATATTACTAGATGTAAATTAAGAATCTTATTCCTAAATGTTTCTACGTAAAGAAATGCAAACCCCCACCAATACCTATCTAATTTCGCTAAAGCTTGATTTGGTTCTTTTAAAAAAATCCTTGGAGTTGGCAATATATACATAAAGAAAGATAGTCTTCAATAGATACACGTTTTAAATGAAAACCTGCATATGGATCTAACTTATGTTAAAATATTTTTGTTAGTGTCACCACAGATTACTAAATATGTTACGTGTCACGTTATCACAGCAGCAATGCAAAAAAAAAGTTAAACTAAGACCATAACCGTAAAACGCATAGTACCAATCCATGGCTATCCTATTAGTCAGAAACTCACTTGCATAAACGAATAATACGCAGTAGTTAATTTAAGCGCATTAAAACAGTTACTCTTAATGATCAGGCAATTACGAAACTAATCCCTCAATTAGACTAATGCTGTCGGATTTGTTTATAAACATATAATTAGTGAGGTTTAATAGAGTATGTCTATGTATAAGGTGTGAATCGTGGTTTATTATTATTTCACTTCATGGTTCTGTATAATATGGTTGAAAAGTTACTCTTAGGAAAGAGATAAAAAGAGATTGAAGTTACTTTGCCTTTTTTGTAAAGGGAAAAACTTTAATTTCTTATTTGCATTTTATACAATGCTTTTTAACAATGGATTGAATGGAACGACTGGTACCAGTACAACGTAGTAAGTATACAAGTGATAGTGTGACCGGTAGACCGGTATACAACTGGTACTACAATTATTGGTTGTACAACTTGTCAAATTGGACTACTTATTTTGTTTTAATATTAAATGCATACAATTATGATTGACATTATACCAAACAAAACCTATACTGACCCCCTAACCGTGCGTCAGCAAGACCTGACTCAGACATTCCGGTTTTTTCACAAGTGCATTACTCAAACTTCTTCCTGTGCTCGCTCTAACATCCGAAGGTCTAATTTTTCAATTAAGTTTATGATATATTCTAGTCCTGCAATTTCTTCATACATGTTTCAAATGCAGGTAATATTTTACGCAGTTGAGAAGCTGGTGCGACTGGCTTGCACAACACTACAAGCCCCCAAGCTGTAAAGAGCTTACATGCAAATTGCGAAACCTATATGTGGATTTGGAATTGGCCAGCAGGGCCTAGATTTGCTCTACTATAGCAGCCCTTTGCCCTTTGCCTTTGCCCTTTTTTATCATAGATGTAAAAGTGATAAGAAATGGAAGAGAGAAAAAGGATCCCATAGATCAAACAAGCTATTCTAATTTTTCCTTTACAATAAACAATTTTTAGATAAACACCAGTCCCTTATATGTACTTAGTTAATTTGTAAAGAGAGAGAGAGAGAGGAGAAGAAAACTCCAATAAGACATTAAGGACAATACGGGTGATTCATCCACTTTTAACGTGTTATAAAGAAATCAATATACTAAGTACCTATATACAAGATTTAAAAATAAAACTTTTAGTTCCGTTTTCGGTCTGTCGGTTTCTCAAGGCTTTTTTTCTCAGAAAGGGCTATGGCTAAGCTAAAATAAGAATAAACACTTGTAGTTAAATTGGGCAGGTAATTAAATAATATCTACCACTTTACAATTTTGTCGTTAATGATCTCCCGAGATGTTTACGAGCTAGGCTTATTCTTATACACACAACTTTCAGGATGAGAATTCTATGCTAAGGATAGATTAGTTTGTAACGTTTTAGTAAAGTTCATATTGACGTACTTACCTACTTAATTAAAATTACATAAATTAAGACGATAATTTTAGATTATTCCTTTTGCCGAGCATGCGAAGGATAACAAGATAATTGCTGTGAAAATAATGTGAAGTTTCTGTGTCAGTGGAAACCGAACTAATAATGTAACGAAGTAAATCGGATACAATTTTGTTTAAGCATTAATAATTAATATTATTAACATGCAATAAATGTACGTGAACATAATTACTGATTCATATTATTTTTCTGACTTGCTTAAAAATGTCGAAAGCAAAATTCAAAAATTAAGAAATACTTATACGAATAAACAAGACAAATTATAATAGATCTAGAAAAAAGCTATTTTAGGATAGGCGTCTAGTCTGTATACAACTATACATAGGTAAACATGTTCATATGCTAAAAAATAGTCAAATTAGGTATTAGGTATTAGGTAGGTGCTTACTATAAACCCAGAATCAATAATAGTATCATATAAATTAAAATACTGTCAATCAAGCAATGGACGAACTAAGTATATAATTTTTGAATTGTATCTCCATACATTAGACATCAACGCGCGCTTCGCTTTCGTAGCAGTGTCTACGAAACAGAACATCCAAGTTATTCGAATAACGTTTTAGGTCTACGAACTAAGAATTCAAGTTATTTAAAACTGCGCTCAATTAAGTTATAAAAGCTATTATCTAAGCTATAACACTCTAATCAACTATTTAGTTAATTAAATAAATGCTATATTGGAACGTTTACAATTCGTAGATCCAGATATTACCATAAACTACTTTAAAGGTAAATTATATTTTTTTTACTCTTATAGATAATAATTTTCTGATTTCACAGTCTAATTGATAGACTGTGCTGATGCCTCAGGATGACGTGTCACGCGAAATTACATTGTGGAGTTCCAAGTGCCACTGTACTGTTATGGGTGACCGTCTCGCTTAACATCAGAACGACTAGCTCTTTACAGAAATGCTTAAATTTAATTTAAGGAACTTCTCACAATTGGATCCCCTTTTGATCACCACGCAAAAACACACAACCACAAATCACATTATTAAAACAATATTGGTTCAAAAATAGACAAGTCAATCTACAAACTTGTTAATTATTCATAGCGCAATGCGAAAACGAACGTAATAAAGCAATAGAAGATCGGGACCACAGATAAGAAGAACGACGTCGACGTAACGGCTACTGGCCATTCGTCATGTCGTCAAACAAGGGATTAATATATTAAGGGGTTGTATGAATGTATAAATTATAGGCAGGTATAGTTGTTGCATAAAATATAGCAAACAAATTATAATGGCATCTGTGTTAGATAATCATGGGTAGGCTGGGTATACGAAAACCAAAGATCCAAGAACTTTTAGTGCAGGGGCCGCACTGTGAGCTCTTAGCGTGTCAAAATCTTCATACAAAAAAAACAAAGCGATCCAATATAGGCTCTGTTTTGAAACGCGCTAAGAGCTCTCAGTACGGCCCCTGGTCACTGGATGATACCAAGACAGACAACTAGAGTCGAACCTATATACTTGTCCCTGAAAGCTATAAATAGGAAAAAAAGAATACGTGACAGCCAGTTTTGAATATTCCTTATTTTACTTAACAACGTGGTTGATAGACTAAAGTCTAAACTAAAAATCGCTACAATAAAGATAATAAAAAACCGATTGTGAAATGTTCACTTTTAAATATTTTGTTATAGGTTTCTTCATTATAATGAGAAGAGAAGGCTAGTCCAATGTGGTCCGAGCTACAGTGTTCAATTAAAGCTTTGTTTTCATTGAAATCACGGACTGTGCTTTGTACAAGGTTAACGTCATCATCATAATCATTGTTAATAGCCCCAAGAAGCGCCACTTTGAGCGGCGGCTCGCCTCCTGCATCCATCGGCTCCCCGTGGTTTTCACCAGATCGTTGTTACACCTAGTAGGGGGCTGGCCTACCTTCGCTGTTTCTTCCGGTTCGTGGTCGCCAGTCGAGAAAATTTCTTGCTCATCGGTTGTCAGCTTTACTAGCGATGTGGCCTGCCTATTGCCATTTCAACTTGCTAGTCCTAAGAGCTATATCTGTCACTTTAGTTCTCCTGCAAGGTGAACGTACCTGTGGTGAATTTTGTTTTGCACCATAAAATATGCCAGTATTTACTGCTCATATATTAATACCAAGGCATACCTCAACACAGCTCGTTAGAGTACTCCGACCAGTATTTGTTTTATTGACTAGTTTTTATTATCAACACATGTTATAAATGTAATTCAATTTTACGTAACTCTCTAATAACTGGCGCGAGGTTCCTAAAGTAATGCTCCTACTTATTGTGTAGACAAGGTCGATTTATTAAATAAATAAAACATGATATTTTATGAACTAGTCTTCTGCAATGGATTCGTTTAAACGAGGATGAGGATTTCAGATTCAATGGGAAAATCGTCACATTGGTAAATGTGATTAAGTTTAAATTTAATTCAATTAAGTTTAAACCAAGTTAAAATCGGGAATGATAATGATATTGATACGATCAAAATAATTGTTTCGCTAAATAAGTTTCTATTAGGTACTAAGAATAAATCACTAACTTTTATTTTTGTTATTACTATTCATTTGTATTTTAATGGTTTTTAATGAGATATGGACAAAGCAGTAATGCCCGATGTTAAGAGGTGGTCTATGATATTAGTCTTGCTTGGCTATATATGAAAGCTAAATTAACAAATGTAGATTCATAGCGACTTTCAAAACAATAAAAATATTTTAATTTTATGGTCTGATAAAGGCATCACCTAATTTAGAAGCGTTTTAAGCTTGGTCACTGACAAACACACATTACGATAGTAATGAATGATGGAAGCTTCGATGATCGCCGTGTGATGGTCGTTAGTCTGTAAACGCGAACATTTTTGTAATAACAGAGTTTAACGAGATCGTGGTCACGATTGAGACACTTTTATCAGTTTAGCTGTGCTGTTTTAGAAGCTTAGTTATTGTACATTTGCTACTAATAATATACCTACGTCTTTAAGTATATAATAAGTAATAAGTATATAATAATCTTGGTTCAATTAAGTAACTACTCTGTAATGCATTCATTAACATCACCGTTACATAATTTTGTTTATTACCAACTACATTAATCTGAATTAGTAAACGCAAGAATTAATATGTGTGGACATTTTCACACAGCGCCATCTAGCCCCAAACTAATGTAAGACCTAGGACCTACTCAGTGTCTGCTTAGTGGAAACAATTTGGACTGATATCGGTGTCGATTGGCGATAAATTTATAAAATCTAAATACTGATTAGGTCATTTAAAAATAGATTTATTGTATTTCTATATCCACGTTTTGTGAATCAAAATACAAAACTTATTGCACATTGAATAGTGTCCTATACCTAATGGACAAAGGAATAGTTTAAGCTCCAACGGATTATTATCTAAGTACCTACTAGGCATGTTCGTGATTCTATTGTAATTAAACAATGCTGACATTTTGCCATTTATCTTTGGTGGAAATAATATCGATGAATTCTCTTAAGCCGAGGTATTTATGCTAGTTGTGCAGGTGCCTTATAATTTATTTATTTAGTCTAAACAAACAGTTTGAGGGCAATTTGAAGTGTGCATATTTAAAGAGTTATTCGCAATTATTCTACTTTTGACGGAACTTCAAAAGTAGTTATATCCTATGGTTATATCATTTATCACTTAAATGAGAGTGCGTAATATCTTTCATTCTTTTTAAATTGAATTAAGGTGTGTGTCTAAGTATCAGTAATCATAGTATTTGATGAGCAATTGATTTCAATGTTATAATAAATGTTACCTATTATCATACCATTTAATTACCATAACATAAATAATAGTGGGTATAAGTACCTGCTTAGTGCGCAGTATTACTTTTCATAATAACTATACAATAGCATAGGTACTTTAAATACAGGGCGGTTATTCTCTATGGAAAAGCAGATTCCACACGATACGAAACCACGTCGTTATCGTGTCTTGTTCAAATCGTGTTACAGCATTAGGAGTACATTTACTTTATATAAAGTTATTTTTATTTTGAATAAAATATATTGACATAAGTGGTGGTAATTTTGATGTGGTTGATGTTTCGGAACGCATCTCGGTAAAACATGTGATTTTTGACAGTTCAAATCGCGCCAATTCCAAATTCATTTTGCGAGGTAAGGCTATTTTCGAACGTAAAATTTACATGGCATTTCTTAAATAAAAAACTATTAATTTAGGAAAGTCGTAGAAGAAACATTGTCTACCTTGGGGTGTAGATTTACCCCCTTTCGGGACAACATATCAATTCAAGGTCACCTTGTATAGATGGAATAAAGTTCCTACCTGGGTACGCTAATCTTAGAATGGATATTTCGAAATAGAGGTCTATTTGCATGCTAATTCAATAGCGGTTGCTGCTGCTTACACATAGGTTCACATATTCGTGATACGCACTCTCATTATTGAGTAGACATTAGCCCATAATTTGTATTTCTTTATTCAAATATCAAACCACAAGACATTATAATGAGCGCCAACTGGCGTTTCTGAAATGCAACTGGGTCCTTAAGCTCTATACTAACTTTTAACTTATCTATGCTCATAAGAGCACAGATAACTTATCGATGCTCATAAGGGCCACTGTAGCATAAGCAAGCAATTTATGATTAGTATTCATTAGGAAACCATATATTACACTGTTATTACGGGCCCGATAGGTCAGTTGGTAGTATCCCTGCCTTCTGAACTGAGGGCTGTGGGTTCGATTCCTACCCAGGACAAACATTTGTGTGATGAACATAGATGTTTGTTCTGCGTCTGGGTGTTATATTGTATTCTATGCATGTATTTACAAACAAAATTTGTATCAGTTATCTGGTTCCCATAGTACAGGCTATGCTTAGTTTGGGGCTAGATGGCGCTGTGTGAAATGTCCACACATATTTATTTATTATTATTATTATTATAGATAAGTCCATGATTTATAGGGCGGTGAATACTCCCCGCCTAAAATGAGGTCGAGGAGATAGATACCAGCTTCATATAAACTTGGTACGACAACAGACTTACTTAATAATATGATGTATGTTTAACGTAAATGTTGACTGTATTTGTTTTTGAGGTCTTCACTCAAATTTGCCTGTACCGATTTGGATGAAACTTGGCACACTGTTTTGTGAATGATAAATGCGGTCTTATGGTATTGGTCTTTAATAACCTTTGCAGCTTCACTGGGTGAGCAAATACAGAGAGCTGGCACTACTGAAATTAACACAGGATACGTTTATCCCGAAAAAATAAGATTTTCAGTGAAAAACCCAGTAAAAGCTAATGCTACTTCTAGTAAATTTATATATTATTGTAGGATTACATAACTAGGCGTTAACCGCTGCAAATCATACTCGATATTAAAATTTACTAATTGTATATATCCTGCACTCATTATAACGCTTATGTAATAATTGACAATCTTGAATGGCTAGTGATAGATCGGCTAGAGTCATGAAGTTGTATGTGTTTCTTACGATTTATATAACCATGTGCAATACCTTCGATAACACGAGGATCTAGTATCTGGTCTCAGATTGGACGTGTCTGATGGCGGTAAGTTATTGTTAAGCAATTGTAACAGGTCATGGGCGTGTTCTAAATAGAGTAGCTAAATCAGAAGATAAAATACATAAGAAGTTGCGGAAGACAAAATATGTAGAGGTGTGGTGAATTTCACCCAATATTTGTCTGTTAATTTTTCTGAGATAAACACATTTTTTTTTTGAATAGGGCAAGATGCCTTTTTTCCTTATTAATCCTTGATGTCCAGCGGTTTCGCCTGCACGTTGTTTGCTTGTCAACGAGTAAATTAGTCAAACCAAAAATATTTTTTTGATAAATTTTTATTAGTTTAAAGGTCGTTACGTTGTCCATTTATGGCTTATCTCGTGGTTTGGGCGTTATATAATTTAGCTATCAATCATAATAGTATAGTCCAGCCCACAATAGCCAGTTGTGATAAACGCACCTGTTCATGATATAATAATAACACACTCTTTATGCTTAGATATCACAACGGTTCAGCTAGTCTGAGTGACGACGCGGTCGGCGATGGAGCATGCTTACCTAGAACTCTAGTAGCTACCGGTTTACTCTAGCAAATGAACTATTTAATAGGTAAACCTTATGATGTTGATTATCAAGGCTGTTAATGTTGATCTATTAATAACCAAAAGAAAAAAACAATGGCTCGATAACGTCATGGTGCTCTATCATATGGTTGGGCCACCTATTGTATAAAGGGTGCTACAATTAATTATATCAACTAATTAAAATAAACAAGCGTTGCTTTACACATTGGTATCACATGAGAATCACCTTCAAAACATGGTTAGGTATCTTATAGTTACATCACTCTAATTACCTACTGGCTATATTTATGGTTAAATTGAATAGTTAATCGTAATAAAACCAAAGGTCAGAGAGATGTTGTGGTTGTAAATAACTCTATGTGTAATTATAGAGGAAGTTGATTTCTCAATTTATAATGCTCTTTGACTATAAGCACACACGTAGGTAAGTACACATTATCAAGTTGAGTTAGTATCTAATTTCACATACTGAAAACTATATAAAATTGGTGCTGCCAGGCGTTTAATTAGATTTATGAGCCACAAAGCCATATTATTTTTCTCTATGCACAAAGCCAACAAAGTGAAGTTTTTTAAAAATGTAGTTTGGGTAAGCGAGTAGTGTGGGGGGTCACCACAACGTCTTATAGCATTATTATTTCAATCATACTTTGAAAAATGATATAAAAGTAAGAATATTGTAATGTTGTTGACGCAGAGCAGTTAAGATGACGTCACGTTAAATCGTTCACTCAAATACAATATATAGCGTTATCACCGAATGCGACAGTGATAACGCTATATAAAAATGTCTCGTTCTCGCGCCGGAATACTTTATAAGTTCGTGGTACGAATTCGGACAGTATTGTTGTAACCTTGAAGCATTACTGTCACGAACCATGATGGTTTTGTATTAGTTTGTGGTAGGGCTGCAGGAAATAGGAATAAATAAAACGAAAGGTTTTGAGTTTTGGAGGGAACGCGGAAAAGTTCACGTCGTTGCATTGTATTATTTTTCAAAACTTGCTTTTTCCAATGTTTTTGTTAATGTTTTTTGCGTTTAAAATTGGTGGCGTTTTACGCATTAAGTGCTGAATTACGAGCATGAGGGAGGGCAAGTGATATAATGTGGTGAAAAGTGATTTATCGTGTTGCTTCCAAATCTCCATAGAAGCTTCTAGTAAAGTTGCCACCACTTTGCTGGAGCATGACTTAGACTGGACTATGAAAACCTGACTTAAACTGGACTATGACTATGACTAGGACATGACTTTGCATGAAATATTTTATAACACGTTGAAAATATAATACTTGACACTGGCTAAATACACTATGTGTGGAGCCAAAATATAAGAAAAAAAAAAAAACTAAAGGTTTTTAAACTATGAACCAGCCAGTGTAAAAAACCAAAAATTATCAATTTTGCTTTTGTAAGCGTAACGACATTTTTTTTTCACTAATCTGTGGTAACGACCAACGATGAGATATTATTTAAATTTTAAAAAAGGAATGTTCTGTTTTCAGTAGGTTGGTACTTAATATATGTATTAATTTTTAATGACTCGAATTGTGGTAATGTTTAAAATTATAATAAGAAAATATGAATAAAGATACAAATTAAATATAATTTTTAAATATTTATTTATGCGTATTTTCCACAGACCTAGAATATTTTCGTTCGATTATTGCTATCCGGTTGGCCCTTAGATAAATATGATTGATAATAAACTTGGGCCGCCTTATGCATAATGCACGATCTATTGAAAACGGATTTGTAATGAATAATACAGTGCTGACAGAGGATTACAGATATCATGGCTGTTGTATAATAATAAGCAGTACTTACTGCTTTGTACTAGTACAACCGGTATCGTAGGACGTTTGTGGTATTTTCAAGGCTCAGCTCGCATTGTTTGTCGAATTTTACAACTCGTTCTATTTGGGTGAGTGGCCGTATATTTTGGCTCAAATTTTTCCTGATCAGAGCCTTTGAGATAGGTATGTCTGGATTATGGAAAGCTTATAATGAATGTTATTTTTATTTTATTTGCTTTGCGTTTTACTCTTTTATTTACTGATAATCTTTCTTTAAAGAATTTGGCCGATCATCTTGTTACTGAGTGGTTGCGGCCTAAACTATATCGGACGCGCGCTTCTCAATTTGTCAATAAGTGTCTATATGATCATCATCATTATCATCAAAAGCCTAGAGACGTTCACTGCTGAACATAGGCCTCCCCCAGAGAGCGCCACTTTGTGGCTACTCGCTTTCTGCATCCATCGGCTCTCCACGGCTTTCACCAGATAGTCGGTCCACCTATAATGGGGGGCCGGCCTACGCTGCGTCTTCTGGCTGTAGTCGCCACTCGAGAACCTTTCTTCCCCAACGATTGTCAGTTCTACGAGCGATGTGGCCTGCCCATCGCCATTTCAGTGTCTATATTGTTGCTGTTCTATTTTTACTGTCAATTTATTAAATAGTGATGCAAATTAGATGACGTATTGCTATGTACCTAAGCGTTACAGTGTAAATAGGTACCAGAGTGGTATATACGTACTTATATACTTATTTCTTTTCAAACCCATGATTTGTTTATAACGGCAACATGCGAGCAGTCATAGAAACATTATTTATATGAACCAAATGTATTGAAATAGATACCATTACACAATACTTTATATCCATTCTAGTTATGGACTAGGAAATGCTATTACAGCTGTAAGATCTAGATAAGCTCAGTTGCAAACCGTAAAGGTTACTACCTATTTATTTGAGTTCATAATAGGGCGAGGATCTAAAAGCTCGTGCTTTTATCTGTGCCCCGTAAATATACTAATACCAATGATATTAGACATATACCCAGTTGCCGAAATGATCATTAATCTTAATGGTGGGCATTGACGATAATGGAGTCCTTAAACTATAGGAAAGACAACAGTTTAATGGAAGATTAAGGCTTAAAGTCGACTTTGAAAGTTAATGATCGTTTCTGAAACTGGGTGTTAGTTAGGTAATTATAATGGCTATAATGAGCGCTCTATGAACGTTAAAAATAAAACAAATTTTGTAATAATGGTAAGAGTAAAAAAAAGTAATTAAGTATATTAAAAAAAATTATGAACTAAATTGAATGACTTCAGCACAAAAAACTAAATGCCTGAATTAACATCGTCACAAATGCATGCCAAGCAAGTGAATTGCGTTAGTGAAACCAGGGACGAATCTAGTTATTATGATTCCATGTTCGACACTGGGGCCTTATCACCACTTCTTAGTGCGATTCAATTTCAATTGAACCTACAACCTAAAATGAATCGCTATTAAAATAATTTTTACCTATAAGTAGCTGTTCTTTTTAGGTTTTCGTTTGTATTGCGCTAAGAGGCCACCGGTTCTATTAATTTGATAAATTAATGATATCCTACTTTTACATTGATCGCAACTTTAAATTCTCGGCATGCTAATGATTTATTGAACCCTCACTAATATTGGATATTTTGTAATTGGCACTATTAAAATAACGCAGTGGCGGGTGTCATGCAAATGTAAGATGTCTGGAAAGGACCCGATATGTTATAATCACTAGTCTGCAGATACATTAAGCTAGATCTAGATTTGATTGCCTAGAGTTTCATCACTGGTAAAATGTTGCGAATATTCAATTAAGTGGAATTGAATGCCAGTGAACAGGGCTACCTATGCATATGCCTGCATGCTGGGTAGGCAGTCAAATGGCTGTGGGATTTAGACCAATAAGATTTCTTAGGGTTAGAGAATAAGCCATAGGTCAGATGCTAATAATCTAATCTAATTGGTTTGTATATTATATTCGTTTGGCTTGTTGTCGATCGCCGATGAAATAACAAGAAAACTTAAATTAACATTTATAACTCTAATACAAAAAAAAATATTGCTAACTGCGAGCTATGGAGAGAGCAATGCTCGGTGTTTCCCTGCGATAAGATCCGAAATGAGGAGATCCGCAGGAGAACTAAAGTGACCGATGTAGCTCTTAGGATTAGCAAGTTGAAATGGCAATGGATAGGCCACATCGCTCGTAGAACTGACAACCGATGGGGAAGAAAGGTTCTCGAGTGGCGACCACGAACTGGAAGACGCAGCGTAGGCCGGCCCCCCACTAGGTAGACCAAAGATCTGGTGAAAGCCGCGGGGAGCCGATGGATGCAGGAGGCGAGCAGCCACTTTAAGTGGCGCTCCCTGGGGGAGGCCTATGTTCAGCAGTGGACGTCTTCAGGCTGTTAATGATGATGATGATGATGATGAATTGCTAAAAAAGCTCTCGATCAAGTCACATTTCAAATAAAAAAAACAGTATTGGTTTCTGAGAGCTACGAAGCCATTGACGTACACAACATAAACGTTAAACTTACCTATAATAAATATATATGACACCCTTTTGCTTGGATCGGGGGGTTAATAATAGCTCTACTTCTTTCCCGCATATCGCTTCACATCAGGTGAACGATTAGCTCGTCACGACATTCTTTAGCATACAAAAATTATGTAGGAAATTTCAGTAGGTACTTTGGAAGCCAATTACTCTCCCATGAGTTGTAGACAATTGTGCAGACTTCACTGTTGAGGTCAAAATTAAAAGGCGTATTAAAGAGTGGTTCTTGAAATAATGTAGTTTTGTTACTTTCAATAATATTTTAGTACACAGCCTTGTATAATGTATGCAAGTAGGTGCTTGCTAACGATATGCGTAGTGGAGTATTGCGAATAAACTGGAACGAATTGATGCGAATTTGGCGATTTGCAATTTACCCACCGGCGAGATTGTGTCGCAATGTGCGAGTGTGATGTTTCAATGATTATTTTATTGTGTGTAACCAACTTGTTAATTAAAACCATCGTAAATGTTCCTAGGTATACCTAATGGTTGAAGCAGTGTTGACTTATAAATATTAAACAGGTAGATGACAACCGATGGGGAAGAAAGGTTCTTGAGTGGCGACCATGAACTGGAAGACACAGTGTAATGTGCCGACCCTCACTAAATGGGCCGATGAACTGGTGAAAACCACGGGGAATCCGATGGATGCAGGAAGCGAGCAGCCGCTCAAAGTGGCGCTCTCGGGGGAGGCCTATATGTTTAGCAGTGGTCTTCGGGCTATGTTGATGATGAGATAGATGATGAGTGTTTATCTACTTATCTACTAGGTAGGCAGGTATAGGTAACCGTAGGTTTTCCAATTTCACAACAATGACAATAAATTTATATTATGAGTACCTACTTAAGCATAAGCACTGGTTTGTGGAAACCATACGCGAAAGAAAAACACACGCACATTTTGTGGAACACCGCTATATTTTATTTTTAGTTGTGTAAATAAGTTAGTTGAAATAGTAAGGGCCTATTATTATTACTTAGTTTATACATACAAATGAACGTTTACTTACATACCTATTTTAAATTTATATTAGAACAAATTGCAAAATGTAACTTTTGGGTGGTCTTGAACAATTAATTACATTTTGTAAACTTGTTTCTGCACAGTTACACATTTTGAGAGCGCTACATCTATTGACGTTGCGTGGTGGCTTCATGTAACTGTTAATCCGTTTCAAGTACAGCTTAGACATAATGCTTTCCAATTTGCGCTTGCTCTTACTTGCTACATTCTCATGATCTTGCACAGAGGGCGTTGAAATAAAGCCTCAATAAACATTATTGTGCGACGTGCAACAGGGTCTTTTTTCTAGCTTTCGTCTTGATAGAGATAATTTGGGTGATAATGAAGCTAAAATTTTGACCGGTTCTATAGAACTTTGATTTATGATTTAGTTAAGTATTAGACGTATGAATTCAATTCAGTTTATTAAACTAGACGTATGAAGTAGGCAATTAGAAAATTAGCTAAAATTCTGTTAAAAGTTAAAAATATTACTCTATGACTGGTACAGGTACAAACATACAAATAGACCCATTAATTATGCATTCCATGTTGATGTTATACCAAGATTTTATGGCGAAGTCGGAACTTTTTTACATGTTTTTCTAGCGATCATTTACACGCACGACACGATTTGTTTTATTTTTTTACTTGTATCACAAAGTATTACGAAAACTGATGAAAACACGCTTTTCTGGTATAAGTAGGTATTATTTAGTAGTCTTCACATTTTTTTTGAAAAGACTACTTATCTTAGATCTACATCAAACCCTGTGTAGGACCTATGTATTAAGTAGGTATGTAAGATTAAAGTTATGTAAACTAAAGGTTTGTGAAATAGCCTGTCGTAAAACAGTGTTTTCGTACCTAGTTAATTTTAGCTAAACGCATAATACCTATTACCACACCAGATGATCCACAACGCTCCGTTCCGAATTCCAATCGAACGACTAGGAGTTCCTGTTGCGCGCAAATGGGGCATGTTCATGTTGGATCGTCTACACGACACGACTAGGGACTTTTTTTCCTTTTCTCCTCACTTTTTGGTGGGACAGAGCTCCAAAAGGAACAATCCCTAAATTACTACCTAAGTATTAGTTGCACTTATTGTTGTAGCATCGCTGCTTGTAAATGGCATAGTATAGTATTACATTGTCTGTGCCACAGTGATATCAACGTTTAATTGAAAAGGACCTTTGTCGATGGAAATGCATCCGCCGACAGCACATTGTTTCAGTTATCTGATGCCCTGAGCCTATAAAAAGAAGTTTGACGTATATCGTCTCTTCAATCCAGTGCCGTGCTTATTTACGTCTCTATTAGTATTACTAGATAATGGAGCTAATACACTTAAAGGCGAGTTACTTAGTTTACAATATATTTCAGTTGCACTGTAAATTATCCAATCGATAAACAAACTTGAACCCTACAACTATTTCTTATATAAAATTTTAAAATAACAACATAGGTATCAAAATATGAAAAGAAAATGCTGGCGAGTCTATAATTGTGTTTAAATAATATATTATGTGGATTTAGATTGTGCTGCTGCTGAACGGATGGCTGTATGCTCAGGGATCTCCTGTTGCGATGTTGCAACATGCGACGTCATCACAGAGCATCGTGTTCCACACTGGCTTATCGGAGCCTTCTACTGCAGTTCCCAGTAAGCTCAGAATTTTGACAGCCTCCGTGGTGTGGTAGTTGAGCAGGTCAGCTCATAACCCAGAGACAGCGGGTTCGATTCCCGAGACACGATAAGTATTTGTGCACAGAAAAAAAGCGCAAATACTTGTTCTGTGTCTGGGTGTTGTGAGACCATGGTCCTCGTAGTTCCTGAGTCCCTAGATACAGGGAATTGTAGTTAGGGTCCAGAATCTATGTATGTGATCGTTGTGCGTTATTTATTTAATTTTAAATTCATGTGAAAATAAGATCTTAAAATGTTTCATTTTGCAATGCACCTTGCATTGCAAAATGAAACATTTTAAGATCTTAGAGTTTTAACATCTTAGAGTTTTTCTATTATATTCTTGTTTTTTATTTCAGACCCACCGTCTGCCGAACGATATGGATCTAGAGAAGTTAGTTGCATTTTGACCTACATTTATGATTGAAAGTGGCTTTATTATGTTCACTGAGCTTTTATGTCTTTTATGTTAACTCAGCCCAAATACGAATACAAGTATGAAGTATCTGACCAGCAAACCGGTGATAGGAAGAGCCACTGGGAGAGCAGAGACGGAGACAAAGTGAGGGGTGTGTACACTCTGTATGAACCAGACGGTGCACTGAGGACTGTAGA
Organism: Ennomos erosarius; assembly: GCA_963580505.1. Lineage (NCBI taxonomy): Eukaryota > Metazoa > Arthropoda > Insecta > Lepidoptera > Geometridae > Ennomos > Ennomos erosarius. Next base: position 5,595,412 of record OY756983.1, on the reverse strand, counting down.
GTACACGGCTGATGCCGTGCATGGGTGAGTAAAAAATTGGTAGGTCTTGTGATCGCAGTAGACTTTAATGCAGACCGAGAGAATGATGCTTCCCGTTGACATTCTATATCAAAGCAAAACTTTACTAAACATATTTTTCATATAGTAAAATTATATTGGAAAAAAATTATGCTGTGAATCATGTAAACCTATATTATTCTTTGTTAACTTTTATCAATGTGTGAAATGTCCAAAAATATGTATTTATTTATTATTTATTTATCATCATAAAAAGCATGAAGACCAGGGAGCGCCACTTTGAGCATATGTCGGCTCCCCGCGGCTTTCTGCAGATCGTCGGTGTTAAATTTTATTCAGTGTGTAATTTTTTTTAAATATTTTTTTTGCTGCTTTATAATCCGAACCAAGTATAAGTTTAATATTTGAATGTGTGTCTATGTCTATCTGTGGCATCATAGCTCCCAAACGGATGAACAAACGGTTTTTTTATTTGAAAGGTGACTTGATTGAAAGTGTTCTAAGCTTTGTTTCAAGAATGTTCAGAAAGTTTTGAAGATTACCAACTCTTTTCTTTTTCATACTGGAACGGCCGCGCGACGTCGTAATGCGACTTATTCTAGGTTACCAATTACCATATCCAGGGAGCCGGGTAAAAGTACCCAAGTTTAACCCACAAATAAATTTTTAAATTACACTATATCATGCTCGACTAGCCCTTTCTAACCGATCGGTAAAGTTAAGCAACGTTCGCTGCGGTCATCACTATGATGGGTGAACGCTACAGCAAAAAGTGGTATTTACAACTGAGCGCTACCGTGCTTCGTTAAGCCGTCGCATCGGTCCCGGTTGTTGTCGTAAGACAATAGTCGTTAAGCCAAGTCAAAAGCCTTTGGGCAGTCTAAAAATTCTGACACCAGGGCTGGCCACTTGCCTACACGAGATGAAGAAGAAGATGCTATTTATCATGCCAATCAATTATTTTTGAAATAGTTTCGATTATTACTCATATCACCAGCTCATTTTGAACTTATTTATAAACAGGTTTAACGCTGTGGTTAAAAGGAACGAGCCCAACAAACCTCAGTTTCCTGGCCACTCCCCACCGTTCAGCCACATCTCTACAAAGAAAGTCACCCACGATACCACATCTTCAGTGCAGAAAATTGGAGCAAACATTTTTTCAACCAACTCACGTAATAGAGATGATAATAACTCAGGAACTAAAAGTGTCTATAATTCAGGAGTAGATTTTAGTGTCAACCATGTCCTAAAAAAATTACGAGGTAATGATGATTTATATTAGGGGGTTTCATTCTCAAATACAACAGAATTAAAATAAGTACAAAATTATCTACTTTTAGAAAACGAATTATCAAGAAATCACGATATTGATATATTGATATAACCTATGCTTTAGTTTTATTTTATTTCCTATTGAAAAGATAATTAGATCTCTTGTATTTGTTACTCTTGTCTCTTTGAACGCATCTGTGTATTAATCACACAGTGCTTCCTACTGTAATAAACACTTTTGTAGTTAATGCTAAATTAAGTTCTAATGACTAAATAATTGATAAACATGGGAAAATGGTTAATATTAAAACATTTACATTCTGGTTATTGCGTTTATATTGGTCCGCGCTAACATAACCTGTTACTTGCAAGATAAGTATACATTTTGGTTTATATTCTATCGAGATCGAGGTTTTGGGGTTATAGAAATAGTCCAGATCAATAGTGGTCATGGTGACCATGATGGCCATGATGTCCGTGATGGTCATGATGATCATCGTGATGGCGGTCATGGTGGACATCGTGATGGCGGTTGTGGTGGCTGTCGTGATGACGGTTATGGTGGTCATGGCTGTTATGACCATGGTATACATTGTGGTGGTCGTAGTGACTGACAGCATGGCCATGATGATGGTCGTGATGGCCATGATGATGACGATGATGCGGCACAATGTGGTGATGAACAGTCTTATGGTGAACCACCGCTCTGAAACTGTAATAAAAGAGAAGTATTGTAATTAATATTGATACAGTAGGTATGTAGTTCTGAACACGGAATATCTATAAGATGAGAGAAGTATAAATCCTACCTTATACTAAAATGAGACTTATACTATAACTGCGCATAAATCTTAAGAAAAAATATATCAGTAGGATTACTATAACATTTTTTTTTATGTGAATGAATGACTTGACGAGCTAGTCGTTCACTTGATGCAACTATAACATAGAAAGCGTAGAGCCAATCAATGGATGCTGGAGGCAAGCAGTTGCTCAATGTGGCGCTCTTTGGGGGAGGCTTATGTTCAACAGGAGACGTCTTCAGGCTGATGATTATGATGACGATGAAATCATTGAAAGACGAGATTACACAGAAACAAAAGAAAGATTAAGAGACCGAGTGAAAAGGAGAGCTAGACAGTATAATAGGACTTAGAAATACGTAGAACTTCCTTGAATAGTAAATACCACAGATATTAAAATAGTAGTTACCTACCCGTGTTTGTCGTCAGCGGCGTAATGAACAGAGCGCACGTTGCCATCGGGCTCTACAAGAGAGTAGTCTCCCTTCACGACATCACCGTCGCGTGACTCGTGCTGCGACTTGTGGTCGCCGGTGTGGGGGTCGTCCACTGAGTAGGAGAACCTGTACGACGGGTGTTGGTACTGTAAAAAACAATCAAGTTTTAAGCGTCATAGTCTGAAAATTAACACTGGCGGATGCACAGACGAGCGAAGCCATATCTTCTTAGGAACATAGAAAAAATCTTTTCTAGCTTATAAACACGGATAAGAGAAAAAAAAACGACTAGCTTATAAACCTAGTACCTACCTAGGTATGTAAGAAAATTATATAAAGAAAATCCAGTATAATACTTACGTAGTCCCAGTGATGGCCATGGTGATCATGATGGTGATCGTCGTGTCTCAAACCATGAAGTCCTGAAAAAACCCGTTAAACACTACTCAATCAAGTATATAATGACCACCGGGGTGTTTTTTAGTATTCAAACGTTAATAAACTCTAAAAACATATTATTTTTATAGTTCGTACTAATTTAAAGAACGGAAATTTTAGACAATCAGTTTGCTGTCTGCCTGTCAGTAAGTACTAAGTATATCGGTGAAGATCCTTTCTTCAGAAAATGTTGACGGTTGAAACTTATAACAACGTACATAATATAAATCGGTTTAAGTATAAAACTTTATGAATAAGAGGGTAAGGCGATATGCAATATTAAGAAGGTATCGGAATCGCCGTAACGTGAGTTTAACTTTTTTCTGTCTTTTTTATTTAGATAAAATTTACGCAATGTTTTACAACAAGGCACGAGCAAAATTAAAAGACTTCGACTAAGCCAATACAGAAGAAGTGTTTTGCTTACCGTGACCATCATGTCTATCGTGGTGCTCGTGGTGATCATAGTGCCTATGGTGATCATGGTGATCTACACGCGACTGATGTGAGGTAGGATTTGGGTGCGCGAGGGCACCGGCAACCATCACGAATAAGGCAAACTGAAAGAAAACAATATCAATGCTACAAAAGTGAAAAATGTCGCTGTTGGCCTCTATGGCAGCGAAGACAAGGGAACAACTCCGTAGTTTTACTATAGATTGTCTTCCTGATATGGACCTGTTTTAAGCTTTTTCAGATTTTAGTAAAATCACCAACATTTTCAACTACATCACATCACATCATCTGCCGGAAGATGTTTACTGCTGAACACACGCCCACGCCTCTCGCATAAAATGTCACATTAGACAATCATAAGGAGGTGGTGATCGCAGATTTTATGTAGGCACCGAATAGAATCCTGCTGCGGAATTCCTGGATATTCCCTTATCCAGCTCTTACGGCACCCTCGGGAAGAATGAGATGGATTGGTACTATACAGGATGTAATTTAATTCATTAGCATAAATTGAGCCCATGATAGTACATCATTTATAGATGATTATTAAAGAGTAAAAGAGTGTAAATGAAAATATTTTTAATGAAAATTATGAAGATCGCCGCGGCGCCTAACGCAGTTGGCTGATGATTTTGATACATCTAAACGTTTTTATACCTTGTATCTACTAATTAAAAACAGTACTACATTGTTTTAATTATATTTTGTATTGTAGCGTTTGATTAAGTAATTCCATTTTTTTTGAGTTATTATTATTACTTAACCAATGTGTTAGAATTCGAAAATTTTGGTCCACACGTAACCGGTATCAGGAGTAGGTACTTAGTTTCAAAGGATGCCAATCAATTCAATTACACCCAGTATAATATTTAACGACCGGTAATTTTACTTCAACTAATATAAAAAAAAATATACAATAAGTACAGCGCTACTCACTTGGAACCACATGATTACTGTTCAAACCGCTTTGTCTGCTGGACTTCGACTATGCAAAAGTTGAGGATCATCACGCTTATATCCAACCAACACTGATTCATTTTTTATGACAATAATCGATCGTGTTTAATTAAAAATCTTAATAGAACCTAGTTTGTGAAACTTTAGTTTCTTTTCGACCCCAAGGGCGGTTACAGTTCATTAGATGAATTGATTATGGCTAATCATATTATAGCCACACGTGAACAAATCTACATTTGTTTTCATCATGCAACTGTAATCAGCAAGGAAATAACCATTTAAGAGGTACTTGGGTCGACTTGCTAATACTTTAAACTTAATTCACACAATACCTACTAATTCGTTGTTTTGGTACCTATCGTTGTGTTGTATGTAACAGCAGTTCAATATACCATTGCTACCCAGTGGACGTAGACATCTTTAGGACTATATTTTGTACCGTACCAACAAACTGTCATGGCAACGTCTATAGAACCCGGTAAACTACTTATAATATTTATCATTGTACATATAGGTAGATACTTACCACAATTTAAATCTATTCCACGATGGTAATTTAACTGATATATTAATTTTTATGAAGTTAAGTACTTGGAATAAGTATCTAGTTATCTACTTAAGTTTGTTTAACTTTTATAATGTTCCGACTAGCTCGGGGTTCTTTCTACTTGTTTATTCTAATTTCGATTTCTTATTTCTAGTCTAGTGGCTATTTTGAGTTAATTGGTCGCCTGGAGAGACGCTACACCTAGAGGTAACTAAACTACTTTGAGACATACAGTTTTTCCCAAAATATCATCTAATATGTATACTGCTGAACATAGGCCTCCCCCAGAGAGCGCCACTTTGAGCGGCTGCTCGCTTCCTGCATCGGGTCCCCGCGGTTTTTACCAGGTTGTCGGTCCACCTTGTGGGGGGTCTGCCTACGCTGCGCCTTCCGGTATGTAGGTATGTATAACTGGAATTTAGACAACGACTAACAAGAACCCCGAAGCTGTTGGTATTATAATTTATTTCTGTTTCCTCGTGAACCTACTATTTTGTCCTACCAGGATATGTAGGTCCTCGTGGACCGACTCACTTTTGTGCACACCCTGCGAGAAAAACAAATGCTAACTATTAGAAAAAAAATACAGAATATAATGAGCTTGAAGGAATTAGACAGAACCTGCGCCTGAAGGGAAGTTACTAGCCGTCGCCCAGGGTGCACTAGTCCAGTACGCTGGCTTCCCCCTGGATACAAGCAGCTTTTAGGGACTACCAACCCTCTCGAGGTAACGTGAAGATACTCTAGTCCGCTACCCAGTAGGCATGTACCGGCTTCAACAACAACAGCATCGCCATCGCCAACAACAAGAAAATCTCTTGGTTTTTGACAGACGGACCCAACAAGTGGACCCATTAAAGTGTCCGATGAAGTCTTAGAATTAACCAGTTAAAGTGGCAGTGGGCTGGCCACATCGCTCGTAGAACTACCAACCGATGGAACCGATCGAACTGAACGACCAACCTCAAAACTGCGGAAAATCGTGCGATACAAAATACAAGCAGTTGCTCGAAAGTGCGTTGCTCGGCTATAGGAGAGGCTTATGTTCAGCAATGAATGGCTCCAGGCTGATTATGGCGAAGAAACCAGAACTACATAATGAAGGGATGATAGGTAGCCTTAGTTTACCAGATTTGACAAGCGATATCCATTTGGTTTAATAGCATTTGGTAATAAAATATTGTATTCGGGTAATTAGGCCATCATTTTTATCTTCGGGAAGATTCTGTTTCGTAGACAGTTGAAATTTGTCTTTGAGGTAAATATCGTGCTTGCCTGACTGGCTTAATTGACACTTTTTCAGTATTCCAGCGCACGGTGCAAGTTCTACTTAATTTGTGGTGCAAGTGTGCTGCTTGGAACTTTAGCACGGTTCTAATATCACTGTCAAGATTAGACAGATGTCAGATTGACAGATGCTTTGTTTCTACCCGTGATCTCTGCCCGATATCAGTCTTGGGTAATTCAGGCGAACCCTATCGCATTTGTAGCAGTTGTTAGAATTGATTTCGGAGCAAGGAATATACGTACTCCTAGATCGGGTCGGGTCGGGTCGGGTTGGGATCGTAGTAGCTTTGGATTAGTTACTCCAACTTTTATCTTTTCTGCCATGGGAATATCGAGTGACCTAGTTGGTTTAAATAATAAAGACACTTTGCTCGATTAAAAGTTTACTAGCAAAAAAAATTATATATACGAAAAAAGGTAATAAATACACTTCATAGTAAAATAAAAAAAAAACAATAGCACAGATTTAACACTGAATATGTTACTATGTTAATAATAGCTATTGCTCTGGATTATGGGTGCTTAATATAAATACAAGATCAGAAAATTCAATATAAGTACATTTTAAAAAATAGTGTGCTTATCTAGGTAGATGTCTTAAGATCAAATAACCAAAAGTGGATTTATGGAGTTACAGCAAGTTATAAAAACTATAAATTAAACAGTTATCTTCCACAAACATAAGGTTCGTAATTTAAACTATTCATGGTGCTTCCACCAGTCCTCCTCATCTTGTCTCGAAGGGCTTCTAGGTGCTTCATCTTGCGCGCCCTCGCCGAGTGGCATGAAGTACTGAGCCTTCTGCCTTTCTGCCAGGTTCTTCAACCGAAGATGTTCAATTAGCTCGTCATAATTTTTGAAGTTTTTGTGCTCATTGGTCCTGATACCCTTAGGCAGGATGATGATCTGGCCACCAGGACCACGAGTGTAGTCCCGGCCGCCCGTTTTCAGGTAGCGGTAGTCGAGAACCCAAGTTCGCTCTGCGTAATCTGGGCTGTACACGTCAGCGATGATTCTGTGGACAAATACACGCGCTTAACAAATACACAAATGCTTAGCTGGAAATATAATTATCATTGATGAAAATTTTACGGTAACGGTTAAAAAGCTTGATTGTGAGCAGAACAAGGTTCAGTAAAAGAAGTAACAATAGTCACTTTACTATTAAAATTAATTCTTACTTGTTTTGACGAATGATGTCTGGCGTGTGACGTCCCTGGAACAAGGAAATAAATATAATTGTTACTTTATGCAAAAGAAACGAATTGTAAAACAATGTTATATTATTACTCTTGCTAACTTCAGGTAGCTAGATAATTATTCGTCTCGAGAAGGAACCAATTTTAGAACACCAATTAAATTAGAACTAAGCGTAGGTAGTTTATTTCCGAAAGGGAACCAATTTATTTTGTTCGGTGCTCTTTTGAAAATATGGACAACGTTAATAAAACTGTTAAGTGACTTGAAAAAAATACTTAAACTGAAAGTCGGTTCCTATACACACCGTTCATCTTCGACCACCTACGTGAACTAGTAGTGGGCGATTATGAATGATTCGTATAATCAAATTAGGTACTTGTTCCGTAAACCGTAGGTTTACAAAGGATCCTATATTTCGTACCTATATATTTACTTATGTGAATATTTAAGAGGTAGATTGAGCTTACATTTTCATCGGGTCTAATGGACCGCAAGATGACCGGGCCTTCTACATCTTCGCCGCCATACTTTTCATCACGGCGTTCCCCCCAATGACCTTCATCGTGGTTTCGGTGGTGGTCATCTCTGTGACGGTCATCATGGTAGCGGTAATTCCAATGGCGATCATCGTGATGGCGGACATCATGGTGGCGATCATCGCGATGGAGGTCATTGTGATGGCGGACATCATGGTGGCGGTCATGGTGATGGCGATCATTGTGATGGTGGTCATCGCGATGGCGGTCATCACGATGGCGATCATGAAAGCGATGCAAGTCGCCGTGGAGGCGAGCCAACCCTTCTCGTAGACGGTTTTGATCCACTCGGTGCAAATGGTCGTTGTGGATCGTGATCGGGCTGGGGGAAGCGGTGGCCTGAGGCTCCTCTTCCGCCATGCACTCCGATAGTGCGACCGCCAGTATTAGCAACTGAAGTAAATAATGATTACTCATAAGTTCATGTAAATTGTCATACAGATTACATATTTTTGAGTTATAAGTAAGTACTTTTCCGTATGCAACCTTGCATACGGTGTGAAAGAAATCGCTTTCAGTATTTGACCACCCATTGTTACACGATTTTTAAGTTTGTTCACTTAGTTTTAATGATTTGTGATGTGGTGTTACAATGAAAGTATTCCTTGCTTGAAAATCCTATGAGGTTATAAATTTGCAAAATGGTAAGTAGTGTTTTGTTATATGAATAAATGCGTTTGTAAAATACTGTTCTAGTCATAGAGATAGTGTAGAAAAATCTCTAGGTCTGTGGTTCTAGTGGAGTAGGTACCTATGTAGTAAGTGTGGAATATACATATAAATATAGTTATTTTTCACACTTACACGAAACATCTTGCTGACTAAACGCACACAATACAACTAACAAATCAATAACAAAATAGGATTTATTAATCGGTACATCGTATTAAATATGGATTTCTAAATAATGATTACATGTTCATCCGGCCTGCTAAGTATAATTAAGCTTTGTTTTACAGCGGGGTTTCCATAATCGTTTGCTGTTTGCGTTTGCGTGGAGTTACGTTATTGGTCTAAAGTCGATGAAAAACGCTCTGCTTGGTTCGGATCGTACTAGACTTCGGCTGATAGATTGATTGACTGACTTAAAAGAATATTGATAGTTCCTCAGTCTGAAGACTACAATTAAGACTGGTTGTTATAAGAATTAAGTAAATTTATAGGAGGATGTAGTGTGTCTTAGAATTTGCAAGTATAAATGCCATATTGCTCTTCAGAGCTGACAACCGATGGGGAGAAAGATTTTCGAGCGGCGCGCGACGTCCACGAAACGGAAGACGCAACGTAGGTCGGCCCTCTAGATGGACCGACGATCTGGTGAAACCACGGGGAGCTGATATATGCAGGAAGCGAGTAGTCCCTCTTAGTGGCAATCACTGGTTGAGGTCTATTTTCAGCAGTGGACGTTTTCAGGTTGTTGTTGATGATAATAATTCATAGTTTCTATCGATTATGTACTTACCTAAATAAAAAAATATGTGTGGACAATTCACACATCGCCATCTAGCCCCAAACTAAGCATAGCTTGTACTATGGGAACCAGATAACTGATACAATACTTAGATACTTTTTTACTAAGTATTTGAGAATGAAGCTTTTAGGTTAAAAGCGAGGTCAATTGTCTAAGATCAAATACATCATCATCATCATCATCAGCCTAAAGATCATCATCTTCAGGCTGATGATGAGATCAAATACGTAGTTTCAAATATCTATCTATTGTCAGCGTAAATTAAGCTCATCCATATAAGTAGGTACACCTAAAACTTACTTTAAATCCTCAAAGGTACCTAAGTACTTATACCTCTAACTAAAAAAACACTCATAAGTAGGTACTATTTTCCTAAATGAGCACGGAAAGTTTTACAACTTCCTATCAACCAACCATTTCTAACTTTCGTTAGCTCTATTCCCCTAAGATGTTATTATCTTTAGCTCCTGGTGTGTTTTTATCGAAAACTATAATGCACCTTGTGACAGACCACACTCCATTTCGTTATTTCATGGGGCTCGAGTACCTAGAGCCGGCATCGGCAGGAGGAAATTCATCGTACTACACTTGCACCTACTTTTATTCTACATTCACAACAAATGTAGTAGAGGCTATAACGCGAGAGAAGCGAGCGCCAAAATTTTGCTTTTTTGCAGCGGGTTTTTTATTCTGCACCACTCATAACAGACATGGTAAAGTTAAAAGCGCGAGCAAAGCAAGCCCCAATATTTTGTTATTTTTTCGGTTAAAGCCCCCGAACTAAAAGACACGAAAACGCATGTGAAGCCAGTGCAAAACTTTGGTAGTTCATAAATAGATAGAGGTAACACAGCGCGAGCGAAGCGAGCTCCAAAAATTTGCATGTTTGTTCAAAAATCATGATAAAACATATAAAACTTCAGCTTTTCATAAAATTACAGCTCCCTATCTTAATGAACTGTTGGATAACTTATATGAAACTGTTTGCATAGATTTTGATGGAGAAAAGGTTGAGGTTGATGCGCTTTAGTTCAGACTCCTGCCGTTGAGGAAGAACTAAATAAGTAGGTATAGGTACTGCTCTTCCTCATAGGGCACGCGGGTTATGCAACGTTACCTGTAGGTACCTAGTTACTATTTATTACCCATATGTTGCTAGGGGGCACCCTATCTGCCCATACTTGGCTACTGGCTACATGTACCTATATGGCCACGCAGGCAATGCAAAGCTAATGTTTAATTTCTTCAGGCATATCAGCCTGTCAACCTCAATTAAAGTTGTGGGCATGCCCACCTTGCCCACTATAGTAGATCCACGCCTGCCTCAAGCGGGATGTCAGCGCAGAACACACCCTTAAAGGTAATAGGTACCTCTACCTATAACACCTATCTAATCTATAACTATAAGCCACAATATCATCTACCACACATTCGAGCTTCAGGAGCCCTAATTTTTGGCCGATAACGCCTGCACACCTGAATATAGCAATGCCTCCTAGATTTAAAATCCTACACGATTTCTGCCTTTGGGTTTTCAGCGCCTGTCAGTAAGTTTATACTTGTACTCATAGATTTCAGATTATGAGCGATTGCAGTAAATTTATTGTATTGTGACATAATAAACCTATCGACTAGGGTTTTAGATCGAATCCCTCGAGTCTCCTAAATACATATGGACTGACAAACTTTAATAAGTAAAAGTAAAACGACTCTCTGATTCCTAAATTTGGGGATTTTCTTACATAAGTGTTATTTTAATACATAAATTAAGATAACATTTATCCTACTTTTTGTTTGGAGCCAATTCTCTCATTATTCAAAGATTTTATTATTAAAATTTATTTTTATCTTTAAATTATCTGTTTTCTGCTTATGCATTCTACACCCAATATTAGAAGCTAAGCTACTCTGGTAGAGGAGGGGTTTGTGAATATTATTTTTTACTTATTATACTTATTGCGATTTAGCCTTGGATTTTAACGCTTTTAAGTAACACGCCCAACCATGATTTAAGAAAATCTGTATGTTAATGCGTAGTAATTAGCCCAAGGTATATATTATTACAGGATATTGATGCTTAAATTAAATATCGAGATACCTATAAATGTTTGATGAGATTACAATTGATTACATTTGAGTTCTATTGCTCATGAAAATATCTCATCATGATTTGGAAGGTGAATTCTTTGATCTCTTTCTACACTGAAAAAAACTTGTCGAAAACTGCTTCATGGTTATTGGCTGAAAAATAAAAAATTCAGTCATTACCTACTGATTTAAACATTATAAATAAGCCAAGAGTCAAAATTTTGTGTATTATAACCATAATCCATACATTATTTTAGTGAAGCAGGTTATATTAATTGTCAAATGTTTTCAGGCGAGCTTGGCGCTCGCGTTATGCGTCTTAAGTGACGGACATCCAACCCACGCGGTTTCAGAGCAAAAAGTGGAAGGTTTTTACACTGGCCGTCATGGTGATCTTTCACATATGGGTCACCGCGAGCCTGAGCATCATGAAATATACGTAAGTAGCTCCTTCATATTGAGAATCTTCATATTAAATTGTTAAAAATACCGCAAAGCTTCAGTAGGCACAATTTCTTCTTTCATTGTAGAAAATTCAACTCATCGGTACCTTTGGTATCTACCTGAATAGGTGATTATTTCAAAATGTTTACAATGCCGATGCCGTTCTAAAAAGAGGAAAGAATTGTTAAAAATGTACATAATTAACAGTAAAAGTTTATGGTTTATCGTCTGCTTAGAGTAATCAACAGATCAATTTTAGTGTGAAGGAAAATATCAAAGCTTTATAGGTATATGATTATGAGATTGATGATTATTATATTATTTTATTTGATTTTATTCTCACAGGCGTGGGCGTATCCATCATACGAGTTTTCATACCATGTGGACGACCCTCACACGCACGACAAGAAAGGACAACATGAAATAAGAGATGGAGACAAAGTGACTGGAAATTACTGGCTGATACAACCGGATGGGCGCAATCGAGTCGTCAAATACCATTCTGACGAAAAAAGCGGGTTGGTACCTATCCATTAAAGTACAACATAGTATAGCTTTCTTTGATAAATTTAATTTTTTAGCATAACGCCCCGTCGGCCCTCTGCCCGTGACTTTATGAATACGTCTTAGACTCGTATTACGTCTATTCACGTCGCGTCTTGAAGTCAATTTTTTTTTCATAAACGGATATTTTTATGAATGAATTCGTCGGGCGTCGACGAATCGGCGACTAAAATTAGTTCTGTAATACGAGTCTCATAGTTAGTTCATTATGGAATTATTCAAACACAGAATTTGTTTTTGAAACTCAATTCATTACAACGAAAGTACTTATTTTCTACCACTAATACAGAATATTGGACTTAAAGATAACAATTTCTGTGCCTACTTTCTTAGCAGTTAGTAATTTTGATATGATACATTCATGAGCTTACTGATATTTTACTTTCTTGTAGTTTCCATGCTGAAGTCGACTTCTTGCCCCATGGTCATCACCATGAAGAACGCCATGAAAAACTTAAACATAGAGATGAACACAAACACGGTGGCCGTCCTAATAGTATAAGAGATGGTCGTAATGAAAGACACGATGATCGAGAAGAAAGAAATCATAAAGAAAATAGTAGCCATGATGACAATAACCGTAGGGAGGAAGGCAAGAAAAAGAAAGGTAGCGATGAGCAACGAGGTAGAGATAATTATGAGCATCGAAGCGGTTTCCAGTATCGAAGACGGGACGGCCATAGTAATATGCGAGGTGATATTAGAGACGAAAAGCAACGTGATGGTAGCTGGGATGAAAGACGAAACAGGGCTAGTCGAGATGAAAAACGAAGTGAAGGTAGTCAAGATGAAAGGCGACGAGAAGGTAGTCAAGATCATAGTCAACGTGAAGGTGGTCGAAATGTAGCACGACGTGACGGTGGTGGAGATGAAGGACGACGTGAAGGCAGTCGAGATGATAAAGGACGCGATGGTGGTCGAGATGAAAGACAACATGATGGCAGTCGAGTTGAAAGGCAACGTGAAGTCGGTCGAGATGAAGGACGACGTGACATTGTTCGAAATGAAGGACAGCGTTACGGTGATCGAGATGGAAAAAGACAACATGATGCTGGTCGAAGTGAAAGACATCGTGAAGGCGGTCGAGATGAAAGACGACGCGATGAAGGTCAAGATGAAAGACGCCATGAAGGCGTTCATGATGTAAGACGTCGTGATGGAGATCGAAACGACAGACACCGTGAAGGCGTTCAAGACGAAGGACGACACGATGAAGGTCGAGATGAAAGAAGACGCGAAGGCAATCGTTATGCCCATGAAGAAGGTCGAGGTCTCGGTGAGGATTACAGAAAACGTAAAGAGGGAAAAAGCGATAAAAATAAATATGGAGACAGAGATCACGAAGGGCACCGTAGTCGAGAAAGCCATTCGCGGGGAATTCACAGTTGGGGCCGACAACGTGACAATCGCCGCGAAGACCATGAAGATGAGAACATAGGTTGGGGACAAAGTTATGGTCATAAAGAACATTGGAAGAATGGCGTGCTTGTCGGATGGACGGAGGGAAGAGACCGAAGGGTCCACAACCGTGGAGGCGATGAAAAGCAACAGCGTGAGAACGACCGTCATGATGAAGACCGACGCGGCCAACAGCATTACGTACCAATCATGAACTTTAAGCCTCTTGTACCATATGGTCATCGTTTAAATTGATTTAAAAAATTAGCTACGGATTACACTCGACCAACTGACTGTCTGCTATTGAATAACCAGCCTGCGATAGAAACGTCATGATCTATCTATAATAGAATGATTATGTTATAATTTGATTGACACTAAACGCAATCTTATGAGGTATCTACTTATTTTGCTGTCGTCTGTGATGTCGCCTTTTTTACCCTAATATGTAATATCAATAGATAAATCAAAGCTAATCGAGAGTGCAAAAAAGTGCGGCATTATACTAAGTTATTGTCTAAGCTACATTATAGATATTAGACGAATGCGAGTACTCCTTGCATTCGACGAATAAATAAATAATTTGAGCGTTGATTAGTTTTTTACTGTGCTTATTACCTGTTTAGAACTACATGGTGACCTTGAATTGGTATGTTATCCCGAAAAAGGGGGACTGGGACCATGATACCATACAAGTTGAGAAAGCCTTACTTTTAACTGGGTGTTTCAAAACCTCCATGTTAAAAAATAAATACCCTCGCCAAATTGCACGTGCGATCGCTACGAGAGTTAACAAGATACTATAAATACATTTCTGAACACAGGTCGTTAAACTCATTTATGTGCACTCGGTCAATGACGAAGTTCAACCGCCCAGCTACGCTAAGGCAATTTTCAAACGTAAACTTTACATGGTATTTCTTTAATGAAAAACTATTAATTTAGTAAAGTCGCAGAAGAAACATTGTCTACCTTGGGGTGTAGATTTAACCTCTTTCGGGATAACATACTAATTCAAAGTCACCTGGAATATGCAGCGGAAGTTTAATTCATCTTTTAGGTTTCCGTACGTAAACACAGAGACAGCCATCGGAGGCTTAGTAATAGGGTCCTATTTTTACCCACAGGACCCTCCCCCTTTTTTTAACCCGCCAAAAATAAATCTAAGATAGGTACGGTTTTTCTGTTTGTCTAATCTAAAATCCTAATAAACGAACTTTATCTCTTGAACCACAATAGCTAGCCGGCAAAAATCTAGCATGATGGCGTGGCGTAAGACTTTACAGGGTTATTTATAATTTACCGGAAACCACGTATTCTTTTCCCTAATCTGTGGTTAGGGCACAACTGACTTCATTTAAAGAAATAATATATAATTCCGTCAGGTCTTTTACCATCGTTACACATGAGACCATTCGGTTCAAGAATGGCTGCAACACTGACCAGCACTTTTCGAACACGAGAGACCGTGATGACCGAGCTGATCAACTGCAGTACCACACTGACAGCGATGGGCATCTTGCACCCAAACGTAAGCTGATAGCTAAGCGAAAAGCAGTCGGATCTAAAAGGCTTCCGGTGTTGAAAGAAGGCATAGCGTGTAACAAAAGTTCTGACTCCCACATAGAGACTGCGAGAAGCCGAGCACGATCTGCGACGCTAGGACACGTATCTAAAAGATTTTTCCGTGCTAGTTCGCAGAGCGGTCGGTCCCACAGCCTTTGAGAACCACCGGGAGGTCAGAATTTGGACAAGCCGAACCCCAGGCCTCCTCTATTCTTTGCCTCTGACAAATGAGCTACTTCGAAAGTACCTAAAGACGGAGCAAGATTTTTTTCTATTAATTTATGTGTACCATGTACAGAGGATAAAAATGCCGGTAATGCAACACTCGAACTTTTGCGTATCCCTAGATCTCCTAAACGCACAGGTAGAGAGGCTTGCGACCACGTCCTGTCATCCATATCAACATTCAAACCCGAAACCAGAGTATTCTTTACAATGCTGTCTAAGCCTTTAAGGAGCTCACTGTGTTTCCACAGTTGACAACATCGTAAAATATAAGTAAACTTTGGGACAAAATAGACAAAAGCGAATAATTGTAAAAGCCATGTGAGCGTTAATTTTGAGTAACCTGTCTGCCAGCATTGTGCTGAGTTGGGACCGATTTGTAACAAATGGTAAATTTTTTGCTGTCAATAATATTTTGTACCTACTTGTTTTTGTTTTTTGTCACAAATAAATTATTTTTCTTTCTTTCTTCTTTCTTTGATGCGTTATTGTAATTTTAAATTTTTTCTTCTACGAAAGGTGAGAAAGACTCATCCAGAATCGGCGAACCCAAGAGACGAAGAGAACGCTTGTCTGCTAATTTGATATTCGGGGCATATACTATAAAATTTTTGAAAAACCTTATCTTTATCAGTTATCGCAAACAAAGAGTTCGCATATAAAACAATTTTGATCCAAACCAATGTCGCGAAATTCGTTAATAATGATACCTAGATCATTAAAAACAGTGTTCACGTCACCTCCCAGGGTTCCATCAACCAAGTACCAAACGTTAAGTTTGGACCGAAGACGTTGAATAATTGGATGGATGACAAGGCTAAAAATGGCCGAACCTAGAGGATCACCCTGCTCACACCCGACTGAGGATAGAATCGCGTTATTTTGGTAATTAAATTTTTTTGGGTAGCCATAACATTGATAAAGGAATTTATACAGTTCCGGAATTTTTGCCTTGATTTATGTCAAAAGAGCGCCTCTGCCGACAGAATTAAAGGCATGTATAACATCCACCTTTAGCAGCACTTCGCCACAATTTTGATCGAGAACGGTTCTAAGTGAATGAGAAAAAAACATTAGCTAAAAAATAGTTAGGTATAGTGTGGCTACTGAAAGTAGAGACTGAAAAAGCGCGGCAAATTTAATAAATATCGGCTAGGCAGCCCAAACAAAGAAGAAAACTTGGAACAACTCACTTTAATTCCTTGATAAAGTATATGTTTTACCGTTTTGCATAAATATTTTCAAGTTTTCTTCTTAGTACGCGGCTGCCACGCTGCTGTTTTTAAATTTGCCGCGCGTTTTTCAGTCTCTACTTTCATTAGCCAGACTCTACGTTATAAATCAAATAATGAGAAGGCTATACCTACCCGTTATTTAGCTAGGTAATTAGTTTGGGTTCAAGGAATAGTAAAAAAATTATTGCGCCCATTATGTTTTATTATAAGAATGCAAGTTACAAATACATTCAAAAGCGCGATTGCTATACTCAATAAGTCAATATTACTCATATCGAATCGATAAACTAAGTAATTCGTAAGCCGTTTCAGCGTGCACTGAGCTATCAGAGCTTGAAGGATAGATTAATAGCGTTGCCTGTAGGGCATCGGTGTGTATTTGACAGAGTGTAACAGCAGACCATGGCGTTGACGTTCTTCTCCGTGCCTGTCTCCCCTGCCTTGAAGTTGACCTTGACCCTCGTTCCATGCATGAACTCCATGCCATGACGGATTGTTATCTTCATTCCATTCCCACACAGGTTTTTCATAGCGTTCAGGATGATCATGTGTTATGGTCCAGTCATGAACCTCATCATGTCTTCCTTCGCTTTCACTGCGTCGGTCTCCCGATTGACCACGATATCGGTCACCCTTTTGGCCACCTTCTTGGAAATCATTACCTCCGCGATAAACATCATGGTTACTGTCTTTTTGATGTCCATTTGCACCACTTTCAACCACAGCAGCTAGTTCATAATCACGTTTTCCATCATGTCTAGACTCAGGACTGCTATCATGACCACTATCGTGTCTACCACCTCTTTGGTCGTCACGTCTACCATATCTTTGAGCATTTCCACCCTTGTCACCTTGTCTTTCATCTGTGCGGCCATCTGATCTACCTTCTTTTCGTCCATCATGCTCACTGTATCTGCCGTCAAGTCCACTGCCTAGGATACCATCTTTTAGGTTATTTAGCCTACCATCTCTTTGGCCGGTACGTCCACCATCTCGTCCTTCATCTCTGTGGCCATCTGATTCAACGACTTTTCGGTCATCACGTCCACCGTCGTGTGCTACATTTTTTCGACTGCCTGGTCTATCATATCGTCTACTGTCGCGCCCTCCTTCTCTGCGCCCGTCTGATCCACCGACTATTCCGCCATCATGTTTACTGTCTCGATGGCCATCATGCCCGTCGTCTTGTGCTCTATCTCTTCGGTCATCTGGTATACCATCTCGCCTATTATCTCGTTTTTCATCTCTGTAGCCATCTAATCTACCGTCTTTTTCACCATTATGCTCACTATATCGTTGGCCGTTACGTCTACTGTCATGTTCTATACCTTTTCGGCTGTATGGTCCACCTCTACTTCTACGCTCCTCTGATTCATCACTTTTTCGGCTTTCATGGTCATGGTCTTGTTGGCCATCATGACCAAAATCTTGTCTTCCGTTTTTTTGTCCATCAAATCTATCATCTCGTCCCCTATATCTTTGGCCGTCTGATCCACCATATCTTTGGCTGTCATATGCACCATCTCGTTTACTACCTCTTTGGCCATCTAGTCCACCGTCTCGTCTTTCATCTCTTTGGTTGTCATTTCTACCATATCGTTCATCTTTTTTTTGTGCATCTGGTCTTCCATCTCGTCTGCCGTCTTGGAGTCTATTACTTCCATGACTGCTATCTCGGCCACCGTTACGGCCTTCTTGACGGTTGTATGTAGGTGTTGTTGTAAGGACACCCCTGTAGCCTTCACTGTGGTCAAGATTATCATTACGTCCACCCTTTTTGTCAAAACTTTCTTCATGTCCATGGCCCCATTGTTTATTGTGACTTCGTTCATCATTTTGGTATCGACGAGGAACTAGTTGTCCTCCTTTGATTGTTTCTTCATATTTTCCAGCTTTCTTATCACTGGTTTCTTCGCGGTGCTTCATAACGTTGTAATAAACATTCGAATGCGGTGATGTGTAGTTGATCACAGCGGTGAAACTGAAACATTCGTTGGTTTGCCAACTGATTGAATGCAGAGACACACCATGACTTTGTTAAAATATAATACTAAGGTTCCCTAAAATCTCATACGTACCCGCTTTCATCATCAACATGGTATCTCATGTGTCGCCGTTTTCCGTCTGGTTGTATCAGCCAGTAATTGCCAGTAACTTCATCTCCATCTCTTACTTCATGTTGTGATTTTTTGTCATGCGTGTTATCTACGTTGTACGAGAACTCGTATGATGGATACGCCCATGCCTTTGCAAAAGAAGAAAAAATTGGTTCTTCTCTGCCGACAAATTCGGTTTCCACGAAATTATGCCTAAGGTATAGTATTATGTAATTACGTACGTATATATTTATTGTTCACATAGGTGAAGAGTACAAGTTCAGTTAGGCCTTAAAATTAATTTGTAGGTATGGTAATTTTTCAAAACCAAAATGCTATGTAAAAAAACTGACTGTTTTAGTACAACATTTTTAAACTTACGTATGCATCATGATGCTCAGGCCTTTGATGGTTAATTTGTGACAGATCACCGCGGTGATTATCATTTAGCTTACTGTTCTGCTCTAAAATAGCGTGATGCTGGTGTCTGTCACTATACACGCACAAAACTAAACTTAACAGTAAACTCGCCTGAAAAAGAGATCAATGTTATAAATCTGATATTAGATAAAAAACAATTAAAAATTAGATAATACAAAACGACATTATATTATGATAATTAGGTAAGAAACGCTAATACACTTTGAATTTACAATCGAAGAAAAGAAGAAAAGTAACATTAAAAAAATATGACCAAATCACTGATATAGTGATTACCTTCCAAATCATGATGAGATCTTTTCATGAGTTATAAAACTCAAATGATAAACAATAATTATTTGATCATCTATTTATAGCTACAGACATCGTTTTTGATTTAAAACAGCTACATCCTGTAAACAAATCAATATTCCCGCGCCCAATTATGTATTTTTTTTGCAGATTTTCTCTACATAGTACCTATGGGCGCGGCGTGTTGGGTGCAATGTTGCGTAAAGAATATCGAGGCTATAGGTGTAGCTTACTAGGTAAAAACCACACATATACATACATATAGTTATATATGACTATTGTTTGAGGGCGTAACTGACAGGGTTGTGGTCTTTCATTATTATCATAATACCAGCCTGACTAATCTACTGCTGGGCATAGGGCTCTTTCAAATTACAACACTAATCTTGGTTGATCTAATCTCAGGTAGATCTTTGACTGTACTCATTCCGTTATGGCCAGCCTGTGCATAGGTATTGGTACTCTGCCTATCAGCGACTCTACACAAGAACACATCTACTCCAACAGTTTTTTGTTCTATGGCCAGAGCCTAACTACTGTCACTTTGGTTTACTGTTTTTTTTGTTTTGTAAATGTAATAAAATGGTAAATTTACCTTTAACACCTGACATTAAACTACTGCCGCGGGGATCCGATGGATTGAGGAGGCGAGCAGCCGCTCTAAGTGGTGCTCCCTGGGGGAGACATATGTTCAGCAGTGGACGTCTTCAGGCTGCTAATGATGATGATGATGATGATTTAACTACTGATTAAACACCTGAACTTTTAAAAATAAAACTGAACAAATGCAAATTGTACCTGATTTATAGACTGTACTCTAAAAATGAAATCATCATTCCACTTATTAACAGTAATAGGAAATAAATGAAACAAAGTAATAGCGCTAAATCCTTTAATTGCTTTAGAGAAGTATTTTACATAAGGTATGAGAAGTGTTTCAGTCTCGCAGTAAGGGCTGCTCCAGGGTCCTGATGAGGTCCAAGGTGGAAATCTCCGTGGCTTAGATACCGCCGTGGTGATGAGACAGATGAACATGATGATGGGGCGATGAATGGTGGACGATGGCGTTGAAACTAGGAAAGACAGATAAATAAATATCTCTGAAGATTACACACACACATGCACAGTGCACATGATTTCTGCACGTGATTATTTTATTATAGGATAAACATAAAGGGAGTATCTTCAATGAGTTAAATGTTTATCAGGTAAACTAACTTAAATTTTAACAAAATTCATTTTAAGCCCTACATTTGTTTTGGTTCAGTTACATTACTTGAGCAATATTGGAGGCACTAGATGACTAGAATCTTAAGCTTCCAAAGCTCAAACCTACAGCGTATTATACAAAATAAATGATTTATTAAATAAATAAACATGATTGAACATTTCACACAGCGCCAACTAGCCCCCTTTTTATTTAATCTAGAGTTTAGATGAAAATGCTTTGAGTAAGTTACTTGAATAAACAAATAAACTTCAAGATGGTGATTATCATTAAGATAACAAAGATAATAAATATAATTAGACTGGAATCTCTCAAACATAGAATCAGTATAGGTACAATTGCTTAATCGCTCAGGAAGTAACATAAAGATGGTGAAGTTTTTGCATATCTAAAACGCTCAACATGTGCTACGTTCTTATTTAATGTTCGAAAAGACCTACCCTGTGTGATCGTCAGCCTTGTATTCCACCTTCCTGAAGCGACCATCGGGCTCGACCAGTTCGTACCCGCCCTTCACCAGGTCTCCGTGGCGGACCTCGTGCTGGGACTTCACATCGCCCGTGTGGTGGTCGTGGACTGAATACGCGAATTTGTACTCTGGGAACGCCTGGAATAATATTCAAAAGATATTAGAACAAAGCGATAGCGAATGTTTGCGTCGTCCTTTCATACTTAGGTAAGTAATTGTTAAATTATTTCCCAATAATACTTGTGTTTTAAACCGCCGATGACCGCCGATAATAAAATTGGTAGCATTAAATTTTATCGCTATATACACTCCCAATACGGTTACAAAAAGTTATAAAACGTGATATAGTTATCAAAATTTCGACGAAGGTACTGGAGATTGTTATTAGTCTGCAAATAATAATTTATATTGCCACGACATTGCCTCAAAAGAAGGCGCAGTAGCGCCGTGAATAGGCCCTATTATGGTATTTGGGTGTGAATGACGCGACGAACTATGTCAGGCCACCATAATTTATATATGTACCTACGTAGATAGATAAACTCCTTATTGTACATATCTGAATAATAAATATTTACAAAATAAAGTTAATTGTTTAAAAAAGTGTAATAGTGGGCGACCTTTTCACTAAAAGCTAACCTTTGGATGGAGAGAACCTAACATAGTAGACACCAGAGTTTTGAAGAATACTCACATAATGATCGTGATGAATCGGGATATGCGGTATATGGGGCACGTGGTGATGCAGTAATGGCACGTGGTGGTGAATTGGCTCAGGGTGGTGGATTGGCACGTGGTGGATCGGGATCGGATGGTGGGGCCCTCGTGGTGTGTCCAGCTCCTGGTGGGACACCGCAGGGTGGTGGACGTGGTGGTGGTGGAACGGGAAGATGGCCTGCGTGGCCGATACAAATGCCAACACGGTTACTACCTAGGACCAAAAATCTATAGTTAGTAAACACCACCCAGGATGGAAACATTTAGTAAAAAAAGTAAGTAATAATGATAAAAAAAAGGTAAGTAAAGGTATAGGTTTAAAACTAGGTAGATCATCATCAACAGCCTGAAGACATCCACTGCTGAACATAAGCGTCCCCCAGAGAATACCACTTTGAGCGGCTGCTCGCCTTCTGCATCTACTTCCTGCGGCTTTTACCAGATCGTTGGTCCATCTCACAGAGCTATGAAACAAATGACGCTTCGCCTGGAAGCGTTTTTTTTTTGCTCTGTGGCCATTAGTGGGCGGCCCAGCCTATACGCCTATAAAGAAGGTAGGTAGGTGTACTTAACTACCTGTAGTTTTTTAAGGAACCAGACTTGCGTTTCCAACTGTTCAACTATCCAGTACAACAAATTGGAACACTCGTCCAAATAGATCATTAGAGTATTAGCAACACTAGATGGAATAAACGTTATTATTTAGGCAGTCGGTTATCATCTTTTCTGAATATGGCACTAGAAAATAACATTGGGATTAAAGGGATTCAATGTTTAAGCTATGGAACAAACTATTGAAACTCCCTTTAGCAACTTTTACTATTGCTTGTGAGTTTCCAAGCCAAGAGTTAATAGGAATTTTCTAGACAAGGCTTTATCGTTAACCACGTCTTCACTTGATATCAGGCGAGACAGACCATAGAAATACTGGAATAATTTCTGACACATGGTAGCTTCAAAGAATTTTCACCGCTTTATAATAACACTCAAATCACTTCGCTAAATCACTACAGTTACTTGAAGAAACTTACTTTAGACAACATGGTGTGAATTGTCAATAACAAAATTTACTAATCATAGGTGCTGATCGGAGACCTGAGACAATAGTGTACACCAATTGCGTACTTCATTAGCTTATATACAGGCTATAATTGTGAGAATTAATAGAGCAAAAATCCATTGATCAATTTCTCAGGGTTTGCTAACAGCCCTAACGTAACACAAGTACTTACCTTCATATGTGTCGGATGCCAATTAACGCCTGTTAAAATATTTTGGCTAGTTTTGCTGTCCGTTTTATCAATCGACGTAATTTGATGATAACTATGTAGCGGGATTCCATTCATAAAACAAATTGATGACACTCCATTTTGAAGATATAGAACTAGATTGAGAAACGTAGTTAAGGTAGACATGACGGCACCATGTCTACATTACTTACTGGCATGCACCATTTTGTAGGTGGTGTCTTGGATGTATTGAAGAAAAACACAAAAGTAGGCCTCTATAGACTTTGCCTTGAGCGACTGACTGATGAGCGACGTTCTGTACCGAAATTGATGTCTCGAGGGTGGTCCTTTTTCGTCGTAGAGGTTTGACATGAATACGTTTTTGAAGACATTTTACCTCCGAGGGAGTTAAATGAGGTTTTAAAGCTAATATGAAATACACAGGTGAAAACACGGCCATCTCTAGCAAAGGTAGAGTGTAGGATAAATAGCCTAGCGAGAGAAAGAGAGGGAATATCATGAATCACAATTGAATCTGTCTACTCACTCACCTCTATTTATATTATAAAGGTCAGTGGTCTAACCCTTGTTTAATTTCTAAGGTTTCATCTAATGAAAAGCTATAGATGTCTGCTTACATTCTGAATAAAACCGTATAACTGTTTACATGAAGCTATGTTATCGTCGATCACGTAGCGTGATTCCTGTTTGGTCAATAACCTGTGATCGATACCTAACTAGCTAATTGAATTTAGGAATTTCATCGCAATTAAAATTGGTGACTTGCATTAAAATTGGTTGTTATTTTTGTTATTTATATCCAAGTTGTTATTTCAGGTAGGTGTAGGGTTTGTTTACAACATTCCAGACAGCATTTAACTGTGCTTAGTCAAATAAAATAAGTTATTTTATCAGGCGTTTAAAAATTATTTGCTTTGAACGTTGAGATTGAAAGAACCAGAGACGTGGGCTGATAGTTATTTAAATAAAATAATAAAATAGGTATATACTTACCATATTATTCTTTTATTTTATTTTAGTTTACCATTTTTGAATTATCGGTTTCATTAATAGTAACCCTTTCAAAATATTATAACCCAATGTCTTAAAAAAAATTACCCCACCTCCTAAACATCAAAACACAAAGCGGTTATTGTGATCTCGGATAATAATATGGAATATGGAAAGTTATTACTACTGTAATTGAGAAAATTCCCCTTTATGAGGATGGTTAGTAAATGGATTAGCCTTAAGCTCCTAAGCCTAACCACTGGCTTAGACATAGACTAATCCAGGTCTTTTAGGCAGTGCCACTTTGAATCAAATGGTTCCCAAAAGGTTCCGAAACAAATATTGCAGCATATCAGTTTGTGAGAATGACAGTGTATATCACAAAAAACACGACAATGAGACATGAACCCATGTAGTAGTTGGGAAATAGAATGACGGAGCGGAACATTCACTATCTACAACACCATTTTAATAGTTAGGCTTGTAGTTAGGCTGTTTGCCACAACGTATTTAGTATAATATCTCAAGTAGTTATTTAATAATTATTATTTACTAAGTAATTATTTCACATAAGATCACACGGAGTTGTCAAAAGTATAGGTGCTTGCTCTATTGCGAGTTTTGGTTCCGATTATCTCGGATAGGACTATTGTAGCCAATAAGCTTGATAGTTATTGTGTTGATATTGATTTGGCTGGCAAATTCGGTAGAGGTAACCATCCAACTTTAACAAAGAGGTCGCACGGAGAATCCAACTCGGTTGGGCAGCGTTCGGGAGACTTCGACCTATCTTTTCGTCTAAAATACCACAAAGCCTGAAAACAAAAGTTTTCAATCAATGTGTGTTGCCAGTGATGACTTATGGAACTGAGACGTGGTCTCTAACTGTTGGCCTCATTACTAAGCTCAAAGTCGTGCAACGAGTTATGGAGAGATATGCTATAGAGATGCTCGGTGTTTCCTTGCGAGATAAGATCCGAAATGAGGAGATCCGCAGGAGAACTAAAGTGACCGATGTAGCTCTTAGGATTAGCAAGTTGAAGTGGCAGTGGGCAGGCCACATCGCTCGTAGAACTGACAACCGTTAGGGAAGAAAGGTTCTCAAGTGGCGACCACGAACTGGAAGACGAAGTGTAGGCCGGCCCCCCACTAGGTAACCGTGGGGAGCCGATGGATGCAAGAGGCAAGTAGTCGCTCAAAGTAGCGTTCTTTGGGGGAGGCCTATGTTCAGCAGTGGACGTCTTCAGGCTGATGATGATGATGATGATGATGATGATGATGATGAACTATCCATATAATTATACTGTTCATTTGGGTAGGTTTTTAGGTAGGTTGGGGTTTGTGTTGCAGGTGTCAATACGGGACGGTGACTTCTTAATTTGTATTGTAATAGGTAGTATAGGCACAATCAAGTTGGTTGTCAGATAGTTTGTCTTTTTTATGTACACGAATGACATGACGAGATTAAGCATCACGGATAGTCTTGTCTTTCCATGTTAAAAAAATACTAATTTTAATGTAGTCTTTTTTTTTCATATATGGTTACGACATTATTTTGTCCTATTATAATTAAGGGACATTATGTTTAGGCATAGCATAGAACTGAAACCAAAAAGTCATAAAATCGTTAAATACCAGGCTAACAACGCTATTAATTTTAGAATTGCATATTAGCAAACTAAATCAATTAAATATTCAGAAAAACATGATGTTGATTGATATATTATAATCAGAAGCTGTTTTACAGTTGCATGATCTTACTGCAGCATTAAGTAGGTATAAAGTAAACAGTAACTTATGGACCTAAATTTAAAATAAAACATGGAAAATTTCAATAATAGAACAGCTAGAATTTATTTTTCTCAGTTGAAATGGCCAAATCTTTGAGAACTTAGCCTCTGTTTTGAACGTTCAATCATAAATTTGGTAAAAGTGGCAGGGAGGTGGGCTGGTTTGGATATACGGATACTTATACGGATCATCAGTATTCCAATGCACAGCTACAAAGGGAGCAAACTCCTCCGACTCCTTCCGGAGACGTACATAAAGCCAAAAAGTTTCCAGCAGACATAGACCAAGCTGCAAGGTTGGTGAAGGCTGGCTTGAGACAGTGTTTTCTATTGTTTTGCTTGGCTGGATTAGGTATACAATCATATATATAGCCAATTGTAGTGAAAGTTGTCATCATAGCTGCACCAACTGCGAAATCTGCGAACTTGCAATTCAACTATCAGAACCATTAAAACAGTGATAACAAGAGCTATTTCTTGATATGTATTGCAATGACAAAAGCCAGTAATATTGCCAAGAACTGTAACAGACTTAAAGTAGGTATGCAGTTCGTTGGTTTTCCTTGACAGCAACAATAAAGTTATCTTGAATGGCAACAAGCAGTTAAGTTTAATTTATCGGTTCGAAAATCCATAAAAGAATGTTTTAATTTGATTATGGTCATTTCTTATTTATGATCTCATGATCCGTTGCTAAAATAAACATTTAAGTCAGCTGCTCAGGTTGCAACACACTTGCGCGGCCTAACACGTGCCCTAACCCTCTTCTACACTGGTGTAAAATGTTAAGATGGCTGGCAACTTTTTCAAAAAACAATCGTGTTGCATATACGACCACCCAAATCTACTGCCAATATATGATTTTGATTACTTACATGTATTAGGTAACAAACATTCAATTATTGTTTCGGTTAAGGTCAAAACTGTAATGAAATACTTTGACCATATTTGTATTATAAATTAAAATTACTAGAACAGAAATGATAGAGGTAGATGCATGTGGTTTTTGTTTTGTCAGAGCTACTTATTAGTGAGCTGCGTACTTTGTTACTCAACTAGAACAAAGGCGTAGTACAATGCCAGTGTTTCCTAATCTTTTTTGTGGCCCCCATTGCAATGCATCAATCCCTCAGTAGTGGGAAATATAGCTATTATAAATAGAAAGAACTGATAGGGCATCCGTTATAGGTTAGATTATGAGGTATAGGTTAGGTGGTAAGGTTTTTAATACCTAGTATGAGCTGCTAAAGTTTATAGGTAATTATTTTTATTATTATATTATTTTTATCAGAAATTTTTCCCAACAATAAGCAAATTAACGCGCGTGAATCATAATAAATACTTTAAAAATCTACCTAATTCGCTTATTTCAAAGTTTCATGGTCCATTGTGTTCAAAAGTAATTTTTATAACCTAAATGAGTACCTATAAGATAAAATTTTAATGATGTTTCTGTTTCTGCCGAATTTTAGACGTTACTGTCGAATTGCTAAAGTTTCTGCCGAATTTTTTTATTAGCAAAATGATGAATCTGGTATAAATTCTGAATCTACTTAGTATACTTTGAGAAAATCAGGAATTCAGCAGACCACAACGTTCAAACAAAGATCAAATTGAATAGTTTGAATAATTGTGATTGCACGATAATTAATTTTAAGCTAATACTAATCTCTTTACTCTACGGGAAAGCCTAATGTTCAACAAAGGAGCGTCTTCAAGTTGATGATAAATAACCGCGAAGTCTAGCAACCAATGATGTTGTTAAATGCACCTACACGTAGTTTAAGTTTTAATTTGACTATTTCACTTATATTAGCACTCTGATTAATCAGCGTCATCTATTTTTAGAACCACTGTTTCGTACTTTTGTTGGTATGTTACACTTTAATTATTTTCAGGTCAATGTCTATGAGGTTGAGGTGGTACACCGTCGAAACGTCGTCGTCCGCCGACGTTTGCTTACGACACTAAAGTCCGTCGCAGAACTGAAACCACATGAGGACCAGTGGCGCAGAAACATACAACTTTTCTTACAAAATTTATATAAATAAAACAGCCTTTGGAGCCTTTTTTAATGACTTAAAAAATTATCCATATTTTGCCTCTTGCTTGCATGGAAAAGAAAAATGAAATATAAGGATCAATTAATATATTATACATAGCCACAATAGGTATGCATGCATACTCGTACACTCAGAGGTCTGCAACCACGTTGATGACGAATGCCCATTTTTAGGTACCTAATTCAAAAGTTTATGGTTTTTATTACACGACTCTGTAAGTAAATATCTTAGTGGAATCTAATATATTTTGATAAGGATTTTGATTACGGATAATGTAGCACTTACCTTACACTACTTATAAAAAGTTACTTGAATCTAGGTAGTAATAGGCATGATGACTACTATTAAAAATGAACAAGTAAATATTACTTTCATAAAAAAGATTAAAAATGAATGCAATAATTGAAAAAATAAGCAAAATCGGTAAATAAATCACGGAGTAATAAGCTTTCAAAGTTTCTACAGGAGGCATCTCCTGTCCCTTTCTCGCGAAACAGAGCACACAGTTACTATGAAAAATCTACTCGTGACGTCACATGCCAAAGAGATTGTATGAAAAGCTACCACAGCTTAGTAATGAGGTACTATAATGACATTCCTCTGACGTCACTGGCCGTTTGAGCTATCTCTTTCTATTCCGGTTTTTAAAATGCTTGTAA
Organism: Ennomos erosarius; assembly: GCA_963580505.1. Lineage (NCBI taxonomy): Eukaryota > Metazoa > Arthropoda > Insecta > Lepidoptera > Geometridae > Ennomos > Ennomos erosarius. The sequence goes on along the minus strand of OY756983.1, from coordinate 5,566,473 downwards.
CTTGGTAATTTTTTGAGATATTTAATTTTTGTTTTCACAAATGTTATCTTTTGAGGAATATAATTAATTTATCCAAAAGTAAAATTTTAGTCATCATGCCTATTCTATGCTTGACATAATTTTTCTTTGTAAAGTTCCAGTTTATATATTTTTATAATAACGATCTTCGATGAGTGATATACAACGTGGTGGCATTATACCTGAATTAACAGCGTGATGTTTTAGTACATGACTCTGCAACGTCGCTACAGTTTTGCGACAGGCCATTAACAAGTGAAACATTAACGTTATCTTTGCACAGATCTGCTAATTTATTATTTAAAATTGCAGCTACTTGCGTGCCTCTATATTTTAACAAGTTACAAACTGGTTTTAGAAATGGCGTTTCCTTGCACCTAGTTGTAGTGTATGCTCAAAAGTAGCGTCGAATTATTTTATTCAGTGAATATAAGTGACCTACAGATAGTTGCTTTTTTTAATTAATGGCTTTATTAGTGAAATAGGTATAATACTAGCTGTTTGCGTACTCAACAGTTGCGTGGAAAATGGTCACGCTATCACATGCAGGACCTACAAATTTTCATTAAAACTTTATCCTATTTATTTAATCTAGTAACTGTAGGACCTAACCTAACACATGTCAAATCAAACCCATCCGGCCACCTTAGCGCTGAGTGGTAAGATTCATTTATGTATTAGTTTGGATTTGGATTAGGATTAATTAGGATTAGTCTTATGGATTTGCTGCGAAAAAACCTCCGTGCAGCTGAAATTTAAATGTGGTGATGTAGATTACTAATTTTAACTTTAAATTAGCACGCGGAAGCAACCCGTTACGAATGTCACAAGAATTCCTTTGTGGTCCGTTATTGGGACAATAAAATCATAGACAATCGAGAGTATTGTTCGAGATACAGCTTCATGACAAACGTACGACTTACGAGTGTAGTGCTGGTTTGTATATTATGGCCAAAGTGAAACACGTTGTTCTCTTTTAAATGGTAATTGTTAGAGAAGTATATTATTAAATTTTATTTTGTTAACAAGGTACAACAGAAGATTGAATGCCATTGTTTTAGTAAGTTGTGACATTCAACATTCGTTTTGCACAAAATTACTTTATGTTACACTTTCGACAAATTTTAAGATGTCGAAACTTACTTGATATTCATGAAAACATATTATTAAAAAATATAAATCTTTATAATAATTGTGGTGTATAATAGTCGATTTGGGAGCATTCAGCGCCTTAATGCTTTGTGTTTATACATTTTAAATATTTACCTCTTTATGTTAATTTGTATAATATAAATATTTATATAGTTCAATTTTACTTATATAATTTATCTAAACTTCGCTAATTCATAAGAAGGAGAACGGAAAGTGTTTGAGTTTCTTACATTCTAAAATATGTTACGATGTTTGTATGTAGGTATGTTTGTATCAGGTAGGTAATTCTTGAAACAACTGAATTGAAACTGGATTTTTTTAATGAATAAGTCACGTTATTTTTAGTTTCATTTCGATAACCAGCTTCCCCCCACGGCTACTTTCCCGTTATCATTATAATTTTATATTCTCTGACAAGAGGCAAACAAGCTGTTCACAGTGTTATTCTATGGAGGAAGCAGTGACGGTATCTGGTTTATAAAATTTATGACTTCTATCTTCTTCAATTTAGGTACGTGATACAAACTTAACACAAAAAACACAAAAGAAAACATACAAAACAGACATTAGCTGCGGGAAAGCGACGTATCGAAGGTAATGTCATTCCCGTACATTTTGGAGTAATCGTTTGGCGGTAACGCTAATGGAAAAAGATCTGTGCTACACCGGCTGTTATCTCAGTTTTTTTTGAACGGGCTTCTACCGACCTTTACAGCGCTACCGGGCGAGGTCTGTTAAGTACCTCAAGGAACCCCCGCACATTAAATCATTAAGTATGTGGTTGCCTTCTATATTTTTTGAAAACTATTTACGTAGCATATTGTGTACTACTTAGATCAAAGAGAGCGCTTGCGGCACTTGTAAAATAATGTTTAGTAGAGTCAAAAGAATTTACGCTACTTATAAAAACACCTTGAAAATGTGAATGCATGTACCAAAATAAGAACTACTTAAATGGTTCTTGTTTCCTTATTCTTTCCTTATTTGAAATGATTAAGAAATAAATTAATAAACGTACGAACCAATGATTGTAAGGTATAATAATATCGAAACCAATCCCATGGTTTGAGACAATAGGTGAGCTATGTAGGCGTAAGTAGCCATTACATTAGGCTTTGTGTACAATGTAATGAATCGATTTTAAGGATAAGATTAAAATTATTATTTCGTTTTAATTACTCGTTTAAAAACTACAACAATATAGCTAGGGGGGGATTATTACAGATATACCTCAGCACACTGACGCATTCGTTACGTTAAGTATAAATATATATATCTTCTCTTTCAACAAAAAAATCTTCTAAGCCCCAAATACGAGGCTTGTATGTCGAACTCCGGTATAAAGATATAGAATAATTTAAACTCAGAAAATTCTTCTGGGATAGCGTGAGAAACAATAAAGCGCAGCTAGTAATAAATATAAGCCACATATAATAGCAATATAGTTTAGTCTTGTAGACGACAGGATACATTAAGCATAGAAATGTAAGGCTTACGCTAAGATTTTTGGTATCAATAGAAACAATGAAGTATACATAAAACCAACATTTCATGGCATTATGCCATGCCACTTTAGATCTTGTGACCATTCATTGAGGTTCATTCTGTAAAGAATTCGTCATAAATTGAATCAACAACAACGTTAAAGCGTTACTTAACTAAGTTTAAAACAAATGTAATATTTACATACTACGTCTTACGCATACGCATGGCTTCCGCGTTTGAATCTCAATGAAAGCCAAAAACGTAAAAATATATCATTTGTAGGCTAAAATATACGGCAATCCAATACTTTATAGGTCAGTTTTATGTGGCTGAAGCTAGCATGATTCCTGGAACTGCTTTCCGCTTATGGATTTGCCACTGTTAAAGCACTGTAATGACGCGTTCCTAGCCCAAATAGAATTAGCTTTGCGGATGGGGTTTTTGACCCGTACAGTTATGGTATACATAACATATTTTGATCATTGATTAGAGTTTGTTTAGCATTTAGACAAATAAAAACTACCCTATGTAAGTAATAACCTTGAGGATCGTTCCAAATTTAGAAAATCCGCTAGAAAACTGTATCGCACAGCGCGGGTCGTGTGGTTTTGTCAACTTTTTAGCCTCTATGCTTTAAGCTAATTCAATCCAGAACTATGCTAATGAACTGATTTTAATTATCTCTAATTTAGCCATTTGCTTGTGCCTAATTTATGTCGATAATGAAAATGTCACTCAGTATGAACATGGTCTAATTACAGCGTCAGTTATTTTGGTCGTTATATTGTTCGTTGTTCAAGATTGATATCTTAAGCCAAGGTTACCATTCGGCACTCTAAACTGCACTTGAATAGTTCGGCCAACATCTATAATAGGCTACAATTTTATATTGCAATGTCCTTATTTTTCTAACCCTTTAAAAATGGATTTGTTTCATTTGTTTGTACTGCAACGGGTTTTATATTTTAATGATAGCGTATACAGTCGTCGTTAAATCAAGAAGGTTATGGTCACACACACAAGTCAAAAGCCGTGGCGAAAATATAATATTTCAAAATCTTAGAGCTACTTAGATTTACCTATACGAAGTAATATATTATGTCAATTGTTACAATTCTAATTATGGTTATGAATTACATTTGTGATCACAATTGTTCCTACATTACAATGAGATAAGAATCATTTCAAAATATCACCATCAGTTTTGTGATCAATAATGATTCACGAGATATTTCTCAGAGTGCTAAAATCATATATTATTTGAGTTCACATTATTTACTTTACTTTTGTGACTACCAAATAAAATGCATACATAATCAAATACAAATAATTTCTAAACACCGGAGACAAAAATAACGATACGCACTCTATGTATATCGAATGCATGCATTTAACGGTCCCCGGTGTAAACAGGCACGGCTTTGTTTGTAACAAAATCCTTCATGGTTTAGTAGTAATGGATTCGGTTGGAATAATTTAATTAAAATATTAACATAACCATGAAACAAATGAAATTAGGCAAATTAACATTCGTAATTACCTAAGTGTTGGTATGCACTTATGATTTACTGCAAACTGGACCTTGTGGGTTATTATTATTAGTGATTTAACAACAACCGCTTCATCATAATCATCAACAGCCTGAAGACGTCCACTGCTGAAGACAGGCCTCCCCAGGGACGGCCACTTTGGGCGTCCAATCTGACACTTCTGACATTGTCAAAGGCAGGATGCTATGAAAGTGAAAGAAGAATGATTCAACATTCAATGAGAAAGTTGAATGATAGATTCTAGGGGTTTGTTCACCCGTTGACTATGAATACCATCATTAGTATGGAAAGGGGTTATTGCCCACTGGCCACCGTTTGCTACTTGATTGATTACTATGGTAGCTGTATTGTATATTATGTCGAAATGTAGCCTTTATCGTGTGTTTACGTTGGCAATTGTAGCAATTTGTATGATTATGATTTACACATAATGCGATTTGTTTGGACTCAATTGGCCGTCGTTGTGATTACGTTTAAATTGATGTCACTCACCGTTTGTTTTACTATAAAATATGGAACCTTGAAGGTAAGAAAATGTTTCTAAAGTACCTATTTCTCTTTAAAAGGGTCTTTTTTTACTGTTTTGTTTTATACTGGGTGTAATTGAATTCACTAGCATCCTTTGAAACTAGTTATCTACTCCTGATAACGGCACGTGTGGACCAAAATTTTTGATTTCTATCACATTGGTTTGGTAATAATAATAACTCAAAAAAAATGGAATAACTTACTTAATCAAATGCTACAATACAAAATTTAATTAAAATAATGAAGTACTGTTTTTAATTAGTACATACAAGATATAGAAACCTTTAAATGTATCAAAATCATCCGTGCCAACTGCGTTAGGCGCCGCGGCAATCTTCATAATTTTCAATAAATTACACTCTTTACTCTTTAATTATCATCTATAACTGATGTACTACCATGGGCTCAATTTATGCTAATGAATTAAATTACATCTTGTATATTTTTATTTATTTTTTTTATGGGGCACCGGCGAAGTGCCTCTTTGCTTGAAACTCTAACTACTATACCTAATGGTACCTACTACCAAAACAGTTGGAGGTTAGCGCTCATAGGGGTTTTTACCATTGTATTTAACTATGACTTATTTTTTAAAACGTTTCTTTTACGGTACATATATAAGTTTTTTAGTGCGAAGTGAATGATCGTGTGTCTCGTTTATCCTTCACAGTAAAATTAATGTTGAGTTCTATAAATGGAGATATACTTTACTTGCCGAGCCATAACTGCTAATTTACCATGTAAATAATGTCTTTTTCTTACAATACAAATACTTAGCTATAATAAGTAGCTATGGTGTAATATGAAATAGCAACTTAGTTTGTTTTTCTAGGTCGTATCGTACTAACTTAAGTAGTAATTATTCTAACTTTGCGCAACCACACATGTACGATAATTATCGCTTTGAATCACCGCTGGAATGTTTGGGCGTCTCACCACCTCGTTTTCAGTACTAACTGTTTTATAATCAACTCGTTCGTAGATTTGCACGCAACTGAGCGTGTCAACACATGAACATGAAAAAGTTTAATTATAGAGCCAATGTCTAACCTTATCATCAAGGGTATGCGTTAATTATACGCATTGAATGTACTTACTTGAAACAGTTTAATATTGGATGAAACTATACAAATGTAATACATGTTATACTAATCATAATGGTTTGAGGTTCATTTTTTATACCAATGAAGTACCCCCATATGAACTCCATGGTTTGTTATGGGATACCATACATATTAATCTATCGTCACTTGTATATTTTTAGATTATATTGAATAAATATTTTAATTTGCTGCGTGGTGCTGCAGAGCAGGGCAATACGTGTCAGGTGTACTAACACGGAGGTTTCTTTCACAGGCCTTTGCTAAACCCCTTGGTTCCCATCTTTGAAAGTATAAAATATGAAAAAATAGTAATAGTAAGCCAAGCTAGCCGTAGCTAAAGCTATAGTAATATTAGCCTATCGATGATTAAAAAAAATAACTTCAGGCATCTTGTCGAAGGTATTTCATAGAAACCGGCTACCGTTTGTATGAAACGTCGCCTGCTGCTGTGCTACGAATATCCTGTTTCTTTTTCACACGTTTTTTTCTCTTAGTAACGAATTGGCTTACGCGACTTTATGTAGGGCCATTACATTAGTTTCTAAAACAAGGTTTTAAAATAGGTCAGATGAAAAATAGCTGATATCAGAAATGAGAACAACAAAAATATTTTTCAGCAGCTGAGTATTTATTTACATCTGAGTATGTTCATCAGTAATTCATTACCATTATGTACACATAAATATAACATTCATCAGTCATCCGTCACGATCATGCACTAAAGAGAATAAAGCTAGTTGTTGTTTAGTAATGGAAGAGACCATGATGACCGTGGCCATAGGCCAAGGGGGCGGCGTGGGCAAGAGGGGCAGCGTGGACAATAGGGGCAGCGTGGACAATGGGGGCAGCATGAACAACGGGGGCGGGGTGGTGGCCTGGGGTCTTGTGGACGACTGCGTTGAAACTGAAACGAATAATCCTTATAAGATTATTTTGAACAAGGGCGTAACAAGTTTTAGTGAGTTTTATAATTGAACTTCTGTCTGCTACTGTTTATAATTTATTTAAAAATACTACATAATTAACACACTGTCTGTATTGTGCCAAACGTGTGTGACTAATAAAGCATTGTTGTACCAGTAACCATGACATAAAAACATTTTCTGCGCAGTCCAGGTTAATAGACAGAACAATCCTAAAAAATATTTGATGTGACAAGTAAATTAATGTCGTATAAGTTTATATCGCCAATTTCTAGGTGTAAACTTTATACAGATGTGACATTGAAATGTAATTAAGTGATAAAGTAATAGTAGCTTACCCATGGTGGTCATCAGCGGTGTACTCAACCTTGCGCACGGAACCGTCAGGCTCGACAAGCGAGTAGCTGCCGTGGACGGCACCACCATCGCGGGACTCGTGCTGGGTCTTGTGGTCACCAGTGTGGGGGTCAGCCACGGAGTAAGCGTAGTCGTATCTTGGGTGAGATGCCTGCAAGAATAAATATATTATCATGTGAACTCTCCTAACTGTAATCGGCAACATAACGTTATTTAATGGTCAATTAGAAATCCTTTATATTTATATGTATGGTATGGTAATAAATATGGCACTTTTTCGGTTACTTACGTGTTCGTGTCCGTGGGCAAGAGCCAGAGGGGCGGCGTGAACGATGGGGGCAGCATGAACTACGGGAGCATGGTGGACAATGGGGGCGACGTGGGCAATAGGGGCATAATGGGCAGGAGCGTAGTGTGCGGGCGCATCGTGGCGGATGATGCTCTGAGATGAAACCGCTGAGTGGTGCAGCGGCAGCAGACCAGCGTTGGCAGCGGCCAACACAGCGCTAAGGGCAAGCACCTGTAAATAAACACAAGCATTAGCATAAAGGTGACCTATTTATAGATAAACAATAGTTTACTTTTATGATATTTTTAATTAATTTTGTTTCAGGTGCTGCACTTACTTTGGTGAACATTTTGCACTACTTAATGAAGCAGGTGACTGATACTATTATCGGCCTGGAGTGTGACTTTTATATTAAAAGCAAAACGGAGGCACAGTCCTGGCAGTAGTGGGGCGAGCGGTCACTTCAGTTCCGTAACTTTGACACCGCGAGGTCGCCGCTAGCCGCATACCTTCGGATATAATTCACTGGCGATTGCCTCCCTCACGCGATACGCAAGTGCCCATATTCATGTATTTTTCACAAAGACTGCAGATGCACAAGTTTTTCAAATTGTTTTATTACCAATGATAATTACTGACAGATGGTGTACTTATCTTTAAACAGATGTGTTTCATCGAAATAAAACCACAATGAGATCGATTGGAAAATTACTCACCAGTTCACGGTTAAGTATGTATGTGTATACATACAGTCAACACAGACCGTATTAAAGTAACGTGAAAAAACATAAATATAATGATTGACCCCAATACTACGTAAATAAGTAAGTTATAGAAAACTGAACACTATAATTAATTAAACCATCCTTATTTTCTATAGTCTGGCAACATGCTCACAATGCTGCTAGCATTTTTTCGCTGAATAGTGAGGCTGATCCTTTGGCCAAAATAGATGCCAGCCTTTTGGTCACATACAATATGTTCGAAAAAGGCCTCGCGAGATTTATCTTGCTAGTACCAAACATCGTATAAACAAAACACACACATGCAATGCTTTTTAACTAGCGATGCTCCGCCAATTTCTTGTACATTTCACTGGCTTCCGGACCCCATGCCATGGGCCAATGCCAAACAGGAAATCACCATAAATAGTTACTGGCAAGTAACTACTTATGGTAGTAGTAATGTATGTAGAGGTGTGTACAATGATAAAGATTATAGAGCACCTAATCTAATTATCGCATGCGTGGTCCTCCGGGACGGGGCCTCAGGGATCGGGGTAGGTACTCAACTACTCAGTAACACGACTAGAAAATATGATGATAACAAACATTTTGCATTAAATGTATAAGAACCTGATATGATGTGAGTTTATTCTGCACTCAGGTTTCTGCATGGTATTCATATACCTAATAGATTTTGATTGGACAGCTTCGATTTTTATATCATTGAAGAACCCACAATACTTTTTTGGTTCCTCCGGGACCAGGGCGGGGTCTTATTGGGGATCGGTATACTCGGGCAGTAACCCTTCTTACTAATACGATCCTACGTAACCATCACTAAATGTAACTAGCTCTATCCCACTACCAGTGGAATCGAGCGTGCAACATTGCCCTGTTGAATTGAACTTGAGTATCTTGATATTTAATTTGGCCATATAACTACTAGGTGGTTTACTAGGTGGTAGGACTTTTCTGCGAAGTTCGTCTAGGTAGGTACTACCGCTTTGCCAGTTATTCTGCCGCCAAGCAGTAGTGTGCAAGCACTACTGTGTTCCGGTTTGAAGGGCATTGTAGCTAGTGAAATTACTGGGCAAATGAGACTTTATGACCTGATTACACAGTCTAGTAATCTGATTGCTAGACTGGGTGATGTCTCGGGATGGCGTGCGCAGTGCAGTGTCACGCGAAACTTTATTATTTTAAAGTTTCGAGTGACACTGCAACTGTTATGGGCGGCCGTGTTGCTTAACATCAGGTGAACGACCAGCTCGTCACGTCACTCATTCCCATAATAAAAATAATAATAATAATAAAATAAATAATAACTAAATGCAGAAATATGCAATTAAGATAATCACTATACTTTGGTTTTGAATGGTGCCCTTTATGCTTTGATGGAGAGATAGGCGACATTACATTTTTTAATTACATTGCTCTGAATGTATGAGTTTGATAAGCAAGCAACAGATTGTATCGATTGATTCAATATTGAGCAATTTTAGTTATATTTGCTAACATGTTATTGATTAAATAAAACCCTTGACAATCTCTATGAAATCTTTAGGACCACTTTTTTATTCTCTGTATACTTTGCCTCTTTCTCCATATACCTTGGCATTTTGGATTTACTCTTAGTGGGTCTACCAGCCAGCACGCAGTATTATGTTTAATCTAATAACCTCATTCTTAACTCTATATTTACGCACTTCCATAATATTCAATTCCATCTAAGCGCCGTCTTAAAATTGCCTCCATCAGAGTTAGACAAACTGTAGCAATCTCAATTGTCCAATTAGCATGGAATGTTGCTGTTGCAAAAAACACGTGGCAAGTAATTATAGGTGACAATTATATTTCACTGTCCAAATATACATGATCTTATTGCTCCAGTGTGAGTTTTTTTTTTTTTTTTTTTTTTTTTAATGAGAATGAATGACGTGACGAGCTGGTCGTTCACCTGATGTTAAGCAATACGGCCGCCCATAACAGTTGCAGTGTTACTCGGAACTTTAAAATAATAAAGTTTCGCGTGACACTGCACTGCGCACGTCATCCTGAGACATCACACAGTCTAGTAATCAGATTACTACACTGTGTAATCAGGTCATAAAGTCTCATTTGCCCAGTAATTTCACTAGCTACAATGCCCTTCAAACCGGAACACAGTAGTGCTTGCACACTACTGCTTGGCGGCAGAATAACTGGCAAAGCGGTGGTACCTACCTAGACGAACTTTGCAGAAAAGTCCTACCACCTAGTGAGATTGCGACATCTTGGTATCGTATGCACTATGATTTACCACACCGTGGTTACCTACAGGCATATATCTACGACTATTACGTGTTTAATTTCTCAACCGATACTAGTAATGCGATCACCCTGGCTTGATAATTATTATTGAACTAAATGAAGTCTCGAAATAAGTAGCCGAGCTTATTAAAACAAAGACAGTTAAAATTTTAAGATAACGATCGATATCGTAGTTGCAAATCCGTAAACCTTGAATGATCGCTAATGTTAACAAATTCTCAGACGGTGGTGAATATTCAAGACAATCGAAAGGGCCTCACGATTCATTGTTGCTGATTTAATTGTTAAGCTTTCGGAAAAGGCCCGCAGCCGCATGGCATGCCAGACAGCGCCGGCTATCGTGTGCGGCGAGCCTACCAGTATCACGGAAGTGGGATACCATTAGGTATACCTATTTCTGAACGTGTCCATTGTCCAAGGCTACGCTGCTACATTTTAAATTTAGGTAAAACCAATTGAAAGGAGCAATTCCGAATTCGATTTTATAGTTCAGAGGTTACTCACCCGCTGACTATGCGACCGTGACTACCAACTATTAATATTAATCACAGCCTTTTGTCGACAGCGGTGTTAAGATCCGTAACAATGGTTTGACTTACCTATAGTGAAGCTTTGTCTCGAAGCACAAAAGAAAATTTCGAGCTAATCTCGGACTGAAACAATACTCATTGTAATATATCGTGTAGGTATATTTTATTTTGACAGAACTAATTGATGTAAAATAAATAAGTAAATACTTGTAACCTTGTCCAAATGTCTATTAACTTTTTATTTAATTATCGCGATCAAATTCTTTTAATCTTATTAGAGTCATTGATATGGCATCGAATCAGACGTTATCGATACGGTTTATGTATTGCATAAAGCTAAACGATCGATCTGATTAGGTATTCGCCAATCGTGCCCACGCGCCGCATTTGTTTGCGTTACGTTCTGTTATCTATTCTGTGGCTTGTTCACCCAACTACTTACATTGTAGTTGCAGCTCGAGCTCATTCGTAGAGTTGATTTAGGTAATATTATAACTAGGTGAGATGTACCTATCGTTCTTCGAAATAAAGAAAATCAGGTGTGGATAATACGAATGAATCTTTCAAGGTCGCACCCTTAGCTTTTCTTTGTATAATAGGTACCTAACTGTTTATATTTTGCTTCGCTTGCCGTGTGAAGCCGACGAATCAGCCAGCTGACACAAACTTATTATGTAACGAAACTAGGTAGCATGGAGCTATTAAAAAAAGAAGGAGAGAATCCAGTCTGATCCGAAACTGAAGCACCCTTAGGAAGCCGGAACGCTTCGTATGTACGAGCGGAACACGCACACACTCACAGCATATGCAGCCGGTCGCCCTACTTTCATCTGGCACACATATGTAATATGTCCGCCATTTTGGGCTTCAGTTCGATGTCAATCAAAACTCTATCCTTCTTTTTTTATTTCATCCATGCTAGGTAGTATAAGATCTGAAAGGGCGTTGATAAAAGGAACCCAGAAATGATATCCGTGATTGCTTGACTCTAATATTATTAACCAAACGTTACTTTCCTGTCAGCTGCTATTATAGCGTTGATTTGACGAATGATAAATAAGACAATTTGTAGGAAGTATTTAGTCGTATCTTTTTGCAAGTCGCCTTAGCTCTGTATTTGCGTCAATCAGTAACAGGAACACAATACGTGCCTACATTATTATATTTTGACATGTGTAACAATATAATTTATTTAAACAATATTGATTAGCCACATCAGAAGAAATGCAGTCGAACGCAATCCTATTAAGTATCAAAAAAGAATTGCGTCTGATACATCTCTTAAACATGATCAACATCATCATTTGATGATGATCATTTTCTATGGGTATGTCACAAAAGTAAATAATCTATAAAAGAAAAGTAAGCCAATAATGAAAACGCTCAAAAATATTTGTAACACTGATTTTTGATACATACTGATATATGACAAAATAGTTTACAAACTATTTAGGTTAAAGTCGTGTACCTAATGTTTGCCTATGTATACCTATATAGGTATCGATCTTACTTCTCTAGCTAATTAATTCAAAATTAAGTAAGCCTGCAACTAAATGAAACTATTAAATCATTTGTTTCGTTTCCACATTCACTTTAGTGAGGCTAATATTTTATATTTGAAAATTAATGTATCTTTACACTGATCAGCATGCTCATGAGGTAACCGCTTTAATGAGGGCTACCTGATTTAATCATTTACACTCTAAAGACACGAACGCGCCCTTATTTTTGAACAACACAGAATATTTCCTCATTAATTGTGGTTTAGCTATGTCTAAGGTGAGGTTTCATTCTTTTTGTCGATAATAAAAGCCATAATGGTGGAGTCGCTCGAGGACCTTAGCACCTTGCTCAACGACCTCAATAGAGTCTCCCAGTTTCCCTGCGAGATAAGATCCGGAATAAGGAGACCCACAGAACAAAAAAAAAATTGATGCTAAAGGTTCGAAATATGGCTAACCTAATCTCCAAAACGCAACGTATCACGTTTTAGGCGATAATGGTTCTACCGTGCAAACGAGCCTTATCCATATGCACTCCGGCATACATAACAGTAGGTACTACGTATCCGTGGTTTGAACACTGTGTGTAGAGCGAATATGAACAGCATCCATTGAGTTGAGTAGTTAAATAATTATCTATGTAAAACATCTAAAGAACGTGGTAATACAAAATGGGTTAACTGGAGAGTTAATTAAATTTTAAGTGTTAAGTCACACTTTAAGTTTAAGTATACAAACTTACCATCTACCTAAGTACTGTACATACTTTATTATGCTGAAGGTACGCTACGCATTCTATTTTGACGTCAATATAAGTAAAATAATTAATTTATGGGTCTTTCACAAAAATATATTGAAAACCTTTCAACATAATTACACGAATAAAACTACGAATATACGACATGATATAAAAATAATCATGTTGTGAAAACAAAGAGGTTTTTTCACAAGTCTCAGTAAACGTTGAAGTTAACTTTATTCTGGGCAAAACCCCAGATAAAATAATACCTACAGTACAGATGCCTCATCCCATACAACGGAAAACGCGGGCTAATTTACGAATTATTTTATTTCTGGAGATCCCAAGATTATCAAGCGACATTTATTGCGTGTTGGCGAATTTTTGGGACAAATGAATACACTGGACACTGACTAATAACTCTTTAGACACGATTACTACATTTTTGTCAAGTTCGGGCTGTTTGTCGTTTGTACCTGATGGGACCCCATGGCAAAACTGTCAATAATGTCTACTTTATCTAATCAAATATTGCAATTAGATTAAATTGCTATCAGCCCCCTGATTGCCATGAAAATTGCCATCTGGTTTTATGCTTAACCGTTAATTGTTGTTGCGAATGCTTTTCGCTATTTGCATATTATTTGCAAGCAGTCCTGTCGACTTTCGTAATTTAAATTACACGTTCATTACTTTGTAAGCTTGCTACAACTGCCATACTGGGAGCAACTGTCACGATCAAGCATTTATTTTGACCTATAATTTGAAGGCAGATATAGTATTGTGAAAATCTATTACACAACTAAAACAAAATTTAGAACAATGTCTATACGCAGTAGGTACCTACAGCTTATTGCATTTCATTGCCCAGCGTAGAGACACAGATTAAATTAAAGCTACTTCATAGAGGTCAGTAGAACAAAATACCAAGCGCTTTTTCTTATGGCACATTCTACTCAAAAGACAAATGTGATAAATACACCCTAGCTTAGAATAAAGTTATTCTAAGACACCTTTGTCTTATTAAAAGTGCAAATGTTTTTAAATTACTTTAATGACTTTTTACAATATAAAAGTACATTATGAAGATCACAGCGAATAAATTATAATAAGGTACATTGTGTTAGCCTCTAGGATTGTATGGGTGGGAGCCTAGTAGTGGTGGTGTTGGGAGGAGTATACGTGATGGCTGGGGCCGGAGTTGTGGACGACGGCGTTGAAACTGAAAACAAAAGAGCGTTGTTAATAACAGCTGGTGGGGCCAAAAGAGCACCAAAACAAAAACAAACTGACATTTTATTGGAATCACTTTAGGTAATCTATCCATCGGTCATTTTTAGAAATACTCGGAAATAATTGGCACGTATGGTGAGGCTAATAATGAAGATTGATGGTCAGTTACTGTGCTGCCTTTATTAAATAGACAATCTTAATAATCAATATATCGTAAGGAAAATTTTGTTATTCCTTGTCGACATCATTAGGAAGTTACCTATTATAGAAAAAAAAAAAGTAAATTGGGTCATTGGCACAATTTTTGCACCAATAGCTGATGCTTTATACATTCCTAATGCCATTGTGACTTGAAATGCAAATCAAAACGTTTAGACAAAACAATCGCTCACATCAAACAGGTTTCAACATAATTGTATCAAGTCAGGTTCTGACAGATGTTGTCGGAAGCCGGTAGGTCACTTGAGGTCGTTACTCGCTCATATGTTTACTACGAGTACGCGACGAGCCGGTTTGGTCACCATATGATCGGTGTAAACATCGGTCACGGATACACGGTAAAGCTCAGAGAGCAATAGTACACATGAATGGTTTCAAAGAATTTTGCGTAATTTAGAGAAAGCTGCACTGTCATTAATGTGTGAAATGTTATATTTTATGTAAGAGTTTAGCGTAACGTAATTTATGCAAGATTATGTCTGCCGTTCTCTTGACAAAGTTCCTGGGACCTTAGCCTTACCCTTTTGAAGTAGTCCCTTCTAAAGCTCCACTTTGAACGGAATTTTAGTTTAGGGTCAACTGTTTTAATTAGGTTCACCTTGGTTACTAAGCTAAAACGATGAATGGCACAACGATACGTAATTTCAATTTTACTGTTTTGTGTATCTGAGTGGAATAGTAAGAGTGATAAAATTGGTGGTTTTTATAAATAAATTGACATAGAGCTATAGCCTAGAACCTTCACTTTAACACAGATAGTATAAGACTCATTACTTATTATGATCGATTTTTTTTTTATAAAAACCACCATTTGTCACTCTTACTTTAGAACCGTCACGATTACTTGTATCCTTATATTCATAGGCTAGGATCAATGTCTTTGAAGAAAATACGTACCCATGGTGGTCATCAGCCGAGTAAGACACTTTACGGAAAGAACCATCGGGCTGCAGCAGAGAGTATTCTCCCTTCACGACATCACCATCACGAGCTTCGTGCTGGGACTTGTGGTCGCCGGTGTGGGGGTCCTCCACAGAGTAGGAGTAGTGGTATTTAGGGTGGGCCTGTAATAAAAAAAAGATTAATAGACCTGTCATAACAACCACGTCTTGTAAAAATCCTACTATGTAAGATGAAGGATTAAAGTCGTTTATTCATAGATATCTTACATTTGACCATGGTCTCACCTAATGGCCTGATGGTAAGTGATGACGTAGTCGACGATAGAGCATGCTTACCTAAAAGATATCGGCCTCTAGCTATTGCCTTGACTCTAGCGTTAAAAATTCCCGCGTTATATTTACACGTCAGGAAACAATGATGCTGGTAAGGTGGTAAGGTATTCCATTCCTTTGATGTCCGAATAATAAATGAGGAGACAAAATGTTTTTCATGGAGACCTGAAATTTTCCTCTAAGTGGTTATAATTGTTTTCTTACGTAATAGTCCTCATGACCATGTCCTGCAATGTGAGAGATGGGGGCAGCAGCGTATACAGGGGCAGCGTGGATTGGAGCGGCATGGTACGTAGGCGCAGCGTGAACCAGAGGAGCACCGTGGTGCACCAGGTTGTGCTGAGAGGACACGGTGTAGTCACCGTGGTGACCCAAGAGACCAGCTTGAGCAGCAGCCACGAAGGCGCCAAAAGCTACGATCTAAAAAGAAATCAAAATGTGAACAAACTAAGTGTCGCTCTGCCAATCTGCTGTGTTGCTGTCCATCCCTCAATCGCCAACGTTGTCAAATACATGAAAGAACTTTATCGGTTTTGCTATTTATTTGTTGGCTCAAACCATTTCACATCACCGAGGTACTATTAAAGATAATAAACTTACTTTAGCGAACATTTTTTGTGTGGGATAGAACAGCGTGACTGACATACATTTGATAACCACCAGTGGGTTTTATAAGAACTGCTGCTAGTCCGGTGGGGAGCCGAAAGCGCGTCCCCGCGGCGCAAGGTCAGCTTTGTCTCACATTCTCGCATTACTTTAATAACTGCATGATTGTTAACGTAAACACTGTGAACCGCGGTACTACATTTTGTTACAGTAGCTCAACGCGGATGATAAGTCATTATTATTCTATTTGTAAGCTGCGAACACTGTCTGAGAAGGTAGGCATTTATATACGCACGCGCGTCAAAATTGAGTAGTATTGTACAGTAAATATTTTCATTTTTCAATCGATAAATGAACGTGTTTTTTTTTCGTTATTTGAAGACTGCCTTTTCTCTATTGTTTTCTTTGTTTTTAAGTTACCTAATTATACCTGGGCGGTTATTCTCTATGGAAACATAGATTCCACACGATACGAAACCACGTCGTTATCGTGTCGTGTTCAAATCGTGTCACAGCGTCAGATATACCTTCACTTTACATTAAAGTTATTTTTATTTTAAATAAAATATATTGACATAAGTGGTCATATCTTTCGTTGTGTTGATGTTTCGGAACGCGTCTCCGTAAAACATACGATTTTTGACAGTTCAAATCGCGCTAATTCCAAATTCATTTCGCGCGGTTTTGTTTTCGTTTCATAGAGAATACAGTTTCGCAGATTTCTTATGTAAGACAAGGAATTCGCGTGGTTTCGAAGTAAGGGATCGATACGGAATAATGGCCCTGGGAAATATTGTTCATTCGGCGCCTGAAAATTATGAAACGTTATGTTAGTGATTATATTATTATGTACATTGCATTACTGCTATGGGATCCTTACCGCGATTAGAATCATAACATGGATCCCGTAAATAGGTACTATTCAAAATATAGATTTGCTGTATTTTTTATTATAAAAATTGAGCCCATAATAACTCATTTATTAAGGGCTCAATTTTTATGATAAAATATATTCAAGGGCGAATTCAATGATTTAAACATAACCACTTCATCGACTAAAAATATCAGAAAAACTATCATGCTGGATTGGATTATTACGTGTAAGCCACATAAATAAAGTGTAAATAAACTATATATTATAACAATATTATACTGTAAGTAGTTATAATAAATACATAATAACTGCGTATAGTTTGCATTCTCTGACTCAACACTTCAGATTTTCCGACTTGCTATCGGATCTAACAATGGCCACACGCCGCATTTGAATAAATGATAATTTGCTTTCAGTTTATACTGTCAAATAGTATTCAATTGTTTTTACTAAGCATTCAAAATATTGGAATAGGATGTGAATGTTAAATTGGTTTTAAAGAAGCATGTTTGTTTTAGACCAATACACACTTAACATGGTTATCAAATCACCGATTGTTAAACACAAGTGTTGGTAGTGGGAACTGACAGTAATACAGCATGTGAATGAAGTGTTTGCCATTTTACCTCACGGCAATTTTCATGGCTAAGCTGTGTGGTTTCAAAATCACTATAATTACGGGAGTCGAGTTGTAGCGTAGCCGAATGAGCAAGTCAAGATAGGTATTTGAATATAAATCTGAGGCTGACTGAATTGTTTTGTATAGTTGGAAACGAACGGTACCAGTAAACCCACGAGTTACGAGTTTTTTTCGTAGGATTCTTATTGTCAGGTTCCATGAAGCATTGTATATCAGAAAATATTCATCTAATTATTTTTGTTTATTTATAGGTACAGTTCATTAATAGAATGATTGTTCACATGTCATGTAACCATGTGCCCAAAGTGCATGCCATGTTTATGATTTTTTATAGTTAGGTTAGCTTTATTATATTGTACCTAGATACAGTTCTAAATCTTGAAACAGACAAATGTGTGAAACGTGGTTGTATCATCATCATCAACTACTGGACATAGGTCTCCCCCAAAGAGCGCCACTTTGGGCGGCTGCTCGCCGCCGGCATCGATCGGCTCTCTGCGGCTTGCGTGCGTTACGTAGTTGTATAGTACCTACGTTATAAATTGCTTCTGTTTTGATACCATATTTAAAAAACTGTTCTACGATTAAAATTTATGAACAAAACGTGTATTTATTAGGTGGTTTATGTAATATTGTTTTCGCTAATCGAACGTATTTTATAATAGTGTTTATAACCGGAATCACGCAAGCGCAGCCTTGTGGGTCGATAGTATCAGATTGAACGTCCGCTGGACGATATCCGTTGTTTGTGTTGAGAAACCTTTAGCTGGATGAAAGCCCTTTTATAACGCACAGCGTTTAAGAAATTCCGATGTAACATTTTAATTTATGATTACAGATAAGTTTTGAATACTACTTACAGTTAATATGGCAACAAAAAAGGGTTTGCGCGATGTTTATTTGTTTTGAGTTTGCTAGTATGTGATATTTGTTAATTGTCGTATAAGAGTAAACTGCATTGGAACTGAGATGCCAGAACTATGCTTAGTCATGAATTTCTACTCAAGATGAGATTTCATACACAAAACGATCATCAAGTGAATGAAATTTCTATTTGAGCATCAACCGACGACTGAGCTTGGTTCTGTAATACAGCCGTACCTATATAGTATTCATTAGTAGCAGAATTAGCTATGGAACTATACTCAGATATTCCCGGCTTACCTGGAATGTCAAAATCTACAGAAGAACTAATTTCAATAACATAGTTTTCAAAATTAGCAAGTTGAATTGGCAATAGGCAGCCCGTAGCGCGCCTTCTTGTGGCGAACAGCGAACACGAATCGGTGCGTAGTAGCATACTGTCTGTGGCAGAAGACGCAGCCAGCGTAACCATGGATGTCTATAGGTGAACCGATGATCTAGTCAAAATCGTGGGGAGCCGTTTGATGCAAGAGGTAATTAAATAGGCATGATGACTACTATTAAAAATGAACAAGTAAATATTACTTTCATAAAGAAGATTAAAAATGAATGCAATAATTGAAAAAAATAATGCAAAATCGGTAAATTAATCACGGAGTAATAAGCTTTCAAAGTTTCTACAGGAGGCATCTCCTGTCCCTTTCTCGCGAAACAGAGCGCTCAGAGCGCGATGAAAAATCTACTCGTGACGTCACATGCCAAAGAGATTGTATGAAAAGCTACCACAGCTTAGTAATGAGGCCATTACTAAGCTGTGTGGTGGTAGTCATTTTTTGAGATATTTAGTTTTTGTTTTCACAAAAGTTTATCTTTTGAGAAATATAATTAATTTATCCAAAAAAAAATTTTTTCGTCATCCCTATTAGCAGTCCAAGTAGTAGTGGCGCTCTATAAGGAAGGCCTATGTTATGCAGTGAACGCCTTCCAACTGATGATGATGATGCAGAGCAATATGGAATGTTTAATGCTACTGAAGCCCTTATTTTAAATTCTTTAAATCTGCAGTATGCAAAAAATATACAGGCTGCCAAAATGTAATAGAGTTTTACTACAAATTTTATGCTTTTTTGTGCCAATGGACTGTGGTATAATCGTTTTATTGTTGTTTTTTATTCACGGTCATGGACAGTATCATTGAGAATGTTACTACATTTTTGTGGCCACTTGATTTGCTTTAGAAAAGCATTAAGGTTAGGTTAAATTGAGTTTAATATCCGTTAAAAACGCAGCATATGTATTTATAGCCATGTAACAAGGTAACAGCTACAGTTTACTATGCGTATTAAGTATGTGTTTACGGAATAATGTTATAGTAGGACGTGTGTTATTAGTGAACAGTGATGTGTAATGTAATATTTAGTATAGTTTAGTAGCTACTCTGAAATATGCCTATTATTGTTATACGTCTGCATTAAAATCCTCATAATTGTTAACTGTGTAGAGAACTACACAGTCATTATGGTTTTGGAACTCGCACTCCATTTGAGCTAAATATACCTACGCGGTGTCTGTCTTTCGCGGTAATTAATACCACAGAAAATATAATACTACTTCAGTATGAATTCTAAGGAAATCGATACCTAATTATTTCCTTTCGAAATTGTGTTGAATGAAACCCACGCCCACATACACTTCTGTGTATGTGCATCAGACAGAACCGCATAGCAGTTCTTGCTATTAAATTGTGTTTGTTTTTCTTGGTTGTATTAATGTAAATATTTATGTACTTAGATAAAGAAAATAAGAAATAACTGTATAATGTTAAAATTCTGTTGATAAGGTTAGACTTTAAGTTAGAGGGTATTAATATGAGCTTTCACTCGACCATACCTAGCTACATAAAAATGTAATTATATCCTGTGGCCATTGCTTCAGTCGAATGTCCCAATATAATTATTACTTCCATAATTTCAGTTTGCAACAGGGCTGTTACGTGCCATATTGACACATGTAATTGATTGTTTTATTACACTACTTAGCTCGTTATAGATTTTTACCTTCAGGCTAAATAAATTACTGTACTAAATGAATATGAAATTGTACAATATAGTATTGAAACATATGCCGTACTTTTGTGTTCAATGCACTTGATGCCTTGGAGAATAAAATAAGTTGCGAAAAACTTTGGAGGAAATCGGAATAAGCCTTTTTGATGTAGGATTGTTTTTTCTTGTAAAGGGTTGATATAACTATAGAAAAAAAAAACAATGTGTAGGTTTTAAAATCATAAACAATTTAATAAATAGTTTTCAAGTTTGGTATCGATTCGTTTAAACTAAAGGTCCATCTTTATAACCCTTCAGTAATGATAGTAAGGAGCAGGGTGGATGGAGGGGGCAGAGTTGTGTACTACAGCGTTGAATCTGGAACAAAAATAAGGCATTAATTAGGAGAAAGGTGTAACGTGTCTAATTGGCAGGATGTACACATTTCTTAGCGCCAGTGATGCGAACAGTGATTAGGCAAGATCGTTCTATTAGACCAAAATATTGCTTGTAAATATTGGTAGCGTGTATATTGCACACAATTGAAGGATTAACTAAATAAAAGCAAAGAAGAAAAGGCATGTTATGGAACAGTTTTTAGAGAACTTACCCGTTATGGTCATCAGCGGTGTACTCGACCTTACGGACGGAGCCATCAGGCTGCACCAGCGAGTAGCTGCCGTGGACGGCATCACCATCGCGGGACTCGTGCTGGGACTTGTGGTCACCGGTGTGGGGGTCAGACACGGAGTATGCGAAGTCGTATTTGGGGTGAGCCTGGAAGTAATACAATATTGAGTTAAATATTATATCATCATAGCGGCTTCAAATAGAGAGCTGTTGCCTAAAAATGGCAAGAGCTGGCATATTAGAAGACCTACATTAAAATGTGTACAACTAGTGAATTTTTTCAGCTTAGACTGTTCAGTAACTCACATATTCATCATGTCCTTCGTAATGTCCTGCATATGCCAGGGGAGCGGCATAAGGCAGAGGAGCGGCGTAGCCACCCTCATAGCCAAGGTGGGCGCCGTAATGTGCCGGAACTCCATAACCATCGTGGCGTACGATGCTCTGGGAGGAAATGGCATGGCCGTAGGCTTGGGCAGCCGCCCACATGGCTCCAAAAGCTACGATCTAGGAACGAGAAAAGAAATATTTATAGTTAAATTTTTTTCAAAATCTGTAATAATGAAATTTTGACTGTTAATTTGAAAATATGGCTTTCACGACGGAATGGCTCTTTAAATTTGAAAGAGATTTTGCACACAGATTGCTTAAACGAGTAAATAAAATTAAGAGTGAAAGCACAAGACAGCCTTTGTAGTGTAGTGATGGAGCAGATCGGCTCATAACACGGGTTGGATTCCCTCACGCCAGGATCGCAAAAGGAGACCGTTGCCTGCCACGCTATCCCGCTGTCGAGCATGGCGTTCACCACGCTCGGCAACGAGAGATCCGGTGACGAACGAGAGGTGGTGATGTCGCAAAAGGAGGCTGCGGAGCGGGTCAGACGGAGAGGGGATGGAGGAGGCGCTTCGGGCGCCTTCTTCGTCCTCCGTAGTGGGGCCGGCGGCGGAGGGTCGGGGGACTCTCCGCTGCGCTCTCGCACGGCCCCACACGTCTGGTGGGTAACTGAGATGGAAGGTTACCCACCCACTGGCGCAGAGGCCCGGAAGGGCCTACCGCTGGGGCGAGATAGTGAATGCCAGCGCGACCCTATCTCGTCCCGTCCCGGCGGCGGACGGATTACGGGGGGTTTTAGTGGGTTCGAGTCCCACATACCCCCTGCCATCACCCCCGTGGTGGCGGGAAGTGCGAGGGCATTTCCCCCCCCAAAAAAAAAAGACAAGCATTTGTGCACAAAAATGAAGCGCAAATACTTGTTCTGTGTCTGGGTGTTGTGGGACCACGATCCTCATAGTTTCTGGCTCCCTAAATACAGGAAATCCTACAGTTGGAGTCCAGGCTCATGTATATACGTGATCGACGGGAGTTCTTTATTTAAGACGTCACTAGTACTACAAACTCTGGTTGCTAAAACAACAATTTTGGAAAACGTTTGGGTTTGGTTTTGGGCTTTATTTTCTACTTCTGATAAAATGACAGTACGATGGATTGCTACGTCATCGTTATACAAGACGACAAAACAAATACCGCAGTTCACAGACACACAACATTTTTTGCACTTGTTATCACTCACTTTGCTGAACATTTTGCTGCTGTCAATATCACAACTGCTGGTTGATTGATGTCAAACAGCAGTGACCGCTGGTTTTTATATGATTATAGAATAAGAACAAGTGGGGCTGAGCATGCGGACCTCGCCACTGCAATGACAATAGCCAAAGGTCATGTTAAAAACCGATTATAGAATTGCAATTATGTGTCATGGTATTGGTATTGCCTTTGGTCATGCTATGCAGCTTGGCGTACGTGAATGAACCTGCAAAAACTGATGTACTGAGTAATGTTTTTATCGCTGCCATTACTTGAACTGCTAACAAAAACTCATTTACAACCGATCGTTACCATGCTTCAGAGGGTACGTTAAACCGTTGGCCTCGGTTATTGCCGTAGTTCGTTTAAACCAAATCAGAAGCTATCGGGCGAATTGAAAATTCTGACACCAGGAGTATAAATCCTTGCCTACATGGAAGCAATCCTAGAATTGCTATTTTAATAATTATACTTGTGATAAGTATCTGATGAAGCCTATTTACGAATTTTGCGAAACTGATATTGATATTTGGTTTGAAAATTCAATTCCACAAAACTATCACAATAAACCGTAGTTAAGTAGGCCAAACATCAATAGATTTAATTGTTGTACATACCAAATAATAAAAGTTAACAAAAAGTGGTAACAATAGCGACTTTAGCGCTAAACTAGGCAGCGACATCGAAACTATTTACATTTTAACCATCTTATGTACCAAACTTAATTAGTTCCTGCCTATTAACTTAACACACACACACCTGCTTGCTGAATTTTGGCTAGATACATCTCCTAGAAGTGGTCGCAGGTTCGTGTAAACATCCTCTTGCTATGACTGCCTTAGAGCCGTGATGGTACCACTAATAAATAGGTTTCCTGAAATCATTAGGTCCGAGATAGTTAGAGCATAATTTTGCTGAGGGCGATTTAAAACTGATAACTGCCATGGCTATCCACTCAGGCGCGGTGCGGCGGGCGTAGGTAGGTCCCAAAGCGCTCCTCAAATAGCGCGGTATGGTTTTGCATATTTACGGTTTATACGAATAAACTAAGCAGTGTTTTAAAATTTCAAAACTAGTTTTGGTAAGTAGCATTACTTGGCTATCTAAACAAATGCATTTTTACGTGTGTTGCAGTATAAAAAACACACACAACAACACTACGCATAATAATTGACACTCCGCCGTACCTAAAGGAAATTACTCCGTCGCCGGCGCGCGCCGACTCGGCGCGAGATGCAATTTAGGCTGAGGCGTTTTTTTTTCTCCTGAACCATAGAGACTTTTACTTTATTCGATAGTGATGTTCAACTAGTTTCAATTTTAGTCGATTTACGAGTGACACCTCTAAAAATTGATTGCCATCTCTAGTAGCGCAATCAGCTGTAAGCCACAATTGTGATGAGGAGCGGTCTACGTTGCGCGATGCCGGCCGCACATGTGGTTGAAGCGCCTGAGCGGTTATGACCATGGCCAAGAAAAAAAGAAAGGTTCTCGAAATGTGACCACGAACCGGAAGACTCAGAGTAAGCCAGCCATCTCACTAGGTGGACTGATAACCTGGTGAAAGCCGTAGGGAATCGATGGATACAGGAGGAAAGCAGCTGCTCAAAGTGGCATTCTGTGGGGGAGGTTTATGTTCAGCAGTGGATGTCTTCGGGCTGTTGAGGATGATGACTACTAGGCTAGTTTATTAGAAAATTATGCAGAGTCAGCGGCGGTGAATGACAGTCACAAATTCACAACGCACCTACGCGACCGCCAGCTGAACAGCTATGCATCTACCTACTGGATTGCGGATAGAGTGCGCACCTCACGTTTGAGCGGCGTTGTTGACAAAGAGTTGACCCGGTACGTTACGTGGTAGATACAATAATAGCTTAACTTCTTTTAGGCGAATGTTGTTACTTTTTTTCTTGACTATAATGTATAATTATGTATAACCAGTTATCGATTCCAAACCACACATCAGTAAGACTGTACTTATTTAAATTAAATTAAATTCCCTTTTATTTTAACGGGCTAATGTGTTGATCTCTACCGACATTTACAGCGTCACTGGGTGGCAGGGTTATTTATACCTACTGTTTCTGAGCTAGTTTCTTTCCAATTTTAATTACAAGATCAAAGATGACTGCATTCGTTACCTGGCTAGCCTAGAGACTTGTTATGCCTTCCCCTGGAAACTGTGAAAATATGTAAAGATCAACAGCATACATCAGTAAAAATAAAAGAAATGGAAGTACCTAGGTTCAATACTTTAAAGTCTTCTGCGATCATTGAGCCAAGTGTGGTGATTATGGCAAACCAACCGTCAATGAGCATCCAAATTAAGTAGATTTCTATGGGGGAGGTCTATGTTCAGCTGTTGACGTCTTCCTGCGTTTGATGTGTGTCTACAGTGCGTGCCAAAAAAGTATTTGAATCACGTACGTGCAGCATGTGAACAGGGCATGCTTAATCTGTTGATTATGCTAAGCAGGCGATGCCTCTATAAAAATCAAAAATCTTCATCAAATGCAGTTTAGTTGAGAAAGGACAGAGAGGTTAATTTAAATTACTATATAAATCTTATATTTTTATTACTACAAATGGAAAATTGGAAATATGGATTCGCATATGGATATGATAAACGTTTCAGCCAAGGAAAATACTGTAATATTACAACCTCAGTCGTCATTTTGTGGTTTAGACTAAATTTTCTACAAAGTACCCACATCATGTTTTGGTGTCTTTTTTCATAATTAGAACACAAATAGGGATGGGCCCCTCCATTTAGAGATTGATTAAAAGTGTGTTAGCAAGTAGCAAGTCTTATGAGGATTGCGTATTAATTATGCTGTGTTATTATTGTTTTGTGCGGATGTTTTTGTATTACTTATATTTAATTGAAATGTCATGGTTTACGTTTATGACATATTACTATAATGTGCAAAAATATTTTTATAAAAAAAATTATAAATTGTTGTTTATATTTTATTCAGTCACTCACTATTTACAAAGTTCTCACACATTTAAGTAGTATCTACCTTCAAAAGTATAAATAATCGAAGCAGCAGTTCTATCAGACGATTTCACATTTTCAGTAATGATGGTAGCCATGGGCGGGGGCAACGTGTACAGATGGTGCAGAGTTGTGCACTACTGCGTTGAAACTGAAACAAAATAAAAATAGAATTAGGGTACAAGTTACATTGTAATTTAGTTAATGCCTAAACTGCCTTTTTGGTACATAAAGCCGCTTAATTTGCTTTTCCTGGCGTCAAATTCAGCCTCGTAAATTAAATATGTTTTTTACTTTATAATTACTGGTCAAAGAAATAATTAGATCACTCCAAGCAACAAAATCGTTTTAGTAATTGAATTGATATAGAGTTCTTACCCATGGTGGTCATCGGCGGTGTACTCGACCTTACGGACGGAGCCATCAGGCTGCACCAGCGAGTAGCTGCCGTGGACGGCGTCACCATCGCGGGACTCGTGCTGGGACTTGTGGTCACCGGTGTGGGGGTCAGCCACGGAGTATGCAAAGTCGTATTTAGGGTGAGCCTGGAATTATCATCATAAATCATAGAGTCTTTAAATACAGTCTACTAAAAATAACCACGCCCAACTGTTACACTTACATATTCGTCGTGACCGTCGTAATGTGCTACGGGAGCAGCGTAATGAGCTACGGGAGCGGCGTAGTGAGCTAGAGGAGCAGCGTAGTGAGCCAGAGGAGCGGCATAGTGAGCTAGAGGTGCAGCGTAGTGCTCATCATGATGCACTATACTTTGAGAGGATACAGCATGCCCATGGCCAAGAAGACCAGCGTTGGCGGCAGCCAACAGAGTGCCAAAAGCTACGATCTGTAAAAAGAATAGATTTTTATTTTTTACGCATTCATGTAATAGGTACTTTTATAATCTAATCTAGTAAAATATAAGAAATGGGAAAAATTATTGATCTTAATGTTTCAAAACATCTATTTTGTTATAAAATGGATTTTTTTAAATATTTCTTTTTAAAACAATACGGCTTACTTTGCTGAACATTGTACGTGTATTGTTTGAAAATCAAGTGTTGATTGATACACTAATTCCTAGTGTATGGTTTTATAGAAGGCGGGCGTTGACGTTTGCAACACGAGGTGGGGCAAAAAATGCGAGCACGCACCTTGACTCTGTAACTTTGATTTGGTCAAGGTCGCATCGTAACTAATGTGAAGTTACTAATTACGTTCAGTTCAATATAGAACAATTAATCGGCTAATAAATTAGTATTGTTATTGCGGATACAATTTTAAAATTTATTGGTGTTATTATTTTACATTATTGGTTTACCCCGATGGTTATCTATGGGCTAACTTTAGAATAAAGCAATATTGATATACATGACGCGTGTTTAGGATCTAATTATTGACCATGGCTGGTAGCTTAGTTTATAAATAGCTATGCACGTAAAAAGATACATAGATTCATAGATTTATTCACCGTATAACATCCGTATAACATCGCATTACACTGGCACGTCAACATACAATAACATAGATGAGCATGAATAATACTAAAATCTAAAATAAAAACGTGACTTAAGAGTAAACTTTTGAATTTGAATGACGATTCTGCTAGAAGCAATCTCATATATTCATTTAACGATTGAACTTTAAAGAACTTTTTTATTTTATTCTTTAAATTAATGTGTATATGGAAAGTTGCTTATAGGTACTGAGTGGCAGTTTATTAAACATGCAAATTTTGTTATACATCCCTTGCTTTTGTACTTTGGTCAATCTATTCATAGGCTTTCTTAGTGTCTCTTTGCTTTGAGTATAATAAAGGCAGTTCCAAAATAGTATCTGCATTAAACACTTCCACAATACACCGGGATTAACAAAAAGGTAATGCTCTATTGCATTAAGTTCGCCTATGTACCTAGCTACTATTGTTGTTTGTGTAATAAAAAAAACTATCTATCTACTTATCTTCTTTTTTTTTAATCAGTAATATTTTATTTATATAACCATTTTGACCCGCAATCCAGTAAGTAAATAAAATTAACAATAAACCTATATAACACAAAACATAAAACTACTTACTATAACTACTACTATTATACCTAAGTATAAACATATATCTACGTAAAAATAATAATAAATTAAATTTAACTAAGCATCTTCTTAAATTATCATAATCAATCATAAACACTAGGGTATGGAAGTTCCGTACCCAAAGGGTAAAGCGAACCCTATTGGGTGTTATATTGTATTCTATGTATGTATTTACAAACAAAAAGTATATAAGTATTGTATCAGGTATCTGGTGCCCATAGTACAAGCTATGCTTAGTTTGGGGCTAGATGGCGCTGTGTAAAATGTCCACATATAATTATTTTTTATTTCTTTATTTATATTACTAAGGCATCGTTGTCCGTCTGTCTGTCTGTCTATCTGTTTGTCTGTCCATCTGTCACCAGCACATACTGACGGGCCCAATAGCTCAGTTGGTAGTATCCCTGCCTTCTGAACTGAGGGCTGAGGGTTCGATTCCTACCCAGGACAAACATTTGTGTGATGAACATAGATGTTTGTTCTGCGTCTGGGTGTTATATTGTATTTTATGTATGTATTTACAAACAAAAAAGTATATAAGTATTGTATCCGTTATCTAGTTCCCATAGTACAAGCTATGCTTAGTTTGGGGCTAGATGGCGCTGTGTGAAATGTCCACACATATTTATTTATTATTTATTATTTATACTTAAACAGTAATTATAATATTTATTGTGGATATTATGCGTTCATTCATGCGCAGCGTTTTTGGATGTAAACCACCGCCTATAATCGTTTACGTTATTTCTTTTCTTGCAAGGTAGTCTGAAATAAATTGCGTTGAGCGATAAACCGCTCGTTGTTACATTTTTGTTAAGTTTGTTCACTTAGTTAAGTTTGCACTCACTTTTACAACGGTCGAGAAAGGGTTATTAGTTTAAAACCATCATCATTGTTGCCTTAAAAATGAATGTCTCGTGCGTGTTACAATGCTCTCAAGTTTTATGAGTTTTATGCAGCTCTCTTAAAATAAAGATATAATAATAGCTTAGTCCTTCAAATTTTATGAAATTGATTTTTTTGTTGTAGGAGGGCGCAGGTTCAAATCCCACTGGTTGCCAAAGTTTTAAGGACTACGATATATCTAAAGATATAGATAATATTTCTTTTGGTGTGGCTTACACTTTAAAAATCCATTCTCTGATTTCTTAAAATAACTTGATGAAACTATGCATAACAATTATAAAAGATATCGATAGGGTTCGATGGGTCCCATTTTATAAGGTATAATAAATATACAGGCATATTTAATTCCATTTCACAGGTTCAAATTCCAACTCAAGCAGCCAGCAAGCCACTATACTTATGTAATTTTAAAAAACGATTTGGCATTCTTTTATTTCTTTTCATTATAAAAGTGCTATCATCACGACGCTATTATGTGCGGAAGTGGACTGATACGGGCTGTTGATGATGAAGATAAGGTTTTTTTTTGGTATTGTAGTATAAAATAAACGTCAATCACATTACTGCCTCATGGATGAACAATGACAATTTTTAGTAAAATCAAATATATAATTTTAGTTTCATTATATAGCTTTATTCAGTCACGCACTATTTACAGTAATCGCAAATACTCATATCAACAAAATAATATAAATAATCCAAAGCATCTAAACTACGGGTTTGGTTTTTGTAATATTTTAGTAGTGGTGGTGGTCGTGGGCGGCAGCGGAGTGCACTGAGGGTCCGGAGTTGTGGACTACAGCGTTGAAACTGAAACAAAATAATAATAATTTTATTCTATAGAAAATAGATAGGTAATGAATGAGGCTTATGTCTTTGTTCTATAAATTTCTGGCAAACAGAGCGCAATCGATATCGGTACTCTACGATGTAGCTCTAATAGCGTACCTTAGCTCGAGCAGTTATGTAGTAATCATAAATGTGGCTAAATTGTATAAGCTATGTCAAAATATGTAGGTACCTATGTAGATCAGTTGCAATCAGCATCTCCTGTGTCTGTACTTAGATGAGAGACCAGGATGGAGGTATACCTATACAACAGCGTTACAATGCTTTGACACAGCAATGTGCAACTTGGATGTAGTGTATGAAACACATAGTTGTTATACTTAGATAGATAACTAATGTCAGAAAAGGGAGTGAATACCCTAATAAGTTAAACTCAACGCTACTATTTATTAAATTAAAATGTACCTATGTAGTCACTTGCAGTTGCTTTTACCTTTTTTTGTATATTCGTTAGTTTTATTGCAATTAGTTGGGCATATAACTTACCCATGGTGGTCATCGGCGGTGTAGTCGACCTTACGGACGGAGCCATCAGGCTGCACCAGTGAGTAGCTGCCGTGGACGGCGTCACCGTCGCGGGACTCGTGCTGGGACTTGTGGTCACCGGTGTGGGGGTCAGCCACGGAGTATGCGAAGTCGTATTTGGGGTGAGCCTGGACCAGATAATATAGCATATTAATAATATAAATTATATCACAACGTGAAAATAAGTAAAGAAAGCTATAATCCAATTAAACATAAAATCAGATAATTATATGTATATGTTACAATATGTACATAAATATGTATATGTACACAATTACGAAAAAACGAAGTGATGCCGATTAATTATAAATAACCGAAATATCGATCATTTTATTGTGAGACACATTGCCCGTTTGCAATAAATCGACAGTTTATAAATTACCACGTTTTTTATAAATTAACGGTTCTTACAATAAGACGGTGACATCTATATGACTTACATATTCATCATGACCATCATAATGAGCTACGGGAGCGGCGTAGTGAGCCACCGGAGCGGCGTAGTGAGCCACGGGAGCGGCGTAGTGAGCCACGGGAGCGGCGTAGTGAGCCACGGGTGCGGCGTAGTGAGCCTGAGGACTATGCTGGGATTCATCGTGACGTAGGATGCTCTGGGAGGAGACGGCGTGACCGTGACCGAGGAGACCAGCACTTGCGGTGGCCAGGATGGCGCCAAGAGCTACGATCTGAAACATTGTAGAAAGATTAATTAATTATAGTTTTATGTTTTATTGTTTACAATTATTCATTAGTGCATATAGGTATATGAAAACGTTGAAAGGTTGTCGTAAGTATAATCTCCATTTTATACTTTTTCAGATTTTATTTACTCACTTTGCTTAACATTTTGTGTGTGTTGTTTGATAACCAAGTGTTGATTAATGTCAAATGTCCTTACTATATGGTTTTATAGAATGCAACCGAATATGTGTACGAGTCGTGGTGGGGCGGAGAAATGCAAACGTGCACCTTGAATGATTAAATTTAGCTTTATGAAGGTCGAGTAATGTGGAGCCGCAAGCACGTGGCCGGATCGATTACAGTTTTGTATGTGTTTTATTTAGTGTAAATATTTTTAAGATTTTCATTTTTTATATCCGTTAACTTGAGCAACTATATAACTACACTTTGTAACTTCATGTTACAACATTTTTAGTTCTGTACGGTAGCTAATTTAATATAATATAACATTTATTGAAAAAAAAAAAAAACATATTTCTTAAAAGAATATAACCTGTGAATATAAAAACGAATAAAACTTTCTACAAGCTTTTAAAGCATTAATTAGTTTTTATGTGATTTTGTACGCGAATCTTTCGGTAATAAAACTTCGTTCTTGTCTACCCAATGAACTGTAGGTGAATCAGCTTGTTGTAAACAATATTAATTTAATTAAAATTAAAATTTGAAATTATATTTCATCAATTTAATTTAATTTGTAACACATTTTTTATGTTATATCTAGCAGGCCAGAGGGAGTGTGGATCAGTGGTAGCCCGTGTAACTTTCAAACGGAGTCACCCAGGTTTAAATCCCACTCGGCCCTACACTAAAAATTTTTCAATGTATGTGTGAGTCTGTGGGTGATATTGCACTTGGTTTTACAATTTTACTGTGCAGAAAAAAGTTATCATTTCTATAAATGCAAGCAATCCCGCACAAACCATTAAAAAATTAAAAGCTTCAAATTAATTAAGAGACTCAATTACAACTGTAAAGAAAACTGGCCAAGTTCGAGTTGAACTCGCGCACAAAGGGTTCCCTGCCATTATCTATAAAACCGTGCGAAATAAAACATGTTCGTTGTATGGATGCCCCCTTAAACATTTATTTAATTCTGTTTTGTAGTAGCTATTTGTTGTTATAGCGGCTACAGAAATACATCACCTGTGAAAATTTCAACTATCTAACTATCACGGTTCATGAGATACAGCCTGGTGACAGACGGCAAGCGGAGCCTTAGCAATAGGGGTCGCTTTATCCTTTGGATACGGAACCCTAAAAAAGCACCCAAAAAACTTTACAGAGCTGACATCATGTATAATGTTAGACAGTGACTCAGTACAAAGCTCTTCACAATGATTGATAGATCGTTTATTAATCATAGTAATTCACCACACACCTCGGTTTCAAATTTTTTTCACCCGATTACTTGAAGCCTACAAAGAAACAAAAACCAGTTTTAAAATGTCAAATAAACCCTTTCATTTCTTACACCACTCGACTTAATTCTCTCACATTGATCAAGTTTAGGTTACGTAGCAACATATTTAGTAATCTGTGGTTTAGGTTTACTGAGTTACTCATAAATAATAATTTTAATCGCGGTGAGCCGACGGATGCAGGAGGTGAGCAGCCGCTCGAAGTGGTGCTCTCTGGGGGAGGCCTATGTTCAGCAGTGGACGTCTACACGGGCTGTTGATGATGATGATGATGATGAATACCTTAAATAGATTTTGTATAGTTTAAGGAAAAAATTGATGGGGCTATGAGAGGTCTTGGGGTAGTTAATGACGTGTTGCTGCTGACATACTGTGCCAAACACATTTTTATATGACATTTTTACTTTAACACTGTTATTCTTATGGGCAGGTGAGCGTTTATAGAATATGAAGTAAAGTGTGAACTACACAGGCTAAGTCAGTATATAAAATATAAACATTTTTTTTTTAATTTTTTTGCCTGTCTTTCTGCCTGTCTATCTGTCTGTCTGTCCCTTTGAACACGCATCACGCTGGAACTACCGAACGGATTTTGCTGAAATTTGGTATGGTAATTGCTAACTTTGCAGAATAACGTTTAGGATATATATGATTTTTATAGCAGTATCGCCAGCTCAGCGTAATTACAGATTACCAACCCCGTAAGTTGACAGACATTGTAAAGGTGAAGGAAAAATTCAAATATGAGACCACTTGTCACGATAGCTTAAGTAAAGCATATCCCGGCTTGAGGGATGGATGGATATTAACTTTAATTTTGGATACTACTTATTTTCGTCCAATAAAGGATTAAAAATAAATGGTTCGAATCCGCGGGGTAGGAGTTTGTAGGTATTACATAGTTAAGTTAAGTACCTAAACTTACATTTTGAAGCAGTGGTCAATTGAGTGGCTCCTATAAGGACATCACTCCTGACAATAACTGTAAAAAAGTAACTCAAATGTTTTCATTTCATGTATGTAAAAACGAAACAGTTATCTTCCCAGTGCAGTGTAAATTTCATTTAAATAATTGTAGTAATTGTAGCTAAAACACCACCATTCTATAAACTTACAGTTTGTGTTAGTAATTTGTGCACAGTTGAGTACGAGTCTCAAAATTATTTTTAAGAGAATGAATGATGTTCTGTGCTAGTTTACCAGCCGCCTTTAGTAGTTGTAGTGTCACTCGGAACTTTAAAATAATAAAGTTTCGCTTGATACTGCACTGCGCACGTCATCCTGAGACATCTAGTAATGAGATCACAAGACTGTGTGATTCTGATCAAGTCATAAAGTCTCATTTGCCCACTAGCTTTAATGCCCTTCAAACCAGAGCAAAGTAGTGCTTGCATACTATGCGTGGTGGCAGAACCACTGGCAAAGCGGTGGTACCTTCTAGACGAACTTTAGAGATAACTCCTACATACAATATTTTTAACAGGTCCACAATTTATGAACACGATCTGCGGAAACGTTATTTTATTGAATAAAAATAGGTAGGAATCCTATGTTGATCTCGCTAGCTTAGTTAGCTCTCTGTGCGAAAAGAAAAAAAGAAATCACTTAATTTAACGTGCGACACAGAAACGTAAAAAAAAATACAACCAAGTAACTTTTCACTTTTATAAGTATCAAAGTAGAATAGACATTAAAATTGTATTTATAAAACAAAAATTCAATGATTTAGATAATAATATCATAGCAGTTTATGGTTAGATATTATTATTCTAAATAGCTTGATTAGCACTTTGTTTACAAAAAGTAATATACCTAGATCACTTTAGTTGTAGAAAGAGAGAACAACCAATGCTTAAAAGTTTTTTTTTAACATGTAGGAATTCGATTTAAATTGAAAAAAGCTGTTTCGTAGTAATATTTATTCCGTCAAAAGTAAAGGTTCTATATTATAATAGGTCGAACGGCCTGTCTTTGATTTAATGGATTCAATAGTTTTATTATCTTTTAATTTAAAACATAATATAACAAAATGTGCATAATTTGCAATAGACAACTCTAGAAAACCCAAAATCATTCTTTGTTGTTTTTGATGATAATCATTGCATCGAGAAACTAACCCCAAGATAAATTTTTTTGTAGGTAGGTAGATATATAAAAACGGTATTTGATTTTTGTGTTTATTCAGTCGCGCATTATTTACAGTATTCTCACACTTTCATATAAACAAAATATAAATAAGTATCATAAATGTAGCAGGTATATTTTATCTATTACAGGTAGCAGTAGCGCATTCAGTAGTGATGGTAGGCGTGGGCAGGGGCGGCATGTACAGAGGGCGCAGAGTTATGCACAATAGCGTTGAAACTGAAAATAAAAAATGAAGATATTATTATGTATAAATCACCAATCCATCAAAACAGAACTGCTATTGGTAATCCTATCAGTTATACTGATAATTTTTTTAATTATGCTTACCCATGGTGGTCGTCAGCGGTGTAGTCGACCTTACGGACGGAGCCATCAGGCTGCACCAGTGAGTAGCTGCCGTGGACGGCGTCACCATCGCGGGACTCATGCTGGGACTTGTGGTCACCGGTGTGAGGGTCAGCCACGGAGTATGCGAAGTCGTATTTGGGGTGAGCCTGGAGTAGTTGATGAAATAAATAAATATTTGTCAGTAAAATCGCATGCTAAGAAAAGAGAGGCATATACCAAACACTGACAATATATTATGAGCTATAGACGAGGATGATCTGCTACTTACATATTCGTCATGACCGTCGTAGTGAGCAACGGGAGCAGCGTAGTGAGCTACGGGAGCGGCGGCGTAGTGAGCAACAGGAGCGGCATAGTGAGCCACAGGGGCGGCATAATGAGCCAGAGGAGCGGCCGCGTAGTGAGCTACAGGTGCAGCGGCAAATTGAGCCAAGGGAGCGCTGTGAGCCTCATCATGGCGCACGATGCTCTGAGAGGACACAGCGTGTCCGTGGCCGAGGAGGCCAGCGCTGGCGGTAGCCAAGATGGCACCAAAAGCTACGATCTGAAAATATTAATAAGAATTATAAACACTTATATTTATCTTATTGTACATAGTAAGTAGAATGTCTCTTTTCTACCACAATAATTATTTAGTAGTGTAACTCACTTTGCTGAACATTTTGAGTGTATCGAATGGATATCAAGAGTTGATTGATATCAAAAATTTTAGTGTATGGTTTTATAGAACGCAGGAGTCGACGCGTGCGGCGTGTGGTGGGGCGGAGAAATGCAAGCGTGCACCTTGACTCCGTAAGTTTGACTCGATCAAGGCCGTCTCCATAATAATGTGAGACGTTAATCTGTGTCCGGCTCGATATGTAGCTTAATAATCTGTTGACGTCTATTATTAACAAGTATGTATGTACCTACCTAATGCGATTCCGAAATTAACGTAGAGTTAGCTTCTTTGTTTTACTCGCGGGTTAGAAGGCATAAAAAATGATTTATTACCCAAATGACAATAATAACTGCCTACAGTCACGTGCGTACATCCTGAACCGAAACTAGGATCTGCTGAATCTATAATCATAAATAAAAAATATTGATGTAGTAATCATTTCTTATTCGTGGAGTGGTAGGCCTACTCAGCAAAAAATATTATAAACTAATTTGAATAATTAATAAAAAATTAAAGAAAAATACATTGCTATCGATGCACGTGTTTTCTATAAGTCAACAGACAAATATTTTTTTTTTTTTTAATACATACAGTAGGTAGTATAATTTATTGCAATAATATTTTTTTTGTATTCTTAAGGATGTATCTTTTTCCGGTTTCTATGAAGTACGTAGGTATCTCCCTACATTTTGATATTTAAAATTGCGAAGCAGGATTAACTGGCATTTCCTTCATCTGAGATTAATATGGTTTAAGTATTCAGTGACAGGTATATTATTAACAAAAAATAATTGGTGCGTGATATAATAACCTTGTTTTTACGATTGTTACCTTAGGTAACTTGATTTAAATTTTTGCCTCGAAACAGTTTGTTAGGTATGTTAAAGTGTTAAGTTTACTCTCATTAATAACATAATGATCTAAAGGAAAAATAAATTCAGTAGTATTTTTCACAATAAACTATTCTTGTCGTTTGGTTCGCACAAGTAGTATCATAATCAATACTCCTAAGTATTTAATTACATACCAAATTTAATTGAAATCGGCTCCATGTTTATGTGTTTGTCTATGATTTTGATGTACCTACACCGATATATACAATTATACATAGGTGGTAGGAATTTTCTGCAAAGTTCGTCTAGGTAGGTACCACCGCTTTGTCAGTTATTCTGCCGCCAAGTAGGAGTGTGCAAGCACTACTGCTTGGTGGCAGTTATAGTGCTTGCACACTACTGCTTGGCCGGTTGGAAGGGCATTCTAGCTAGTGAAATTACTGGGAAAATGAGACTTTATGACCTGATTACACAGTGTAGTAATCTGATTACTGGACTGTGTGATGTCTCAAGATGACGTGCGCAGTGCAGTGTCACGCGAAAATTTATTATTTTAAAGTTCCGAGTGACACTGCGACTGTTATGGGCGGCCGTGTCACTTATCATCAGGTGAATGACTAGCCGTTACACAATTCATTCTTATACAGGGACAGCTTCTGACCCTCTATCAAGCACAGGTCCGGTCGTGTATGGAGTACTGATGCCACCTCTGGGGTGGGTCGGCAAAGTACCAGCTGGCAACTTTGGATTCCATTGAACGACGTGCTAAGCGGATTATCGGTGACGATTGGTGATTTTGACCAGTACTTAGGCTCGAAAGGGCGCTGTCTGAAGAAGGCCTATGTTCAGCAGTGGGCGTCTTCAAGCTGTTGATGATGATGATGAATCTAGCTCTGTGGTACCACTATTTATAATAGATTCTATCGAGTTATCAATCCATCATAATTTTCGTCTACGATTGTTGTGTTAGACATGATTTAGATATAACAACTCCAGAATCCAGAACCAATCTTAGCAATATCCTACTTTTTCGTTTTGATAAGTATAATTTTAGTAGGTTAAGCAAAGAAATAAGGTATAAAAATAGTTTTTGCAATTAACTTACTTGCACTAAAACTATCAAAACTATTTAATTTTGTAACGCAGGGGCAAGAGTTGCCTACCTTTAAGCGTAATTTACTAACAATACGTCTCACTAAGGTCACTAAATACATATTTTTAATCAATTGCTTAAATAGATTTATCATCAATCTAAATTAGAAGTGGACTTAAAAGGTTTGATATGATAAAATCTATTGACTAATACTACAGAGTATATTTTGTTCGACCGTTTGGTCTAATAACTATGATTAGGTGCACTGTATTAGGCAGGAATTAGAATAGACAACGCAAGCGAAACTTTGCTCGATTTATTAAAACAGAAAACATCGAAATTCATAAATAAAAACAAATAATGTTTGGAAACGAGTGAAATAGTCGTAAAATATATGATTGGGCTTGGAGACTAGATATTTTCGATAAATAACAAATTTTAACATGGTTTGTTTAATATTAGGTAGGTAAGTGGAGATGATGGCCTAGAAGCAGCGGGATGATTGTTGTTATTAGATATGGCATTTTGGATGCATTTGATGACGTCGTTGTACGATACGACCGCATTGTTGCCATGTTCATGTGTAGATGCTTGGTGGCTGTCATGGTGTTCACTGTGGTGGCTTCCGTGGTCATTGTTTTCATGTTCTACTTTAATGGCTTCAATGTGAGATCCTTCAATTAGTTTTGCATGAGTATGGTGGCCTTCAAAGGCTTCTTGATTTTCATGCGTGGGTTTCCCATTTTCCACAATGATGACTTCAATATCTTTATTATCTTCTTCTTCATGATTTGCATGAGATCCTTCAATTAGCTTTTCATGATTGTGATGACCTTCAGAGACTTCAACGCTGTCATGCATTGGTGTTTCGTGTTCAACAACGATGACTTCGATATTTTTTACACGCTCTTCAGTTTTCTCATGACTTTTGTGATCTCCTTCACTTTCTTCACTTTCTTTAATTTCATGACTTTCACGACTCTCATGACTTTCATAGGTTTTGAGACCTTCGTGACCTAAGTGATGTTCTTCATGTTCTATGCTTTCTTGGTGTCCAGATTCCAGTTCTTCGTGACCACCATGTCTGGCTTCATGATGTTCATGACCTTCATGATGTTTAAGTTCTCCATGATCTTCTTCATGACTTACAGATCCTTCATGGTGCTCATGATGGTTGTCATGAGCTATCAGAGCTCCGCTTTTAGCGTCATGGCATGGTAGAGCATGGTGAGATATTTCAGTGTGTTTAACTTCAGGCAGAATATTTTTGACAATGGCGTTAAACCTGTTAACGAAATAAAGTTTAGATATCTCTATTTAAAAAAAAATGAATTATACAAATAAATTAACATATCAATAACATAATAATTCTAACCCTTGATTATTATCAGCCACATATTGGACTTCGCGTACGTATCCGTCCGGTTGGAGGAACGAGTACTCTCCCCGAACCGCTTCACCATCGCTCAACTCGCTGTGTATCTTGTGATCCCCAGAGCGCTGGTCAAGAACTACGTAAGAATATTGATATCCACCCTGATCCTGCAAACAAAGTGTATCATTATATCGAACTCAATTACACAAAAGTTATATGATGACTGAGAAAATATTTGTAACACTTCAAACATACGCACATTTTGAGCTGGAGTATAAACAACAGGAAGATTTGAAACAGGAGCACCGTATGCAATGACGTTAGCACTAGGAGCAACCTCAGCAACAGAAGCAACCGATTGTCCTGGGTAAAAGCAACCATTGGTGCCACATTGTGTTCCGTAATTAACATAACTCGAAGACCAAGGATACTCAAAACCTACAGAAGCCGCATTAAGTTGTGCTATTTGAGGACTGGTGTAAGTTATTGATGGGGCACCAGATTGTATGTACTCAACATGCGCGGGAGCGGATTCCGAACCAGTTTTAAAATAAACGTTTGAGAAAGCAGCACCCGAAACTTCCCACGCTACGCTTAATATCAACAGGAAGCAGGTCTGAAACAAATAATGCAAGTTAAATAATATAAAAATTGAACGATTTAACTTACGATTGACATTTGCAAAATGCTACTCACTTTAAGGATCATCTTTCCCGGTGATCGATGGACTACTGATATTTTTGTGAATGTACCACCGCTTTATAAAAGGTGCTTTGTTTGTCCTAAAATATGCTGTTCGGCAATACCGAAACAAACCATCAATGTCGCAGACTAGATGAATAGCAGCGAACAATTAATATGTTAATGAAGATTTAACGCGGGGTACGGTCTCTCTCTGGTATTCAAAACACGTGGTGGACAAAAGTTAAGTGAAGAAGCGTAAAAATCATTCTTGTCTCAGACGGACCGGTTAGTGCGTAACTTATGCAACATTAGTGGGAAATGTTTACTGTAGCATAACTTCACAGTTCACACGCAAGCGTTTGTTAACTCAACGTTAGGTACTGCTAACCGGAGCTTTCACATCCACATTACTATTCTTGTTTAACTTTTAAGGTAGAATCTGGTTTATGGGTTTCTTTCATTCTCGCTTTTTGTGTTTGACAGCAGCATTGACTACGGTTTTGGCAAAACATTTTGACTAAAGATAGCGCCAAGCAGGATTGGAGTAGGTACCCAGGGAATTAAAGGAAAATGTATGATTTTTATAGCAATATCGCCTACTCAGCGATCTTCAGATTAATTATTTGTAAAGGAAAAATTAGAATCGTGAGCGGGACTTCAACCTGCATCCATTCATCTCTCAAGGTGGAATATGCTTCACTTAAGCTGCCGTGACAAGTGGTCCCATGTACAAATTTTTTAAATGGAGTTAAGTTAAGTATATCCTGGCTTGAGGGATGAATGGATGCGGGTTCAAGTCCCGCTCGTGATTCTAATTTTTCCTTTACGACATCGACGCTTTTAATTGAAATTTTAAATGCACCCGGACCCAACTTTGTATCGATTTACCTAATACTAGTTGTTTAAAAGTTAACATTGTCACGGTCACCAGAACAAAAAACGTGTCTAATTCTCATCACTAACCGGATATTTACTATGTACCTAATTACTTGGTTTTCGTTTTCTTACGCTCTACCTATGATCATTGTTTTGGTTATCAGGATCTTTTAAGCAAGAGTAGTCTAAGCTTGAAACCACCACTGCCATTTCTGAGCTCAGGACGGTCCCATCCATGAACTAACGATCTGTAACACTTTCCGGGAACTATTCCATGCAGCGGCAATAAGCATATTTATTATTTGTTATTCTGCACGGGGTGATAAGTCTAGCACTGATGTCTCGCTTGGGGTGTATCATTTATTTGAGCCATCCTAGCTCCTTGAAGTAACGGAGTGTGACGTTCGGCTGCACACAGCTACCTATTCCATTGGAACTGATATTGCGTGTTAGAATAATGACGATAAGGCTATTGAGATTTCTAGAGTAGCTATATTGTGCTAGCATTCTTGATGTGTTCCTCTGTGACTGTGCCTCAGTACCTCAGTACGTGCTTCACAGTTAGTTACATATTTCTTCAGGGACCTTTTGCACAAAAGGCGTGTCCGCGGCTTCAGTCTTAGTAGTTTAAATTGCAGTGACCATTGAGGAGGCCTATAGACTAGTATTACTTATCATATTATGTGTAGATCCTGCCATTGTAGCTATAGCAATCTAGTAAGTAGTAACTATTATATTATAACTTAGTAATGCTTAGTGTAGCAGTTAATTTGGAAGTTTTATTTTTCTTCTCCTATTCAGGTGTATTCTTCATTTTTCTTCTATTGGTCGATCTATGATCGTCGTAGATTATCAAAACGTAGCAATGTAAATTTAGGCTAGTATGTACACATCTCACCTAATGTATCCTGTCTTCGATATTGGTTCCTAAAAATCATATGGGAATCCGTCTTCAAACAAAAACAAACTATGCTGTTCTTTAATCTTAGTTTACCTGCTTTTCATGGGGCCTAACATAAATCTTGATTGATGAAAGACGTAGCCAAGTGGTTTTATTATTCATGTCTTTAATTTAAATTCATCATTAGTCATACAGAAGCAATAAAGCATGGCTTAAGTTAGGTACTATAACTAAAGGAGCAAATTTTTTTTCCTGTAAAGAAGTAGGTTATTTTATAAGTTCCAACTGCTTGTGACATCTATTGGCATAATTTAAAACTACTTTGCTATTTAGTAGGTGGATAGATAAAATGGTTTTTATTTAAGTACATGCTTTACTACATCAGGCAACAGCTTTATTATCGCTTTACGTTCTAACAAGGACAGTGGTTTAAGAACGTTAGATGGCGTGGTGATCGAATGGGCCATGATTGAACTACATAGGTATGAATAGTATTGCATTTTTTATTTGAAAGTATAAAATTTAGTATCAAGTAAGTTAGGTTTTTCATTTTTTTAGTTGTCCTTTGAAGCAATGAACTAAATATCAAACCACCTGTAAGTTTTGTACATGCAAAGCACACTACAGCTTTTATTCTTTCTATATTTTTTGTTGTCTTTAAAACAATTTAAAAGAAAAAAGGCAATTACCTACTTAGAGAGAATTTAGTAGTAGTAGTAAACATTAGTGTCTCGCTGTTTAGTATATTTATTTTGGGGTCACTGTCTACTCTATACAGGATGTTTAGTAGAAGGGTTAGCCAAACGTGGTAGGCGTGTAGGTGGATATACCTACTTACAAAATAAAATTCACGGCACCAAGTTTAAGTGTCTGCCCATCGATAAGAAAGACCTAACGTGTCACTCGTACTATATCAGAAAGAGACATAAGCGTTGGACCTTTTACCTCTTTTGGTCATGGAGATAGAGTTTGAACTTATTATTTTGGTATTATAGCGATCTAAAAGTGCCAAGAGTAGACCAAAAATACAATTGAGATCATGTATGTTCATACAAAGTGGCCAGAAATAATAAAACAAAAAATTGTGGACTTCAAGCGTCATAGTTCCGGAAAATTACAAATAATCTCCACTTTAACAAATAAAAAAATTTTTCATTACCAATCATCTTTAACGCGAACTTTTATTTGCCATGTAGATCCACCTGCACGCCCATCGCGTTTGGTTTATTCTCACCAAACATTTTGTTCTGTGTACCTAATAAATCCATAATAAATAAATAAATAAAATAAATAAATTAAATAATAATCTAAATGAATTGAATGTTTCTTTTTGTTCATACTTATTGTTTGATATTGATATGCCATAGACTGGATATAATATTATAGAAGGTGACGTAGTAGAACTCATAATAGCACATACACCGGCTTACATTTACGTAGAAATTACGTCGAAAAACTCAAACGGTGTTCAGGGAATAAAGATACCCATCCTCAAGAAGTATGCGCGGCACCGATTACTTTACTGATTAGTACCTACGTGCTATTATAGACTGGGTAAATCGTAATTATTATGATGGAATAAAATGTAATTTACTGATCACGTAATCGTTGACTTAAATGTTAAATAGTTGGTAATTCTACTACATAATATAATTGCAACCTCCTATTAAAACTGTGGAGCAAACGGTAGATGTTTCTGTAAAGCTAATTGCTACATTGTTTTTACTTCATCTGTTATAATCAGCTGTGCAGTATAAAGTTTTGTCGTCGATTCGCTCATGAGTGAATCGTTCTGTCAGCGAATCATTCGTAGTGAAAAGGATCTGTTGTTGCACTACTTACTAATAAACGAATCATTCTGTCGGAGTCGGTGGCTCACCGGCAGAGAAACATTGGTCGGAGGTATGTTGAAAATAGCTGTATTCTGGGTGTGAGGTGCACCAACTAATCTTATAGTCCCTTTTCTACCATCGGACGACAATCGTGGTGCATTTAACTACTCAAGCCCGTACCTTTGCCATGCCAAAGATGTTCTATGTAGAACTGTTGAGAGAGAGAGTTGTAGAGCTACTTAAGTAAGGACGTCGCTGCATAATATTTGAACTATTTTTTCTTTTCTTGTATCTGACATATTTTGAGATACCTAGTTACTTTTTTACAGCTATGCAGCTTACGTTTTGAAGAGTATTTTTTTAATATATTAATAATAAAATATTTTAATAAAACGTTATTTGCTAACGAATAACCCGGGTTCCAAAGATTTTCTATGGAACTACTCAATGACAACCTTGTCCATATAAATAGCACCAATTCTTTTCCACCCCTAAATATTATGCGATAAAGATATTGTAATTATTGTCTACGCAGTAAAAAAAACTGTGCTCGATGCTCGTACGTTTTCGTTTTTATGTTTCACCAACATCTTCGTAATTATAACCACCTAAAAGGCGTCAAAATAACGATAAAGAAAAGTAGTTGTAATCATAACACGAAATATATTTTCATAGTTTTGGAGTAGTATCTGAAACATAAAGCCAGACGCACCAATGTGCTGTACAATAATGAGGAACGGATTTTTCCTTCTTCGTTTTTCATTGAAAAAGGCAAAATCTAGTCACGTATATAAATACTTCCCTCGTAAAAATCATCATCATCATCTTCTTCTTCTCGTGGTTGTCAGCTCTGCGAATCTATCTTGATCATGTGCCAAGCGAAGCTTATTGTTTTTTGTGTGCCTTTTGTCATGAATAAACGTTTATTCTATTCTATTCTATTCGATGTTTTGCTTGGAGAGACCTGTTGGTCTTCTACGTTGGGAATATTTGTCCACTCCCAAATGTTTGCAGCCAAGATTTTTTCCTTCTTCCAACACACCGTTTTCTTACTATTTTGTCCATCATTATGAAAAAGATAAAAAAAATATGTGTGGACATTTCACACAGCGCCATCTAGCCCCAAACTAAGCATAGCTCGTACTATGGGAACCAGATAACTGATAAAATACTTATATACTTTTTTTTGTTTTGTAAATACATACACAGAATACAATATAACACCCAGACGCAGAGCAAACATCTATGTTCATCACACAAATGTTTGTCCCGGGTAGGAATCGAACCCACAGCCCTGAGTTCAGAAGGCAGGGATACTACCAACTGAGCTATCGGGCCTGTCCTGAGCTAGAGAAGTGGTACCTCTCGTGTCTTAATACGTGTTTCTCGTAATCTACACACTTTTAATGTGCATTTAATGG
The DNA here is from genome assembly GCA_963580505.1 of Ennomos erosarius. Taxonomy (NCBI): domain Eukaryota; kingdom Metazoa; phylum Arthropoda; class Insecta; order Lepidoptera; family Geometridae; genus Ennomos; species Ennomos erosarius. Next base: position 5,521,623 of record OY756983.1, on the reverse strand, counting down.
TAGTGTTTTAGGTCCCGTATCTTAAATCAAGTAAGTAACTCTTAGGTAAATAGGTTCGTTTCTTCATCTGCATCCTTTACAGTCTTATAGCTTCTACATAAATATCATCATCATCATTAGCAGCCTGAAGATGTCCACTGCTGAACATAGGCCTCCCCCCGGGAGCGCCACTCAGAGCGGCTGCTCGCCTCCTGCATCCATCAGCTCCCCGCGGCTTTCACCAGGTCGTCGGTCCACCTAGTGGGGGGCCGGCCTACGCTGCGTCTTCCAGTTCGTGGTCGCCACTCGAGAACCTTTCTTCCCCATCGGTTGTCAGTTCTACGAGCGATGTGGCCTGCCCATTGCCATTTCAACTTGCTAATCCTAAAAGCTACATCGGTCACTTTAGTTCTCCTGCGGATCTCCTCATTACGGATCTTATCTCGCAGGGAAACACCGAGCATTGCTCTCTCCATGGCTCGTAACATAAATATAACTGACCATAATTTGTAGTCTAAGGGGTTCTAAACTGGGCTAGACCAGTACCAGTCTGCAGCTCTTATACAGTCCGAAACGATCGAACTAGGAAGAGCAGGATGTTTTTGTCAAATGTCTTAAAAATAGTAATTTGATTTCAACTGATAGGTGCCTACTACTTGATTCTAAATTAAGAATTTATAAATACAGAATAAGAAAAGACTTTATCCCAACCACTAGTAATTTTACCATGGTAATACTGACTTAGAGAAAAATTACAATGTATTTTTTAAACAGTTTATTTTCGCCGCAGTCTTAAAGGTAGTTATAACACATCGACTAAAGACTATCTAAATTAAGTGTTTAGGGTAATATCACATGAGGGGAGGCTAGGCGCCCGAATATATCAGTGGTAGGACTCGTGTTGGTGGATCTGAGGGGCAGTGTTGTGGACAACCGCATTGAAACTGAAACCAAAAAGATAATATAATTACGGTTAATTTTCTTTTGTATAGTTGTATAGATAAAAGTTTTAGTTAACAACATTCGAACCTTAAAGGTAATTAACCTTAGTGTAATTCATTAATAAGTAAATACTTAAGTAAGTCAATGATACCATAAATGATAATATTATTTTTTCAAAGGTTAATTTAGAAACTAGACTCAATAAATTCAATAAATAGAACTGTTGTGAAGTCGGTATAATTAAATCTTGCAATGATGCATGTGTTAAACAATCTCTTCATGATTAATAATTTATTGCGTCTATTTTCTATGAACGTTGATATTTAAATTAAAAATAACTAATTGTGTAATATTCCTCTCAATATGCATAATAGTATGAGAAATGCTGCAAAGTTGATTGCGTTCGATACAAATGCTAGTAGTAAAAACCAATTATCTGGCTCTAGTTTCATAATAAACTATTCTCTTAATAACATTGCGCAGTGGAAATAATTTGCTGCTTTGGTTCTTTCTATCAAGTTCGAGATAATTAATAAGAAATAAGAGAGGAGTTTTTATTAGTAAGGGAATGTTATTGAATTTTACGGTGATTATCTTAATTGGCTTTTTAAATATTTATTAGCAAAACCAATTTAAACATTATTTATGGTGAGTGTGTAAAATGGGCACTGTCTTTAAAATTGCTGATTGACATTTACCGGCTGGTTATATATTTTTTAAGTTTAAAATTGTATTTGTGTTATCAGCACTTCTATGCGTTATAATGACCGGTTTTTCTACTCAAAACAATAACAATACGTGAGTAATACTCAAAACAAATGGAGAATTACCAAGCTGGTAAGGTAAAAAATAATAATAAGCCCTTTCAAAAAATATAAATAGACCTTTTAAAATTTTTATTAAATGGGCCTTTTATCCAGTGTCGTTTGTCTGCATCCGGCTAACATGCATAAGTTTTACGGTACAGTTATCCTTACCCATTGTGGTCATCAGCGGTGTACGTGACCTTGCGGAAGGAGCCATCAGGCTGCAGCAGCGAGTACTCTCCTTTCACCACGTCTCCGTCGCGAACCTCGTGCTGGGTCTTGTGGTCACCAGTGTGGGGGTCGGACACCGAGTAGGAATAGTCGTATTTAGGGTGGGCCTGAAAATAAACAGAATAGCATTCATTACTTAGGTGTTTAAATGACATACTTATAGTTTTTTACGAGAAGGTGGTTATAGGGAACTCAGCTCCTTGGCTGCTAGGCATGCTCATGGAGACTGGCCAAGAACAGCTCATCGCATCATATTTGAATATTGGACCAACAAAACACCCATACCCCATACACAGAAAAAACATCTATGTCACCCCACAAATGTTTGTCCTGGGTGGGAATCGAACCCGCAACTCACAGTTCGAAGACTGCCAACTATGCTATAAGCCCAGGTCTTGCAGTTGCATATTTCTACGTAATTTCACATTTGGGTCAACATCAACCATGCCGCGTGAGTCATTAAAACGAGCGTGAGTTCCATGGAGTTTATGCAAACAACGGGCATTCCCTTTGCAGTCGTTACTTCCGGGCTGACTTGTGAATGTTGCAACTTCTTCAGGCCAATCACTTCAAACTTTAACAAGCATATTCTAAAGTTACAAAGCCGTTTGCAATTGGATCGTAGAGCTGAACTCCTGTTTCCATTTTATGTCTTTTCTGGTTTTAATGCAAAATTAATCACGTGAATTGAAATATTAAATAAATACATCCTAAATCAACTGACACATCAAATGAGCAGCGTTTCGATCGATTGAAGTGTTACATTATCACGGTATTCATGATACTTAGTGCTATTCATTTTAGAACTTAAGTTCCTGCTTCGGTCTATAATATTTTTTCATGGTTAGTTTTTGGAATTGTAAGGAGCAATATTACTGTTCATCGCTTTACCAATTCTTGGACTACAGAGGATGGGTTTTTGAGAAAGAATAAGAAAATAATATTTGAAGTGTTTCCCAAGCATGCAGTACCAGGTGCCCAGGAATACCGAAAAGATAAACAAAGAATAGTTATTTACAGTCAAGAAACCAACCTAAAGCCAAGAAACCAACTCAACGATTCAAGAGTTCGTAAAAGCTATTGTGTCTTTAACCTAAAGCGGCTCCATGTTGTAACAGATCAAGCGATCCCAGGGAAACTGTTATCGGAATACAGTCACGACAGGATTAAGATTATGTAACTTCAAAGTGGATTCCGAACCATTACTTGCCGTGTTCGATTTATGACAACGTGACTTTAACCACAATGTACTTCGAAATATATTATGGAGAGTCAGATAGTTTAATTTTATGACTACGATGCTGTAATGCAGCGTAATATCACAGGTAATAGTTATTCAATAGATAGTTTCTCTCACTAGTTTGGTGAACAAAGCAACTTGTAATTAAAATTAAAAAAGTACTTAATGGTTTTATTGCGTACACTATGTAACACTTCAAACGTTGCATATAAAAGACTTCAACGCGCGCTCGTGATTATGGAATGAGCGGCTACTGCTGTTTTATTATTTTGCAATTAACTTTAGGTAATGTCTTATTTTTGGACTCTGACAATGGTCAAATTATTTTGGAACTATTTAAGTATCACGATTTAATGTGTAGTGGAGCTGAAACGTAAAGCTTACTAAAAGAGGATAGATTACTCTAAAAACTGTTGATTTAGATTTTCGAGTATTCTGAAAGAGACAAGTAAAAGTGTCGTATTATATTAGTACTCGTAGGTCCATCTATTTGCGTAGTTTGTATAAAATATGTAGTTTCAGTTATCTCACACTGTTCAGGAAGATCAGGCCCAAGATAGCTACGCGCTTATTGCTGACAGCTAGCTGACAATTTACAAGATTACATGAGACTAGAGGAAATTGAATAATTACCTGCTATTATTTATAGCGACCCATTTATAAAATTGTAGTGATGTAATATTAGAGCTGCTGTAACTGTGGGAGCGTCGATTGATATTTGTATCCCGGAAACAGAGTCGATTGTCTGAGATCGAGCTTAGAACTGGGTTTATGCAAGCTATCAATTAGCTGCTATTGTATTACGAAAGATCGCGACTACACGAGCCTAAGGGAAGTATAACTTTTACTGCTCCACTTATAGAGAAACACTAGCTATTGCTATGTTTGTTTACCCGTTACAAAGCTAGTTTAACTAATTGTGAGCAGAAAATTGCAACATGTTAAATAATGAATATCATTAGCAAATAGAAGGAGTGAACCGTAAACGACATGCTTCAGTAGAGTTTTTGATGTGTTGATCAGTGATCTAACCCGTTATAGTGTTGAATTTCCGCGTTCGAAAGGAGTAAATAATTTGAAATACTAATGAAAACGAAAAACCTGGTTTCACTAACTTTATACTAACAAGTTTTCAGTGACCTGTTTTAGCCCAAATAATAAATAAATTAGAGGTTTTATCAGGTGTTTAACTGGTAAATTGATGTGTTCGTAATACAATCATCATCCAGTTGTCTTTGGATTCAGATATTACCACTAATTAAATGCAATTAAATTAAAATGTACATCCAATCCGTAATGTACATAAAGTTAAAAGTTTCACGTAGCGGTCATATTCACCCAAAACTTTGTAATGTTAACTTTTTAGGCACTAAAATAAAATTGCCATCACAAAGTCATTATGGTCCACGTTTGTTTTTTAATAATATAAGTACCCTTGACCACATTGTTTTACAGTGTGAATGTTCTGATGTGACACTAAGCGGTAGTGTAGCAATGCAGTGTTCTGCGACGATTGCTCTCTGCTTGAGATTAATGTGCGTATCAAATAGCAACACTCATTTTGTTTGGAGGTTACTCCTAACGTTTCAATTTTTCGCAGACGGGCAGTTTGAAGGTATTAAACCTTGATTGCGAATGAGAGAGATTGAGTCATGTGCTCTCATTACAGAACGCATATTTCTTTTCAAAAGAGTGCCATTAATATGCATATACGAGTTTTATTTGGTTTTTGCACTTTATTATTGAAATGGAAGGTTATTACGTAACTTTGATTTCAATAAAAAAGATCAAATATTGTTTTTATTTATTTTGCCGTAGCATTTCAGCTTTAATACATTTTTAATACTTATAATTTATATCAGAGATCCTGTAATAAAATATCGTGCATTGGTAATGTTGTTAAACTAAAACATATTTTTTTTGCTATTTAATACAATTTATCAATTCTAATTCCATTTATTATCTATGGGATCATAAATAGAATTAGCTAGGAATTTAATGTTAATTTTGAATATTGATTCTTCGTGATTTTATTAATGGATATCTTTTTATGCAGAGTATTTTGTAGAGACATATTTATTGATTACTATTAGTAATAAATAAATATGTCTCTATAAAATATTGCGTGAAGCCCAATGACATGCTGAATGTTTTTGATGACAAAATCCAAACAGCTATTGCCCTGTATGTCCCTTTTCGTAAGCAAGCCTGTATCCAGTGTGGTTTAGCAAGGAACTCATTAAAACACTAAAAAACAAAGACGCAGTTAGGACACGTTTAAAAAAATTTAACAACCCTTTAGACGAAATCAGACTCAAGACCTTAGGTAAGCTTTGTGAAAAATTATTAAAGGCTTGTCACAACTCTTATATTAAAAATGTGTAGTTAAAATATTAAGTTTCATTTTCTTTTCACCTTTAGTGTTTAACTATACGTAGTGCATAATACTACACTACGTATAGTTAAACACTTTATACAAGTTATATTATAGGTGCATGCGGTGTCTGCCTGTAATTGGTTGAGCATGTAGTTTAGATATCTTAAGTGACTTTCATTGGCATAAGTTCATGTTTTTACTGTTGGCGGACCTAAATAAATAAATAAGTAATGTCATTATAGTATTTATATTACAAACATCTTCTAAGTGCAATTTACACAATGCGTGTTTGGTTATAAATTAAAATGTTTACGAAAATAATGCCGTGATCGAGTTTTTGTTTGTCATATTTTCACGCAAATAATTTCAGGAAGAAAGTAGGTTGTAGTTTTTACTGCCGCAACTGTTTTTTTACTGGGTTTACATCAATGACTGACTATGATTTTAACTTACATGATAGTCGACGTGTGTGTCTTCGTGTCCGGCGTAGCTGGCGACGGGGGCTGCCGCGACTTGAGCTACCGGGGCGTAAGCTACTTCGTGTCCATACGCCTCGCCGCCAGCGTCAGCGTATCCGTGACCAGCGAACTGCTGGATCACTCCTGCTGCGGCCATCGCCACTACGGACAGGATAACTGCGGCCTGAAAAAGAATTAGGTTCACCCATACAATTTTTTGATAAACCCCTTTGCACTATTCAAAATGAGAAGCGTAGAAAAATAGATATCCTGACTTATGGTTGGGAAAATTTGAAGGTCACTCTATTCTTCATATTCACTCATCGTTAAGGTTGAAGAATTTGGTACAAGTAAATTAAAAGGTCAAAACTTCTATTGGCCCATCAGCAGTAATGGGAATTATTGAAATGATCCTGGAATTCCGCACGAGTTCCGAGTATGCAAAACCCTGGCGCGGGATGTTCCTATAGAGTATAAGCTTCAGCCATTCCATTCGAAAGTATAATCACAACGTCCTCAAGCAGGCAATCCTTTCACCAACTCCGTACAGGAATACAAATCACGGGAACCACTTACTTTTGAGATCATTATGTGTTTGAATAAGGTTTACTCCGAGTGCACGACCACACACAACTGATGCCGAGCTGCGCCACCGTCGGCTTATATATTAGGACCTATGCTGACGAGATGCGATGCACGCCGACTCTACGCAAGAATACGGTAGTTTGATAATGATATAGCAATTACGTAAAATTGCATAGCATTCTACATGGTTCAAGGTGAGAAAAATATGCGTATCAAACAATTAATATGAAGAAAGTAAACCATCTTCGAGCTAAGTGTTCTTATGTACATCGATAATAATAGAACTTAAAAGATCTTCAGTACGTGAGTGCATCTAAATGAAATTGTAAACATTTATTTGATTAAGTGCTACTTAAATGTATGTAGTTCTACTTATTTATATGTTTTAGTATTTATTGTAAAAACAAAAACTTTACAGGACACCGGTTAAATACCAGAAACATGATTAAAATTTTATATAAATTCTGACAAAGCCCTTCTGATATTTAATTATACCACCTTATCATCTTCTACGTTTATAATCTGATAACCAAGAACAAGACGCCTTTCAATAAAAGAACAATTAGTATCGGTTCATCCGCTTAGAAGATTTTTTATCACAGAGAGAATAGTCACGGTATGTTATAGCCCTTCTGTTTGCGTCAGAGGGCAATAGCTTCATCTCTAATCTCTACTAATAATATGATTAGTTGTCTGTTTGCTTGCGTGTCTGTTTGTGTCTCACGCCATGATGATGAAAAAGATTTGGATGAAATTTTGAGCACAGATTGCTTACACTACTCGCAACTTACACAGACACAACATGTATCCCGCTAGAACACGAGGAACCACGGCAGAAACTGCGAGGCAGCTCTGGTATATCACTGGTAATAAAACTTAATGCATACATTGTTCATTGCAACAGATTTTAAAAACTATATTTAATTTTGAAAATCTGTGGATTGCGTACTAAAATATTTATGAGTTCTTAAACACAGGCCGGTGACCCAATTAATGCAAAAGTACTCACCTGAAGGTTGATATTTGGTAATTGTGCGCTCATTTTTTGTCTTAAAAATATAAACACACGAAAATCCCTTTGCAGTTTCTACCCATCTTTATCATCTGAAGGTGCGTGACATTATTTGGAGCAAAGGTATTTTTTGTATGTATTTTAGAGAACTAGTAAATTAGTGTGACAGTATTATTCATTCTTGCTATACGTACAAACCTAGAATCGCCATCTATCCACCCTTAGGTATATTCATAAGACCTCTCCTCAATCTTGCGTACCACTCTACGACTCTATGTGGCTCTACTCTCTGTCAGCCTTATCTTAGAATTCACTTTTATACACGTAATAAATTTTACATGGTACAGGCTACTTTTTTCATCTATGGCGTTCTATCCTGCCGTTTTTACTCAGAGAGCAAGTATGGCAGTAGTGTAGAAACCTGTGATTGTGGCTCAACGTTCGATATTTAATAAAAAAAGCCTCAAAACCAGAGTTTTGTTTGTCTTTGCATACTAGATGAACTAATCTTTTCTATATGCACATTAAGTAAAAAAGTGAAATATTATTCGTGCATTTTTGTTTTAAAATATTCATTTAGGTTTTTATGAAAGTATAAAATTGGAAAACGGGGGGCTTATAGCGAAGCCGAAAGGTGAGCTGCTTCTACTCGAATGAAGTCATGAAAATATCGATCGCGTTATCTTGTTGTAAGAATTAGAAGTTAGAACCACCCCCCATTATTTTCCGTAAAGGCGATATAAGAGCCAGATAATGAGCAGCGCCATTTTGCTTACATTCATATCTTTTGCGATTACTAAGACGCCTACCAAATGTAATGACTAAGGCAAATTCATGTGATAAATTATGGGGGATGCCTATGTCCTGCAGTACCGTGATTAATGAAATATGAACGAGGAATCTGCCGAAACAATCGATCGACCATTTTATGTAATAGTTCTATCTGAAATTCAACGATCAGTCTCGTTGGTGTTAGCAAATAGCTTAATAAATAATTACTTACTAAATTCGTGAGCTCTCTGCTTGTTAACCTGCAATTTCATACGTATCGTAAGTAGAGCGGATTAGTACAAGTGGGCCAAGACAATCATTATAATCATTCAGCTACCTAGAAAACTGTCACCGAAAATTAATTTAAAACTTATTGCACCATACCAACCCATGTACTTGTAGACCTTTTAAAGAAATAGCTATACTAAAAATGTTTGATAAAAATGTTCAATTTAAATAAAAAAGTGTATTAAATAAAATATGAGTATTTGCATAAAACGGTTTAAACACGGATGATTAATACGTTTATTATGTGCGCGTGCACGTGGGTTACGTCAGTAAACAAAAAACAAAAAAATTAAGCCAAATTTTGGGTCTTATTACACATTTCGTGACCACATTTTATATTCTTAACCCAGATTTCCCATTTCATGATCCATAACATCTTGATATCACGTAAATCATAAGTTACGTATTTTGTCTCTGGCCTCGTACTTCCGTCATCTGATAAGTTAGCAAGCTGTGAGCTTAACTGCCCTATTATGAAGTTTAACGTGCGTTAAAGTAACTGTGAATGAAGTAACTGCCATCGTCTCATTACTACACTAACTAGTGGATAACCACTAGTTAGTGTAGTAATTAGTAGCTACATTAATAATTAAATATTAGTTCCCTTTTATAAACTTACTGTTATCGGGTTGAAAGATTTATAAAATGTTGATAAGCACAATATTTCAAGGCATATGTATTAGGTAGATTATGTGTAAACACTAATAGACTGACAGTGTTATTATTTGATTTGTCTTGCACAACTTTCTGATTTTCCTGCAACATTTCTCAATTTACCAGGGTTAAACTAGGTACAATACGTTCCACAGACGATTAGACTTGGCGAGCGTCAGTTAGCTGCGCCTGAGCGCCTGTTCATCGTGTACGAAATAAATATCCATAGATTGGTATTCACTGGTATTCAGGCAATTTTCTTCCAACGTCAGACTTTATACCGCCTAAAGATACCTATAAATCATCTACTGCACAAGTCAAATTACTTGATTTGTCAAGTTTATTCATTCGTGGTGCTTACTATACCCCCTATGTTTATCTATTTAAGAAATCTGCGTGTATAGTTTAATCCGATTCGGTTCAACCGACAAAATGTTCAGTTAATTAATTAAAACGTTACTTTAGTAAGTCAAAACGATCAATTTTATTAAAACCATTTAGATAAAATAAAATATTACTTAATTAAAAATCACATCATTTCATAAAGTTCACCTTTTACGAATCATAATCAAACGAATTAAATTGAATGATAGAATTATTGATTTCACACGTCATTCATTCGGGTCAGAATTTTTGTTTCGCATAAATCAAAACCAATTAGAGGATTTGTGCTGGCTGGTTCTATGCATATTTTTTATAGAATGATTTGAACCTAAAACTAGATCGACCGGTATAGGTGGCTTCTTTTGTTACGTATATACGTATAACGTGCTGGAATAGTAAGTAATAAGCTATTATTGCTGTTACATAACAAAGTTAACACATTTGAGTACTGTGTATAATATAATAATTAAAGGTCTATAATTATGTTATACTTGGTGATATTCTATACTTACTCTTAACCTAAAGCATAGAGCACGAAAAACAAATAAGCTTCGCTCCCAAAGTGCATTGTTTTTTTGACACCGGCAAAAAGGTACCTACTTATAGGTATTTATTTACATAGCAGATCAATTAAAACAAAATGTTCAATATAAATTAAAGGTATATTTTAAAGTCGGCATAGCTCTAAGTACATTAATAGGATAAATAGTATAACAATAGTTTTAATGGTGGGCCGTGAAGTATTGGGCGGGCGCAGCATGAACTGCGTGGGCTACTGGGGTGGCATGGAATGTGTGGACTAATGGAGCAGCATGGACTGCGTGGACCACTGGAGCGGAGTGGACCAGAGGAGCAGCGTGTACAACGGGAGCAGAGTGGACGAGAGGAGCGGAGTGGACGAGAGGAGCGGCGTGGACAACAGGAGCGGCTTGAGAAGGCGCAGGGGGCGCGGCGTGTGCGTTGGGCTCAGAGTTGTGGACGATAGCGTTGAAGCTGGAAAAATTATTAAGCATTATTATTAAAATAGTCTTAAGATACCATTAAGGTGAAACTATCGTTTATATTCAATTACAGCCCATGACTTTCCAACGACCGTTTCTAGAGTAAATTTTAACTAAATTAAGTAGAAGTATAATAGAGTAGCGTAGGCTGGCCACACTAAGAGGACCGACGATCTGGTGAAAGATGGATGTAGGAGGCGAGCAGCCGCTTTAAGTGGCGCTCCCTAGGGGAGGCCTATGTTCAGCAGTGGACGTCTTCAGGATATTAATGATGATGATGTTTATAATAGAGCATACAACGTATAATGCGTAGGTAAGTACATTTACGTAGTTAAGCGGTATGCAATTATTGATTGAATAACAGCTAAAACAAGGTGAAGATACACGAGTGTATCACAATTGCTGCACTCGGCATTGTGTGTAATGTGTGTAACGATTTAATCTGCGTTATCGACCGCAACAACACTAGTGTTAAGATTTTTAGAGATGCGGATGGTGGGTCTTCGGAATGGTCCAAATACTAAAGGTGTTATAATGCGTAACTGCATTACTATAGACATTACAAAACCAACATCAAACATTTAAAATTGTATGAAAAATTCCAAAAATAAAAATTTATTCAAGTATAGTTTCCATTCAAAAACTTTCTTTCGCTGTGACATTTTTAATTATTTATGGCTGTTTTTTGTAATTTTTCCACTGAATTTACGTAATAAAATCGTTTATCATTAACGTATTTTTGATGAATCAGATTTAGTAAAAGTCAATTTCCTAAACGCGGTTTGCCTAATTGTATTGATTGAATGTTTCTAATAAAGTGGCTGGATGAAAATAAAGACCGGATAAGGTAAATATCCGCTGAGTTTTAATTAAAACGTTAATAAATTACAGTATTCTGCAGATGTTCTAGTTATTAGTCTCGCCAGCGGATATTCTTTGCTTTACACGCTGCTTGGCCTTAACATCGTGGTTAGGTAACATGACAGATGAGTCAGCAAGCGCGTATGAAATTATGAATGAAGTGAACCACGTGCTCGATTAGTAGGTATTTTTTATTCTTTTTATTAATTTTTAGCATTTAAATAGTTAACGCAAATACCTAAAATTATCAGTGTATTGAATTTAAACTTTTTATTATTAACTATAACAATTTTATCACCTTGCTATCCCTACAGCATAGATGCAAATATAATATATTTTAAATTCGCATACTGTAAGTAATGTGTTCTGATAATAATTATGTTATAATGCGTTCATAATCGAATAGAGGCCATGAAATTGAGATAAGCCAGGCTCCGTACAAAAAGGCTTAGAAGCTCTTTCGACTGTCCTTCGATCTTTGCAAGAGTAATCATGAAGTTGAATCCCTCAACATCAACTCTTAGCTAGTGGCTTTACAGGCAATATCAATACAAATTCAACGTCATGATTACAATTCATTCACTTTTAGAAACATAGCTAATATTTAGGCTTGCTTATTTATAGATAAGTCTCACCCATTGTGGTCGTCAGCGGTATATTCGACCTTACGGACGGAGCCATCAGGTTGCACCAGCGAGTATTCTCCCTTCACGACGTCACCATCCCGAGACTCGTGCTGGGACTTGTGGTCGCCGGTGTGGGGGTCTTCCACGGAGTAAGAGAACTCGTACTTCGCGGGAGCCTACGAGTAAGAGTTTAAATTTAGTAATAGCTGGTATCTTTATAGTTAAAACTGGCAGACGCGACGTACCCCCGGCACCCCATTAAGTAGACCGATGATCTGGTCCAAACTGCAGGGAGCCAATGGATGCAGGACGTAAGAAGCCACTCAAAGTGGCTCTGTGGGGTTTTCCTATGTTTAGCAGTGGATGTCTTTAGATTGTGTGTGTGTGATGATCATTATTTATCTAGTCGTTATTAGGGTCTGTTCTGCTGAACAGAAGAGAGAGCAAGTTTGATGTGTTCACACGGCTATCGTAAATATAGCCTTAGCTGTGAAGTGTGAACGTATGAAATTCAGTTGATATTAGCATGGTAAAGCTGCACTATAGTGTAGTACTTATATCATTAACTTACTACAACTTTCTTTCCTTTTTAAATTAGGTATTAGGCAAAAACAATCAAAAGCCGTCTCGTTTCTGAGAAACAAGAATCATTTTGTAAACTTTATTGCTATATTTTTATTTAGATGACGTTCATCAAACATTTATCAATAAACCATTATTCAATAATTGGATGATGGATTGCTCAGATATATTTCAAAACTCCATGGTCTTGTTACAAGAGGCTTGCTCAATAAACATTTAATTGGGTTGTATTAGCTGATCACAATTTTAATCATGATATTATTCTGCCTTTCACTTTCTTTGTGTGGGTGAGTTTCGGCACGTTTATTGGTTTGGGAAAATAATTATGTACTTACTTATATTAGATGTGCAATAGTGTGATTTAAATCCGCATAAATACATAAATATAGTTTTTAATAAGAACCAAATAGTGTTGATTATTACGCTTACGTCGACACAAAAATTCGACTTTTTTTTTTTTTTTACAACCAAACCCATCAGTCTCCACATAAAAAAAAACAATATTTTGCGAACTCAACCATAAAAAAATCCATACAAAATGTTGGGGTAGGTAGGTAAAAGTTATCAGCTGTATTCATAAAAATAAAACAAAACTTACGTGCTCTTCTTCTTGGTGAGCGTGACCGATGGCAACATGTTGGACGGGGGTGATGTGTTGGACAAGAGGAGCATGGTGCACAGCAGGAGCAATGTGCTGGACTACTGGAGCAGCGTGAACAATAGGACCGTGATCAAGGTACGAAGCCTGAAGCAAGGGAGCTGAGTGCTGGATAAGAGGAGCAGAGCGTTGCAGAACTGAAGCCTGCTGCAAAACTGGAGCGTGTTGAAGGACTGAGCTGCCGTGTTCTAATGTGAAGTGTCCGTTCTGGGAGGGCTCGTCGTGTCTGACGATGCTCTGGGATGAGACTGCTTGGCCGTGTCCATTGTCGTTGATGACTCCTGCTTGGCAGATGGCCACGAGGGCACAGACGGCTACGACCTAATTAAAAAAATATTTTATTTTATTTCTGAGTTTAGGTACTTATTTTGTTAATGTATTTTCTTTTCTCGTTGGTTCTGACTGTTTTGATGCAATGATTTTAAAATATAGATATTACTTATAACATGAATCTAAAGTTTTATGGCAGTTGTTTAAGCAATTAGATTTATTTTTAAACTATGATGGTTCCTTTGTTCCTTTTTTTGATTTTGCTACCGTTGTTATAATATATTTCTGGAAATATTTTCATTGCAAATATTAACTCACTTTAAAGTACATGTTGGTGTGGTTTGAACTCTTCGACTCGATTGATAACTCCCTCAGCAGGATGGTAGTTTTTATATCTGGGAGGAAGTCGAGGCGTGTCACCCGATACACGAGAACCGGCCCAACATGCGACACCGACATATGATCACCTTTGCACCTTACGTCACCGACGCAATTTTTTCATTTTCGTTCAAGGTTACTTTGAGGTGCGTTATAGAATTTCAGCTTATTCCAGTTGTAGGAAAAAAAATTGATTTGATCTGAAATATTTGCATTTTCAGATATGACGACGCGGTCGACGATTGAGTATGCTTGCCTAGATGATACCAGTTCACTGTAGCCCTAAAAATTCCCAGAAAATATTTGTCAGGAAACAAAATTAAATTTAAATTGGTAACATATAAAGCGTAAATTGGGGAAGAAAGGTTCTCGAGTAGCGACCACGATCTGGAAGACGCAGCGAAGGCCAGCCCCCACTAGGTGGACCGACGACCTGGTCAGAACTGGGGGGAGCCGATGGATGCAAGAGGCAAGCAGCCGCTCAAAGTGGGGCTCTTTGGGGGAGGCATATGTTCAGCAGTGGACGTCTTCAGGCTGCTGATTATGATGATGATGAACATATAAAGCGTAAATCAGTAATCAAATTCGAAGTAGGTATGTACATGTACAGCTAGCATTTATATAATATCAGTAAACTAAGTCAGCAGTGAATAGTATTAGTAAAATTATTATTTAGAGTAGGTACCTAAGTAGCTCTCCCTTTCTTCGCTTCTCTTGTAAGAGCTATGTAAGTCTAGTGCCGTCAACGCCACGTAAAGGCTCTACCCACTATGGCATGTGGTCAGTCATAATTAGCTGTAGATAAATTAATAATCCACTAACAAGTCAACGATATAGCTTTCAGAATTAGCAAGTTGAAGTGGCAGTGGGTGGGCCACATCGATCATAGAACTGACAACCGTTGGGGACGAAAGGTTCTTGAGTGGCGACCACGAACCGGAAGACGCAGCGTAGGCCAGCCCCCCACTAGATGGAGCGGCGACCTGGTCAGAACCGTGGGAAGTCGATGGATGCTATGTTCAGCAGTGGATGTCTTCAGGCTGATTGGTGATGATGATGATGATGATGACGATGATAATGATGATGATGATGATAATGATGATGATGATGATGATGATGATGATGATGATTAATAATAATGTAAGTAGTATGTTTACTCAACAAAAGCTATAAAAATACGAGCACTTTGTGTAGCACTGTGGACAAGCCCGAAGGGTATCGACTGGCAGGAAAGTAGCCTCTGGGTTGCACCGAATGCTCCAGTAAACTATTGCGCAACCGTAGTACAGAGGCACACTGAGAAAGGAAGACCACACGCAAACATTTCTACCGTTTACGGGGATCCAAGTGTGATTAAAAAATCCAGTGATTAACTACTACCTAAGTATATTACAGATAAATAATAATTGGAACAAGTCTGAAGACCTTACTAATTGTGTACTTACTTATAATAAATGCTCAGAGAAGAGTGAAAAGAAAAGCGGTTTGTTACGACTTACTTACATATTTTTTTTTAGGGGGAAATGCCCTCGCATTTCCTTGGGTATTACGACTTACGTACCTACTTTAATACCAACCAATATTTAGGAGAGAGAGATATGTTTATCAATTTCATTCTTCCTTGGGATGGAAAGAACCGGCTTACCTTCTATCAGGTGAGATAGTTATCAAAAGTAAGCTCATTAATTAAAAAAAAATAATGGCTATCAAGTTAGGCTACCACAACACACCATCAAGTGCTTAGCCTATATCTGATCATAGCTTTACAATAGCTGGTAAGTAGTGGCTAGACAAGCAATAAAAATACTCTACCACCAATCTATGGTTTCGTTATAATAGGTATAATATTTCTCTTGAACTCACTGTGTCTCTTTACACATGCGTACCATCGCCTTGCATCGACCGCATATTTCCTTACAAGACCGACTCGTAAGTCGAGACGAGCTTTCTGCGAAGGTCACCGGTGAATGGTCACTATAATTAACCGCATGGGTTGTTTCAATGAAACCCTTTAACTCTCCGATATTTTTATGTACGATTTTGGTGAGTAGTCGTTTGTCTTTGAGTCTGATGCTCGTTATATTAATAGGGTGATTAATTATTTTTCCCTTGATTTTTCAACAGACTTCATTCTCATAGAATTTGGGTACCACTACCGAAGATAAGATAACGACAAAACAATGGTTCTACTAGAACCATTTTGTCCGATTTTTAGATTACATATTCAAACATCTGTAATGGAGGCCTCATTGTTTTTTTTCTGATCTGTAGCCTAACTTTAATTCTATTTATCACATCTTCTTAAAAAGACATGACGTGAAACGTTCTTATAAGTAAGGTATATAATTATAATGTATAGATGGACCGACTGATATCCATTGGATACAAGGAGGCAAGTATACTCTGTGGAAGAGAACTATGTTAAACAGTGAATGTCTTCCGGCTGATAATGACTCATATGAAATCTATGCAACCCCTACGTCTATATGAAAAAGATCTCGTTCTATCGCATCCCCTATAAATTACCGACCTTTAATAAATCTAACGTATAATCCAAAACCTTCGATCTTCATAATTCATTCGTGAGCAAAATCAGGTTTCATCTAGAGTTGATGGGTGTAACGACCTTGGTGCAAATCGTAATGGATACGTATCTCTAATGACGGTCTTCAGTGTGTTGCACCCGTTACTGACACGTCACGCACGCATTGTGACTGTTTGAGATATTATAGAGTTAAGAATAGGTACACAGTTTAGTTTTTATTTCTAGTTTAGTACCTATGTAATATATTATGTTATTTAAGTTATTTAAATAAATAATTTGTCCATTTATGGTACACAGATTAGATTATAGTTACTACGACTGCTTACGAACATGGGCACACTAACCATTACCCAGTAACATGACAAGTACTTACTTTAATACCGTAGAAATTGAAACGATTTCATATTCTAGATTCTAGAATATTAGTCGTTAAATTTACGGTGTCCTTGTCACATAGTATGGTTGTTTGCGTTGTCTGAAAGGGACAACATACCTATCTACCTCCAATTTCAATATAGGAAATGAAATGATTTTTATTGTTCTAATCACGTTGTTCGGTTATTGTTATATTACGAGTGAATAAAATTTCATCCCAACTAAAGGCTTTTTAAAAAGACCATGTTGTAAAATAAACGATGTGATTTGTAATTTTAATGAAAGGTCTAGTTCACCTTTTGGGAAGTGTCGTTCTTGAATGCGAGCTATTTCTGAAATTATTGCATTTATTCACTATAAAAAAAACGTCAAAGCCAGTTACACTTATTATTACATTAATTATGTCATAACCGCAACAAGTGTGACCGACAATGTCACACCACATTCATACGAGCTTAATTGACTACCATTTCGACAATGCGCGTGAAAGGGGTGTGTAACTCAATAACTTTATTTCAACTTTTGAAAAGTCAAGGTGGGTTAAGTTTTAACTTACCTACCATTTTTATATTACTATCTTTCACTGCTTATTTTCAACTTTTAAATGGATGTAATTATTTTTTAAATTACGTCTAAGTATTTATTTATTGATCATTCTACTATTACATTTTCTATGCTGTCTTTTTATAAAAAATCTGATTATTTATAGCCCTTTTCCCCCATTAACTTTCCCTAAATGGTGATACATTAACACTCATTTATCTATCCACACATTCCATTAGTCCCATATTTAATAAAAAAGTCTTACTCTAGATAGCGATTATGATCTACTAATTTATAGGCTACTCATTATTTTTTTGACTGGCCTGATAGCTCAGTTGGCAGTAGCTCTGCCTTCTGAGCTATAGGTTGTGGGTTCGATTCCCACTCAGAACAAAGATTTGTGCGATGAACATAGGTGTTTGTTCTGTACCTAGGTTTTATATTGTATTATAAGTATGTATTTTCAAACAAAAGTATCTAAGTATTCTATTGGTCCCCTACAAGCTATCATATATATATCACCAAAAATGTCACGTGCGAACGGAACAAAACATTTTATATAATGAAGGTTTCAATTTACGAATAAAGTAATAAGAACCTATTATTCTTTCTGGTGATCAAGTATATCTCACGCAATGCCAACCAACAATATCTTTAAATAAATAAGAATTTCATAATGTAAATAGTGAAAGGTAAAAGCAGTGTAGGATACTTTTAGCGTAGCTCATAGACTAGCAAAATCGAAAATATAAACTAGACGTTTGCAGCAGCAGCGAAAAATCTTCATCATCATCATCATCATCATCATTAACAGCCTGAAGACGTCCACTGCTGAACATAGGCCTCCCCCAGGGAGCGCCACTTAGAGCGGCTGCTCGCCTCCTGCATCCATCGGCTCCCCGCGGCTTTCACCAGGTCGTCGGTCCACCTAGTGGGGGGCCGGCCTACGCTGCGTCTTCCAGTCACAAAAATCTTATTCTCATATTATTATAAGTATACCTATTGCAACCTATTTAGATGGGCCCGATAGCTCAGTTGGTAGTATCCCTGCCTTCTGAACTGAGGGCTGTGGGTTCGATTCCTGCCCAGGACAAACATTTGTGTGATGAACACAAATCTTTGTTCTGCGTCTGGGTGTTATATTGTATTCTATGTATGTATTTACAAACACAAAAGTATATAAGTATTGTATCTGTAGTTATCTGGTTCCCATAGTACAAGCTATGCTTAGTTTGGGGCTAGATGGTGCTGTGTGAAATGTCCACTCATATAAAAAAAACCATACAATGTGATAAATCAGCTGTTATCATCATGGAGAGCTGGTTAATACAGCCGTGGCGAATTTCGATGAGCTCCCATGGTCTTAAAGATTACTCTTCTTCTTACTGAACAGTATATCATGGAAATTACAAAATAAATGATGCATTGTTAACTCGGAAAAGGTTCACGTTTCGTAAGACGTGTACATCAAAATGTTAATAAGCTGTTCGAGAGCGACCCGATTCATTTTCATTCGATTTTGGGATTACCGATATTATATAAACGTGTATTCAACGGAGATGTTTCTTTAATTAATGGGATGTCGAGTTTCAGGTTTAATCTTGAAATAAAATATATCGATTTATATCAAGCTTATCTGAAACTTTAGTATTTATTGTTATCAAAAAAGTTTTCAAGTTTTTTGTATTGTATATAAAATAGGTTTTCTTGGTTATACCACGTATTGTCACTTCATTATACTTACAATCAGGTGAGAGAATACGCTTTGCATGAGTATATGGAGGATAACAAAAACTGTTTTAAACTTTCACGGTTGTTTACCTAGATAGATAGATAGATAAACTCTTTATTGAAACACACAAATTATAAATAAAAGTACAAATTTAACGGAAGTGTTACAATTGGCGGTCTTATCGCTTAAAGCGATCTCTTCCAGACAACCATGCATGGAAAGGAATAACGCAAAAATATATGGACGGTGGTTTCCCCAAAAAGCTGTTCATAAACGTACATACTATACAATAATATACAATAAACATCATAAAAACTGCATAAACTTAATACATATTCATAATAGACATAATACTTATAAGTATACATTTTACATATTATACTTATATCAATAAAAATAAATAGATATATTCCTAAGTAAATAGCAGATAATTATTATAGGAATAAAAAGAGCTAAGTAGACAATAGTATCAGATAGCTAGAGCGAAAGATAAAACTGTTTAACGCGATCTTTAAAAATGTTCAGCGAAGGTGCTTGCTTAATGTCAGTGGGTAAAGCATTCCATAGTCGAACAGCTTCCACAGTAAATGAGCAATCATAGAATTTTGTCGAGTGTACTGGCATGTTTAGCATCAGGTTCTCCGATGATCTTAGAGAACGTGAGTGACAAGTATGAAGGAAGTTAAATCGTTCCTAAAGGTAGCGCGGGGAAGAAGGATTGAACAGAACACTGTAGAGAAGAGACAGTACATGAGCATTCCGGCGACGGCGAATCGGAAGCCACTTGAGCTTAGCACGAAACTCAGAAACATGGTCATATTTGCGCAAGCCAAATATGAACCTAATGCATACATTTTGGAGACGCTCAAGCTTATTTAACTGGTCCTCCCTAAGGTCAAGATAGCTGGCGTCAGCATAATCTAGAATCGGAAGTAAGAGAGATTGTGCGAGCGCAATCTTAGTGGTAGTAGGAAGAAAGTTTCGTAGCCTGCGCAACGAAGCAGCTGAAGCAAATACCTTTCGGCTAGTGGCAGCTAGTTGAGGGTCCCAGCTTAACGACCGGTCTATAGTTATACCCAGATTTTTGACGGTATCACTAAATGGTATGGTGACACCATCAAACACTACTTTTGGAGTTAAGTCCCAATTAATTTTGCAAGTAGTCCGAGAACTACCTACTACAATAACTTGTGTTTTCAGAGGATTAACTTTTAAACCGTACGCTTTGCTCCACTCTGAAATTTTTAACAGGTCAAGGTTTGTGGCTTCAATTGCTTCAGATAATTGGCTAAGCTGAGTATGGCGATACAGTTGTAGATCATCTGCATATAGGTGGTAGGAAGAAGTGAGATTATGAGAGATAGAATTTATAAATATGGCAAAAAGTAGAGGAGAAAGGACGCCACCCTGAGGAACACCAACTGATGTGTTGCACCATGAAGAAAAGGATTCTTCAAGGCGAACACGTTGCCGGCGCCCATACAGGTAACTATGAAACCAGTCAATTACAGTTGGAGATATGTTAAGAGAGCTAAGTATGGCAAGAAGGATATCAAAATCGACCGTGTTAAAGGCGTTACTGAAATCCAGGAGCGTCAGCACGGTTAACTGACCCTTCTCCATCTTAAGACGAATGTCATCAGTGATTTTGACTAATGCAGTAACCGTGCTGTGACCCGGGCGAAACCCGGATTGGAAGGGATTGAGAAGGTCATGCCTGGTCAAGAACGAATTGATCTGGTTATGAACCAGTCGTTCTAGAACCTTAGAAAGGAAAGGAAGGATAGATATGGGACGGTATTCAGAAAAGGTTTTAGGATTAGATTTTTTAGGTAAGGGAATAATCTGAGCTTCTTTCCACAAGGAAGGAAACGCAGCGTGGGAAATAGAAAAATTAAGAATGCTACAAAGAACGGGGAGTACGTAATCAAGTATAGGAATAAGCATATTACGACTAATGCCGTCAATTCCAACAGCGTTAGAGGTAATAGATAGCAAGCTTCTCTTAACATCACAAGCAGTAAATTGACAAAAAACGAAAGGAGAAATGTTAGGAGTTGTAATGCTGGAATGATAGTTTAAGGTACGAGTTTTAGCATAGCCATCAATATTAGACGATGCAGAAAAGTGTAAATTTAAGGAATTAATATTTAAGTTATTTGGAATAGTTTCTTGACGAGGTTTACCAACTCCAAGAGATCTGAGAAATTTCCAGACTTTTGCTGAATCTTCATTTTGAACAGATTCGTAAATATGGCGTCGCTGAGCATCCCTACACACCACATTGCAGTGATTTCGGATCCTAGTATATCGCATCTTATTTGTGTCATTTGGGCGAATCTTATATTTAGTTTTAGCAGCAGCCTTTTTGTCCTTCAGGGCCTTTATTTCGTTCGTAAGCCAAGGTGCAGGTACATGTTTGATTTTTATGGCCCGAAGAGGAGCATGGACATCATACAGTTGGGTTATAAGGGTATTAAAAACTGCTACCTGATCATCAATACAATCAGCACTCATTACTGGTGACCAATCTATGCTTTTAGCATCATTAATAAATGCGTCTCTGTCCATACCACTAAAATTACGCTGCAGGATAATTGTGGGCTTTGATTTAGGAGGACGAATCTTGTAAGATAAGAAGATCAGATCGTGATAGGAATAGGGATATTTACCGTGATTAGAATCATTTTTGAGTTCCCGATATTTTGGTACAGTTACATGCACCATTTTCACGGGTAGATTGAAGATGCGGGTGGATGATAAAAATACTAAGAAAGAGGGTAGACCGTTATGTCTGCTCCTAACATTTCGAACTTCTTCTAATCACGGTAAATATCCCGTAAGTACTATTAAAAACAAAAATAAATTTACGTACGTTGCTAAATATTTTTACGATGTTATTGTTATGTACATATTGCTGTTTGTAAGTATTTTTATTTCAACTAAATTTTAAATATAGTGGTGACAACTGACACTTGTGTTCTTGTTTTGAAAATTATTTAGTGCTAATATGATAATATCGTCTTGGTCATAATGATTTTGATGTGAAAATACCACACAAAAATAAAAACCTGCTCTGTGGAGAATACAATATCTCGTTAACCAACCATACACCATTCAGTAAATAAACTAATTACGTACGGCAAAGTAATGAGTGAATTCTCGGAACAGAATCAGAACCGTACACAAATATGTAATGAAAATATTTCAACTTTATTGAACAGTTATGCAGTCTCATGCCGGAATCGCGGTGATCTCAATTGCCTAATAGTAAAATATTAAATAGCCTGTGCAGTGTATAGGGTTTCAGAACTCGGGTCTGTTGATGCGGTTGCGTAGAGTTGTTCCGCTTAAATAGATGTACCTACTTTATTATCGTCATCCGCCAATATACAGATTTTAAACACAAATATCAGGGATATTAATCTGCAGGGCTAGTCTTTCCTCGTTTTATGTTACTTTCTTCATATTGGCTTACTTTTTAAGTAGAGTAAAATAGGGGAAAGACAATTTTGTCTACCGTCCGTACTAACCCTGTTGTACGCTAAGCAGGTCATCATCATCATCATCATTAACAGCCTGAAGACGTCCACTGCTGAACATGGGCCTCCCCCAGGGAGCGCCACTTAGAGCGGCTGCTCGCCTCCTGCATCCATCGGCTCCCCACGGCTTTCACCAGGTCGTCGGTCTACGCTGCGTCTTCCAGTTCGTGGTCGCCACTCGAGAACCTTTCTTCCCCATCGGTTGTCAGTTCTACGAGCGATGTGGCCTGCCCATTGCCATTTCAACTTGCCAATCCTAAGAGCTACATTGGTCACTTTAGTTCTCCTGTGGATCTCCTCATTTCGGATCCTATCTCGCAGGGAAATACCGAGCATTGCTCTCTCCATAGCTCGTTGCACGACTTTGAGCTTAGTAATGAGGCCAACAGTTAGAGACCACGTCTCAGTTCCATAAGCCATCACTGGCAACACACATTGATTGAAAACTTCTGTTTTCAGGCTTTGTGGTATTTTAGACGAAAAGATAGGTCGAAGCTTCCCGAACGCTGCCCAGCCGAGTTGGATTCTTCGGGCGACCTCTTTGTCGAAGTTGGACCTACCCAATTGGACAGTCTGCCCTAGATAGACGTATTTGTCGACAACTTCGAGAGTATCGTTCCCAACAATTACCGGTATAGGTGGAACATGGGCATTTGACATGATTTTCGTCTTGTCCATGTTCATCTTAAGACCAACCTGTCGGGAGACTCTACTGAGGTCGTTGAGCATGGTGCTGAGATCATCGAGCGACTCCGCCATTATGACTATATCATCGGCAAAACGAAGGTTAGTGATATACTCGCCATTTATGTTGATGCCACATCTTTTCCACTCCAAGAGCTTGAAAACATCCTCCAATGCGTTTGTGAACAGTTTCGGAGAAATAACGTCTCCCTGTCTCACGCCTCTCTGCAATGGGATCAGTTCCGTACTCTGGTCCTGTAGTCGGACTGACATAGTGGCCTTACTGTACAAACACTTCAACACTTCGCAGGTGGTACTGCTATAAATCATAAATACACACGGGCCTTTGGAGAGTTATTAGTAGCGAAGGAATATATTTTATGTTTTATCTCTGTCTATCGAGCTTGCATCAAGCAAAAACGACGACTAGAAAAAGCACTGAGTAGGTAACTATTCCACTGTTAAGCAGTGATTTAGTCTAACATTGACGTTTTACATAACAATTGATTGATAGTAGGTAAAAGTTGTTCTATAAGTTATGTTTAATTTATAATATTAAATTATATAATAAATTAAAGTAAAATGTTAAAATACAAGCACAATACGATAAGAATGAATAAACGGATTATTTTAAAAATGACAAATGTATTAGCATACTTAATTTAATACAAAACCCCTACAAAACAAAACATTCACAACACCATTTAGGTAAATTGGTTTAAAAATTATTGAGCGCAAATGCATGGACGTAAGTAAAATCAACAGATTAATTTTAAATCTAAGGGAAATGTTTCAATTATTAGGTATGCGTTATACAAACACAGATAACCATACACCCCCCCACCCCACACACATACACACACACACACACACACACACACACACACACACACACACACACACACACACACACACACACACGGACAAGCACAGAGAAGCTCATACAGACATACAGATTATTATATTCAATAGGCTTGTGTTTAAACACATTTCTAAATGTAAAAAAGGAAATAGTAAAATAAAATAGCTAAGATAATTTAACAGTGTCTTTTGTTATTAAAATATTGCTTTTTAGTACTATTACTACTCCCCAAATCGTAGAATAGTCATACCAAGGAGGAACAAAGTATATAATATTTACTTGCTTTCACTCCTGATTGTGGCTTGGACATTGTATGTTAATACTTGCATGCAATTCGAATGAGATCTTGTATTTCTCACGCTCCACTGGACCGGTTTGTGCAATTAACACATATAGGCTAATGCACTGAATTGCACAGAGTATGTGCCTTGATCATTGTTTGAAAATTTTACGTACTTAAATGTTAATTACCTCTTTGAAAGGATCTCAAAAATGCAATCTACGTCCTTGGGTATTGCAAAAGTTTATCGCTTACTAACAAGATTTTTTCCTACTGCATGAATTTTGATTTGTGTGTTTATTTTTAACAACATTATTTGCAATGTTTGAGATAATTTTGATGTTGTTTTGTTATGTTATATACCTAACGACTTTATTGTAGGGTTGCGCTTGACCACATGACCACATTTTTCTTCTGATGGAAGTCGACGATGTATACATATAGCACGGATGGGTCTAATGCTATATAGAACATGTTTTAACAGTTGTCTCGTGTTAGGAACTATGGCTACTAAATATCAAAAAGGATATACATAATATTCTTTACATTATTTATTGTTTCATTTATTTCAACACACAAAAGCTCTGCTATATACAACTGCATTGCCCAGACCCGACATACATACATAGAATATTTTAAACTAAAGTTACAGCTACATTGATAGATGAAGAAGGAAAGAGAAAAGAAGAAGATAGTAAGAAGTTATATGTACAAGAAACTAACAGAAAAGAACATGACAAAAAAGTACTTCCATACTATTACAGCGATATTATTATTTGCACTCAAATAACACAAATATGACTCCATACAAATAAAGAGTCATTCTCATAAGTTTCATAAGACACGGACGAAACATAACTGTCATATTCACTCAGCGATTTTACGGCGTATACGTATAATGAGAACGATGGAAGGCCTATGATTGGATTACTACAAGAACTAAAATATTAACTCTAATATCACAGATTGGTACAGTCGCCTTCTTAATGATGATGGATCACTGGCGGAGAATTGTGGACGACAGCGTTGAAACTGTGGACAACATAAAAGGCAAAGGTTACTAGATTATCTTATAGAAGTTTAGATGTCGCACACAATCCATAGAGGAACTTTAGAAAGAACGTTACGAATACTAAGATAATTAAATAATATGAAATGTTTTAGTCAATTTAGATGATCAGTCAAAAGTAGGTATTACGTAGTTTATGTTTGAATGTTTTACCCGTTGTGGTGGTCAGCAGTGTAAGTGACCTTGCGGAACGAGCCATCAGGCTGAAGCAAAGAGTATTCTCCCTTTACAACGTCACCATCGCGTGTCTCGTGCTGGGACTTGTGGTCACCGGTGTGCGGGTCCTCCACCGAGTAAGAGTAGCCATATTTAGGATGAGCCTGAAATATTAAACGAAATTCATTAACCTCTATTTGTACCATTTTTTGTTCGTATTTGTCTCGAATAGCCTATTAAAAGAACTTGCTTTAGTTTTTAGTTGAGCCGCTTCCCATGACAAGTACATTTCTACATCGTGTAAAGAATGACCTTCACATAAGGCGATAGTTAGCATTTGTTAAACCTACGTATTCATCAACGTAGTGATCCTCATGATGGGCAGGTGCTGCGTGGACAGCGTGGATTGCAGGAGCAGCGTGGATCACAGGAGCGTGATGGATTGCAGGGGCCGCGTGTGCGTGGGCTTCAGTGTAATGTACTGGAGCTTCATAGTGTTGCTGGTCATGGCGAACGATGTTCTGGGAGGATACAGCTCCATGGTGTACTAGGCCGCCTTGACACGCAGCCACCAACGCGCAGGCAAGCACGATCTGAACAAAGAAACAATTGCTACACGACATCACAAGAATCTTGCTCCATATTTCTTCGAGAAAATTGTCACTTCCACTAGCAAACGATCAGTCCTAAATGTAGCTCCACTTTCAAGATTGCCGTTTAGGTTCAGCTTAATGACCGACAATTGACAACGTAATCTAGTTTACATCGTTGTAGCAAATTGTGCTATATAGGAATTGTTAGGTAATCTACTCTACTTAGGCTTTTTGAAAGGATTTATGATCTTACTTTGGAGAACATTTTGCTTTAGAGACAAGTGCCTTGACTGGTATTACTTTGATAGCGCACTGTTTTTATATAACAAACAAAACATAATCTGCATGGAGGGGGTCTATTCCCGAGATATCCGATCGGATCAAAGTAATTGCAGTGTTGCCAATCTGCTCACTTTATTGGATGTCGCAACATTCGATATGGCCACAATGTGTAGAGAAAATCGAAGCTGAGTGAGAGGTTGATATTGTTACGTTTTTTTATCAGGCGTAATCGGATATCTTTAATTGTATTGGTAAATCTTCAGGTGCTTTTATGATCAATGAAGTTGCTGGTATTTTTTTCACTCGTAACATCCGGCTTATACAATATTTGGAAACAGTTTTATCGATGTTTTGCATGTAAAATAACTAGATCGAATCAATATGATACAACAAAAGATTTTTATCAGGTATACTTATTAGTCGATGTAGATGAGTTAACATTATAATGCAGGCATTAACATTATATAATATATTGTATGCACTACGTGAAATTGGCACTTGTAATTCTAAAAATATTGATAGAAAGCTGGTAGGTACCTAGGTATATTGAATACTCTGTAGTACTTCCGTACAAAAATAGCTTACCTACGAAATCTTAATATGAAAGTATGTCAAACACATTCTTCTATAAATTGTCATTGGTATTATTGCTCAAATCAATCTCTTCCAAAAAGTCCGAAAACGTTGGTAAAGGAAAAACGTTAAGTTACTGAAAACGTTGTAATAAAACCTATTACATAAAAGTTAAATTTCTGTCAGATTATATTAAAATGAAAATGCATAAATTATCCAAGTAGTCAATAACTATTATTGTACTATGACGTAACGTAATACATTTGACATTTACTTTAATATCTATTCAATGAAACATCACATTTTGATATTGGGACAAAACGAAAAGCTATGCACTTGTAATGTGGCAATATTCAATGCTAAATTAATAAACGCGAAGGCCCTACGCTGCGCTGTTAAGTACAGTTCCTTGTTAGACACCGGTTTATTTTAATTATTCCTAGATATAACCAAGTTATACAAATACTTTACGATCTTTTAATCGGGATTACATAAAGAGTAGTATGAAAATTAAGAGTTATACTGTCTAGTCTTTGCTTCCTTGCTAAAAGTAGGGCATTAACTTTGAGTTATACCTATGCTATGCGCTGTTTGTGGCTAACGCACATGTATTTCTTAGCCGCTACTTTTGTGTTGATTTCGGCTTGGATGTTGAGTTTTGAGGAATATGGTACCCCTACCTAATGAATTTTATTCTGACGAATTGCGATCGGTATGAGTAGGCATCGTATAGCCAAATAGTCTATTTTCAGCTTCTATGCCCAAAATTGAGTTAATAAACTTAATTGACTGCATGGACTTAAGCGATAAAAATATTTGGTAACACGTCGTGTTTATTATACCGTTTAGTGTAATGAGGTTACCCACATTATTTTGGGAGCAATTGATTAATGATATGTTTTAGCAATGATCGATAATCATTATTATGTAGTTATAGCTTTTGTAATATTAATAAATAATACCGGTACACTTAACGTATCTATTGCATCTTTACTAAATAAATAACACAAATAGATGAATACTTATAATAGTCAGCAATGGTATAAATTAATTTAATTTGTGAAGTAGTTTTAATACAATTACCTAACTAGTAAAATACTTACTTAACATTAGATTTACTTTACGAAATAAAAGCTGAGCTGATATGTCTTATATTAAAAGATGATCTTATTTAATACACCATCAGGCTCCGCGGTTTTTGGATAATTACTATCCCACAATGAATGAATGTTCTGAATTTGTGTCAGCAGAACAAAATAAAAAAAAATCGCAAAGTATTTTAGGCCCAAACCGGGGTATAGGTATTTAAGTGTG
Organism: Ennomos erosarius; assembly: GCA_963580505.1. Taxonomy (NCBI): domain Eukaryota; kingdom Metazoa; phylum Arthropoda; class Insecta; order Lepidoptera; family Geometridae; genus Ennomos; species Ennomos erosarius. The sequence goes on along the minus strand of OY756983.1, from coordinate 5,492,970 downwards.
GGACACGCAATAATATCTTGCATAAACGCAATGACCTAAGATCTGTGACTGAATCATACTTTAATTAACGAAAACACGTCTCATTTCCTTAAAAGTATAAATAAGTTCAACTTGATTAACTTAATAATGAGATGAAAACAACTCATCATCTCCTTTTGGCATCTTGCATTACGAGATTTGTGAGTTATGAAATTTAATTCATGATTTTTTGGCACGACTCGCATTGATGCGTCAGCGACAAATATGTTGAGAGCGCAGAAACACAAAATAAATCGAGGCTTTAATTTATGCTCATTATGGATTAAATCCATCTCCAAAATATCTGAATGGTTGGTATAAGTTTAACTTATGTTTTAAGTGAAGTAATAAAATTAACAATGTGACAGTCGTGTTTTCTCAGAGTAAATCAAGTTAAAGTTATGTATTTAAATGGCGTTTCATTTTTCGTAGTGGTTGTACTTATAAGAATTAGTTCTAACTCAGAACTGATAATTGAAACCAATAATTATTGATGAGGGAACTAGTACTTAAGCTTACGTGTCTGATGTTTATGTAAAATTTTAATGTGGGTACAGATTTACTTAACCAGGGTAATTTTAATGTTGGTGAGAATCTCTCAAATCATTAGCTATTGACGAAATAGGTTTAAAACTACTAAGAAGGAAGTTAAACCAGAGAAAAGTCATAAAATACTTCACTGATTGTTGCTGCTGCAGAGTTTATAATACTTACGCTTGTTTTTTTTTATGTGAATGAATGACGTGTCGGGCTAGTCGTTTACCTGATGTTAAGCGACACAGCCGCCCATAACAGTTGCAGTGTTACTCGGAACTTTAAAATAATTAAGCTTTGTGTGACACTGCACTGCGCACGTCATCCTGAGACATCACACAGTCTAGTAATCAGATTACTACTCTGTGTAATCAGGTCATAAAGTTTCATTTGCCCAGTAATTTCACTAACTACAATGCCCTTCAAACCGGAACACAGTAGTGCTTGCACACTACAGCTTGGCGGCAGAATAACTGGTAGAGCGGTGGTACCTACCTAGACGAACTTTGCAGAAAAGTCCTACCACCTAGTAAAGCACCACGCTAGTTGTTTTGTTTGTAGGTTTTGGAAAGTTATACGCATACCTAACACAGTACATGTTGCATGAATTGCATGAAAACGGAAACACTAAAAACCCAATTAATGAACCAACGCATTGTCAAGAAAGAGAAATGTTTTTAATCTTTTATTTTTAATTTATTTCGTGCCTATAATACAAATAAATTCATGACTTGGTTAAATACTTACAACAAACCAATTAACAATACAATTTAGTTATAAGGATTTTTTAGAATCCTACGTAATAATATCTAGTATGATAGTATGAGGACGCTACTTCAGCATCGGAGCCAGGTTCTTCTACGTCTGCTCTTCTCACTTCCTTTTCTGATTTTGGTGATTCTTCAGCTTTGATAACTAATGGAGCAGCTTCAACGTCGTCAGTATTTACTGTTTGATCGTTTTTCATGATCATTGAAACCACAGCCGGGATAACTTTAACCGATGCATCATTTTCATCTACTTTCGCTTTTTGAATATCAACTTCTTTAGTTTCAACTTGCTCTGTTGTTTTTGTAGGCTCTAGTACCATAACATTATCTCCAGACATCAGAACCATTTTTCCGATTTTGTTGGCAGTGACTTCTGTTTCTTGGATTGCCGTTGGTTCGTCGTTATTAGTATCAGTTTCAGTGTTTTCTGTGTTTTGGTATCTAAAATCCTTGCTGGGGAAGAAATGGTTGATTTTGATTCCGTGTCCGACTGGGTAGAAATGCCTTGTATGATCTGATACGGAAAAGGCATGATCTCCGTGCTTGTTCACAGTTCTGCTGACAACTGCATTGAATCTGCGAATTGATAATTGCAAAAAAAATAGTTAAATCGACTATCAATGTTAGTAAAATAATATGGTAAATAAATATCACGTCTTGAAAGTTCTTTATGAAAGATCTCACTAAAAGTATAAAAAAATAGTACGGTCAACATAAATAATATTAATAGGTCGCGAAAAGTAGCTTTATTTTAAGTTTTTTTTTTAATATCTGTTCCGTAGTCGTGTTTTATTTCACGTGTTTGAATATTGCATTCAGTCATGGTCATATACACAGACGAATAATTGTATAATTGTCCGTAAAGTTAACACTATAGTCAAGCTTGGTTATTCATTTGATTAGACAAGGCTATATTTTCCACGCGCAGGTTGTTATAATACTTGATAATTGATTGTTTATAAATTTATAATTATAATTATGTTAAAAAGGCGATTTCAAGCCACGGTAACCAAGACTATATTTTAATTTACCGGTCAATGTTTTGAAATAAATGCGAAATGAAATAAATGTAATAATGAATACCCATTGTAATCGTCAGCATCATATTGAACCTTTCGCAGCGAGCCATCGGGCTCCACCAGGCTATATTCACCACGAACTCTGTCACCATCTCTGGTCTCATGATGCTTTTTATGGTCTCCAGTCTTCTTGTCCGATACTGCATATTCGAACTCGTATTTGGGGTAAGCCTGAAAAAAATGATGTAATTTTAAAACTAGTCTTAAATTTAACAAGTTTTAAGTAAGGAACTAAATATATTTTCCGAGCACAATGTCCTTTTGCAGGAATACAATCCGCAGTTTTCAGCCCAATATGAGCCAACTTGCTCAACCCCCACACTACGGAGGCTGTCTAAAATACTAACGCTAAATAAGTACATTACACTTACATAATGATCGTGGTATTTGTTTCCATAAGACTGTGAACTAGCAGGGTGGTAGAGTTTCACTTCCTGCCATGTATTTGATGCTTCTCTATTTGATTCCTTACTTGCACCATTGCTTGGATCAATCAGAACCGCTTTGCTCATAGTCACGAAGTAAACGAAGAATAAAAACTGGAAAAATCACATAAGAGTAAGTAAGTATATAACTAGTGGGAACAGAATCATTAAATTAAACATTAAATGATGAATAAATACTTTTTGAACCATTGTGGAATACATGGTAGAACTGTCGCTAACGGAAGGTACTAGCTAACTGTTGATAAATTCTGTCATTATACACCGTTTTATACTTTTCTAATACTTATTACATAAAATTGTTAAAATTTATTGTTAAGGTGCCATTGTTTGGTTAAGCGGCGAAAGAATAGCAAAGATAAGACCAGTTGAAATAGTTGAGAATTAAAGGTGACGATGTAGCTTAAAAATATCCTTGGATGGAAAAAATTGTGTTAAATAAATAAATAAATAATAATGTTGTATGTTTTCTTTATAATTGTTTATATTATTATATACTAGCATCGCCCGGGTTAGTTAATTTTGCTCCTTATCCCGCTATCACTTTGTTTCCCTTTAATTACACTTGTCTCCATCTCTTCCTTCTTCTCTCTATAGTAAATTGCCTTTAACTTTATTTCTTTTAGGACAAACTAATTTTGATAAAACTGCCCTGTCTACAGATTAATTTGTAAAGGAAGTACTCAAAATTAAAAAGAATATTATGTAATATATAACAGCAAACATCCAAATCCCTCCATGTTTTTGCGCGATGAATTTTTATACAGACACAGGAATAAATTCTATAAAACTATATATTGTGATTGTACTACACTAATATAGGTATCTCCGAAATCCATGCTATGACCATCATAATATTAAAGTAATTTTATCACCGTATCATCACTTTCTTAGATGTATTTTAAAAAGGGGATGTTGGGCTTACTTAACCTGACGGGGTTCATCAATTTTGCATTCTTTTTGTCTGTAAGAATTATATCTATCCCTGTTAGTATATTAAAGTGAAACAAATGTGTGTTTGTCTGGCTTACTCGCTAAAACTAGTAGTTCCACGAACTGTAGACCTCGCGAGCACAAACGAATTTGCAGCCAAAACACGGCATGATATTATATGATGTTAATACTTTATTTTCATATAATTATTTGGTTTGTTTGCTGTTGGTACCTTAACATTAACAGCTTTACCGGAAATATTAAGTATGTCCCGAACTTAGATGATTCCGGAAAATCTTGTCACAGCGATTTAGAAATTGGTGCTCGAAGCAATCTGCCATCATAAAAGTCATCGAACTAATTGAGTGATTATATATTTTCAAAATCAAAACTTCCAGAACTTCATAATACCGAGGTACCGACCCGTCCTGAACTCACTGATTTTGCTCATATTTGTAATACTTATTTAGAATTGAATACCCCCTATTTCTATCAAATATTATCAAAATCAGTCGGTAAAACGTGCTACAGCAAATTTCCCTCCCTTTTGGAGCAAATACCCCCCCCCTCCAATCAAAAATCGCCCACGACTAAAAAACTCCCTGGACCTGTAGAACCTGTTTACCAACTTTCGTCAAGATTGGTTGAAAAATGCGACCTGTACAGAAAACAAATTTTGGCAAGTTGAAGCATAGACATTCGCTTACTTCGTTCGCTCGGTCAACAACTGAACCGATTTGGTTAAAAAGATGCTATTTATATTACTAAGTACAAAGCATTTTACTAGGTGGTAGAACTTTTCTTCAAAGTTCATCTAGGTACCACCGGTTTGCCAGTTATTCTGCCGCAAAGCAGTAGTGTGCGAGCACTACTGTGTTCCGGTTTAAAGGGCATTGTAGCCAGTGAAATTACTGGTTAAATGAGACTTTACGACCTGATCACACAGTCTAGTAATCTGATTACTAGGCTGTGTGATGTCTCAGGATGACGTACGCAGTGAACTTTTTATTTATTTTTTATTATGGGCGGCCGTGTCGCTTAACATCAGGGAATGACTAGGTCATCCGGTCATTCAGTCTCATTAAACAAAAAAGCCTTTTACTGCTTTTACACATATATGTACATGGGAACTACGTATCATCCTTTTACCCCAAAATATATATACTAACATTCAACAAATGAATGTGTTTTATTCACATGCCTATTCGTTTATTTCTGTTTCCACATGTACATTATTGATCTTACATTAGACATATAGTTAGGTAACAACATGGACCCTGCTGGGCACTACCGATTGTATAATGAGGGTTTGTACCAAAACATCCACTCTAATACATTCCGATGTGTAAGTAGTGAATTTCTAGTATGCCAATTGCCTTTAAGCGCTATTTTAATAGACGTGGTTGCATTTGGGCAAGGCTCCCCTTCGAGATTCAAGTTCCAAATTTTATAAAAGAGAGCGGAATTGCTTATCAGTTTTGCCATCTGTATCGGCTGATTCGATGGAAGCGATAGATTTATTATATGGATGAGTATTTTAATTGGAGTTTATGTAGCGTGCTAAGAATTTCTAACACTTAAAACATGAAAGCTTTAAACTAATCTAAACCGTTATTCGTTATATAGACTCGCTGCAAAAGCTGGATTGATTTTAATTAAAAAAACTTAGGACCGCTCTTGTTTCTGTTATTGTACAAGTGATAAGGAAAGTTCAGACATGTTTTCAATATCATAGTGCTTATAACCAGCTACATAAAAAATTGTAGTGAGGGATAGAAGATAGTTGTTAAAAAATAAACATAATTAGTTATGAAACTTATACGTATATTGCAATAAATTATAGATCAACTAACATTCTGTCTTTCTTTGATATCACAAATTAATGGTGGTAGTATTGAAGAGCAGGAGCAGCCTTGACGTAGACGGGGGCAGCCTTGACGTAGGCGGGCGCGTGGGTGGGAGCGGTGTTGTGCACCACCGCGTTGAAGCCGTTGTGGTCATCAGCGGTGTACTCCACGGTGCGGATGGAGCCGTCAGCCTCGTGCAGGGAGTAGGAGCCCTTCACTACGTCACCGTCGCGGGACTCGGTCTGGGACTTGTTGTCGCCGGTGTGTCCATCAGCCACGTTGTAATTGTACTCGTATTTGGGGTACGCCTGTCAATGAGAAAAAACCATTTTTATCGTGATGCTCCAAATCCCGTAGACCAAAACAGTTTATGTTCCATAAAACATCAATACTTACGATCTCATCATCATGGTGAGCCAAGACTTTGGTGACGGGGGCGGCGTGGTAGGCGAGAGGAGCGGGGGCAGCGTGGTAAGCAACCGCAGCGGGAGCAGCATGGTAGGCGACGGGGGCTACCAATTTAGTTGCCTGGGGCTGGTCGTGGCGAAGGATGGTCTGAGAAGACACGGAGTTGGCGGCAGAGTAGTGGATGGGGGCGGCCTGGTAAGCCACAGCGGGAGCTGCGTGGTAGGCTACGGCAGGGGCGGCATGGTAGGCGACAGCAGGGGCAGCGTGGTAAGCCTGGGGTGCGTTCTCATCATGACGGACGATGCTCTGGGAAGAGACCGCAGCCGCAGAGGAGTAGTGTGCTGGTGCAGCCAGGAGACCAGCTTGGGATACAGCCACCAAGGCGCAAAGGGTTACAAGCTGAAACCAAATTAGAATGTTTAATATTACGGTCTAAAGAAAATTAAATTTGTATGATGTACTTTGCAAAATTGTATTTATAATTGTAATTGTAATTTTAATTGTAATTGCTTCCGTAGCAACTCTTTAACTCACTTTGCAGAACATATTGATTGTTTCTTTAGAATGATCAATGTGTTAATGATACTCATACAGTCAAAGTTCAAGTTTTTATACTGAATAATCTCAGTAAATCAGTTCGGTAAGAGTAGTGGAAGTTGTCAAACTGGCTGAGGGCGACCTTGTCCCGTGTCACATAGTCTTTGCGAATAAATCCATTCACTAATTATTTCGAAAGCGGTCCTTGTATGGATTGCAAATCTAAATCCTAAATTGTAACAAGCGGTTATATAAAATTATCGAGACTATAATGATTTAGTATAATAGTTAAGTTTTGATCATAACAAAAATTATCAAACGCATTGTCTATATTCACAGGACTATGGATACTAAAATATATAAGTTCTTGAGCTATGAAAATAATAGTAAAATATTTTACATTGCTTTTTTCAGCTCGAAGACTTTAGAAAAGTCAATAAAAGCATACAAAAAGTTTAGGTACATATATGTACAATAAAAGCTAACCGTTTCACGAGATAGTTTTAATGCACAAATGAACAAATTGTACAAATAAACGATGGGATGAGTCACTTCTAAAAGGTGTCTAGCCTGACAAAATATTTAACGCAACGCCGCTACGCGTAAGTGAATGTTTAGGTTCATATTATATCTGCTACGATAATACTTGACCCAAACCAAGGCCACCGTTAACTCGATACTACCTACAGCTTGCTTTGCTTCAGGTTGATCAGGCAAGTATGTATTAATATAAATACTCGATCTATGGACATGCAGTTATCATCTGTTCCTTGATCAATCAACACAACCAAATAAACATGTTCTCCAAAGTGAGTTGAAAAGAATATATGTGAATTTTTAATATCATTAGTTTATGAAAAACATTTACACATATTTTATTGTTTGATAAAGATATATAAATTAGAGCCCTAACAATCTTCAAGAAATGTGTACTTTGTTTTCAGTTGGTAGCCCTTTGCGCCCTGGTGGCCGTGTCACAGGCTGGACTCCTGTCCGCCCCGGCAGCGCACTACTCCTCAGCAGCTGCGGTCTCATCCCAGAGCATCGTTCGTCACGACGAGAATGCGCACGGCAACCTCGCCGTTGCCTCTCCCGTCGCCTACCACGCTGCCCCCGCTGCCGTCGCTTACCACGCTGCCCCTGCTCACCTCGCCTACCACGCCGCCCCTGCTCCTCTTGCCTACCACACTGCCCCTAACGCCAAGGTCCTGGCTCACCACGACGATGAGATCGTAAGTATCGCTCTCCTGTGAAAGACATTGTACTCTAATTTACTCGGCTTGAATCAGCTCAATAACACATGGTTTCCATGTTGACAGGCGTACCCCAAGTACGAGTACAACTACAACGTGGCCGACGGACACACCGGCGACAACAAGTCCCAGACTGAGTCCCGCGACGGTGACGTAGTGAAGGGCTCCTACTCTCTGCACGAGGCTGACGGCTCCATCCGCACCGTGGAGTACACCGCTGATGACCACCACGGCTTCAACGCGGTGGTGCACAACTCCGCTCCCGCTCACGCGCCCGCCTACATCAAGGCCGCACCCGCCCTCCAGTACTACCACCATTAACTAACGACTGATGTTATCACTACTTGTTGAATATTTATTTTAGGAAATATACGAATATCTTTAATTTATAGTTTTTATAAACACGATAGGATTTCACATAGTTATACAGAGGAAAAGACAACACACCTTTTTTTAAAATAATGCCTATGCAAAACAGCCCCTACCACGCAAACAATAACCGACATCCTGACAACCTGCGTGGCGTGGTAATAATCTGCGTTAATTTGTTGACAACCTTCTATGGGCAGAACTGGGCAACTCCTGTAGATAGCAAAAAAGCTATTAGATTGATTGTTTGCCCTTCTTCTGTCTGCTACGAATTTACGACGTTTATCTTAACCTTCTTAATAAATATCTCAGAATCATGTCTCATCCGGTACAAACGAAAAATGGCCCGAACGGGAAAAAAATGTAGTAATCATGTCTAGAGATTTACTAGTTAGTGTCCAGTGTATTCATTTGGCACAATACTTTGCCAACACGCAATAACTGTCGCTTGATGATCTTGCGTTATGCAGAAATAAAATAATTTGTAAAATAGTCTGCGTTATTCCGTTGTATGGGATGAGGCATCTGTACTGTAGGTATTATATTATCTGGGTCAGAATGAAATACTTAGGTACCTGCTTTTTTTGTATGAAACTTATTAACTCCATCTCCATCTTATTTATAATTTAAAAAAATGAAAAAGCAAAAACCTATAAATACCATAGCCTAGCTCCATAGCATTGGCATACGTGGTGGTTTGAAATATAACAGAGCATTGAGACGATCTCTATTCAAATTTTTCAAGGTATTGTGCAGAGCTTAATAATAATAGTACTGCTCATTTCTTCCCGTGTTTGGCTAACGTATGCCACCTTTTGGGTACCTACTACTACATCGTAAAGATCCTGAAATAACCGATGGTGATGGTAGAAAGGAAACGAAATAATAGTTATTATATTTTATACAAGGCAGCAAAGTTGGTTTTTGGCGCGAGTGCTTGATTTGAAATCTGAGCAAAAGAAGTTTATGAGGAGGTTACGAGGAAGTTACGAGGCCTCAGCGCTGAGCCTCAGCGCTGAGGCCTCGATTCAACCAACTTTTATTTGAAAATAGAACGGAAGTAGCGTCATCGTTTCTGCAAAAGGCATGAGCTAGGGGAGAGCTTTCCGTTCTATTTTCAAATAAAAGTTGGTTGAATCGAGGCCTCAGCGCTGAGCCTTAGCGCTGAGCCTCAGCGCTGAGGTCTCCTGAATCGCTATGCAGATGCCATTAGTCTAAACTGCAATTTATTAAGTCTACACGTTTATTATATTTTGATAAGTACCTATGTAACTTGCTGTATCTACAGTAAAATTGTAACTCAGCGGCAAAGATTTGTTTTCTGTCAATAAATGATTATTATTACTATTATTTTCTTATCCATTTCCATTCTCGGGTCTAGCCCGGACATTTGAGAGGCATTGGTGGGGCCGAAGCTAACACCAAGAGGCCTTTTTGGATATAAAGATAACTATAACACGGTCACACTATCCCTGGACCTGACGTCGATGGAGTCCTGGAGAGACAATGTGACCGTGTTTTACATATTTCTTTCTTACATGTTGGCATATTGATATAACTATTTTGTATAATATTAAGGTAAAAATATCTGGGCTATTATTGTGAACTTTTGGATGGATGGTGACATTGGGTTATGGAATGAGAGAACGGCACCTGCCAATTTTGTCTCATATCAAAATGTTTGAGGCAGGTGATGACTTGCCACCCACTAAATGGGCCTCCTGTAGTGGCTACCGCATATTGGTGCCGAGGAAGCAACATTGGTGTGGGTGGCTTAGGGTGTCGAGAAGTGTGCTGCACTTTCACTGAACGCTACTCGCGGCGTTATGCCCTTTAACACCTCAATCTACCTCAGATCTAATGTAAAGCTTAAACGATAGCCCAATACCTGTTTAAGTACACCCTGAAAGGATACGGTCTACGATAGATACCATTAAGCAAACAAGATGTATTTTCAGACAATTCCTGGGCCATTATTCCGTATCGATTCCTTACTTTGAAACCACGCGAATACCTCGTCTTACATAAGTAATCTGCAAAACTCTATTCTCTATGAAACGAAAACAAAACCGCGCGAAATGAATTTGGAATTGGCGCGATTTGAACTGTCAAAAATCATATGTTTTACCGAGACGCGTTCCGAAACATCATCACATCAAAAGATATGACCACTTATGTCAATATATTTTATTCAAAATAAAGATAACTTTAATGGGAAGTGAAGGTATATCTAACGCTGTAACACGATTTGAACAAGACACGATAACGACGTGGTTTCGTATCGTGTGGAATCTGTGTTTCCATAGAGAATAACCGCTCTGAAAAAACATAATCATCCCGTGGGGATGTTTCACACACACATCACACGTCATCAGTTGCAGACAGTTGCATACTGCTCGACTAGGTCTTCCCCAGAGATCACAACTTAAAAGCACGACCAGTGACATTTTATTAAACCAACATAGACAAAATGTCGTTTTTTTTTTCTAATATATTTATACATGGCTTATTCTAACAATATGCTACCCTGATTTCTAATCAGGATTTGGGAATTACTTAACTGAGCGTAAAATCTGTGGTGTAATACATAATAATCTGTAGGTAAGGCTTGGGTAAGGCCAAATCCACTAAAATTTAAACTATTAGTACGTAAGAAAAATAAAATCAATCACTCACGACAATAAATGTACAAATAAAAAAAATGCCTATAAAATAATGATATACCTAATTTTTTAGTATTTATTTCCTCTTCAATTAATAATTATTATGATGACACAATAGCTTTTTATTAATTGAAGTTTCATCGATACCGCCCACATGCAAGTGAATGTTGAAGTTCATGTGCCGATATGATAATATTCGACCCAAGCCAAGGTCGCCGTAAGAACCCACAGCTTACCTGTACCACTTCAGGTTTCTTCGAACTACTCATATAAATACTGCATCTTGGAACTAACAGTTATCATTCGTTATTTGATCAATCAAACAACCAAACATGTTCTCTAAAGTATGTTGTGATAATTTATTACTTAAAAAATATTTAAGCGTCATAAAAGTGATTTTTTTAATAATTGAGGAAGAATTAATAATAGATTTGAAGTAATGTGTTCTTTATTGTTTTTAGCTGGTAGCCCTTTGCGCCTTGGTGGCTGTATCCCAGGCTGGTCTCCTGTCCGCCCCAGCAGCGCACTACTCCTCAGCAGCTGCGGTCTCATCCCAGAGCATCGTCCGTCATGACGAAAACGCGCACGGCAACCTCGCCGTTGCCTCTCCCGTCGCCTACCACGCTGCCCCCGCTGCCGCCGCTTACCACGCTGCCCCTGCTCCCCTCGCCTACCACACTGCTCCTATTGCCAAGGTTCTAGCTCACCACGATGATGAGATCGTAAGTATTGCTTGCTCTGAAACACATTGCATTTATCTACTCGGTTTAAAGCAGCTCAGTAACACATAGTTTCTATATTGACAGGCGTACCCCAAGTACGAGTACAATTACAACGTGGCCGACGGACACACCGGCGACAACAAGTCCCAGACCGAGTCCCGCGACGGTGACGTAGTGAAGGGCTCCTACTCCCTGCACGAGGCTGACGGCTCCATCCGCACCGTGGAGTACACCGCTGATGACCACCACGGCTTCAACGCGGTGGTGCACAACTCCGCTCCCGCTCACGCGCCCGCCTACGTCAAGGCCGCGCCCGCCCTCCAGTACTACCACCATTAACTACCTGATTAACAACTGATGTTATTACTACTTATTGTTGACTATTTATTCTAGCAATATACGAATAAGTTCGAAATAAATTTGTTTTTTCAAAACTTTATTCACCTTTATTTAACTGCCTTCAAAAAAGGTGGTTTTGTATTTGCTCGTTCAAATCATACGCACGTTTGTATAGCATGGTTAAGGGAAAGATCAGAAAAACGAGATGCTTATTTTTAAAATAGGAAGATGTTTTCTAAGACTCTGCTTCATAATTTGTGATAGTAATGAAAGAAAAATTCGATTATTACCTCAGGTAGATTTTTTTCGAGTAGGGTTGAGTTGGGTCATAAATCAAATCAAGGGCAATACATGGGTGTAGAATATAGTCTAATATATTATCTGCATCTAGTTAAAGTAAAAATGTGACAATATAACATGTACTGACCACGGACGTGTATAGTATATCCTAGATCAATGGTACTGACCGAAAGTATTGACCTAATTATGTTCCAATGGACGGCGTCTAATGGATGGCGCATACTGTGTAATGCTGGACTCTATTTACCTAATTTGAAATTTCTTTTGAAAGAGGACTAGTATCTTTAATCATCAGGAAGTGTTTTATAACATCGTTGGATCGGGATAGGCTGTGCTATCTATGGCTAACTTCATTTTACTACAATAAGGGGAGACTATTTTTTTTGAACGGGCTAATGCTGTTGGTCTCTACCGACCTTTATAGCGTCACCGGGCGGTAGGGCAGGCGCTTAAAGCACCCAGCCGACAAAAGTGGGCGGCAACTAGCTCAAGGGCAACCCTGAGGTGCGAGCCTCGGCTTGGGCTGTTGCCGGGATAAGAGGATCGAGAAGGCTACGTCCACTGGAGGAGTGGACCCTATGGAAAATCGCGACCATTCTAGCTAACCTACGGGGGGTACGTCGACCTCGCCGGCGGGGTCGGTGTCTGATTGTGTTACGCTGATATCCTATACCGGTGCCGAAATCGGTACCTAAGCCAGAAGGGCTCGACTGGTCCGGTGATCCTAGCGCAGCCGAAACAACAGCTGCTATAGGATCTTCCGGGTCTCTCAAGACCTGTCTTGGGCGGCGGCGACGGGGTGGACGGGGTGGGTAGTGAATAAGGTGAGACCACGGTCAGTCTTACTAGGTGGTAGGACTTTCTGCAAAGTTCGTCTAGGTAGGTACCACCGCTTTGCCAGGTATTCTGCCGCCAAGCAGTAGTGTGCAAGCACTACTATGTTCCGGTTTGTAGGGCATTGTAGCTAGGGAAATTACTGGGCAAATGAGACTTTATGACCTGATTACCCAGTCTAGTAATCTGATTGCTAGACTGGGTGATGTCTCGGGATGGCGTGCGCAGTGCAGTGTCACGCGAAACTTTATTATTTTAAAGTTTCGAGTGACACTGCAACTGTTATGGGTGGCCGTGTTGCTTAACATCAGGTGAAGGACTAGCTCGTCACGTCACTCATTCACATAAAAAAAAAGTCTATCTATGGCAAAAAAATACGTTTTGAGATTGGATATTTTGACGAACACGTCCCTTGCAAATACATTCGTTTAAATTAAAAATAAATCCCTGAATAGAATAAAGATTTTTAAATATCTGAACCATAGATTTATATATCAGGATATGCCCGAAGGAACATTTTATTTTATCAAAATGGCGTGGGAAAAGTCAGCGCCATGTATTAGATTTCGCGTGAACTACGACAAGTTGAGAAAATTAGGTGCCTATCGCTGCCATTATGTCCGTCAATGTTAATGTTTACAATGATTATTCCAAATATAAATTCGATTATTTTGTTCCAAAACAGAGTGTAATATTGAAAATATTGAATTACTTGAGGTAAGAAACTTGGTCTTTCTTTTTACTGCACTTATGAGTATAGATTGTGCAACCCTTCACAATACAACTTGGCATATTTTGTTTGTGACATTCGACCGATGCCTTCTATCTAACTTCCATCACAGACTGAGCGCTAGTGGATGCCAATCTGTGAAGATGGCTCCCACTTTGAAGCGACGTTTTAACCTGTCATTAGGCCTGTCCTTAATATATATGTCTATGGTCTGAACAGATTTTCTTGAATGAAAGCTAAGAATATTTTTGAAAATCTTTTTACCTGATGCAATGTGACGTTGCGGTCTACGATGGTAAATTGGGAATTAAAAATAAATAGCTGTACATGGATTTTCATTTTATTTGGCCAAATAAATCCCAAAATTATAAGTAAGAACATGTTTTAAGGTAAGCAACGCATCAGTGGCACGTCTAGTGTTACAGATGTCCATAGGCTACGGTGACCTCTTCCCATCAGGAGGGCCGTATGCTTGTTTGCTACTTATAGCATAAAAAAAAATTTACTCATTGGGAGCTTTCGGTGAGCGAGTTTGACTTGAACTTGGCTGTTTTTAGTGCTATGCAAATTTTTCCACGGTTTTTCTGCAAGTTTTAGAAAATATTATTATTTCCCCATTTACCTTCTTTATGGGAATGCAATAATTAAATAAAAGCCAGAAATCCAATTTAACTACCGGATAATTGAAAATAAGATCTATGTATGCATTCCTGGGCATAAGACTTCCTCTATATCAGGGGTGGCCAAACTTTTGAAGTATGCGGTCTACTTTATGATTCGAAATAGCCCAGCGGTCTACCGATACCCCCCCGCCCCAGCAATTGTTTTTTTTATAAATATTTTAAAAGCGGTACTGTTTCTACTGATTTAAGTAGGAGTAAACAATTTCTCACTTAATTTTTTCTGCTTGTCGGTCTGTCTGTCCCTTAGAACACGCATCACTCAGGGATAGATCCAAGGTTTCATTTTGGACATTCATTGTGGGGCATTCTGACAACATTGGGGGGTAGTTCATACTTGGCTATATTTGCGAGCAAAACTTAATCGAAAACATTAAAAGGCTACGTTACCAAAACGCGAGCGCAGCGAGCGTGAAAAATCAGAGTTTTTGGACGACAGAAATGAACGCCACCGTAACAGGAGGGGGAAAGCAATAAGAAATGCGCGAGCGTAGCGAGCGCGAAAATTTTTGAAACATGTACTTGCAGATTACAGAAAAATAAGTTCATAATGGGTAGCAATTTATCTCAATTAGGAAAATAGGAAAAGATCGTAAAACATCAGCGCGAGCGCAGCGAGCGCAAAAAATCAGAGGGTTAGGACTGTCAAAATGAACGCCACTGTATTAGGAGGAGCATATCCATAAGAACAGCGCGAGCAATAAGGTAGTAAATTTGCCTTTATACAAAAACGAACGAGCAAAGCTACGGCGTGAAATTATTTTTATCCATCGATTTGCAATTATTCAATAAGGATCGATAGCAATTAATTCTATCTAATTGCTTTTAGAATGTGTGGTGGTTTAGCACCTATGCTGTGTAAAATTGAACACTTAAATTGACTCGAAAGTATGGAATTCCAATTTTTGCCTCGCCGGCTACCGCAAATGCCTTCGCTGTCGACCGGTCGACCGCGGCCGACGCTTTGGCCAACACTGCTCTATATCATTTACCAATATTTACATGTTGGTACATTGTTAATAGGTAAGCTTCTTCTGTTCATGAAGAGTTCTTTACGTCTATTAGTAAGTATGAGAATTCAAAACTAAATCGCGTAAAGGCGTAGGTGTATAATGTATACATATTTTATAGCAAAATATATCACAAAAGAAGAAAATCAAAATAGGTTCGAACTTATTCGTATATTTGCTAGAATAAATAGTCAACAATAAGTAGTAACAACATCAGTCGTTAATTAGGTAGTTAATGGTGGTAGTACTGGAGGGCGGGCGCGGCCTTGACGTAGGCGGGCGCGTGAGCGGGAGCGGTGTTGTGCACCACCGCGTTGAAGCCGTTGTGGTCATCAGCGGTGTACTCCACGGTGCGGATGGAGCCGTCAGCCTCGTGCAGGGAGTAGGAGCCCTTCACTACGTCACCGTCGCGGGACTCGGTCTGGGACTTGTTGTCGCCGGTGTGTCCGTCGGCCACGTTGTAGTTGTACTCGTATTTGGGGTACGCCTGTCAAGGTGGAAACCATGTGTTACTGAGCTGCTTTAAGCCGAGTATATTCATGCAATATCTTTAATAGGAGAGCAATACTTACGATCTCTTCATCGTGATGAGCCAGGACCTTGGCGATCGGGGCGGTGTGGTAGGCAAGAGGAGCAGGAGCGGCGTGGTAGGCGAGGGGAGCAGGGGCGGCGTGGTAAGCGACGGCAGCGGGGGCAGCATGGTAGGCGACGGGAGAGGCAACGGCGAGGTTGCCGTGCGCATTCTCGTCATGACGGACGATGCTCTGGGATGAGACCGCAGCCGCAGGAGAGTAGTGCGCTGGTGCAGCCAGGAGACCAGCCTGGGACACGGCCACGAGGGCGCTGAGAGCTACTAGCTGGAATCAGAAAGATTTTATTTAACCAACGCAATCATATCTCTTGCAATTTGCAAATATTTTGTTCAATGCTTAATACTGTTTTATTGTATTTAAAACTAGTATTAAACTCACTTTGGCAAACATATTGATTGTTCTTCTGTTGTGTGCTAACACTGAATGATAACTGATGTAATTTGTTAGCATTTATATACTTACTTGAACACGTTTTGGCTAACCGACCGACCTCGCCTTAGGTCATATTTGAGGGATCAGGCTTTGCGCCTGCCTACACTTTATTACTTTCAAATTCATACCGACGTCGTGGTTCATAAGTTATATTTAGAAGATTCTTATTAATTAATCCTTAAAGTAGTAGTTTCATTTAACCTGACAATAATGAAAAAAATAGCTTGGATGCACAGAGCTAGGATTCGTTACTGAACAGATAAAAATAGAAATTATAAGTACACTATTTCTTGTCTATTTTAATATCTCTATATTTGGGCTTTATCAGAAGCTTCCCAAACTCAGAACCCACCAAGGAAATCGGCTAATTGTATTATTTTAATGGACGTAGGTAACGGCAACGGCAAAATAAAAATGTGATAAGGGTATGTTTTGTATTTAAATTAGGTTTTGATGACACTTGAAATACGAATAAATCAGCCCAAAATAAGATTTTTAGTTATACATGTTTTAAACCAATGCATAATTCACTCCCTAATAGGTAAACTCAATAGTTAGAATTTTAAGTTTTTGGGCGATTTCTGTGTTTTTTATGGTTATGTTGAACTGCCGTCACCGGTCACCAAACAACCCGAAACAATAGATTTTCTATTATTTTAAGTCCTAAATTAGAAGTTAAAGTGTTAAATAATAAAGTGATCCTAAGAGAATCCCCTTTTATAACGGGAACGGAAACCTAAAATTTACGAATAAATACTAAATATACATAAAAAGTTTAATAGCAAAAAATAAACAAATAAATAATTCAAATTGGCTTATCATTGGTTGGTAATTCCCTACATTTTGAGGTGTAGTTGACCCAAAAAAATTGACGTGAGAGAGGGCTTAAAAATATTATAGCGTATTTAGCAAATTTTCTTTGTAGTGTTTCTTATCGGGATATAAAAACGTTTTCTCTGGAGGTGCGATGTTTGGTTTGAAGTATGATCGCGTAAGAACCGCCGGTTTTGACAGTTTTCCCAAATCAAAGCGCGGTAAGTAAGGTGCTTTCTTTAGCACGTCACTCTTAGCTTGTGGGGAATGAAGAGGTGCCTTGTGCAGCTGGCTAGCAATGCTGTAGACACGCGCGATATTTAGATGAAGGCGTTGGCCATGCTGGTATGATGGCAAGGGTTTTTCACTGGCTAAATCATTGTGTAACCTGAAAAATGAAAATCCGTTAAAGACATTTGATAATAAAGATATTACCACCTTATTATTCACCTTAAGTATCATTTACACTTTAAAATAATTCCCATGACATTTGATTATATATTTAATTATACGTGAATTAGCATTGTAGCTTACGAGTAAGAAAATGGAAGAGATCTTGTGTCCATTGGAGGGGCGACGTTATATTGGGGTGCTATGTATCCCAGTAAACTATATTTTTCTGTTGTTGGTTTTTCTTCACCTCTAGTACAGGTTACTTCATTATTTAGAGAGTTCAGATTTTTCTGGTAGTAAGCATATTCCGGCCTTTTCACCTGAAAATAAGAGGTCGTAGAGGTTTTAGCGTAATATAATTGCATTAATTTTACAATGTTCATCTACTGCATTTTTATTGACTGATTATGACGATGTTGATGATAACATTGACCAGCTTACGTTATATTGGGATGATATTAACCCCTTATAATTATATTCTTCCGTTGTTGGTTGTTCTTCAGTTCTAGTAGGGGTTGGTTCATTAATAAATGAATCTTGCTTTTTATGGTAGTAAACAAACTTTGTAGTTTTCATCTAAAAAATAATGTTGCATTGTTTCAGTTAGCTTGTATATCAGACAGGTTTACCAATAGGCCATTTTTCACCAACAATTTGCAAGGTGAGGCCTTGTGCACTCAGATTAATTATTACAGCTCTCAATTAATGATCAAATGAGGCAGCTGGAACCTGGAACGCATATTTAAGTAATTGGCGACAGGTTCTTTACTTGCGAATGGTAGCTATAGCCGAGCAGTATGTACTAGAAAACGCCCCCGCAATGTTCTGGTCTAGTTCATAAGTCGTCATCAACACCTACTGAGGTATCATCACTTCAAAAATTATAGATAATAAAGGAGATGATGATGATGTATTTTTATTATCCCTATAATCGTCATCCATATTTTTTATGTAAGAAGTTGAAATAACAACCAGTACAAATAAAAAAAGGCTTTTAAATTACAAACCTGTTCCCTGCTGTCGATTTCTTCATGAGCTTTAAATGGATCGACATGTTCCGAAATAACTCTATTTGGTGATAATACTTCTACGTTATGCCCTGGTATAAACGATTTATAATTATGGTTGTGCTTATCAACGTTTTCTTCTAGCCGCGGCTCCAGATGGTTTTTTTTCCTTATGGCTTTCGTCGAGTAAACGTGACGCCCGTTTTCGATTAGATGAACTACTGTCTTTTTCTCCATTAGGTGTGTCTCTTTCTTTCGATCTTGATTTTCTTTGGGTTTTGTTTCATGAGAAAGAGGAGCATATTGAATTATAGGGTACCTTACAGGTTCTGAGTTATGTTGACGGTATATTGTTCTCTCAGGTTTTGTATTTTTTGTGGGCTTCTCTTGATCGTGCATAGCGCTGTAACGATACGATACCGGCACGTCACGGCGAAAGATATGTGACGAAACAGAATACTGTCGTTTATGGTTCCTTGGAACTCCATGTACATTCACTGATAGTATTGACAAAAGTGCTACTACCTAAAAAAACAAAGATAATTACAGTCACTATGCTTCTATCAAAATATTTGTATAATATGCCCAGCTACAATAATTTACAGGTTACCATATATCCCGCTAGTTCACATTATTGTAGTTTTCGCTTATCACTGAACTTACTTTATGACATATCTGGCGAAGTTCCATGGCAAGTAGGTACCTACTATGGTACTTGAAATGATCACTTATATAAAGGGTAATCACATAGAGATATCTGCCGTTACATATCAATATTTGAAGTTGGTGGAGTAATTAATAATTCTCAATTTATGAACCGCGATTCCTGAAACAAATTAAAAGATCTTTCACATTTTCTGACTTCCTACCACGCGTCGCGTATTGTGTCAAATAACTGATAGACTGATTGGTTTGATAGATTTATTGAATAATGTTTACACTTGATGATGATGCTATCAATGAGCTATTATTCATGTCACCTATTGTTCGATTTGGATGCAGTTTTTATTACATCAACCCTTTCATTTAATTCAATCTCGCCTATAAACACGTTTGGTAACCGCCCGTCATATTATTATGGCGGTTAATGGCAAAGTAAATTGCGCTTAGTGTTTCCAATTATCGAAAAAAACCAGCTTGAATGCAGCTGGTTTTGGTGATGTGTAATAGCATTATAGCGAGGATAAAATATAATCACAAAAATATAGCCACAGTAAAAAGTTTTATTTGAAATGGTGTATAGTTGTAATTTATTGTCTTTAAATTTTGCATTTTACCATAGTCTGAATACTTATATAAAAATAGAAAAAAAAAAAAACGAAATCTGCTCAAAAATCATGGTTGCTGAAACTAGCTTGAAGCCAATGGGATATGTAGAAAATTACCTACGAAATAGGTACTCTTTATTTTTATCTCGCTAATGGACCATTAGCGAGATAAAAAGAAATGAGATAATCCCCCGATGATGAATTGAATGAATTGAAGTCATGTATTAGATGAAATGTACTAACAAAATCTTCCACATAGCTCTCCGAGACCAATCGCTACTTCAACAAGTGACCGTGAAATAGAAGAACCGAAGAAATACACGTGCTTGACCGCAAGTTCTTTAAAATAAATCAAACTTCCAAATCCAGTAAGATGATGACCTGCAATGTGGATTTCATATAGATTTATTATCTGTTATTATTTAGCTTGCTCCAACTTTTAGTTTCCTCTACTTAGTTTGTGTTGTAGTTCTACTAGATATAGGAAGGCTAAGATTGAGTTTAGTCATTCCATCAAAACTGGGTAAACAAGGGAAAAACTTGAAATAGGTAACGAAAGCAATAATCAAACGAATATAAGCCAAAGTTTTGATTTATGATACCAATAAAGATGCTGTACTGGAAAATCACAATGCATGAAATAAAATTTTTGCTGTTGAAATAGATGTCGAAGTAATTCACATGATACAAGATTTTTCCAATCTATGGTTAATAAAAATGTTATTAAACAACAAGCAAACTGTTATCTTGAATTTGTATAATCGCACTCGTTTTTTTCACAAGAATTTTTAGGGAATTCTTTATTCTATATTTCTTCTATATTTTGCATTATTTGTTTTGTACAAGTTTTGTATCTGAAAATGTCACTAAAACAAAGTTGTCAAAAAATTGTCAAATTTTATTTTTTGTTTAGGTTTGGTCACAGAGTACATTGGTAAAAACGGTTTGGTCGAGGTAGATCTCACAATATTTATTCAATAAAGTCAAAATGCAAAACAAATAACTCTTTTTCTAAAATAGTAAGACTTATTAATGATATTATTGATATTATTATAGTACTAGCTGCGCCCCGCGGTTTCACTCGCGGATTAAAAGTAGCATATGAGTTAGCTAAAATTATAATTTGTTTTTGTTTAGCCATTGCACCGTCAAGTAGGACCAAATATACGCCGCAACTTTCGCATTTATAAGATTAGGATTAAGGATTACCCGTGGCTTGAAATTTTTTGTTCTTGGTAAAAAAAATTGTCCCTCACAGAACAGTAAAAACGCCAACTTTTATGGCAGATCACCTTCGGCTGCAAAGTCACTCTTGCGGGGTCGCTTGAGGCCCAGCGAACAGAGCAACCTCGAAAAAAAAAGCCAACTTTTATGACAGGTCACCTTAGGCTACAAAGTCATTCTTGCAAGCGAACAGAGCACTCTGGAAAAAAAAAAACGCCACCTTTTATAACAGGTCACCTTCGGCTACAAAGTCACACTCACGAGCGAACAGAGCACCCTCAAAAAAAACGCCAACTTTTATGACAGGTCACCTTCGGCTACAAAGTCACTCTCGCGAGCGAACAGAGCACTCTGGAAAAAAAACGCCAACTTTTATAGCAGGTCACCTTCGGCTACAAAGTCACACTCGCGAGCGAACAGAGCACCCTCAAAAAAAAAACGTTAACTTTTATGACAGGTCACCTTCGGCTACAAAGTCACTCTCGCGGGCCGCTTGCGGCCCAGCGAACAGAGCACTCTTGAAAAAAAGCCACCTTTTAGCAGTGGTCGCCTTCACTACAAACTGCCCCTCGCGAGCCGCTTGCGGTAGAGAGCTATTGTGTTATTAAATATCATCCAAATTAGCTTAGTAATAGAAAGTTGAGTGACAGGTAATGTTATCCTACAGGAACCATACATTTATCCCGGGATGGGGAAAAATCATTTTTAGTATATAGTGCTGCTTTTGATTTTACTAATTTTCATCCATTTTAGTTGCGTAATGTCGAAGTTAAGTGATAATGCTATCCCACAGGATCTATTTAAGTGTCCGGGTTGATAAATTTTGTCTGTCAGTACATATTATAGACATATTTAAATTAATATAAAGAAAATTTATTGACTTGAGTTTGTAAAGATTTGCTGCGGGAACGGGTTACTTTTCTGGGATAAAAAGTATGGTATGTGTTAATCCAGTATATATGCTATCTCTATTCCAAATTTCATCCAAATCCGTCCAGCCGTTACGACGTGAAGAGGGAACAAACACACACACACACACAAACTTTCGCCTTTATAATATTAGTGTGAAGTGTGATAGTGTGATGTGATGTGATGTGATGTGATGTGATGATGTAGGTATATTATAGGATAATGTAACTCTAAGAATAAAATATTCATAGATATAAAAAACACGCTTGAAGATTCATGATCACCTGAATTAAAGACAATTTTAACTTTTGTGCGAGACCCAACTGAACCGAAGTTTAGTATCATCCCAGTATACGATTGGTAGAAGCGGAAATCTCTCTATCTAGATTGAAATAGTCAAAGTTAAGATAAAACAAGAAAAACACTGAGTAGATTTGCAGTGTTTATCAATTAGTAGATACCTATACCTCCCCAAGAGCATTCATACATTAGGTAAGAGGAATAAATCAAAATTAATGATGTTTTCTTTTAGGTACTTAATTTACTTTTCCCTGGCTACTTTTACTCCTACAGCATCGCTTAAACGATATACCATTTTTAATGGACGCATAAAGTGTATGCCCTGTTATAGACTATTTTTGTGACGAGTAGGTATAAGTAGGTACCTTATTTAATGCACCCTAGATTTATTTGGTTATTAATTTTGCCAGATATACAATAATATATTATCAGTATTATACCACAATGACAATCTCCATCATGGTGATGATGACGATGATGATGATATTGTTGAACAACAATGGTAACAAGTCCTTTTTTAAATTAATGTATTACGATCAAATTCATCTAAATTATATTACTGTGCAATTAATTCTTAGAAAACAAGTTGATAACACAAGAGTGTAGGCTAATGCCCCGAGGCGCACTGGTTTGGTCCAAGACACGAAATATTTCAGTTATAATTATTATGTGATCAGTGATAATTTTAATAAAGGTTTTTTTAATAAGCATAGATAGGCATACTTACTCGTGAGACGTGACGTGAGATCGTGGTCAAACGTAAGTAACGTTTGACCACGATCTCACTTGATGGTAAATTGCAACGCAGTCAACGAAAGAGTATGCTTGCCTAGAAGATACATGGTTTACTCTAACCTTAAAATCTCTCAGATTATATTCGGCAAGAAACAATAATGCTGTTAAGTTGTTCTATTCATTTTCTGATCAAATAGGTAAACTACCTTCAATCGCCTGTAATAGAACATACTTGGATGATATTATACATAGTTTTTCTAGTTATTTTAATATTAAAACCAAACTATAGTAAACTTTGATAATCTATGTGACAAATCTAAATTCAAACTTTTAAATAGAAAAATAATCTTTGAACTCAGTTTACGAAATAATATACGCTTAAGTTTCTCTCAGACAAGAAAAATAAAATTATTTTATTTTTCCCGCTACCGCTTATACCTTATATTTTGGATCTGGTGGTTGAAAGATACTTGCTTAATTTTAATATAATACATACGGATAACGTAACGTATCACGCCGCCAGTCAGTCAACTATGCGGCTTGTTATCCCTGACCTTAGAACTGGGTCACATTTATTTTGAGAACTTTAGACATGTGGTGCACCTTGGTAGACAAATTGGTAGTAACTTTTTATTCCCAATTTAAAATATTAATAATTAAACAGTACCTCAGTTCATTTTATGAATTCTCGGGATTTTAAGGATAATAAGTAATATTGTTTTTTGTAGGGCGCCCTGCGGCCAGGTGGAGTGACGACTTACGGAAGGCGGCTGGTAGAGACTGGATACAGAGAGCTGAAGACCGAGCTCAGTGGCGTGCTATTGGAGAGGCCTATGTCCAGCTGTGGACGAGAGTAGGTTGATGATGATGATGATGATTGTTTTATGAAACTCACAAAAATGTGCATCTTTGTTATGTTTACTATAGAAATAATGAAATTGTTGAGTTATGTGCGAAAGCACTCACTTTTACAACCAAGAAGGAAAAATTCACAAAATTTTGATGTTCGTGTTATCTGCCAACCAGCATTAGGTCAGCGTGCTAGATTAATGTGGGTAAGTATACTCTCTTTTGTAAGAGTATAGGCCCGAGCCCCAGCAAGGCAATGTCTTGGGCTGATGACGAATGAGTTACTCATTAGATACGTTTCCTATTGTTAATGTGGAGAAGTGTCTATAACTGAACAATTCCAAAGTAGATATGCCATAGAGCCCAACGCTCTCATCATTCAAGCTTTGCCATAGAGCCCTAAAAATTCTAATAACACCAGCCAAGTGCGAGTTGGACACGCACGAAGGGTTCCGTACCATCTATAAAAACGAGCAAAATAATCACGGTTGTTGTATGAGGGCCCCCTTAAATATTTATTCTAATCTGTTCTTTCGTATTTGTTGTTATAGCTTCAACAGAAACACATCATCTGTAAAAATTTCAACTGTCTAACTATCACGGTTCATGAGATGCAGCCTGGTGACAGACGGACAGACAGACAGACAGGCAGACAAACAGACAGATGGACAGACAGCGGAGCTTTTTTAATAGGGTTCGCTTTACCCTTTGGGTACGGAACCCTAAAAAATAGACTCACGCATAAGCATTGACATTGGGACCATCTTCGGTAATATTGCACCGCGGATGTGAATGAATGAATCATACTCATGCCTTACGTAATGTGATGAGTTCGAAGACACGAAGATCACGGTCACTATTATAATAACTTTGATCTGTATTTATACAAACTAAACTATGTTATAGGTGATATGGAAGAAAAGCCTTGAAGGACTTTGGACTTTGGTTGAGTGTGTGCGTTTTGCACAGTGTATTGTATTGTGGGTCCTGCTCAACATAATCCAATAAGGCGTAAATGATTGTGTGTAGAGTGTGTAGTTGTGTACACGAGTTAAGAAATACCTAATGATAAGTTCGTTTTCATATATATATATGTCGTGTCTAAATAAGTTCACTGTAATTAAGCTTGATCTACGATGGAGCTTAAAATTGGATTAGTGCTCTTAACTAAAGTTTTATACAGTCAAATATAGCCGTTAGATCCAGGCGTATGGGCGTGTAATATAATCATAATGGAGTAAAACAGCATAAATCAATAGTCCACGTACAGATATTAGAATAGTAGGTTCAAGATAACACACAGGTATTACACGCACATTTCTATCCAATTTAGAAGTGTGACTTGTAATCTGTTGCCATTGCTGTCCGTGGACTATTAAGAAAGCTCTCATTTGTGATGTAGTTGACAGTTTCATGACCTGCCAACCTTGCTGCACCCAAAATGTTACCGCATGGTATAAAAACGGCACTTAACACATTGAGAGTATCAGTTGTACTGTGTCATACATACCAAAATGTTCTCCAAAGTAAGTGGTTAAAGTGATCAGTGGTAGCTCAGTTATATAATTGTGTTGATTAGTGCAGATAAAACAGTGAAGTTTGTTTGCAGATCGTGTGTCTGAGCGCAGTCCTGGCGGTGTGCGCCGCTGGACTCCTGCCCGCCGCTCCCGCGCACTACTCCTCCGCGGCTGCCGTCTCCTCGCAGAGCATCGTGCGCCACGACGAGCACGCGCCCCAAGCCAAGCTTGCCATCGCCGCGCCCGTAGCGTACCACGCGGCTCCCGCCGTCGCGTACCACGCAGCTCCCGCTGCTGTAGCGTACCACGCAGCTCCCGCTGCCGTCGCCTACCACGCCGCCCCCGCCCACTACTCTGCCGCTAACGCCGTGTCCTCCCAGAGCATCCTGCGCCACGACCAGCACCAGGCCACCAAACTGGTAGCTCCCGTCTACCACGCTCCCGCTGCCGTCGCCTACCACGCTGCTCCCGCTCCTCTTGCCTACCACGCCGCCCCTGTCGCTAAGGTGCTCGCGCCCGCCCACAAAGTACTCGTCGCCGGCCACCACGAGGAGGAATACGTGAGTATATTGTTACAAAAGCTGCCACTAGGTAATAAGGAGTCAAGTGACGGTAAACGTGACGTGACACTTGTGTATGTTACAGGCTCACCCCAAATACGACTTTGCTTACTCCGTCGCTGACGGACACACCGGCGACAACAAGTCCCAGCACGAGTCCCGCGACGGTGACGCCGTGCAAGGAGAGTACTCACTGGTGGAGGCCGACGGTTCCGTGCGCAGGGTGCAGTACTCCGCCGACGACCACCACGGTTTCAACGCGGTAGTAACCAACTCCGCGCCCGCACACCATGCTGCGCCTGCGCATCACGCTGCTCCTCTGCTCCTCGCACACCATTAATTCCGTGAAACTAGTCAACTGGATTTGATGTACCTTCTTGTTTTAAAGCCATGATACGCTCTGTAAATAGTTCTTTTATATTTATTGAATAAAGCAAATTGTTGAAGAATTAAATTTTTTGGTTGGAAACTACCTATAGGTTGTGTAAACCCTCAGTCAATAACTTTTATTGAGTTACATATAGGTACTTAAAAAAACCCACAACAAAGTCGGTAGTTTGTACTGTGTATTTGTATAATTATTATAAATAGTATTCTATGGTAAAAATCAATTAAACATTTTTCGCCTTTGCCTCAGAACTTTTCCACCAGTCCTTACTTTTGGCTGATTATTAATGAAAAGGCATGTGAAACTCGTATTGAATTAGACTAACCTCCTGTCTTTTTTAAGCCTACCTACAAAAATTATTGCAAAACGAATGCAATTATTATGTTTTTTATTCAAAAGATGAGGTTACACGCTCAGGCCCGTATTACAGAACAATGCTTAGTCATCGAACGTGCTAATGTCGAATTTTTATTGAAAATGATCAATTTGTGTACGACATCTCGACTTGAGCATTGATTAACGACTGAGCAATTGAGCATCGTTCTATACCTAATACGGGCCATAGTCGTTAAATGACAGTAAAATTGTCACAATGTAATTGATAGAAGTAGACTAAAGAAATTGTAGAGTAAGTAGCCTGTATTGTACGATGAAGTCATTAATGAATCTAGGTGTTGTAGTGATGTGGTAATTTTATGAACTTGTAGTCATTTTGTGAGTTCGCCTCATTTTGTGAAGTAAACCTACGATATAATTACGACGTGGTCGTTTTGCGATCTCATCAATCTAATACTTTACCCCTTTATGTCATGTTGGAAGATTGGAGGAAGATAAATAAGTAGGCTAGTGCGGCCTGTATGTATAGGCACAGTCCAATATGTTTTTATATAGATAGTGTAGGTAGTAGCAGTGCAGTAGTAAATTCCCATAAGTACATATTTTAACAATTTTTTAACCTCCTTCAGTGTTAATTGTCAAAAAACTAGAAGGTATCATTTCTTTTATTTTATACTTGTTTGTAAGAGTTAAGATTCAAAACGATACGTCACGAAATGTAGGTTTTTTATTCAATCGTTTTTTATCCTTTTCAACTGCTTAGGGGTTGAATTATAAAAATCTTTTTTAGCACGCTCTTACGTCGATAAAATAAGCCAAATTTCAAGTCTTCACGCTCAGTGGTTTGGGCTGTATACATTTTATCTGGGACAAAGCCTTTTAAGTAATAAAAAGAAGATACCTGAAGAATAAAGGCACTCTGCTCGTTCTATATATCAAACAGGTATAGAAGAAATACTAACTTATCTAAAGAGCATTAAACATTTTTGTATGGAGTTTGGCCGGGCACGATCCGCCATTTAAAAAAATCACTATTTATTGGCCAGTGATAAAACTAGTGTCAATTGATATAAAACATTATAAGGAACAAAAAATGTTTGGTGAAAAATGACCTAAGTGATATACTTTCTGAGATATATGGGAATGAAATTATTACTTTTTACACCAAACGTTACTTATAATTTCAGTGCCAATATACAGTAGCGCTCATAGGGAAGGACTACTAGCCATTCCTAACTGCATAGCGATTCAGGAGACCTCAGCGCTGAGGCCTCGATTCAACCAACTTTTATTTGAAAATAGAACGGAAATAGCGTCATCGTTTCTTCAAAAGGCATGAGCTAGGGGAGAGCTTTCCGTTCTATCTTCAAATAAAAGTTGGTTGAATTGAGGCCTCAGCGCTGAGGTCTCCTGAATCGCTATGCTGATCGGTATTAAGAAACGTTTATTGCTATCGCTCCTTTGATGGGTGACCGATAAAAAAAAAAGGTATTTACAACTGAACACTACCGTGCTTCGTAAGACAATAATCATTAAGCTATGCAATGAGCCTTTGGGCTGACGCTAGGGGCTGCCCACTTCCTAACAATAATCGCTATAGGTAAAAGAACATGCGCATTAGATCATAAATTTGTCTTCTCATTTTCGTCTGTTGGGAAACCATATTGAGGTCATTGAGTGGTGCTTAGATCTAGCGGCTTCTGCATTATGACTATACCATCGGCAAAGTGGAGATGAATAATTACGGGCTATTGATAAACTACTTGTTGTTAATCGCAGCAATAGTGTTTGAAGAACCGATGGGCGATGCAGCTGTAAGGTTATGATAAAAATTAATAGTAAAATACCAGATACCGTACACTCCATATGGTAGCTGGTATTGTACCATTAATTTTTGTATAATTATGACCACGTGTTGGCAGCATGTATTATGCTGTCCACTCATTATCATGTTTGACATGACTGTGTTTTACTGCTTGTGTAAGGACATTAACGTCTAAGTTTGGGATGCTTGCGCAGTTAATGCCGCACACTACTACTTTTAAGACCACGAACCGGAAGATGCAGCGTAGGCAACCCACTCGGTGGACCAAAGACATGGTCAAAACAGCGGGGAGCCGATGGATGCAGTAGGTAAGCAGCCACTCAAAGTGGCTTTCTATCGGGGAGGCATATGTTTAGCAGTGGACCTCTTTAAGCTGATGATGATGACTACTATTTTAAGCTTCATTACTCTACAGTTGCACTACAAGTATATCATAGATAGATAGATTAACTCTTTATTATACACCAAATAAACTAACATACAAAAAGAAACAAAACTTAATTTACTTATAATGCTAGTACAACGGGCGGTCTTATCGCTTAAAGCGATTTCTTCCAGACAACCTTGGGATGGAGAGGACTTTGAAAAATTAATTTAAATCATAGTTAAGTATGAAGAAAAACATTCTAACACAAATATCTCAGAAAGTGTACAATTTTTTAATGGAATTTTTGTAGCCACTTTTTCCTATCGATTGACACTAGTTCCATAAAAGGCTATGAAATCGTGTTTTTTTTCAAAATGGCGGACAGTTGGACAGTCCAAAAAAGTTAGTGCTCTTTAGTTACAAAAGGAGCTTTAATTAAGCATTCATTTTAATAACTTGTAATAATAATATCCAATGCGTTTGAAGGTGAAGGATACTTGGTATCTTAGAAAATTTGAGCTTATCACGAGGGCACAATTACGCCAAATGTCATATTCTAAAGTACCTGCCATGTATAACTATATTCAGCTATTATTATACCTCCATAGCTTTATCTCCGATATTTAAATTTGATTTGAGCTGTTGGAAACAATCTAATTTATAGACTAAAAGAAATATAAAAGAAGCAGTTCTGTTTGAATATTTGATTTAATAAATTAGACTTTAGTATCGATCTTACTTAAAACTAAAAGATTTCGGTTTCAGTTCTTAATGGTGTGCGAGGAGCAGAGGAGCAGCGTGATGCGCAGGCGCAGCATGGTGTGCGGGCGCGGAGTTGGTCACTACCGCGTTGAAACCGTGGTGGTCGTCGGCGGAGTACTGCACCCTGCGCACGGAACCGTCGGCCTCCACCAGTGAGTACTCTCCTTGCACGGCGTCACCGTCGCGAGACTCGTGCTGGGACTTGTTGTCGCCGGTGTGTCCGTCGGCGACGGAGTAAGCGAAGTCGTATTTGGGGTGAGCCTGTAACATACACAAGTGTCACGTCACGTTTACCGTCACTTGACTCCTTATTACCTAGTGGCAGCTTTTGTAACAATATACTCACGTATTCCTCCTCGTGGTGGCCGGCGACGAGTACTTTGTGGGCGGGCGCGAGCACCTTAGCGACAGGGGCGGCGTGGTAGGCAAGAGGAGCGGGAGCAGCGTGGTAGGCGACGGCAGCGGGAGCGTGGTAGACGGGAGCTACCAGTTTGGTGGCCTGGTGCTGGTCGTGGCGTAGGATGCTCTGGGAGGACACGGCGTTAGCGGCAGAGTAGTGGGCGGGGGCGGCGTGGTAGGCGACGGCAGCGGGAGCTGCGTGGTACGCTACAGCAGCGGGAGCTGCGTGGTACGCTACAGCAGCGGGAGCTGCGTGGTACGCGACGGCGGGAGCCGCGTGGTACGCTACGGGTGCGGCGATGGCGAGCTTGGCTTGGGGCGCGTGCTCGTCGTGGCGCACGATGCTCTGCGAGGAGACGGCAGCCGCGGAGGAGTAGTGCGCGGGAGCGGCGGGCAGGAGTCCAGCGGCGCACACCGCCAGGACTGCGCTCAGGCACACGATCTGCAAACAAAATTTCACTGCTTTGTCTGCACTAATTCACACGTAGCCCTATAACTAAGCTACCACATGATCACTTATTAATTTCACAGTTTTAATCCATTCTTACTTTGGAGAACATTTTGGTATATATCACTAGATCAACTGATACATTTCATTTGTAATCAGCTGTTTATATAGTAGCAACATTTCGGAAGTGACAAGGTCGACAGGTCAAAGTTGTTGAACAACTTGCTATTAAGCTCTTATGTCTCAGTTTGTACTCGAACTCAATCAACGTTACGCAATACGCAAGGAAGCCGAAGAAATTACGAGATTAAAATCAATGAACAAACCAATGAAAACTTTAAAAATTACCTTCCGTCATTCCAAATTTCAAGGGATGGGTACCTATTGCAAAATGAGTGAGCGATAATAATAAGATTTTACCTACTAATGTTTTAAAATATCACCAGTTATAGTTATTTCTAATAAAGGCATATTGCCCTTTAAAAAAACTATTTTGTAATTTGCACATAATGCACTAAAAGCCTGTAAAATTAACCTAGTCTCAAGCGCAAGCCAGTTTTAATATCAACATAATCTGCGATTTTCAACTAAAACAAAGAGACCCCCAAATAGGAAAAAGTTTTCGATATACCCCGCCTCTTAAAGCTCTATTTTCTAATGTTTTCTGTGCATCATAGTACCATAAATACTCAGCTGTCAACTTGTTACACTCATAAGCCTTGGAGTAAGGACTAGGAAGTCCTATCGATATAGTCGTTGTTCTGTGAGAAATAGTCAGGTACTTTCTCCTCTTCAGTAAGTGAGGAAAAACACTTAAAAATAGTAATTTCATTTTAGCAGTATTTTTAGGGAAAATTTTTATTATTACTGAAATATCATTCTCCAGCTAACGCCTATAAATATTACGAACGCATTTCTTCGTCAAGAGAAAACTTTTCATATTGTGTTATACAGGCACTAATGTTTTAGAATAAAAAAAAGCAATGAAATATAACTTCAGCGTTAAAGATTGCTTACTTAACAGGTATTGTGATTTAGGTAATCTTTTTATTTTCACAGTTGCTTCGGTTACTAGTAGAAATAAACGTTCAGCAGTCAAACTTAGCTGTCAACTATGTTACTTCATCATCATCATCATCATTAACAGCCTGAAGACGTCCACTGCTGAACATAGGCCTCCCCCAGGGAGCGCCACTTAGAGCGGCTGCTCGCCTCCTGCATCCATCGGCTCCCCGCTATGGACTATGTTACTTGCGTTATTATAATATAAACGTCAATGATAGCTGGTCAAATCAAAGCTATAAGAAGTTTTACCCTATGCCTACTTATACTGTCTTAATCTAACTTTCTTTTCCGGACCCAATAGCTGACAGCCAGAGAGCATAGTCCAAGATTATTTGACAGCTTCCATGTAACGGTGCGAGATAAGATCCGAAATGAGGAGATCCGCAGGAAAACTAGAGTGACCGATGTAGCTCTTAGGATTAGCAAGTTGAAATGGCAATGGGCAGGCCACATCGCTCGTAGAACTGACAACCGATGGGGAAGAAAGGTTCTCAAGTGGCGACCACGAACTGGAAGACGCAGCGTAGGCTGGCCCCCCACTAGGTGGACCGAAGACCTGGTGAAAGCCGCGGGAAGCCGATGGATGCAGGAGGCGAGCAGCCGCTCTAAGTGGCGCTCCTTGGGGGAGGCCTATGTTCAGCAGTGGACGTCTTCAGGCTGTTAATGATGATGATGATGTTACGGTGTATGCAAAACGCATCACTCACCATGTACCGTGAGGCGTGAATGCTGTCAAATAAACTTGAACTAGACTCTCAGGAACGTATGGGTCCTTCACGGTCCGCAACAGTTACTGGGCCTGTGAAAACCAGGCTTTACAGTACAGCTAACGTATGCTGCATTACATACAGTACTTAATAGGTTTCATGAGAGGTGAACATTTATTTTATACCTTGGCAGTAATTGGTTACAATTGAGAGTTATTTTGTTGTCCTAGCATCTACTTATATGGTAGCATCATTGATTGTAAAATCTCGTATAAAACACAATTGTTTGTGAATATTATATTATTTTCAAGTAAACTATATTTTCCGAACACTATGATTGCAAAGCAAGGTTCTTGTAGTAGGTATTTTAGAGCTATTAATTCAACTTTCACCCACTCATATCCGCTAAAATGGCATTTGCATGTATAAACCAAGTTCATAAACTTGCGAAAATTGTCTCAAACACTTTCGTATAAAAGGTTACTATTTCAATTTTTATAGTTCAGACATTTGGTGTGAATCGTTCAACACAATACAAGATTTATTAGTAACAATATGATTGCAAAGGTTGGATTAATTTTTCTTTTTAATTTTTGATTAGAGTTAATAGTTATGTTTAATCAAAGAATGCAAAAAATAATTTAGCATCGTAAGCAGATGTCTTAAAAAATCATAAGTTACTGAGTAATTGAAAATCTTACAGTTAAAATATCTTGAGGAACGTCTCATTAAAAATCAATCTCTACAATAGTCGTATAAATTGGTCGTAAAATTAACTGCCTTTTACTTTTACAGGTCATCAGCCTAGCAGTCGTCTTCGCGGTCGCCTCGGCACGACCGCAAGGCGGTGGCGGTCAAGGTCACGACCATGGTCACGCATTCTCTTCACAGAGCATCGTACACCACAGCTACCACCACGAACCAGTCCATCATGAGAAACACGAACACCATGAACCACAACGCCATGGGCACATGGAAAGTCATGGACATCAAGAAAATCATGAACACAAGCATCACGCATTTTCTTCACAGAGCATAAAAATTCATCATGGTCATCATGAAGAAGTTCATTTTATGCACAAACATGAGCCAGTCCATCACGAGCACAAGCATGAAGACAAGACACATGAAGAACATCATGAACATAAACATCACCATGTCGACTACTACGTAAGTAATTTATGAAAACGATAATAAATAAGCTTTTATTCCAGAAACATTTTATACGCCCATACAAACCCGATTATAGTACTTAGTTTACTAAAGAATCATAGCGTCATTTTCATCATTAAACATATTGATAACGTCACCTACTTATTGAAAGCATAGGCATTATAAAATAAAGACGAGTAGTACCTAGTAATCGAACAATTAGTTAAAACAATATTAATATTTTGGTCAGTAAAAATGTGATCGACGATTTTCTCCAGACTCATCCCAAGTACGAGTACGAGTACAAAGTAGAAGACCCTCATACCCATGACCATAAGCAGCATCACGAGACCCGCGATGGTGACACCGTGCACGGTTTCTACTCGCTGCGGGAGCCCGACGGCACTGTCAGGATTGTTGAATATACTGCTGACAAGCATACTGGGTAAGTGGGTTATAAATTAGCAGTAGTATTTCTTTTTTTTTTTTGTATAGTGCTTAGGATTAACAAGTTGAAATGGCAATGGGCAAGCCACATCACTCGTAGAACTGACAACTGATGGGAAAGAAAAGTTCTCGAGAGGCGAATACGAACCGGAAGACGCAGCGTAGGCCGGCCTCCCACTAGGTGGACCGACGATATGGTGAAAATCGCGAGAAGCCGATGGATGTAGGAGGCGAGCAGTCGTTCAAAGTGACGAGGGAGGAGGGAGGGGGAGGTCTATATTCAGTAGTGGACGTCTTCAGGCTGTTAATGATGATGATGATGATTTCTTTTGTACGATTTCTTAAGCCCAATGTTACTTGAGGTGCTAGTTTGGCGTTGCCGGCAGAATCTGGAACAAATTCCTGAGTCTTGACTACCAGCAATGAATACTTACAGATCAATAATAGTCGATCATCCATCAGAAAAATATGGTTCGTTTCTGAAAGCTTTTTCAATCTATTTTTGTTTTAGTTTACCATTTCTTTCTTTTTCGTTACAGATTCCACGCTGTCGTGAGACACGAAGGCCATCCACATAATGAGGCTCCAAAACATCACCATCTTTGACTATTCAAGGAGTGTTTGTGAAGTTCATGTTAAATAAAAGACTGTTATTTTGTATTATTAATTAAAAATCTCATTATAAAAACCGAAAACGAATTATCTACTTATTTAAGTACCTAAACCTTGCAATTTTATTTACTGTCCGAAAAATCGAGAACAGAAGAGAGAAAAGTGCACTGAAATGCAAGTTTGAACGAAGCCACACAAACCTTTGAGTTTGTGACAAATGGTTTATGAAATAAATCTTCACCACCATGCTTGCTAGGTGTCTTGGTGAACGCAGAAAATATTATGTAGCGAGAAAAATGAGGGACCCACGTCACAAAAAAAAAATAGATGGGATTTAATTTATTTTTTATATACTTACCATAAAAAAATTAAGGAAATTTGTGTGTACTCTATATTGCGACAAGTGTGTTGTAGAAGACTTACGTACCTACGTTGTATATCTTCAAAGTAGGTATGTACATGGTGTAAGGTATTAACAGCTATGGCCTTTGGTCTCAAACATTATACTTTATATTATTGATAGGAAGAGGAACCGTTATTCTAAACCTATACCTAAGGAGAGCAGGATTTTTTCTGGATATCACACAGAAAATTAGGCTTATTTCATTCCAGGCCGAAAGTACCTGTTAGTGTGGAGATATTTAAGGAAAATGTGAAAGGTGCAACACTGGATTAACAAATATAAATTATGATCCGTATTGTAGCAAAAACATAAATGAGGTTATTTATAAAAGAGAGCACTGCAATCAAGTGCACCAAATAACTTAAGTCACTATAGATTTAACGCAACCTTGATTTTGGTGCCTTTCTCAAAATTAAAGAAATTATGTAAGAAACTCGTATCCATGAATGAATGAATGGCTTGCGTGTTGTAAAGAAAAACATTAAAAAACGTATTTAAGAAATCGTTTTGAAATTTTTGCCACCGTCGCGCGTCGTCGTTACGCCAAGTCGAGTGGTCGAAAAATCATAGCAACAGGAGCACATTCCTACATTTTAAGAAAAAAAGAATGTTATAGGTTAAGCTGGAAAACCGTAGAATGCGCGTAGAGGTGATTAACTTCTATTCTAATACTTTCTCTTTAATTTGATCTCTTATGATAAAAAATCTCTTCATAAGCGAATTCAAAAATTAAACAATTGAATAATATGATGATGAAATATCTTTTTAACAATTTAGGCTTATATTATAGGCTCTTAGTATTTTTTTTTCTAATCTGTGGTCACAGGTGACAAAGCATGACATTTAAATTGTCCTTTTACTGACGTGAAGGAAACTTTAGAAATGGGTCAATTAAAAAGGGGACGAATCAAATTTTAGCAACACTATCGAATGGTGTTTTAATAGAGGTTGTGATTTTCTGGCTAGGGATAATGGTTTTATAAAAATCCAACGATACCTACTATTTAAGTTTACTTTAAAATAGGGCTTGAGTCTCCTTTGAGTATTTTTTGCACTTCCTCATAGTTTAGTCATATTTATCAATAACTTGTTTGGTATATCCCGCTTAAGATATGGATATATTATGCTAAAGCACGATTAAACAGCTATATTTCAAGAAAAAAAAAATATAATGAATAGTACAGTTACGCAAACAAACCAACAAACCATCAATTTATTTAAAATTAACTCAGCAACGATTACACAAGCACAAAATATAAGTAAATATCACAAATAGTCATCATCATCATTCCACCAGAACCCTGAACATTAAGCCTTCCATGAAAATCATATTCTAATTTATTTAATTCTATTTTGTTTTATTCTATTAATTCTATTATATTCTAATATCAACAAAAGATGAACGTCTAACGCATGCAACAAGCTCACGATCTATTCTTTCTAACATTAACAGGTACGTTTTTAGTGGTGGTACTCATGATGTCTTTCAGGAATGATATGCTGACTATGCCCTTCTTTCTTCACAATAGCGTTGAATCTGTCAACAAAATAAAACAATTATTACCAACAGTTATTGATGCCTGTGCTGTTGCAAAAAGAGCAAGTGCTTTCTGTGACTGGGTGCTTTGTTCCTGATACCGAGAATCCTAGTTGGTGTCCGTATCTATGTACGTCATCTTTGATCGTTATTCATTTTTTTACTCAAGTTGAAATAAACTCGACTCGTCACATCTCTAACCGCAACAGTATTCATAAGCTAATATAGACTGCCTTACCCGGAGTGCTTGTCAGCGAAGTATTCGACAGTGCGGATAGAGCCGTCGGACTCGTGCAGGCTGTAGACTCCGCTAACGACATCACCGTCGCGGCTCTCATGCTGGTACTTGTTGTCGCCGGTGTGGGGATCCTGTACTTTGTATTGGAACTCGTACTTAGGATGTGCCTACAACATTGAACGCAGAGATTAGCGTTGAGTTACGCTGTAAGTAAGCACATGAGGTGGTATAGATGGTGCATACATAGTGATCCTCGTGTTGTTCTTGTTGGTGATGATGCTGCACGAGCACGGCAGGGTGCACCTGGTGCTGCTGCTCGTACCCATGGCTCTGGTGCAACACGATGCTCTGTGATGAGAGCCCACGCCCGTGCTCATGACCATAGCCATGACCGTGCTGGGGACGTGTGCTTGCGGCACAGGCTAAGGCGGCGATAACTAAAAACTATAAAAGAAATATTATACTTTTCCGCAAATAATATTGATTTAATAATTTTAATTAGTTGTGGTATATAACTCACTTTGTACATTTTGTTGTTTGTTTTGTGATGAGTACCAATTGGTAACTGATACCTTACCAATATCTCATTTGTCTTTTATACAGAGTAAAAGGGTGTATGGTAAACATATTTTTCGTAAGACTGAGAGCCTAAAAGGTCTAACCAGTTTAGTATGTATGGCGATGCAACATATTTGAGGTGACAGTAATGCAATCTTGTCGAATTTTTTTGTTCAATTCGTAAGCTTTGGTTATATTCCATTATTCTAAATTAATCTATTTTCTTTGGTAAAATAATATAAGCAACATTCATACGTACGTGCGTATGTAAAATATGTGTACGAATATATTATTATAATTGCAATAAATACATAATGTTCATTTTTGGCTGATTAGGTGAATTCAAAAAAGGTTTTTGTGTCGTATAGTGTTTTGTTAACTCTGTAATAAAATTAGTTATAACATTTATTAAATTCTGAAAGGAAGTTCATAGACTATGTCATATTCTGAAAATAGACTAAGAACTACGAAGAAACATTATTAAAAGATATACAAATAAAACTTTTGTGTTTAATAATAAAAATAGTTTATTCAATATTTCGTTATCGTTTCAATAATTATTACTAAAGTGTAACTTTCTTAATGATGATGGTGGTAAATATGGTGAGTGCTGTGTTTCACGTCTGCGTGGAATCTGTGGGAAGAAATAACAACAAAGTTAATAAAGCTGTTACAGACTACTAATTTATCTATCGAATTGTTTTTTTTATTATACATTAATATCTAGCCTACAAAAATACACACTGCGTGCTACATCATTGTAGTATCAATTGCAAAAAATATCCGGTGGAGTCTGTTGGAACCTACCCTATGTCAGAGAAGAAGAGGGAGACTCGAGGAAATTAATTCTGTCTAGCTAGCTGAGATTACAATAAAAAAACTACTCATAACAAAATTACGGGATAAACAGGACAAGCAATGCATTATAGTGAAACCTCTAGTGTTATAAGTGTCCATTACGCTACGGTGACCACTTCCCAACAGGTGGGGTTTATGCTTGTCGGTAAAAAGACTTACCCAGAGTGATGGTCACCGTGGTAGTGAACCTCCCTGATGTTGCCGTCAGGTTCATGTAGCATGTAGTATCCCTTCACAACGTCACCGTCCCGGGTCTCATGCTGCTCCTTGTGGTCGTGGGTGTGAGGGTCTTTTACTTTGTACTCGAACTCGTACTTAGGGTGTGTCTGTAATGTTAACACGATCATGCTACAGTTAAAACTAATGAGTGCTGCTTTACATTAATATTTACTGTATACTTAGTGCAAATGACATGAGAGTGCCGGGATCCGTAGACAATTCAATCTGATCCCGGTATCCGTGGATAAATAAAAGGACCTACTTGTTTTTAATATATTAATTTGTATTTGTATAAAAATATTGGGATTGCTATGAAAATGTTCAATACTAAAGATTCTGCCACCACGAACTGGAAGACGCAGCGTAGGCCGGCCCCCCACTAGGTGGACCGACGACCTGGTGAAAGCCGTGGGGAGCCGATGGATGCAGGAGACGAGCAGCCGCTCTAAGTGGCGCTCCCTGGGGGAGGCCTATGTTCAGCAGTGGACGTCTTCAGGCTGTTAATGATGATGATGATGATGAAAGATTCTTATCCTTTTTTTCTTACATAATAGTCGTGATGATGTCCATGATGCACTTCTTCATGATGCCCATCGTGCTTGTAAATATGTTGAGAAGAATATCCGTGTTCTGCAGATACCACGTACATCAAAGCTACGAGGACCAAAACCTGAAAATTGAAGAATTTTTGATATTAATCAAAACTATTTTTCTTTTTGCAGAATTTACTTTATCAGCAGAAAATTGTTGGTTTTCGGTATTTTTTGGTCCGAGTTT
The DNA here is from genome assembly GCA_963580505.1 of Ennomos erosarius. Lineage (NCBI taxonomy): Eukaryota > Metazoa > Arthropoda > Insecta > Lepidoptera > Geometridae > Ennomos > Ennomos erosarius. Next base: position 5,453,803 of record OY756983.1, on the reverse strand, counting down.
AATTCAATTTTTCAGTTAAACAATAATTACGAGTTACCTTAGAAATCATTATTACAGATTGCTTGTTATTGTTGTGTATAGAATAAGATGTGGAAGGCAAGTGATATATTGACACTTTACACATTGCTCTTTTATATTTTTCTAAAATACTGCAGTTAGATAAGTTTTCACAATTTTATGGGCTGTTATCATTAAACCCAATTACAAATTATTGGCAGTAAAAATTTGGATTCTAATGGCCACGGTGTGTTATAGCATGCGACACAAACACGCGACAAAATTAGGCCATGCAATTTTGCGCGTTGCTTTAAAAAGAAGAATGATCACTATGATTGAACAATACAATTATTTACAGTGATTCTCTACAGTATGTCGGTACGATAGGTGCCTCAAAACCACTCCGGATGATAATGTACAACACGCCAAATGGGGACCGGGAGCTCATCGCCTTTTCCAAAGCTAATCAGCGCCACCTGGTCGATGCGACGCGTGACCCAAATGCTGGCCCTGATTTAGCTCAGCAAATCAGCATTGCAATAGGCATGATGACTAACTTTTTTTTTTGGATAAATTATATATATTCCCCAAAAGATAAAGATATGTGAAAACAAAAATTAAATATTAATCTCCAAAAAACGACCAAGTTACAAGCATTTTAAAAACTGGTTTAGAAAGAGATAGCTCAAATGGCCAGTGACGTCAGATCGCATCATTACTAAGCTGTGGTAGCTTTTCATACAATCTTTTTGGCATGTGACGTCACGGGTGGATTTTTCATAGTAATTGTGGGGGCGATCTGTTTCGCGAGAAAGGGATAGGAGATGCCTCTTGTAAAAACTTTAAAAGTTTATTACTCCGTGATTTATTTACCGATTTTATTTATTTTATTCAATTATTGCATTCATTTTTAATCTTTCTTATGAAAGTAATATTTACTTGTTCATTTTTAATAGTAGTCATCATGCCTACTTAACGAGTCAAAGATGCCAGCATGTTGGGTATGCTATCTACCGCTAGTGGATTGGAGCATTGCAAATGTTCTCATTGAGAATTTTGTCCTTTCTTTGCTTATGGAAAATAACAAAACGAAAAAGTATACTGTATACATTGGGATCAGTTTCCAATATGTAAGTTTTTTAATTTTTGTATCCACGTACCGGGATCAGCGGATAAAATATGTTTGTCTTTTTTGTCGGCAACGGATCCCGGTATCCGTGAATACAAACACTTATGTAGCAGATAGTGTAGCTAGTGGCTTGTACATAGCCGTTTTTTATTATTGTAGTAGTTTAGTTTAAAGAATAAAGGCACAACCCACGAACAGTGTAAAAACTAGCAAAATGTTTAAGTTTAAAGTTTATTTATTTGTTCACATAAAATAAAAACACAATTATACCTACATCTAAAAATACTAAATAATACGTAAAATACGCAAATGCAGAATGACTCTTGCACTTGCACTTAATTGGTTTATTCTACGCATTTTACATTTAGCGTATGTGCCTACATTTCGCTAGTTTCTACATGTGTGTTGTAGGTACATTTTGCGTGTTGTACATTACCAGCTGAACCGATATTTTCTCAAAAGGACATTTTGAGTTATTGATTTTGTGCTTACACTGCACCTTAAGCCAAGTAAGAACATTGGGCGGTCTAATCATTCTGTCAATAAGGCTGACTACTTAATTGCTTTTATGGTAATCATGTACCTACTTACCCGAAAATAAGAAATAGTAGGTAAGTATATTGTGGCTTCGTGTAGGTACCTAAGTATACTCATTATTTTTACGGTTCCATACCCAAAGGGTAAAACGGACCCTATAACTAAGGCTCCGCTGTCCATCTGTCTGTCTGTCTATCTGCCTGTCTATCTGTCTGTCTATCTGTCTATCTGTCTGTCTATCTGTCTATCTGTGTGTCTATCTGTCTGTCTATCTGTCTGTCTATCTGTCTGTCTGTACGCCAGGCTGTATCTCATGAACTGCGGTAGTCAGACAGTTGAACATAGATGATGTATTTCTGTTGCTGCCATATGTAACAAATACGGAACCCTTCGTGCGCGAGCCCGACTCGCTCTTGGCCGGCTTTTATTAATACTTACGGCTATTATAATAGGAGACCCTTCCATGACACTGCAAAGAGAAAAATCTTCAAAGATCAAATTCCTATAAATACTTAGGCTGGATTTTACCAAAGTAGAATAAGCTTTATTCCAAGTATAACGCTAATTGTTACCCTCGGATACAGCGGATTGACAAATGAAATGACGATCCATATGGATGGATCTTTAGTTGATTGCATTACTATACAATTATATTATTACCATAGGGTAACGAAACAATTCGCGTCCTGGTCCTGGTCCTCGAGGGCCACGTCTTGGAGGACCACAATTTATTTTTATCGTCATAAACTCAATAACTTACTTTTAATTATTAAAGGTAAGTTAACCTTAAAAATAACGTTAGCAGAAGTGTTAACAAGATTTTATTACAATAATAAAATTATGATACTTAACTTAAATGATCAGGACAAAATGAATAAACATTTGCTTGGTTAAGGCACCTAAATATTATAATACAAGAATTGTACAGCCTAAATGAAAAATTTGTAGGGTCTTTCTATTTGTGCCGTAGAGAGAGATCTTAGGGATGTATGGGTATGAATTTTCCTTAGGATGTGTGTACTAATATCTATATAATGAAGCCACTGTTTTGAATATGCCTATACTAATAACAAATGAAACACGCTGTCTTTAGTAAAAAAAAGAAGTTCATAACAGGCAACAGATTATATTTATTTAAAATGAAATAACAATCCCTTTGATATAAACAATTTAGTGGTGATGGTGCTTTTCTGGAACAATATGATGAGTTTCATGTTTCACATCGGCATGGAATCTGAGAACAAGAAATCAATGGATGAGTACAATAATGCAGTAGGTATAATAGTGAAAACCAAAGACCTATTCTTATTAATTACTGTGCTGTGGTGATCTCTGATCTCTCAGTATAAGATGCCCGCAGTGGGGTGTCACGCAAAACTTATAGCACCAAGTGGCACTAGAGCTGTATAGGGTGGCCGTGATATTTGACATCAGGTGAACAACATACTTAGCACGTCAGTCATGTATATAATAAAACTTGTATGCTTACCCAGAGTGATGGTCACCGTGGTAGTGCACGTGTCTGATGTTGCCGTCAGGTTCATGCAGCGAGTAGAATCCCTTCACGACGTCACCGTCGCGGGTCTCATGCTGCTCCTTGTGGTCGTGAGTATGAGGGTCCTTCACTTTGTACTCAAACTCGTATTTAGGATGGGTCTGTGGTAAAAAAAAATCTTCAGTATCTATTTCACACGTGCTACAAAATTAACAAACAAGATAGTTGAAATATAGACAATTATTGCTGATTTAGTTGAGGAAGATGTTTTTCTATCTTACAAAATAGTCGATGTGCTTGTGATGTCCATGCCCATGGGACACTTCCTCGTGATGCCCGTCGTGTTTATGAACGTGTTGGGAAGAGAACGCGTGCTCCGCAGATACTGCGTACACCAAAGATGCCAAGATGAGGACCTAAATTAAAAAAAAAAAACGGTAAATAAAAATGTCACACCTTTCTACTGAAGTATTTGAGGATATTAATGCAGTACTAATTAAAAAGAATATTTTTACCTTAGTAAACATTTTTAATTTATTTGTTAGCAGTTTATGATAGAATGCCTAGTGAGATACTGATACATATTGTCAAACGTTAACGTCTTTTATATCAATTATTCGAGATAAAACAATTATCAAGGTAATCGTTTTCACTCGAAGCTAAATGTATTAAAATTTCTCATTTTATCACCTATCGCTTTGAAATACTTACACAATCAGCTCCGTTTTGTACAATATTTTATTTTAGAAACGAAATGGCTTAATAATTGTCGTTGCATGTTCATTTGTAAACAAGACTCGCTAAAATTACACCTAACAATAACCATATTCGCTTTATTTACTTAAAAAACTAACTAGGATGGCGCAGTGATCCAAAATGAGTCTTGTCATTAAGAGCCGCATTCATTAACTTACCCTAAAGAAAAATATTATATTATAGCAATCACAGAGTTCTGCGAAGCATTTTTTTTGCTCTGTGATAGCAATCAATTTTATGGCATTCCAATGGATTCACAATTTGATTATAAATTATTATTCCATACAAAGCTCTGAATGCTGCACCATTGTTATGTCCTCATAAGTAAACGCTGAAACACCATTTTCACAGAACATAATTATCATAGACAGAACATATTGACAGCCTCCGTGGTGTGGTGGTTGAGCAGGTCGGCTCATAACCCGGAGGTGGCGGGTTTGATTCCCGCGACAGGACAAGTTTTTGTGCCCGAAAAAAAAAAGCGCAAATACTTGTTCTGTGCCTGGGTGTTGTGGGACCATGGTCCTCGTAGTTCCTGGGTCCCTAGATACAGGGAATCCTAGTTAGGGTCCAGGAGCTATGTATGTGATCGTTGGGCGTTATTTATTTATTTTATTTAACTAACATAGCAGGTACAAAAGTATATATATAGGCATAACAATGAGCGGTTTCACCAAGTAATATCTCTTTCATTACACTCCCATGAACTTTTTTGTGTTAATAACTGGCAAGTGTCTAAAGATCCTGTTTTGCTCTTTGGTAAGAAGTCAATAAGAGTTTGCATCTCAGGTGTGGGACCCCCGTTTTGAGTGTTATATTGACAAAATTGAAAAATCCAAAGAAAATTTTTACGTTTTGTTAACTTTAGTCACAGGTTGAAGTTACAAGATTATAACGCGAGTTGTAAGCACCACCATCTGCTACCCTTGTCACGCCGACGTGAGGTGGCTGACTGGACATTTCTGCATAATCTGGTTCTGAACAAAATGGAATGCTGTGATCTTCTGTCTAAGATCAAGCTCCAGGTACCCACTCATACTATTACCAGGCGAAACTACCTTATGCTTCAAGTGGATACATGTTTGACTAATTATAGACAAAATTCTTATTTTGTTCGAGCATGCAAAAATTTTAACTGCAACTATTCTAAGGGTGTTGATTTATTTGCATCAAGACCAAATTTCTTTAAAAATTATATCACAACAACATTTTTTGATGATTAACCTATGGTTTGACTTTTTTCTCAACTCTCAAGTTCTATAGATTGATATGGGTTTTCCCCCTCATCCCTCCCATTTTTCTTTTCAGCTTTCCCTGTTCCACCTTTTCCTTTTTCTGGTAGGTAGGTATATGATCTCTTAATTGTTATCATACTTTCATTCGGTCTATATATTATGTTAAGTACTTATAATTACTAATTTAATCATTAAGTTCAACTGGATTGTAAATAATGTTCTACTTGTGAAAACTGTTAAAGGCTAGTTTGCTACCATGTTTTGTGCTATAGTATACGTTTTTAAGCTGTTTGTTTTCCAAATAATAAATAAATAAATAAATAAGTTTCACTTTCTTATTTTGCCTTTTGATTTGAGAGTACTTGGAGGCAAAGTTTACAAGTATTATTTTTTATTGTAAGCTAACGAGCAAACTGGCAGTATTCTCCAATCGCGAGGCACCATACCTATAGCTATTGGTGGAAATCAAAGGTTTTCAATGAAAGTGTGTTGCCAGTGATGACTTCTGAAACTGAGACTTGGTGCCTTACTGTTGGCTTCATTAGTAAGCTGAAAGTCGCGCAACAAGCTATGGCGAGCGCTATGCTCGGTGCTCAGTGTTTACTTGCAAGATAAGGTTTAAAATGAAGAGATCTGCTTACCGGCCAATAGTAATTGATGAATTGGCTTTCATTATTGTAATCTGGGTGATATGTCTGCGCAGTGAAGAGAATTTATAAAATTATTGTTTTCAGCTTGACCAGTAGGTAAAGTCCACCAGTAGATACTTTAAAGGCTTTAAAAAAAGGATTGAATGGTTATAACGCTGCAATTTTCTTCTTATTATATCTTTTGCATAGCTGTATTTTATTTGTCTTATACATTCTTGGCCAAGTTTTTATGTTTCATCAAATTGTTTTAAGATTAAGAAAAGGGTCACATTAATCCCCACACTAATAATAAGCGAGCGAATGACCCCGACTAATTTCACAGGTAGAATAGTAAATGCACTGCCACACCCGCCTAGTTAAAGTTGTGATTTTATTCATTTTATGGATATTCATTTGTTATTATTATACCAGCTGCCTTCGCTTCTAAATGTGTGTGGAAGTAATTTCCACTCAAAGGAATAATAACGGTCTCATAGTTTTATTTTAATCGTATCTAAGTACTAATTATTCTACCTTTCTTTTATTTAAGTACGTACTTATTTTTTTACTTTTTATTTACTTTTTTTATATATAGGTTTTGTCTTTGTATCTGATTTTTTCTTAATAGAGGGCTGTCAAATCAAATCAAATCAAATCAAATCAAATCAAATCAAATCAAATCAAATCAAATCAAATCAAATCAAATCAAATCAAATCAAATCAAATCAAATCAAATCAAATCAAATCAAATCAAATCAAATCAAATCAAATCAAATCAAATCAAATCAAATCAAATCAAATCAAATCAAATCAAATCAAATCAAATCAAATCAAATCAAATCAAATCAAATCAAATCAAATCAAATCAAATCAAATCAAATCAAATCAAATCAAATCAAATCAAATCAAATCAAATCAAATCAAATCAAATCAAATCAAATCAAATCAAATCAAATCAAATCAAATCAAATCAAATCAAATCAAATCAAATCAAATCAAATCAAATCAAATCAAATCAAATCAAATCAAATCAAATCAAATCAAATCAAATCAAATCAAATCAAATCAAATCAAATCAAATCAAATCAAATCAAATCAAATCAAATCAAATCAAATCAAATCAAATCAAATCAAATCAAATCAAATCAAATCAAATCAAATCAAATCAAATCAAATCAAATCAAATCAAATCAAATCAAATCAAATCAAATCAAATCAAATCAAATCAAACCAAACCAAACCAAACCAAACCAAACCAAACCAAACCAAACCAAACCAAACCAAACCAAACCAAACCAAACCAAACCAAACCAAACCAAACCAAACCAAACCAAACCAAACCAAACCAAACCAAACCAAACCAAACCAAACCAAACCAAACCAAACCAAACCAAACCAAACCAAACCAAACCAAACCAAACCAAACCAAACCAAACCAAACCAAACCAAACCAAACCAAACCAAACCAAACCAAACCAAACCAAACCAAACCAAACCAAACCAAACCAAACCAAACCAAACCAAACCAAACCAAACCAAACCAAACCAAACCAAACCAAACCAAACCAAACCAAACCAAACCAAACCAAACCAAACCAAACCAAACCAAACCAAACCAAACCAAACCAAACCAAACCAAACCAAACCAAACCAAACCAAACCAAATCAAATCAAATCAAATAATTTATTTGCATAAAAAGGGTACATTTAGTTCTTATAGATAGATAGATAGATAAACTCTTTATTGAAAACACAATTTTACAGAAAATACAGTAATAAATCTTATAACTAAGTGTCACAATGGGCGGTCTTATCGCTTAAAGCGATCTCTTCCAGACAACCCAAAAGTATAGAGAGATGATGAACAACAACAAGGACGGTGGCTTTCAGTTTACAAAAGTTATACAACGAAAGAATTTAATATACTAATAATATATTATCATAAATAAATAAGTAAATAGATGATAAACTATATAATAATTTATATTCATATGTAGTATATATACATAAAAATAAATACATATTTTATTACGTGATACATAAAATAATTACTGTAGATAACTAAAAGTATATAGCTATAAAGTATATAGTATAGCTATTTCGCGAGATAGAGAGCTTTAACTTTGTCTTTAAAATATTCAGAGACGGTGTTATAATAATTATGATGATGATCATCCTAATCTACCAATTATCTGGTGTGCAAATTTATAATAAGTGGTTTCTTATATGCTTAATAATTCTAAAATAATATAATACATTGTCATAACTTTTAAATTTAAATAATGTCAAATTTATACCTAATTATTATATTATTTGCAAGCATTTCTATAATTAAAAACGCGGCATGGACCCTTTTTTAGAAACTCTTGAACCGTATAGAAGCATTCCGTCACTAGCCATTTCTTCAACTCCGTGCAAAACTTATAATATGGTAGATCCACTAAGGATTGTGGAAGGGAGTTATAAATAAGAGGTGCCATGTAAATACAGTTTTTCCTGTACATTTCGAGAGAGGGGGTAGGTATTTTAAGACGTAAATGAGTTACTAATCTTTTATTAGTATTGTTATAACTTTCAAAAAATGATGAATTACTCCTTACAAATTTCGCTATCTCATATATGTATAGACCCGACACTGTCGAAAGATTACAAGACTTAAAGATTGGCTTGCATGATTCAGACCATTTTATTCCGTATATTGCCCGAATACATTTTTTTGTGCAATAAACACTCTTAGTATATCTGTTGCGTTTCCCCAAGTTATTATCCCATAACGTATCACTGAGCAAACATAAGAATGGTACACCATTAAAACAGTTTGTAAGGATGTACATTGTTTTAGTTTTTTCAATGCAAAAAGTGCAAGTAGTATTAAGATATTCACTTAGGTACTTTTCTAAGCAAAGCTCGGTGTTTCCCTGCGAGATAAGATCCGAAATGAGGAAATCCGCAGGAGAACTAAAGTGACCGATGTAGCTCTTAGGATTAGCAAGTTGAAATGGCAATGGGCAGGCCACAGGCCACAGTAGAACTGGCAATCGATGGGGAAGAAAGGTTCTCGAGTGGCGACCACGAACTGGAAGAAGCAGCGTAGACCGGCCCTCCACTAGGTAGACCGACGACCTGGTGAAAGCCTCAGGGAGCCGATGGATGCAGGAGGCGTGAAGCCGCTCTAAGTGGCGCTCCCGGGGGGAGGCCTATGTTCAGCAGTGGACGTCTTCAGGCTGTTAATGACGATGATGATGATGACTTTTTCTAAGTAGGTATATTACCAAAAAATATTCTATCGCTATATCCGATTTTTTCAATCAATCAATCAATCAATCATTTACTTTTTTTGTTAGTTCCTTTTTGATTTGAGCTCTCAAAATGGTTGGTGGTTTCTGATATATTAGGTACAATTTTTTATGAGAATTTCACTAGTGACTTTTATCCCAGATAATATAATACCTACAGTACAGATGCCTCATCCCATACAACGGAATAACGCGGGCTATTTTACGATTTTTTTTTCTGCATAACGCAAGATTATCTAGCGATATTTATTGCGTGTTGATGAAGTATTGGGCCAAATGAATACACTGGACACTAACTAGTAACTCTCTAGACACGATCACTACATTATTTTCAAGTTCGGTTTTTTTTTGCGTTTGTACAGAATGGGACTCCATGCCTGTATTAAATACAGCATAATACATTCGTATGCCTTTAGACTCAGAGTCTAGGTTGTTCGTAATGAGCAAAATAGACGACCGGGACCAACCACTGACCAAGGTTATATTACGATCGTCAATTTTACACATAAGTTTTACAGTAAATTAACATAATGTTTGCAAATAAATCAATATAATATATAGTAAAATATATTTTATTTACAATTAAAATAACAGTCAACATTCAATCTATCAATCTAACATAGTCTTGTTTAGTAATGATGATGATGATGATGCTTTTCAGGAACAATATGATGCACTTGATGCTTGACATCTGCGTGGAAACTGGAAGAGAAAACAATATAATAAAGTCAAACCGTTCAATAAATGGCGTTGCGAAGTTAGGACCAATCTTATTCTCGTATATTAAAATAGGAAGAGAGGGCTAAGGTAATATCTAAAGAATCGGGAGAAGAATTCTTTTCATATATTAAAATTTACTGCATTCCCTAAGCCGCCTGCCAGGCAAGGTGATTGTGACAAACGTCCAAAGTGGCAATTTATGAGGGTGGCCTGTGTTCCACAGTGGACGTCTCATCATTATCATTAAAAGTCTGAAGACGTCCACTGCTGAACATAGGCCCCCCCCAGGGAGCGCCACTTTGAGCGGCTGCTCGCCTCCTGCATCCATCGGCTCCCCACGGCTTTCACCAGATCGTCGGTCCACCTAGTGACGTCTACCTGCTATTTATGCGATGTGTATTTAATAACTAATGGTATAACTGTTGATATTATTTAACATACCCAGAGTGGTGATCAGCGTGGTAGTTCACGTGTCTGACGGAACCGTCAGGTTCATGGAGCATGTAGAATCCCTTCACGACGTCACCGTCGCGGGTCTCATGCTGCTCCTTGTGATCATGAGTATGAGGGTCCTTTACTTTGTACTCGAACTCGTATTTAGGATGGGTCTGTAATTAAAATGCTCCTTTAGTACTTTCAGGTCTAATATACCAAGGCACATATAAAGTCCGAGTGACTTACGTAATAATCGATGTGCTTGTGACCGTGGTGGCCGTGAGCTTGAACCTCCTCGTGGTGGCCGTCATGCTTGTGGACGTGTTGGGAAGAAAACGCGTGCTCTGCTGTCACAGCACACACCACCGCAGCAAATAATAAAATCTGAAAATAAATTAATAATACTTACAGCCAGACTAAATTAAAATTAATAAGTTTTGCACAACGCGTATCGTTGAAAAAAATGATTTTCGTTACATTCACGTCTATAATAATTGATGTAACTTCTCTAAGGTTGAAATAATTCAGTTAACAAAAATAAAAATCTCCTAGGTACTCATTAGTCTTCTATTTCTAATTAGTGATTAAAATTTTATTTCAAGCAACCGTATTAATCACTATTTCAGGTTATAGTCAGAAATAAAAAAAAGAACTTATTTATTGTAGCTGCGGTCACATAGTTTTTTAACCTTGAATAAATTACAATTATAGGAAAGTGAAAAGCATGGTGTTTCTACCTTTGAGTACATTTTTGTTGATTGGTTTCTAGTATCTCAGTGTTAATGCTCAGTAGTAAACTGATACTAAATTGGCATGTACAAGTCTTTTATATTCATTAAAAACAATCATGATCGTTATCAAGGTGATTGTTTTCATCACACATCGACATAATATCTATGATTTTATCGCCTATCGTATAATGTTAAATTGCTTTCTTGCGTAAAAATTACACTATCCGTTCGGAATGTAGGTCTGAAATGGATTTTACAAAGCATTTCAGCATTACCTATAATAATCTCACAACGGTCTATTTATTCTGGGTTGATCTACTAGAAAAATCCTCGGGTAGCTTACAGCAATTTTACTACTGATAATGAATAAAAATGTGTATAATGTAGGTTTTCCTTTATCACAAGGATCCAAAAACCAAAACGTCTATGAAAAAAATAATATTTATGCATTCCTAAACCAAAAAAAAAAAAAAATTTTTTAAGCTCTACTTGGGAAAGCAGTATTTTGTAACCTTTGTAGGTATTTCATTACTGTCACTTCATCGACCACTATTAGTAATACGTACGGAGATATTACAAAAAAGACAATGTCAAATAAAATTGAATGTTATAGTTAATCAAAGAATGTAATGTTCTACCACTTTTTATTTACATTTTTACGTCGCACCAGTCTGCATTAATGTTTTTGTCGCCAGTTCAATGCGAAATCAATGCAATTATCACAAATTACGGATACTGCATAACGCAAGTACTAAACTTGTGAAACTATTGTAACGTATAGGAACATTTTTAGTGAAATCAATGTCGCCTTGGACCCTTGATATCAATATAAAAGGTTTGTATTCGAATAGTATGTGTCAGTTCACATTTGTAGCTGGTGACATTATCATACTGCAGAACACGATGATTTCTAAAGTAGGACAATGTGTAATTTGTTAACCTAAGACAATGAAAAAAATAATAATATAATCTAAACAAATTGAGCTTAAACCCGCTTTAATCCTGAGATTTAAACTGATCTGGCAGAAATAGGTCTTATTTGTAAGATTTACAACTGATTGCGATATTTTTATGGCTAGAATGTCATAAGTACTTAGCGATAGCGGTAAATTCGAGTAATAAAAAATCTAAACAAATTAAAACTAAATAATAACGTTCTAGGTGGTGTGCTTAGTTGCCTTCGTTGGAGTAGTAGCAGCTCATTATGGTGGACACGGGCACGGCTACTCCTCCCAACACATCTCCCGACACGACGGCCCCGCACACCCTGTGCACGGACACGGACATGACGGACATCACCTAGACTATTATGTAAGACATAGCTCAATATTATGTAACCGCTTAACGTTGCCAGAATATATTATAATGACTGATGTTTCTGATTCAGGCGCATCCTAAATACGAGTTCGCATACAAAGTGTCGGACCCTCACACCGGTGACCACAAGGAGCAGCATGAGACCCGCGACGGTGACGTCGTGAAGGGATTCTACTCGCTGCATGAACCTGACGGCAACATCAGGCACGTGCACTACCACGGTGACCATCACTCTGGGTAAGATGCTAATAACTATACCTAATAATACTCAAACAGTTTTGAAGCAATAATAAATATTTAGTATTTTTGAAGTTCCGAGCAACAAACAAGTATTTTTATCAAAATTAGTCTATCAAAGTTTAAGTATAATTAAAAAAGCTTTCGCACCGTACCTCGACTATTGGGTCGAATAAAATGTTTGATGTGCTAGTCGTACGTTTGGTGTTAAACGCCACGGCTGTCTATAAAAGTTGCAGTGCTACTGAGAACTAAAGTCTAGTATGGCACTGCACTGCGCACATCAACCTGAGACACCATCAGCACAATACATGTTTATGCACTGTAAAACTTTATTAACCCATGCAATGCTAGGTATAATAGGTGGGCTTATCACTAATGATATTTTTTATTAATTCACTATGTCAAAGTCTGTATTAAGCTTTTTAACATTCACTAATGTATTTTTGCCCTTTCCAGATTCCACGCTGATGTAAAGCACGCGACCCATCACATTGTCCCGAATCATCATCATTATTGATCTTGAGATCACTGTAGATTGTAAAGTTTAAAATTCTGTGATATGAATAGATATTTACTATGTTTTGGCGTGACGTCTTATAAAGTTACGAAATAAAGTTATTATTCTGACATATTTCTTCGTTTTCTCAATAGCATTTCATAATAGAACATGAAGTTTGTCACTTTTACCCTTATTTTGCTCCATGGCTCCACCCACAATTTATTCGTTTCTACCTTGGAAACTCAGCAGCAGTAATCTACACACACATCATGTGAGAGAAATATTGGAACGGTTGCAAAATACGGCAAAGAGTTTAGTTTTGCATTCATTTTATGGATACACGCAGGGCACACTTTTAAGTTAGTTTTAGTTTATAAAATAAGAGGTCTAGTAGTACCCGAAAAGAGTACCGCAGTTTTGTCGTGGTCATTACCTATTCATGCGGAATTTTAGCTCCGTAGGTAATTCTTTCTAAAGGCATTCTGAGTCGTCCATACATTCTGAGGGTTGCAGTTAAAATCATCGAACAGTGACGGGCTCACAATCGAGCATTCGCAATCGAATTGCGAATCTTGAATGTGAAGAATCGTTCGAGTTTGAAGCAGAATGCCATAAAAACCCTTCGTCAGTGAATCGACTACTAAGTAGGTGAAAAATGGCTGAGATCCTGTGAGATAACTCGACATTTCGAGCGCTTCACAACGACTCGTGTGTTGTCGGTTACGAGAACCTCACTGATCTCGCTTCACTATTTTAGAAATAACTCATAGGATTTAACATTGTCTACTTATTTAAGTTATAGTGATTTTGCCTACTGAGCCGCATAATCGTATGTGTAATTATGCTCATTAAATAAAGAATAAAAAAAACAGTTTTTTTGAAACAAATGCCTTGAGTACCCCTGGTCGGTGAATCGATTAGGTGAATAATGGCTGGGAACCCATGAGATAACTCGATATTTCGAACGCTTCACAAAGACTCGTGAGTAGTCAGTTACGAGAATCTCACGGGCTTAGCTTCACCTTTTTAAAAATAATTTGGACTTGCAATCTGTGGTTCACAATTCACTCACTAGGGGCGCTTGGTGAAACCATACACAAAATCAGTACCCACTCATTCACCATGAAGTGTGAAAACTATTTAATAAGCTCGGACTAGGCTCTCACTGTGCGGACGTCCTTGTCTATAACTTCTGTTTGGATAAACGTATTTTGATGAAACAAACATAAAAAAGAACCTTTCTAAAACTCCAGATAGGTAATACATTACAGAAAACGACTTCAAACCCATTTAGCAATTTCTTAGTTAGTTACTTTAATCATAGCGGGCGTAATGAATGTGAGCACCATGTCAAACCTACCGTGGTTTGTTGGTGCGACAATTTTATAATGTAGTGTAATGTGTAATGAATAAATAAATAAAAAAAATTGAAACTTAACCATTATAACCGACAATCAATACAGTTTCCAACCGGCAGATAGATTTCCGACGAATAAGTGTACTAAAAAATTAAACATTACTTTCGCTTTGTTACTTCAAAATATATATAAAAATGTCTAAATTCTATTTTATTTTCACTGGTTTTGGTAGCAGTTTTATTATAAGTAGGTGTATGAATTGGTGGTTGTTAAATAATTTAATTTTTTTTATTACATCAGAAAATTGTTCCTCCGGCCCACGTAATTTTTATTTTCTCTCCTAAGCTTTAACATACCTATATACCAAAAATAATATAAAAATGCATATGTTTTGGTAGAAAATGTTTTATTTGGTTTGTATGAAATTCAATAAAAATAATAAAATCACAACATGGTATACAGGTGGTTGAACAAATAGGCTTTAGTAATGATGGTGTTGAGGCACAATGTGATGGGTGCTGTGCTTTACGTCAGCATGGAATCTGAAAAGAAAATGAAATTATACACATGACTGTAGGTTATGTATGACGGAAACACTTACTTCATATTAAGTGCAAGCAAAACACTATTTGCTTGCGTGGATTTTATATGCTAAAATAGTGGAAACAATTTAAATAAAATAATTGAAATTCTTAAAAACGGAAACTGCATTCAAGTCTTTTACATCAACTTTGCAAAATCTCACACAGAATAAAAAATGAACCAAATTAAAAAAAAAACCTTACCCAGAGTGATGGTCACCATGATAGTGCACGTGTCTGATGTTGCCGTCAGGTTCATGCAGCGAGTAGAATCCCTTCACGACGTCACCGTCGCGGGTCTCATGCTGCTCCTTGTGGTCACCGGTGTGCGGGTCCGACACTTTGTATGCGAACTCGTATTTAGGATACGCCTGAATCAGAAACATCAGTTATTGTACATAATACATTCTGGCAACTTTAAGCGGTTACATAATATTGAGGTATTTCTTACATAATAGTCTAGGTGATGTCCGTCATGTCCGTGTCCGTGCACAGGGTGTGCGGGGCCGTCGTGTCGGGAGATGTGTTGGGAGGAGTAGCCGTGCCCGTGGCCGTGACCATATTGTGCCACTACAACGCCCACGAGGGCCATAAGGGAAAACACCTGAAAATATAGTTATTTTGTTTATATACTTATTTTAGGTTGTTTTGTTGATGTACATTATCTACCATTAAAAATTTTTATAATGACACTTTCTAAAAACTCTTTTATTAAAAAAATATATTTACTAACCTTTGAAAACATTGTATTGTAAATAACGTACTAGCACCAGAACTGAACTGATACTGTTTATCTAAATCGATCGACTTTTATATAATTATCGTTAACAAGGGCCCAAGGCGACATTGATTTCTCTACAAATACCTCTACCCACAATTTTATTATGCCCATACTACAGCGGTGGTTTGCACAATGGTTTCATAATTTGCGTATTAACAAAGCAGTATTCAAGTATGTAGTTATGGCTTATTTGACTTGGAATTTTGTATGAAAATAATGTAGCCTTCAGAGCTTGAGGTGTATATTTTGATAGCTACGAAAAAGTCGAGATGAGCTACGCGGTCGTAGCCGTTCATCTTTACATTTACCGTAGCCTACATCTACGACGAGTTTCACTAATAAATTGAATAAAAACTTGCTTGATTAAATCATATCATCCAGACCTTGTGATACCACTTTGCAAATAAAATCTTTGAATAATATTTTTTTTGTTTATTTTACTAAAGTAATAATAATAATAATAACCGGTTGTCCGGGGGTGGAAGTCACAAGAGCCTAAGCTCCAGGGTGGAAGTGTTAAAGGCCATAACGCCGCGAGTAGCGTTCGCTGACCTCTGGCTTGCCTTAACCGGCTGTCTGGGGGTGGAAGTCACAAGAGCTAAGAACCTAAGCTCCTGGGTGGAAGTGTTAAAGGGCATAATAGCGTTTAGTGAAAGTGCAGCACACCTCTCGACACCCTAAGCCACCCACACAATAGCCAGTTTTAATAATTCAGTTTTAATAATTAATTTTATAATGAAAAGGGCCTCTTGGTGTTAGCTTCGGCCCCACCAATGCCTTCCAAATGTTTGGCCTAGACCCGAGAGTCCACAAAAATAAGAGAAAATATTATTAATAAATAACAATTTTCAACAAGTTGACAGTTAATAGAACACCTTGTGTTTGTGTGGTGTATTTCCTAAATCTATGGTTCTAGTAGAGTATTTTTTTCAAGCTAATAAATAACGTGACGAGCTGATTGTTCGCCTGATGTTAAGCGTCACCGCCACCCATAACAGTGGACGTGCCACTTGGACCTCGGAACATAAAGATGCAATACACCGACTACAGTGCAAATTTATACGGAATCTACATAAACCGAAGCCATGAATAATAATAATAAATGGAAAATCTGTTTATTTGTTTACATGCATAAAACTGTGCCGCGTATTGTATACTTATCTTTATGTGCGAAAATACTCGTTTTGTTATAGTACATTATACAAGTGTGGGAAAGTTGATCATTGCACCCGAGAGTGCAATGATCAACCCACACGCGTGTTATACGTCGTTTTTCACATTTGCGAGGAAAAAAAACAGAGTTGTGTTGTTGATTAACTTTTGTGAAAAATATCGTGAGACTTCTTATTTAACGCGCCGTATTACATTGTGAAGGTATAAGTATTACCCAGAAACTGAAAACGAACACACCGGAACGCAATGAAATGAAATTTAAATTAATGAGTTTGCAATAATATATAAAATATGCCGATGGATGCAAGAGGCGTGCAGCCGCTCAAAGTGGCGCTCTGTGGAGGAGGCCTATGTTCAGCAGTGGACGTCTTCAGGTTGTCGATGATGATGATGATGATGATAAAATATGAGTATAACTTGAGTGAGACACAAACAACTGAATCGGGTTATCATCAGTAATGTAAAAGCACGCGTCGGAAATTTCTTGGATTTTTATTCTAAAAGCGACGAGGATACCAGTCACTTTACGAGCAACTGTGATGAAAAGTTAATTACTGTTATGTCGTACTGTTACATTTATGGCGAATTCTTTGCGAACATTGTGTATTGGTGTATTGCGTAAGCATTACAAATTCTTATTGTGAGGTGGGTGATAAAGACCGAAAATTTATTATTCACGTTTAAGGTGAAACAATCACATTAATTGTGATTTAATGATTTTATTTCGAATTTGTTGTAACAGTTTATCGATATATAAGATATGAGAATTTTATGATAGTATCAGTCAACCACTAGGCTTAGCATTGGATACAGCAAAGTTTTACTAAACGTCAAAATGATGTCCCTGGTAACATACGAATTTCTACTTTTATAGCCTATTTATGGTACATGGACAGAGTAACGAAAATATGTGGTTTATCACATTTTTAAAACAATAATGGATTAATCAATGATAAAAATTTCGTTTTTCACATTGAACAGGGAATTCCTCCATTGTTGATTAGGTTAAATTAAATTAATCAGTAAGAAAAGTATAATTTTTTTGTATAAATATAATTTTAAAACTTTCAGATCGTTGTCTTAGCAGCGTTGGCCTGCGTGGTGTCTGCAGAGCACGCGTTTTCCTCCCAACACGTGCACAAACACGACGGGCATCACGAAGAAGTGTCCCATGGACATGGATATCACAAACACATTGATTATTATGTAATACTCTCACTGATACCAGCGATCGGCTAAATAGCTTTGCTTTATTATTTTGTACAAAAGCCTGGAAGAGCGAAAAAGCGCGTTTTTTATTACCTCTAAGTTATTTAACCACTAACAAACGATGGGAAAGAAAGGTTCTCGAGTGTGACCACGAACCAGAAGACGCAGCGCAGGCTGGCCCCCCACTAGGTGGACCTACGATCTGGTGAGAGCCGCGGGGAGGCGATGGATGCAGAAGGCGAGCAGCCGCTCAAAGTGCAGGTCCCTGGGGGAGGCCTATAGTCAGTAGTAGACGTCTTCAGGCTGTTAATGATGATCATTAAGTTATTTAAAGCTGTTACTAAAGTTCTATATTTACTAAAATAACTGATTGTAATCCACAGACACACCCTAAGTACGAGTTCGAGTACAAAGTGAAGGACCCTCACACCCACGACCACAAGGAGCAGCATGAGACCCGGGACGGTGACGTCGTGAAGGGTTACTACATGCTCCACGAACCTGACGGCAACATCAGGCACGTGCACTACCACGGTGACCATCACTCTGGGTAATTATTACTTTAAATTATTCTTTACTACTTACTGGCTCCTCGTGATTTCACTATTATTTCACATTCACAATTTTGCTGTGGGAACTATGTATTTTTTCTAAGGAATTGGTCACCTCAACATATGCAAAATGGTGTCCTTGTTAGTTTGTAGCAATAAAAACGAACAGAACTAGTCTCGTGTTCGTAGTCTGGTGTTTTCCACTTCCCATCAGGCGGGCCGTACCTATGCCTGTGTGCTCCCTTTGACATGAAAAGTCTGGCCCACATTTTTTACATTTTATTTTTACTGAATTGTGTGGTGATATACTTTCCTGTGTGAGACAAAAAATGGACCACCGGACAAACAGACACCGACGATTTTTACATATTAGTAGAATAATTAGGATTTTTGTCTTGCTTCAATACTGTGTGCATGAAACATTGAAAGACAATTTTATCAATTAACTTACCATCGTATTCGTCAACAGATTCCACGCTGACGTGAAACATGAAACCCACCACATCGTTCCTGAGAAGCATCACCACCACCATTATTAAATTTTGAAAATGATTATTTTGTTATTAGCTTTTTAAAAATCTGTAAATAAATATTTTTTTGAAGTGAATCAGCCACATTTGGTTATTATAATATTAACGTTAATCACCCATCATGATGTTATGTTAAAGAAAAACTTTCACATGTAGGCCATATTATTGGCCGTGTCAGATTTTATCAGCCGCTTAACTTAGCTTACCAATTATTATTGTTGTTGACTGTATCTGGGACCAACAACATCTTAACATGCCCTCCAAAGCCTGTGAGCGCTCCAGTTGTACCTGTTGTTGATCGGTTAAGATCGGATATTCGAGCTTTGCTATTTATATTATTTGCTATGCATCATCTTTTCATTATTAGTGCTTACTAATAATGAAAATAGGATGTACTTACCTATTAGGCAGAATTTGTACCTCAGCAGATTGGTATAGGTACCTATAGTATAGCTGTGGTGCACAATTGCACACATATAACCATCACTACTGGCAGGGAAATAATTTCAGGGTTCCGTATTGTTTCTGTTAACAAAATTCCTTATAGGAATTTACTTTCTTATACGCCTGATTTTGGACCTATTTGTTCGGATTACACGCTTCACCTAAAGCTATAGGGCATATTACACTTATGTTCTACCTTCATCTAATTTCTTCAAAGTCATAATAATAGTATAACACAATTTCTATTCCGAGGTGAAATAATAATAGTAGAAAAATAAAGCTCAAAGATAAGTTTTTCAGGTAAGTATTTACTCTAGTTTTGAACCCATTTAGAACTACGTATATTATTTAAGTTGAATGGACTATTTTAGAACACTAAACACACACCCTTTTATTCATAAACGTTAAAATACATATAATAAAACAGTAACTGTATCTGTAATCAAATATTTTTTTGAAAATATGCCTGCATTACGCTTCTTAATTGATTGATAAAGAAATAAATACTTTTTTTATATTTTGTCTGTCTGTCTGTCTATCAAAAATTGGTATCACTGATTATACAGAATAACATTTAGGATTTATTTATTTATAGTCATCCTGTCAAAAGGAAGATAGAAGTAAAAGGGAAAAGATAGGGGAAACGATAGATAGGCGCAGCCTGCCTTTCTTCACTGGCCCATCCATTCATCCTTTTCTCTATCTTTTTCCCTTTCCCTTCTCTCTTACCCATAAATAGAGTTAGGGCGTAAAATAAATTAACCGTGCGAAGCCGGAGTGGGTCAACTAGTGTATAATAAACACTCTTGAGCGAGATAAATAAACAATACCTAAACTGTATACTGAACAGATTCATTTACCTATTCATACGCTTGGGATGAGGTTTTTTTTATATTATTTGTGAATAGTCTTTTTCTATGACTTTCAGAATAATATTTGGTTTGTGATTAAAATAAGCTCAGCTATGCTCAGCTTATACATGCCTAAACTTCACCCTAGTCACGATAATCTGCTATATTAGACTAGACCAACTTAATTTTACCAAAAAATAAAATGGGTTCCAATTGTCAATTAAATTATATATATTTTATTCGAGATGTAACAAAATCAATAGAAACATTTCTTATTTATATCACAGTCATTCAGGTGGTAAGAAATAGTAATAGGTTTTAGTAATGATGGTGTTGGGGTACAATGTGGTGGGTGCTGTGTTTCACGTCAGCATGGAACCTGGAACAAATATCATAAATAAATGAAGAGGCAATGAAGTTATTCTGCAACTCGTAGGATTACGAAATATCAAAATTGTATCTGCCTACAGATACAATACTGATAAGTAAGTATCTTACAAGTTTCAACGGTAGACCTAAAACTTATGAAATTCCTTACCCAGAGTGATGGTCACCGTGGTAGTGCACGTGTCTGATGTTGCCGTCAGGTTCATGCAGCGAGTAGAATCCCTTCACGACGTCACCGTCGCGGGTCTCATGCTGCTCCTTGTGGTCACCGGTGTGAGGGTCCGACACTTTGTATGCGAACTCGTATTTAGGATACGCCTGAATCAGAAACATCAGTTATTGTACCTAATACATTCTGGCAACGTTAAGCGGTTACATAATACTGAGGTGTGTCTTACATAATAGTCCAGGTGATGTCCGTCATGTCCGTGTCCGTGCACATGATGTGCGGGACCATCGTGTCGGGAGATGTGTTGGGAGGAGTAGCCGTGCCCGTGGCCGTGTCCACCATATTGGGCCACCACAACGCCCACGAGAGCCATCAAGGAAAATACCTAAAGAAAAATATTTTATTTTGTAGAATAGTTTACACTTCAAATATTATTTAATGTTACTTTTATCTAACATGAAAAATTCGTAATCTTTTTTTGATTTTATTTATTTTAGTATTTACATACCTTCGAAAACATTATTGTACTGTTATTATGTTACTAGCACCAAGACTGAACTGATACTGATTGTCTAAAGCTATTGACTTTTATATTATTATCTTAACAAGGGTCCAAGGCGACATCGATCGATTTCTCTACAAATATCTGCGACCCTCAATTTTATTATGCCCATACGACAGCCAGTTGCAATGGTTTCATAATTTGTATCAAGCGGTACCTATAAATATACGATAATTGCTTATTTCATTTGAAATATTGTGTGCAAACCTATTTTTAGCTTACAATAGAACCCTATAAACTAAAGTATTATGATATGCTACGAAAGTCGAGATGAGTAGCTACGCGGTCGTAGCAGTTTAAATGTAGGTACTGTAACGATCCAGGGTGTCTCGTCACGTCACAAATATTAGAAATGTTTTTTAGTTTAAAAAGAATAACAAAAAAATCCAATCAAATCATTTAACAAGTAAATTATAATCCAAAAATAAAGCAAATATTCGTTTGATACTGCACTAACTAGCACGGGACGTAGAGATAGGTATATAAGTAGTTATTTAAACGTAAAATGAGGTAATATTAGAAAGCATAAAAACTCTTTACTCACATTTCATACTAAAACAGTTCATACTTGATCGCGAGCTAGCAGTCTATAATGTGTCAAAGACTTTTCAAATAATAATTTCAGATTGGGAGATGTGAGTGGTGATTAGGAAATGAAAAAGAAAGATGGCAAAAAATATAGATTTATCCTGATTTTATTTTTCAGAAAAAAGTGTGAACGGTGCTACGAATGGAATAGAGAAGAAAAACGGGGGATTTTCTTTTCATATTAGAAATTACCAAAATTTATAATGAAAAGGAAGATTGACAAAGATAGGTACTACAGGAGTGGAGAGGTCTAGGAATTATGGAAACCTAACAGAGGAAAATATGAATCAAGAAGTTGATATGAACCGATATCAACTGAGGGAAGTTAAGTAATTAGTTTTACCCAAGATTTAGAGATGTTAGCTATGAAAATGTTCCCTGGAGATCTTAGGAATTTCCTTGTAAGTTGATGTTGAGTGCAGATGCTTAGGGTAGGACAAGAACGTCGTGGAAAACACCCCGAGCGGGCGGGTTGATGATGGTAGGAGGGTTTTAATGTACAGAAGGTAATGTTGGTGTTATTCTCTGCATATTTCCTAGTCGGCAGGAGCTTAGATGATGTTGTGAGTAGATACTTATAGTAACACAAGATCATCGTGGACGTTTACCGCTAGGCGGAAGGTTTGATGACGGCAGGAGGATTTAATGTACAATAGGGAAAGCTTCTACTATTATCTGCTTATTTCCATAGCCGGCTGTAGCTTTTGCGATATTCACGAAGAAGATGAAAAGAGCTTATCCCCACGCGCTGATGTAAAACATCGTAGATATTATATAGAATACTTAATATTTGTTTTGAAATCTTTTTATGAATTAGTTCTAACTGGAAACTTTGACTGCTGAATATTCCGTGTTTAATGTTGCTATCCATTCTAGTGGATAATATTGTTTTACAGACTCTGCATAAGTAGGTAGGTAATCCTTTAGTTGCCACAGATGGAGCGGACGGAAGAGAAATAGAGATCGTATTCTCACGCACTGACTGAAGAAAACCTTACGAAAGTGGATTAAAAAATCATACTATTTTAGATACAATGCTTTTTCATGAAGCAGGAACTTGGAAGAGGAGGAAATCTTATTTTCTCAAGTGGTTTTAGAAAGTATCGCGAATGTGTATAAATATCGTTATAGTTTCAAAACAGGTAATGTTTTTTTATGCGTCTATTACGTAATAACTTGGAATTTAGAATAGAGTCTTCCTTAGGATGTAATAGGTATTTATCTCAATCAAGCTAGAGCGACCACAAACTGGAAGTTGCAGTGTAGGACGGTTCCATTGGGTGTACCGATGATCTGGTCCGAGCCGTGGGAAGCCGATGGAAGCGGAAGACTAACGTATGCACAGAGTGGCATGGGTTCAGGATGATGGTGGTGATGATGACGATGATGTGGTTTGACCTGGTCAGAGTCGTGGGAAGCCAATGGAAGTGGAAGACTAACGGTTGCACAGAGTGGCGTGGGTTCAGGATGATGGTGGTGATGATGATGATGATGATGAGGTTTGACCTGGTCAGAGCCGTGGAAAGTCGAAGGAAGCGGAAGACTAACGGCTGCACAGTGTGACATGGGTGATGATGATGATAATGATTATGACGTCTTCCGGATGATAAAAATGACGATGATGATGATAATGGCAATGATGATGATGACGTCTTCAGGATGATGATGCTGATGATGATGTTGAGGGTCGAATAGGCAAAGATTTTATGAGATAAGATGCAATATCAAATCTATGGGCATAGTTCAGTTTGGTGAAGTTTAGATTTGACATTGTTTTAATGAATTTTCAATAAAACCTAATTTTTATCTTACTTCTACCTTATAATATTTTTCAATGAATAATTATTGTCCTTCGTATTTATATGGGTCAAGCATAAGCCGTATTGTTAGTGACTCCTTACCACACGGATAGGATAGCTAATGTATAAATTCGAATGAGAATAACATCTTGATGATAAATGATATCAATAATATACTTCAATACTTATACTTTGTTCTACGGATCTAATATAACTTTGGCATATTTCATTATACTGAAATACGTCTTAGATATGTGGATGATTTCTATGAAAATTCAGGAAAAGCAGAGTCAGTCTGAGATTCATAAACGGTTCAATGTCTATAGTAAGTATACATAATATTTGCATAATATTATTATAATATCAATAAATACGGATCTGGAAACTATTAGGGATAAATGAAATGATCTTTATTTCCGACACACAATATCACAAAAGGAACAATATAATACGGAACATAAAATAAGGAACTTATATAAATATACTATACTCTTAAGCGATATTGCACGATGTCAGGAACAAGTCCCGACTCAGCATGCAACTTATTATCATTAAATAATTACTCCAAAATAAATATTCTGAGCCTTTCATTCAACATTATTAATCTCCATTTTCATGTCGGCCGAGTCTTCGAGAGAGGTGCAGACTGCAGATCCACACAGCGAGGTTGTACATATTAGGTACATAACCTACGAGCTCTTCTATGTAGGAGAATTCAGCAAGACGTGTCTTCTTCCTTCGAAACTTATTTAAAAGGTCATGTATTTTCTTATAGATGACAGTATTTAATCTCCACGGTAGATGAATTAACTCTAAATTTACAGTTTTCCAAAATATTATATTGCATCGTAATTCGACTTTATAATTATTGTAAAATCAAATATTGTAAAACCAAACATGATATAAAAAAAGATAATCCCTGAGGAGTTTCTTTGGGCTTCTTCTCTATCAGGAGTAATCGAAGTTTCCGGATATATTTTTAAAACTCAAAGTTAGTTATGAACGACAAAATAATCCTAACATTTAATTATATGTTCTGAGTACTAAAATTCAATAAAAGTATTTTATAATTTAAGCTATTGTGATAAAGTAAAGTCTAATTTCTTAAACGTTTGAAATAATTTTCTCTATAAATAGTTTGAGTTTTAATTATGTCTTTTATTAATCTTTAATATAGAACAAAACGTAGGAAAGTAAGGGTAATGAATTTTAGACAATCATTGTAGATGGCCGCTTTAAATAAACCAGATTTAGATTTTGCATTAATTTATAGTTAGGAATTGGGGCTCAGTAGACGGCGTCATCATAAGCAGAAGAGGTTTATCATGATTTCGCTAATATGGTTAAAATAGGCGTAAGGAAATGGTAGAACGGGTTGTAAGCATTTCCGGTAGAAATGATAATATTTTTGTACTAGTGGGGAATCTTGGACTGAAAAGTTTGTAGTGGGCTAAATTTGGATTTTATATTTTAAGGTAGTATTCGTTTAGAGATTCTGATATATACACTTGAAGTTGGTTCTGAAGTTCAATTATAGGAAGTATTTCAGGTTTTCTAAATTAGGTTAATGTGAGTTGTTTTGGAGCAATCTACGTTTTCGATATTTCCAGCAGATATAGGATTAGCGCTCATCATAGGTTAAGATTGCAAAGCTTAGTAAAATAAAGAAATTCCATTCTACTAAATTAATCGCGTATTGATTAGGTGTTAGTTAGGAATTGTCTCATTACTTTAAAAGGATGTGGATTACTACATTATCACAACGTACGGGTTCTACCACTATTAGGAGACGATCACTTGGCCATAACAAATCTAGAACATACAACAAGCTTAGGTTAATTTTAGGTTCTTTTCAACGGTATTAGATTTGCTAGCGTTTATTTAATTGCAATTTATAGGATATTTAAATTTAGGTATTAAAGTTAAGTTGGTTATTAAAAATACAATTATATGAATTTAGGGGGGATAGGGGGGGGGGAGTTGTTACAGTACTTTGTTCGTAGCCGTTTATGAAATCTACAAACTAAATTAAAGCTAGACTTAAGCATATTTGAGATATCTTTTCAGATGAACCTACAGTCATCTAGAAATGAATAAAGCCCTTCAAATGACCAAGAATTGTTTGAAAGTAGCAAATTGGTCAATTGTTTGGGTATGTTGCAAGCCCAAAACTCTTTGGTAATATTCAAGTGCTAGCTTTTCTTGATTGTAAATGTAAGATTCTACTGTCTATAGTTCTATTATAATAAAGAAAGCTATGAAGCAAATTGCAAATTAGACCAATAACACCTAAGTCGAAATAAAGTAGTGGCTCTGTTAACTGCACACTTCGCGGGTCTGTCATTAAATATATTTTTTACGTTTTTAACCCTAAATCTAAACACGATAATCGGTTAAAAAATGCGTATACGCATAGATCTCTATAAAGAAGATCATTGGATAGCCCATTAACCTAGGATTTTTTTTGTATCAACGATAAGCTAACATTTGACCACGGTCTCACGAGAGGTCACCACAAGGTCTCATAGCATTATTACTTCAATATTATATTAATCATACATTGATAAATGACATAAAAATAAAAATACTTAAATGTTGCAGAGCCAGAGCAGTTTTGATGACGTCACGCTAAATCGTTCACTCAAATACAACTGTCATGTTATACCTTTACATCATGTTCACACTGACATGCGACAGTGATAACGCCATATAAAAATGTAGACGTCTCGTTCACACGCAGGAATTCTGTATCATGGTACGAATTCGAACAATATTATTGTAACATTGAAATAATAATTCCATGAAACATGATGGTTTTTTATTAGCTTGTGGTAGCCCAGCTGATGTTAAGTGACGACGTGGTCGACGGATGTACGACAATAGTTTAGGCCTGTGGATCAGCATAGCGATTCAGGAGACCTCAGCGCTGAGGCCTCGATTCAACCAACTTTTATTTGAAAATAGAACGGAAATAGCGTCATCGTTTCTGCAAAAGGCATGAGCTAGGGGAGAGTTTTCCGTTCTATTTTCAAATAAAAGTTGGTTGAATCGACGCCTCAGCGCTGAGCCTCAGCGCTGAGCCTCAACGCTGAGGTCTCCTGAATCGCTATGCAGGCCATACGAAATATTCTTCCCAAGCTGAAATTAAGACGATTCGCTTGCTCTTTACGCTTGGTCGATCAAATATCTAAGCAGGAAGAAAGACCTATACCTAAGATAAATTCTAATCCCGATAGACGAAGACTCAAAAGAGGCGTTACAACGCAAACACGGTGGTTATTGAATTTGACTAGATACCATCTAAAATTACATTTTGAAATCACATTTAAGCAAAAAAATGCTATTGTAAAACAAAAACAGAATTATTTTCCCGATTGACGATTGTTGTTTTCGATAATGAGTTAATTAACGTTTCTTAATAAGACATAATAACCGCCAATATTTGTGCGTTAAAGTCCGGGCAAATTGTTTTTGAACATTATCAAAATTGTGTAAGCATTACTATTCGACAGGTGATATAAATGAGAATGAATTACTATTGTAGAGTAAAACAATCGCCTTGATTGTGATTTAGTTAATACCTCAATCGCTTATCGATATATAAGACTTGAGAATTCAATTAAGGTATCAGTCAGCTACTGCATTTTAGAACGAATACAACAACTACTTTAAAATGGTGTCTAAGGCAAGTTTTAATATGCCTTTGTGTTTGAAGGTTCCCTAAAATATTAAAAGTCTTTTTATTGCTTACGCCACGGATTAGTATACTACGTCAGTTTACAGTTTTTTTTATGAGAATGAATGACGTGACGAGCTAGTCGTTCACCTGGTGTTAAGCACCACGGCTGCCCATAACAGTATAGTGTCACTCGGAACTTTAAAATAATAAAGTTTCGCGTGACACTGCACTACGCACGTCATCCTGAGACATCACACAGTCTAGTAATCAGATTACCACACTGTGTAATCAGGTCATAAAGTCTCATTTACCTATTAATTTGTAATACGATGATCGCTTCCCATTGGCGTAACATAATTGTGCTTATGTTCTACGTGTATATGTCATCGTCACCACCTCCGTAGAAATAAATACAAATAAATAAATGGGTCAAAAATATAACAACCGGTCAAATAATATATCGTCCTTTGATTTTATTCAGTTGGTTACATTCTCATGAATGCGAAGAAACATTTAACCTTATTTTCTATTTACAGTTTTGTATTTTTTTTTCAGATCGTTATCCTGGCATCGCTAGTCTGTGCGGTGTCTGCAGAGCACGCGTTCTCTTCCCAACACGTTCACAAGCACGATGGACACCATGAAGAAGTTTCTCATGGGCACGGGCATCACAAACACATCGACTATTATGTAAAGTTCTCACAGAATCAGTAACGGCCGAATTAAATATCATAACATTAATTTTAGTTGAAAACTAGAACATCTGTCACTGAAGTAATAAAAGATTCATTGATTATAATCCACAGACCCATCCTAAGTACGAGTTCGAGTACAAAGTGAAGGACCCTCACACTCACGACCACAAGGAGCAGCATGAGACCCGCGACGGTGACGTCGTGAAGGGTTACTACATGCTCTACGAACCTGACGGCAACATCAGGCACGTCCACTACCACGGTGACCATCACTCTGGGTGAGTTAACTTGAAATGGTTTTATATTGGTAGTTTTCTTTCGTATACTTTAATATACTGTAGTCTAATGCCCAGTGGCGGATTTGCAAATTTGCGGATTGATAAACAAATGCGCTCCTGTTTGTGTGCCTAGGTAGAAATCTGGGGCTAGTAACAAAACACCGAGTCTTGTTTGTTTAGAGAGTTACATTTTCAAGACTTCTTTTCTCTGATTATTAATAATGTTTATTAATTTAAGTATTTATGTATAAATAAATAAATAAACTTGAGCCAATTTTGTCGCTCCCTAAAATTTGCCGCCCTAGGCTCCATCCTACTCTTCAGCCTATTGGTAAATCCACGTCTGCACCATAGTTCGACAGCTCCTAAGCTCGCATTTATCTCTTTAGCCCTGGAATCGGCCATAATATGATCCACAATACAACAGCTCAGTTGCGGTACATTAGCTGTTTGTTATTAAGAATATAAATATTATCTTCAAAAACCAACGGCATGATAAGTAGGCACCTTGATAACTATAGCACTTTGATCGCTGATCGAAGCTTTGGCCTGTAATGTCAAAACTCTAAGGGTGGGTTGCACCAGCTTACTTTAACTGCTAACTGTAACCGTCCACGCTTCGCCGGGCGGGCTATGTTAATCTGTCACGTAACTTTAACTATGATTATGGTGCAACTCAGCCTAACTGTAAGCTAAGTTTTTTAGGGTACTTTCAAGCTCTAGATAATTCTTAATTGCTATAAACTTCTAATCTACTCTATGTCAATACCGACAGATATTCTATCGGGCAAACAGATAAAACGTAGGTGCCCATAGGTGTTTTAGCACTTATAGCAGTGCCGTCAGCTACTCGCAACTTGCAACATTTTAAAAGATCGAAAAGTTTTTGATTAACTTTTTGCCACCTTATGATTTTCAAGATTCTCAAGGTTACTCAATGTCTGACTGGCAGGATGTCCTTATATTATATTAATGTGATTTCCTACTAAAATTATGAAATGGAATTTCAATAGATACAACGTGGCGTAATAATTATGTTCCATAAATATTTAATAACTCTTAACTTAAAACAGGTAGTTTAACAAAAAGTTCATTTCTTGACTTTTAGTGATGATGATAATAATGCTTCTCAGGAACAATGTGGTGAGTTTCATGCTTCACATCAGCGTGGAATCTGTGTAAAACAGTGATTGATGGTGTTAAAAAAGTAACATCTTTGTGTGTCTAATATTAGTTAGGTACTTAACAGCTGTGAACTGCCTAATGAAGGGTATAATTATTCACAAATTCACGTCAAACCTGGGGCATTATTCTGTATCGATTCCTTACTTTCAAACCACCCGAATTCCTTGTCTTACATAAGAAATCTGCAAAACTCTATACTCTATGAATCAAAAATAAAACCGCGCGAAATGAATTTGGAATTGGCGCGATTTGAACTGTCAAAAATCACATGTTTTGCAGAGATGCGTTCCGAAACATCAACC
This sequence comes from Ennomos erosarius, assembly GCA_963580505.1. Lineage (NCBI taxonomy): Eukaryota > Metazoa > Arthropoda > Insecta > Lepidoptera > Geometridae > Ennomos > Ennomos erosarius. Next base: position 5,423,665 of record OY756983.1, on the reverse strand, counting down.
ACATCAAAAGCTATCACCACTTATGTCAATATATTTTATTAAAAATAAAAATAACTTTATATAAAGTAAAAGTACTCCTAACGCTGTGACACGATTTGAACAAGACACGATAACGACGTGGTTTCGTATCGTGTGGAATCTGCGTTTCCATAGAGAATAACCACCCTGCAGGGAGTTCAAGGACGTATGAGGCCTCTATATGGCGGCACTATATGGGGGAGGCTTATGTTCAGCAGTGTACGTCTTCAGACTGATGATGACGGTTACCAACTAAACAAACTCACCCAGAGTGATGGTCACCGTGGTAGTGCACGTGCCTGATGTTGCCGTCAGGTTCGTGGAGCGTGTAGAATCCCTTCACAACGTCACCGTCGCGGGTCTCATGCTGCTCCTTGTGGTCATGAGTGTGTGGGTCCTTCACTTTGTACTCAAACTCATACTTAGGATGGGTCTGTAATTAAAATGCTCCTTTAGTACTTTCAGGTCTAATATACCAAGGCACATATAAAGTCCGAGTGACTTACGTAATAATCGATGTGCTTGTGACCGTGGTGGCCGTGAGCTTGAACCTCCTCGTGGTGGCCGTCATGCTTGTGGACGTGTTGGGAAGAAAACGCGTGCTCTGCTGTCACAGCACACACCACCGCAGCCAGGATTACAATCTGGGATATAAAGTAATTAATCATCAAATCAAATCAACATCTGGATTGGCTTAAATACTTCACCTGGAAACTGTCTGATTATTAAACACTTCTGCCAAAGAGACTATCTAACGATCTGTGTTTGCTGTAGCACTTCTTCATCATCATCGTCATAGGCCTACGCCAGAGAGCGCCACTATTATCTATCAGTTCCCCGCGGTTTTCACCAGATCGTCGGTCCACTTAGTGGGGGGTCGGCCTACGCTGCGCCTTTTGGTTCGTGGTCGTCATTTGAGAACCTCCAGGAGTACTGACTAACTCAACCATCGACACGAGAACGAAATAAGGAGTACCTTAGACACCATTTTAACAGTTTTAATTTTAGTTGAAGTGCTTGATGTAGTGTTTAGTAGTAGACTGATAAACATTTTATGAATTTCTCCAGTTTTATACATCGTAAAAACGTATCAAATCTACAATCAAGGTGATTGTTTTCACCCTAAATGTGAGTAATAAAAATCCGATTTTAATGCTTATCGTATAGTATGAAATTGCAATGCTCACGCAATTACTGTGTTCGTACAAAATAAGCGCGTTAAATGATAATTAATGTAAACTATTAAACGGTTAAATGTATTTTTGGATTATTTTTGAGTTGCCATGAATTAAATGCTACTATTGGAACTTACTATAAATAGTATAATGATGGTTATAAAATTTCAAAATAATATGCTGTTTTATAAGATGGTAGGACTTTTCTCCAAGTTCATCTATAGAAAACTAGTATAGATACCACCGCTTAGTTAGATATTCTGCCATCAAGCAGTAGTGTGCAAGCACTAATGTGTTCAGGTTTAAGGGCACTAAAGAGATTAGGTAGTCTCACTGCTTAGCAATCAATTAGGTACTAGAATGTGCTGACGTCTCAAGGTGAGGTGCTTGCGTGTCACGCGAAACTGTTATGGTTCATAGAGGAATTACGCTCAGAGTGATAGTTTTACCCGAAATTCCGTTCACAGTTGACGCACAAAGCTGTGTCTATGTACGCGTAAGTGGTACATCAGTACGCTGTCTGACACTCACACAATCATACGGAAAGTGTGGCAAGTAAATGAAATTTTCCCCAAAAAGTAGGGAACTTTGAACTGTTCCAATTTTACCACCCTTTGTAAAGGCATAGAGAACTTTTATTGAGGCTGTGAACATTGATCAGGTATCTGGGTCCCATAGTACAAGGTGTGCTTGGTTTGGGGCTAGATGGCGCTGAGTGAATGTTCACACATATTTATTTATTTATTTTACTTTGTCATTTTTCACTAGTTCGTCTAGGTAGGTACTACCACTTAGCCAGTTATTCTGCCGCCAAGCAATAGTGTGCAAGCACTACTGTGTCCCGGTTTGAAGGGCATTGTAGCTAGTGAAATTACTGGGTAATGAGACTTTATGACCTGACTACACACTCACAGTGTGATAATCTGATTACTAGACTGTTTGATGTCTCAGGATGACGTGTGCAGTGCAGTGCAGTGACACGCAAAACTTTATTATTTTATAGTTCCGAGTGACACTGCAACAGTTATGGGCAGCCGTGTTGCTTAACATCAAGTGAACGACTAGTTCGTCACGTCATTCATTCTCATATAAAAAAAACTTTTATATTCTTAAAAAAATACCTTGATATTAAGTAGGTAGTTTAAGTTAGCTCGTAAAAGTGCTCAAGATATCCTATTTGCAATAAAACTCTTTGACTTTGTCTTTAATCATTAAATAGATAAAATGCTATGATTTAATGATATTATCATGAACATATTATCATTACGATATTATCATTAAATTAATCACAAAATTAAAACCGCGGGAAGCTGATAGATGCAGGAGGCTAGCCACCGCCCAAAGTGGCGCAAGTGTAATGCTAATGTTTGCAAATATGTGTACAAATGATATATTTAAACGGGGTAAAATATTTTCGTACGACTAGCAACATTTCTTACCAAAATGGCGTCTGTGATGTTTACGATTTAAATTTGTTTTGATGAGTGTTTTAGTCAGAAATACATGAGACTTAGTCATTCTTACCGGTGAAATGTGATCTTTACGTTCTTTTGACGCTTTTGTGATGTGCTGTGATACCCTTTTACAACACAGTAAGTCATTTTTCTAAAAAATAACGTGAGTTCTTTTCTATGTGATACAGTGTTGAGCACTGGCGTGCCGTAAGACGATTGGATACTTTTACTCTCCGATGAAAGTTCCTCAAATCGGACGGGTTTACTGCGGTTCTGAGCGTTATTCTTCTATGTTATAGTTGTTATGGTGAAGCTTGACATCAGGTGAATGACTAGCTCTTCACGTAATTTGTTTACGCTGAATAAACATTTGACTAGTGTTAGTCGGTTTTTAAGATTTTTGTTAGCTATTTGTAGCACGCAAAGAAAGATGACAGATGGTCCGATAGGTAGAGTGGCCAGCGTATGTGGCTGGCAGAAAATTGGATGCAAAGACCCGAAGACCATATATCTTGGAAGAGGCATTCATTGGCTCATAATGACGATGGCAAAATTATAATTGACAGATACAAAAATACTCAAACCCAGGGTTAAGGTAACCTATAACCTAATAATTTTTGCTATGCCTATAACTTAGGTAATTAAAAAAATATGGAGAAATAAACAAAATCTGTAAGTATGTAATATTTTTATTTACAATAGAAAAAAATAAAAAAGTTTTAACAATAGGTATTAAAAAGGTTCATCTGACTAATACAATTAAATTTTGATTGAATTCTAGTTCAATATCATTGGAAAATATACAACCAAAACTCAAAATACAACCTAATTAATTATTTCAGTACAAAAAGTCGGTAGGTACTAGTCAACTTCCTTGTTAAGTATTAAATTGTAGGTTTTTTTTAGTAATGATGATGCCTTTCAGGAACAATGTGGTGTGTGCTGTGTTTCACATCAGCGTGGAAACTGAAACAAAAAAATAAATAAATAAAACAGAATTAATTATAAATCTAACGAGACCAGATAACAGAATGTACAAGAGGAAAGGGGATGCATGAACTCACCCGCTGTGCTTATCACCATGGTAGTGCACATGTCTGATGGAGCCGTCAGGTTGGTGCAGCGAGTAGAATCCCTTCACGACGTCACCGTCGCGGGTCTCATGCTGCTCCTTGTGGTCACCGGTGTGCGGATCCGACACTTTGTATGCGAACTCGTATTTAGGATACGCCTGAAGAAAATAAATAAGTTGAGCATCGTCATCATCAACATCAGTCTGAAGACGGCTTATGCTGAACATAAACGTCCCCATAAAGCGTCACCTTGAGCAGCTGTATGCTTCCTGGATCCATCGGCTCCCCGCGGTTTTGTCCAGCCTGCCTAATAAGAACGAGCTAGCAGCGCTGCTGACGAGCGTCTGCCGCTCAACTGCTGTCTATTTTCATACAATTTTGACAGCAGTTGAGCGGCAGACGTGCGTCAGCAGCGCTGCTAAGTCCTTCGTAAAAGGGGGGCAGGTCGTCGTTCTACCTAGCGGGGGGCCTGCGCTGCGTCTTCTGATTCGTAATCACCCTCAAGAACCTTGCTTCCCCCGATTGTCAGTTTTACAAGCGATGTGGCCTGCCCACTACCAGTCCAACTTGCTTATTCTAAAAGCAAGTCTAGCATGATATTCATAAAATTGTACGCCTACTATATTATAGATACATAGATAGATAACTCTTTATTGTTTCACCAATAAAATTCGTGATGGAACCATATTATGTAATAGAACTTACATAATAGTCGACGTAGTGATGACCATCGTGCCCATGTCCGTGTCCGTGCACAGGGTGTGCGGGGCCGTCGTGTCGGGAGATGTGTTGGGAGGAGAACCCGTGGCCGTGTCCACCGTAATGTGCTGCCACTACTCCTACAAGAGCTAGAAGACCTACCACCTGGAAACCATAAGACATTTTGATTGATGTTATTATCTTAAAGTTGAATTAAAGATGATAAGAATTTATGATAAAGTCTAGGCTGCAGTGGCGTTGACCAAATCCAGTGTGTTGTTGCATCACAGGCCACCCCTATTATGCTGAATTATTTTTGACTATTTATCTCGGTTGATGTAAAGTTTTAAAAATAGGTAGTATACAGAAAGATGTCTTAATAATTATTAGTTTTGGTTTTAATACAATTAAGATATTAATTAATAATTAATATTAATTAAATAATATAATAAAAAATATATATATATATTAGCTTCAAAGACGTTTTATTTTTATTTTAAATTTTTACCTTAGAAAACATTTTGTGAACGATTAACAAACGTTTTCAAGCTAATAGTACTGTTTCAAGAACCCAACTGATAAACATTGTCTCCAACGAATGCTTTTTATATTGTCTACAAAAGGTCCAAGGCGACATCGGTTTCACTAATATACCTACTTACAGCCCACAAAATATGCCCATAAACTTTTTATAATGGTTTCATTATTATTGATACATTAAAAGCGACAGTAATTGTAACATTATGCGATTGCTATTGGTTTTGAAATATATTTGCGACGCCGGCACGCGGTGGCGTAGGTTGTAGGATGCTCGTAGCTACCTTCTACGAACATTCGTAGCTTTATAGAACTAAATAAAAATAAATAAATAAGTGTGGACATTTCACAGCGCCATCTAGCCCTAAACTAAGCATAGCTTGTACTATGGGAACCAGATAACTGATAGAATACTTAGATATTAACAGACACACAGACAGTTATTTTTTGTTTGTAAATACATACATAGAATACAATATGACACCCAGACACAGAACAAACACCTATGTTATTACACAAATGTTTGTCCTGCGTGAAAATCGAACCCACAGCCCCTCAGTTCAGAAGGCAGCGGGACTACCAACTGAGCTATCAGGCCCGTCGAAAAATCAAAAATATAAACACAAAAAACTTTGTTGGTGAATATGTTTTGTGCACCAACAGTTGCTTCCTTTTGGACCTAAAACCACATAACATTATTTATGATGATAAATTCATGAGTTCTGAGTCGATGAGATGGAACAGATTTTGTCAAGCACCTAATTATAATGGATTTTTTCCTCACAAACCACGTTAAGTCGTTTATAATGTTACTTCTTTCGTTACTGCTACCATTTATATTAGAATAAATGAACAATCAAACATTCACCATCATCAATTAGCCTGAAGATGTCCACTGCTCAACACAGAGCGCAACTTTGAGCGCCTGTTTGCTTTCCATCGGCTCCCAGCTGTTTTAACCAGATCGTCGGTCCACTTATTAGTGGGCCTACCTATTACACTGCGTCTTCCGGTTCATGGTCACCACTGGAGAACCTTTCATCTATATTTATCTATTGTATAATATATTTATTGGTCATACTTTAGTTCTCTTGCAGATTTCCTCGTTTTGAATCTTATCTCGTCAGGAAACACCGAGCTCATAAATGCTTTTGGTTTTCCCTACATTGAACATCATGAAACTTCTTCTTCTTCTTCTCGTGTAGGCAAGTGATCAGCTCTGGTGTTAGAATTTTTAAGCTGCCCAAAGGCTTCTGACTTGGCTTAACGACTATTGTCTTACGACAACATCCGGGACCGACGGCTTAACGTTCCCTCCGAAGCACGGTAGCGCTCAGTTCTAAATACCAACTTTTTGTTGTAGCGGTCACCCATCATAGTAGTGACTGTAGCGAACGTTGCTTAACTTTACCAATTGGCTAGGAACGGCTAGTCGTGCTTCGTTATGAGCGCTACAGTGAATTATTTATTTATTTATTATTTGGAAAACAAACAGCTTAAAAACGTATACTATAGCTCAAAACATGGTAGCAAACTAGCCTTTAACAGTTTTCACAAATAGAATTTATGAAACTATATTAATAGAATAGATTCACCGCGACGATGACGCTGCTTTTGTGAATACAAAAGCTAACAATCTGGGGTATTATTGTAGTATCAGTTAACGGTGTTACTTATCTGTGACAGTGTTTTAAAAGTCTAAGTAACGATACCAATCATAAAGGTATTAAATAGTCCTCAATATTAGATATACCTTAAGTGTGGTTTACACTGTAAGATCATTCCTATGATACCACATTATGCCTAAAGCTTTACTATTTATCCTCATGATTAAACATAATAGCCGAAGATGGCTGTGGCTGACATAAAAGCTGTTTTTGTGCCATGTTTGGGATTAACAACTGCTGCTTAACTCAAGTTTGCTGGATGATACGGCGAACGGAGGGATGTGGGGGGTTTCACTTTCATAATTTTTTCTATCTTTTCCCCCTCTCTTTTTCCTTTCCCATAGTACAGAACCACTGGTGTGGAGTAGTTTTGGATCCAATACTAAAAGTAGGACGCTTGTAATTTCAGAACTACAGAACCATCGACCTTGTAATACTTATGGGATAATATTTAAAGTACTCCCTTTCAAACATTAAAAAAGGAATTAAGTCGGACCAACTAAGAACAAATTTTTTCTTTCACCCCTCTCCCGAGGAAACTATGCTGAATTTCGGGATTAAAAGTATCTTATAGCCTACCTCGTAATATGAAATCAGATCATACCGAGTTTTATTTGAGTCCATTCAGTAGTTTCGGCGTGATGCTCAGCCAAGATACACACCAACAGATAGACAGACATGAAAAAATATAGTTTGGCTTTAGCATCGATAATAAAGACGCCAAAAAAATTTTTTTATTCTCTTGCATTGGAGTGTCTTACATTCTACTAGCGTTGGCTTGGACACCTGACCAACCCTTACTACTTTGTGTAATGTAAGTATCAGATTAATGGTATTGTGCTCCAATTTCATAGCAATGTCTTATATTTACTACGTACGATTGTCAATTACAATTTCGATCTCTAAGCGTAAATATTTAATGCTTATGTGTGTAGTGATGGCCCCTTAACTGTTTAACTACCTAATGTGAGCGGACGTTTTCTGGATCCTACTCACCACCTTGTATAAGTAGTATAGTAGTTAAATAAATGCCATCGTTTGGGAATAAAGGCTTTTATGGTTTATATAATTAAATCATACTCTCCTTTTCATATTTTATTACCAACCATTGTCATAAGTCATCATAAAATATATTACTCATTACTATTGTAAAATAATTTGATTTGATGTGCAATTATATTTAATTGGATAGGCATGTAGGTACAGAGATATGACAGTGCGAGAGCCTACTGCACAAATACCTACGTCATCGAGTACCTCAATAAGCTATCTTTAGTTCGTTAACCAACACTTAAACATGTCAAAAAATCAGGTCTGCCAATTCCGGTCCTGACGGGTTATAAAAATTCAACTTCAAATGCTATGAGCACTAAGTGCCGGCGAGTTTAGACCTGGCAGACCTTTTAATCTATTATCAGGGGCGTTTTGGCTATTAATGAGCATAGGTTTCACTGGGGTGCTCGTTGATGTAGGTAAACGGTGTAAAGGGTACTTTGTAAGGCTCTGACAGCTACTTCCGGCAGGGTGCGCAATGGCAGATCCATTTTTTTACATAATTAATCAAAGGTTAACTATTGCCAGAGCTTTACAAATGACATAATTTTGAAAATAAAAAGAACTTCAACAAATATTAAGGATTTCCATGATCCGACAGGATCGGAATGGGCAGACATGATTTTTTTTCACATATTTATGTGTCGGTTAACGATCTACATATAGCCTATTGAGGTACTCGATGACGTAGGTATTTGTGCAGTGGGCTCTCGCACCATGACGTCATTATTTGGACGGATCCAACATTCTATAGTTACGTCTTGCTCATACATAAAAGAAGGAGGGAAGTTTATCTTGTGTTTACTTCGTTTATAGAATTTTACTGGGCAAAGTGCCTTCGCAGTGGTTTACTCCTGCGTGGATAAAAGATATCCTATTATGTTAAACTAACGTAAAAGCTCCAACCATTAAAATTAGTTTAGTGTTGTTATGCGGTAAGGACATAGCAATGAAATAGCTACCTGTTCCATGAACTTACTACCCAGTACTATTCAGCGTATTCTCGTCTAATTCGTAATTCGTCTATTATTATATTGAAAGTGCCGTAGACCATGACGCCAGCCTATGTTCACAACCAAAGTACTATTTTATTCACTCAATAATGACAATGCCTTCTTATTTCCATAAAAAAAACAGAATAACACTTGCATAAATAATTTATTTAATCACTACAAAAAGTAACAAAACATTAACAAATAGATCACAGTGGGTTTAACAATAACAATAAATAGTAATGGTGGGAACTTAGTGGTGATGCTTTTCAGGAACGATGTGGTGCGTGCTGTGTTTCACATCAGCGTGGAATCTGAAAAGAAAAAAATCTGGTTTAGTACTGTCTGTACTTATTTTAAAAAGTCACATTCGCCCATACTACAGATTACTGCATAACTATTTAATACTAGGTACTGCTTAAAGATAGGCGATTTTATTTTGTAAAATATACGATTTTATACCACATTTATAAACTTTTGTATTTCTTATAATAATAAGTATTTATTTCTGATGTATGTAGCTACGCGCTACCCTTGGACGTCAAACGTGCATCGTCTCTGAATATTTTACAAGACAAAGTTAAAGCTTTCTATCTCGCGAAATAGCTACTATATACTTTTAGTTATCTACAGTAATTATATTATGTATCACGTAATAAAATATGTATTTATTTTTATGCATATAGGTATATAGCAAATATATAATATATTTTAATGTATATATACTACATATGAATATAAATTATATATAGTTTATCATCTATTTACTTATTTAAATATTATAATATATTATTAGTATATTAAATTCTGTAGTTGTTCATCATCTCTCTATACTTTTGGGTTGTCTGGAAGAGATCGCTTTAAGCGATAAGACCGCCCATTGTGACACACAGTTATAAGATTTATTACTGTATTTTCTGTAAAATGGTGTTTTCAATAAAGAGTTTATCTATTTATCTATCTATCTATGTAGCTATATAAGGGGGTGTGATCAGTGATCACCCACGTGATAGTGGTAGAAATGGTACGTAACTATGGTAGCAATGCGCAATGTAAACTGCGTTAGGTACCTAATGAAACTGTCCAATCTATTTCAATCGCTTGCAAATTAACTGACTGAAATTGAATGAACTTGCATGATCACCTAGCTGCAATACAGTATACAAAATATTAATTTAGAAATGTTAAGTATGAAACTGAAATGAATTTTTAATATTTATCTTTATGTGCATTGGCTACGGTAAAAGAGTACTCACCCGCTGTGCTTATCACCGTGGTAATGAACCTCCCTGATGGAACCATCAGGCTCGTGAAGGGAGTAAAAGCCCTTCACGACATCACCGTCGCGGGACTCGTGTTGCTCCTTGTAGTCACCAGTGTGTGGGTCCTTTACTTTGTACTCGAACTCGTACTTAGGATGAGCCTAAGGACATAAAAAAAGTTTTTAAATTATTATGTAATAATTATGTTCTCTGTGATAATAAAATAAATAATGTGTGCTTTGAAAGATTCAATACTTAGTTTAGGCTTAGTATACCTAAATAAGTATCCTAATAATAATCTGGAAGGAGATTTTTGCATAAAATGCCTGTTGCTGCTGTCAAAGTTACGCAATCACCGTGGTTGTTATATGCCAGATAAAGGGAATTAGGGTAAGGAGGCGTTTCACACCATGAGTGGTTCGCACCGCGGTGTGAATCGCCCAAGTGCCCTAAATGAATAGGCTCTTTCGCACCGCGGTGTGAATCGACTTCTGCTATTATAACACTTGGCCGATTCACACCACAGTGTGAACCGCCTATGTATTTATTTTTGTTTGGGATATTCGCACCACTATCGAAAGAAGAAAAAGCAGTGTAAAATAGTACAGGCATTTAGAAAAACATTCACTTATAAAAACAAACATAACGCTAATATTATAAATGTGAAACTTTGTATGTGTGTTCATAGATCTAGTTATAGTTCTCGCTCATACGGATGAACAATAACAATAAAATAAAATTAAAAAAATTGGCAGCATTCTCCACGGTACATTTAAATCCTCTGTAATCACCAAGTCACCTGCCAAGCATAGTAATCATGGCAATCCTCCCCACTCAATGATAAGCTGACATAATGCTGTTTTTTAGAAGCCAGTATTCAGCAGCGGATGTCGTCCAGCTGCTGATTTGGATTTTAACTTACATAGTAATCAATATCGTGACCACCCTTTCCGTGACCGTGTCCGTGCCCATCATGTCCTTGCACGTACACGGGATGTGCTGGTCCATCGTGTCTGCTAATATGCTGTGAAGAAAACGCGTGGCCATGCCCGTGACCTCCGTGGCCGTGGCCGTGCTGTGCGACAACCGCGCCGACAAAAACCACAAAGCAGAGTACCTAGGAGGAAAAGTCAGCATTATTACATAACTTACTGCGGTTGCGAGTATTTTTAATGTAGTGTAGCTATCTTCTTTCCAAAGTCAATCATTACTCACTTCATTTCTCATACTTGGAAGGTACGTGATACGTATACAGTTACCTACTTGATCAAAGGATTATTTTACCTACTATTCCAACCTTAAAAAAGGTAAAAGGCGGCTTTTACCTTATTTTACTTTTTTGTAAAACAATTTTATTTGCTGGCAAATTATATGATAAAATAATGCCCTAGCGCAACACCCACATTTCACTATGATTATTTCCGACCCAAAACCACTGTACAAGCTGTAGTAAATGTAAAGATTTTATGTTTACGAGTGAAAGTGATGGGTCAGCGGTAATCCATGTGATTTACAAACTAACGCATCCAGGTTCAAGTCCCATGGGGCCTTGCACTGACTTTGAGTTATGTGCGAAATGAATACTCGCTCTGACAACGGTGAAGAAAAACATCTTGAGGAAACTGACATGTTCAAGAATCACAAAACTTGAGGATATGTGTCAATTAACAATTCCGCATTATAGACTAGCGTGGTGGACTATGACATAGGATATGGACCCTTTCTCCAAGTGAGCTAAGGCCCGTGTCCTAGCAATGGGAACGTATTGAGATGATGATGACGACGCTTATATTTTAAAAGAATTATTTATTTTATAATCCACATGTTGCACAATTGAAACATTACATTACTTTACGGTTCAATTCACTCCTCACATTTTCACTATTTAAATATTTACCTTAGAGATCATTATTGAAATTTGGTAGTTTAGGCTTTTGTGTCAATGATTCTAGGTGCAGACACTAACTGATGCACTTTACCTAAAACCAACGCGTTTTATATTGCTAACAAGCATTACCAAGGTAATATTGATTTCACCTAACTTATCGGCATTTAAATATTAAAATTGTGCAGTGTTTGTAATGATTTCGTAAAAACATTTGCTCGATATGCCTAAGAGGTCTATATTGGCATTGCTTCAGTTTAAAACTTATGCAAGTTTCACTGTGTTGTATTGTTGACACAAATATTAATGCGTAAAAACAGGCTTCGATATTAACTACCGCAACTGCGATTAATACTTTACCGTACTCCGCCGTACTTTATTTATTGTTTCAATATAATTACTCCAGCCTATTATTATTAGTATTACAGCATAACCATTTTGGTAATGATTACATTAAATTACCTACTGTTTTATTTTGATACACGATGACAGTCGTAAAATAAAATTTAGAGCAGCGACGAAGAGAATAGTCATGAAGTAGAGATTTCGCATATACTTCTGGGAACCATGAGGCACCATCACCATCATCAGCCTGCAGACGTCCACTGTTGAATATAAGACTTCCCCTAGAGCACCACATTGAGCGGCTGCTTGTCTCCTGTATCCATTAGCTCTCAGCGGATTTGACCAGGGCCATTATTCCGTATAGATTCCTTACTTCGAAACCACGCGAGTTCCTTGTCTTACATAAGAAATCTGCAAAACTGTATTCTCTATGAAACGAAAACAATACCGCGCGAAATGAATTTGGAATTGGCGCGATTTGAACTGTCAAAAATCATATGTTTTACTGAGACGCGTTCCGAAACATCAACACATCAAAAGATATGACCACTTATGTCAATATATTTTATTCAAAATAAAGATAACTTTAATGTAAAGTGAAGGTATATCTGACACTGTGACACGATTTGAACAAGACACGATAACGACGTGGTTTTGTATCGTGTGGAATCTGTGTTTCCGGCCTGCGCACAATAGCGTATTTATATATTTTTTGGGTGTAATATGTAAGATCCGTAATGAGGAGATCCGCAGGAGAACTAAAGTGACCGATGTAGCTCTTAGGATTAGCAAGTTGAAATGGCAATGGGCAGGCCACATCGCTCGTAGAACTGACAACCGATGGGGAAGAAAGGTTCTCGAGTGGCGACCACGAACTGGAAGACGCAGCGTAGGCCAGCCCCCCACTAGGTGGACCGACGACCTGGTGAAAGCCGCGGGGAGCCGATGGATGCAGGAGGCGAGCAGCCGCTCTAAGTGGCGCTCCCGGGGGGAGGCCTATGTTCAGCAGTGGACGTCTTCAGGCTGTTAATGATGATGATGATGATGAATATGTAAGGTAAGGAAAGATTCTGGCGACCACCAACCGGAAGATGCAGGCCTGTACTAGGTGGAAACCATACGGATGGTACGGATTTGGATGCAAGAAGCAACGTAGGTACACAAAATGTATCAAGAAGATCCAACTCTCACTCAGCATAAAAGCTAAATCCCCTCCCAAGCACATATCAATTTTGGAATGATTTGGTAGTGCGTGTACCAAATTTAATTTAATTTAATTTTATTTTATTTATTTATTAGGAATGACAAACAGCTGTTCATTAAAATTTAGAGTAACAAGGAGTAATATCCGTAGCTGTAATGTAACCGCACCGTGACGACACTGAACCGGCCCCAACGGAAGACCAGCGCTGGTTTTACGACCAGCATTATGCTGAGTTGGGACCGATTTGTGACAAATGGTAATTTTTTTGCTGTCAATAATATTTTGTACCTACTTGTTTTTGTTTTTTGTCACAAATAAATTATTTTTCTTACTTTCTTTCTTTCTTTATATAAGTTGTGTTATTAAATATACAGCCAACCATATCATCCACAGATTACTTACTAGTATTAACATTGTGTGTTAAATTGATTGCCGCAATTGAAGGAGTTTATTTATTTCAATTATGTAATAAATACTATTCAAACTCAATATATGTTTTACTATTTATTCATTTACCTAAATAGTTTAAGGGCTTGACATTACCATAATAATAAGTTTGTAAAGTTTATCAGAGCGCCTGGACGATGCGACGCGTGACCAAAATGCTGGCACTTATTTGGCTCAACGTATCAGCATTGCAATTTAATGAGGCAATGCTGCCAGCATGTTGGGTACCCTGCCTACTGGTAGTGGGCTGGAGCATTTGGACTGTCTATAGGCCATCCTGACTAGTTTACAGTTCAAATTTTATTTGTAGTAGGTAGTGTAGTAGTAGTTCTAGTTAGTGTAGTAGTTATTTTGACTAATAAAGGCACATAGCGCGGTAAAGAAACAGTTAAAAAGCTTCGCCTGATTCTGTAAAAACCATGCAATCTTATTTGACGACGATTCACATTTTTGACGATATTCACACCTATTTGTTAGAGTTTTTTTTAGATTTGGTTTCTTCCTCTTGTAGGTATATTTAAATTTATGTTTAAGCAATCTCTTAATAACACACAAAAACCAAATAAATTACACTTTTACGTTACCATTTAGATTAATACCTAGTACTATTGTAGCCTATACTCTGAGTTACAATGTAACTCCTTTCATTGAAATACCCAGGTAGTGTTTCGATAATAATAATTAACATAAAATAATAAAATTAAGTAGGTATGTATTATTTAACTTACAGCGCCTATATGTCTTCACAGCGGAACCATAATCACATCCGCATATTATTTTAATAAGGCATAATTATTATATTACATTTTTCGACAACTGTTTTATAATAATAAGCATAATATTTTTATTATGATAATTCTAAATTATGTCAGAACTGCTCTATTTGAAAGTGTTCCAAGATCACGTTACGTCCAAAAATATGCAACACAATCAGCCCTTTCCTTTCGTATTGACAGATCTGTAATGATATCTCCTGCAGAAATAGCATTATGTAATTCACTTAAAACTTTGAACTGGAATTACCTTTGTAAACCAGATTTTTTGAAGGTGTGCGTAAATGAAATCACACATCCATAAAATCTGCTCAAAGCTGAAGCAAACCTGTTATGGGCTTGATTTTTTTAAGTGTATAAATTCTGCGGGGTCTGCTGCAGTAAGCATCACATTTGCAACAGCCCCAGTAGGGAAAACAACCAAAAATGTTTTCAAAGGTATATTGAATAAAAAAAACTATATTTTATAATCTGTTCTTTGAGCTTTCACTAATATCAAGGTTTTCTTATTTTCAGGCACTGGCTATCATAGTCTTGCTGGCAGTGGCATACTGCCAGGAGCATTCTCACTCTTACAAACTTCAATCTATTGTGAAGCATCAAGAGCCACAGACGATAGCGCACAATTCCGTTCATATCCCGGTTGAAACTTACTACAGTGCCCCTTCTTTTGAGTACCATTCCGCTGGCCAGTCTAATGGTCACGCCGTCTCATCGCAAAGCATCATCCGTCATGACAGTGGACACCAAGAACAGTCTCAAGGTGGTTCTCAACACTATATAGTTCCAGTGCACCGCGAGCCAGCTCCAGTTCATGAAATTATCAGCATTAAAGCTGCTCCTGGTCTTGCAATCCATTCCGGTGGTCAGTTCTCTGGTCAGTCATACGGTCAATCTTATGGCCTCGGTCAATCTTATGGCCAGATTTACGGACAGTCCCAAGGGCAGTCCCAGGGTCATGCAGTATCTTCTCAAAGCATTGTTCGCCACGATAGCGGTCATCAAGACCAATCCAACGGAGGCTCGTACATTATAGCCGCGCCTCTTCACCAAACCGTCAGTCTGCATTCTACTTCTTTCAATGGAATCCAATCTGGTGGTCATTCTTATGGTCAGGCCTATGGTCAATCCTACGGTCAAGCTAATGGTCAGTCTTACGGCCAGTCCCAGGGCCATGCAGTGTCTTCTCAAAGTATTGTTCGCCATGACAGCGGTCACCACGAACATTCCGATGGGGGTTCTCAATACATTGTAGCTGCACCTCTTGCCGTCAACCTGCACTCGTCTTCCATCCACGGAAGCCATTCTGGTGGTCAATCTTATGGTCAAACTAACGGTCAATCATACGGTCTTTCCAACAGTGACGCCTATGGCCAGTCTTACAGTCAGTCCAACGGACAGTCACAAGGACATGCGGTATCTGCTCAAAGCATCGTTCGTCATGATAGTGGTCATCATGAACAATCCCATGGTAGCTCTCACTATACTGTAGCTTCGCCCCAAGCCATCGGCCTGCACTCTGTTTCTGTCCACGGCATCCATTCTGGTGGTCAATCGTACGGTCAGACCTATGGTCAGTCTTATAGTCAGTCTAATGGTCAGTCTTATGGCCAGGTCTATGGTCATTCTCATGGTCAGTCTAATGGTCAGTCTTACGGCCAGTCCCAGGGCCATGCGGTGTCTTCTCAAAGCATTGTTCGCCACGACAATGGTCACCATGAACAATCCAACGAAGGCTCTCAACACGTTGTAGCTACGCCCCTTCATCAAGCCGTCAGCCTGCACTCATCTTCTATCCATGGAATCAATTCCGGTAGTCAGTCAAATGGTCAGTCTTACGGTCAGTCTTATGGCCACTCCTATGGACACTCCAACGGTCAATCTCAGGCTCAATCCCAGGGTCATGCCGTGTCTTCTCAAAGCATTATTCGCCATGATAGTGGTCACCAAGAACAATCCCACGGGGGCTCTCAGTACGTTGTTGCCACACCCTTACATCAAACAGCCAGCCTGCACGCTACTCCTTCTCATGCAATCATTTCTGGATCCCAATCTCATGGTCACGCAATCTCTTCCCAAAACATCATCCGCCACAATAACCACAACTCCAACGAAGGTTCCGAACATAACATTATCATCCCTGTCCAACATCATGTCGCACCTGCTCATCACGCTGTGATTCAAGCTGCTCCCATTCACCACTACGCCCAGCAGTCTGGTCATTCAGGTCATGGGCATTATGAAGAATCTCATCATGAGGATTACTATGTAAGTTCTATACACACGGTTTTTGATTCAATAGATAATAAATCTTGCAAGTAAGTATATACTAGTTTCTCATCCAAAATAATTTTATAATAGGCGCACCCCAAATACGAGTTCGAGTACAAGGTGCAGGACCCCCACACTGGTGACAGCAAATTCCAACATGAGGCACGCGACGGCGATGTCGTGAAGGGAGTCTACAGCCTGCACGAGTCCGATGGTTCCATCCGCACTGTTGAATACTCTGCTGATCATCACAGCGGGTAAGACCTACAACGAATTGTTACGTCATTGTTCTTAAACTTTCCTGTATAACCAAGTTCAAAACTTAATTCAGGCATACAATTGTGTCAGTAGGTGGTCCTTTCACCGATTATTGCAATTGATATAGCAACCAACTCTACAGAGTAGGTACGCATAGAGTTGACTAAAAGTCAACTACGCGTGACCAACAATATGCTGCCTCACCTGAATCATTTATAATCGCAATTTTGCAAGTTTCGTTGTGGTTATAATTATGGTTTTGAGTATCGTTGTTTTATGAAATCTAGTAATAAAGGAAGATTAAGCAACTCATCAAAAGTTCGATTCATTTTTAATTTCATTTCTACTCCCGAGATCTGAGTAATTGTAATAACTATTTAACTTTATTTTCAGATTCAACGCTCTAGTCCACAATTCCGCAGCATCCCAGCACGAACATCAATCCCACCACCATTAAACCTGTGATTGTAAATATTGACTGTTGCTTAGTTTAGGTTGTTAAATATATTTCTCTAAAATAATATAAATCCGTCTTTCGATATCCTTCACCACCACTGTAATCTTATTAGATGAATTATCTCTAACATAACTGTATAGAGTTACATGTGTAACGATTAAAGTACTGCTGCAAAAAGGTGTAATTAGATTTGAAAATAATAATTATTTAAATATTTCAAATAAATTTTAAGAACGGGTTTAAAACTTGGTATAAGTTAACTTATATATATCGATATGGTTACAATTGACCTACTTATGTGTTGATTATCAAAAAATACTTTCACAAAAAACGAAAAGGTCATCAATGATAAAGAAAAATATCACGAGGAAATCAACATAATAAAAAACCATAAAACCGTACTAACTATTTTAATATCTGTGATAAAACATAGAATTTGTGAAAACGCACTTGGCCAGGTAGGTAACTTATGACCACTATATCCCTCTAAAAGACTATAAGAATTGGGAATGTCTCATTTTTAAAATAAGTTTATTATCCTTCATTAACTTAAAAAGTAGATCATTAAAATCTGTGCCACAAAAAACGCGATTCAAATGTGGTTCATGGCGCAGACCAATCAGTCAGTGCGTAAGTTGATCAGTTTTTGCCGCAAATCTTGACAATGACATGGTTTCACAACTTTCAATCGGCACGACATCTTTGATGAATAAGCTATTGTTGCTGTTTGTTATAATAATGGTAATTTAGGAACTTGAATTTAATATTATTGTAATAAAACTACCGCGCAAAGATTTGATGTGGCTCGATGGCACTAAGATTTGATAATGCCCTTATATTTGAAATGGCGCTGTCATTCAAAACGCTGCTGTGTATGTTATATCTATCAAATAACGTGGTTTGATTTCAAAAGTGTCTGAAATTCCAACCCCATGCACATGAGCGCTTTTTGCCTTACAGAGAACAGAGTAGATTATCTTTAAACGGGTAAACCTTTTTTATATCATAGCTATGAATAGTCACAATGACTTCGCCGTTCAAACAAAAAAAAATAGAGCGGACAAAATTGATCATCATTGAATATTTCAACAATTTAGTTTACGATATTCGTATTTTATACATAAACTTTTTCCATAATATAATGTGCTCATTTTTTGTGAATGGCACCTGCTATTATAGAGTTTTAGACGCAATGTGACTGACTAATCCTAATGTATTCAAGAAGATTATATTTAACTTAATCCAGTTTACATTAGTAATGTAACTGTGACACACATTTTAGTTGTTAAGTTTCTGTTATGAGAGCTGTTAAATTTCCGATTTATTAAGTACCTACAAAGCACGTTATGCAAGTGATTTACAAATACGAGAAATTCCATCTAGTAATAATTTTCAAAGAGAAATCCAAGCTGCGTAAAAACGTCGTTATATGGAGGAAATGATGGAACTCTGTTAGAATAGTAAACAAATAGATTTCTATCAGTAAACTTAGAATGCCTATTATTACACAGCTCCTTCAGATCCTATTCGGAGTCTAGAACAGTTAGGTACAAAGCTCATTATTATTAATCAGAGCATCCAGTGCACTAGTTTAGCGGACTGACAACCTTCACATTGATTACATAAATTACGTCACTTGGTCTGCGCGCGCGCCGCGTTACAAACATGACGCCCAAGCGGATACAAATCTATTCAATACTCTCTCGTAACGTCTCCAGTATATATTGAGCTAATGACTATGTTAATTCAACAGTTCCACTACGGAAGTCAAAGGAGAAAGATCAAAATGCTTGCTAAAGTATGTAGACAAAACAATATATGAAAATAAAAATAAACTGTTTAGATCTTCTTCTAACCGTCTTTCACATTACAGGTATTAGTGCTAGCCGTTGCTGTAGTGGCTGTTTCCAGCGAAAATATCCGTTACAGATTAAAAACTGTGATCCAACATGAAGTACCTAAGGAATACAGACATCACCCTCATGAGCACATCGCCCTTAGGGAGTACCAGGAAGCACCAGTGAGCGAAGAACATTACAAACTACCAGAGAGCCATGGACATGCATATTCTTCCCAGAGCATCATTCATCAGGGACAGGCTTACGGAGAGTCTCACGAGTCCAACACTGAAAATGTCGCTCCA
Source organism: Ennomos erosarius (assembly GCA_963580505.1). Classification (NCBI taxonomy): domain Eukaryota; kingdom Metazoa; phylum Arthropoda; class Insecta; order Lepidoptera; family Geometridae; genus Ennomos; species Ennomos erosarius. The sequence goes on along the minus strand of OY756983.1, from coordinate 5,403,952 downwards.
GTCTACCAGTACGTGGACGAAAACAATGAAGAGCCAAATGCCCATCACGCTGCTCCATTGAAACACAAGTACCACGCAGTACATTACCCTGCTCCTGAATCTCATGAAGGTTCAATCTACCAGCACGAAGTTCCCCAACGCGTCCACGAAATCCCTCAACGCGTCCACGAAATCCCTCAACGCATCCATGAAGTTCCTCAACATGTCCAGGAAGTGCCCCAACACGTCCAACACGCTCCTCACCATGAAGTGCCCGTCCACCACGTATCACAATCCCACGAATCTCACGACGAGCCGATCGACTATTACGTGAGTTTCTTCTATTCGCATATTAATTGCTTATTTCCTGCTTCCAATTTTATTGTGACTTTCGTTTCATTTATTCAGCTCACAACAATGACCGTTTAAATCGCGATAGGCTGGCAGTGCATTTGAATTAGGCAGCATGCTAATATACTTTTACTATTCGTAGGCGTATCCTAAGTACCAGTACGAGTACAAAGTGGAAGACCCAACCACCGGTGATAACAAGTTCCAGCATGAGATTCGGGATGGTGATGTTGTGAAGGGTGTCTATGGTTTGCATGAAGCTGATGGATCCATCAGGACTGTGGAGTACAGCTCTGATAAACACAGTGGGTATGTAACTTCAGTCTTTACAATCCGGCACAGTTCCTTGAAAAGCCCTTTTAGATGGCATTCATTTTGACTTATTGTATTAAGAAGTATCTGGAAACTACGTAGTAAAAGTATGGCTAAAATGAAAACATTTTTAACTTTCCAGGCGGTATTATCGCCTGGAAAGTTGTTCGTGTTTTGACTTAAGAGACAATTTTGTAACTTGTTTTTTTTATTTGGCAGATTTAGTGCCATCGTGAAACATTCAGCACCTGGGCAGCACGTGCATATCGAGAGCCATCACAAAAACTAGAACTGTTACTTATGTTATTGAAGACTTTAGTTTTCGTGCCTTATACAATAATTGTTAAATTATTATTGTTGCTAGATGTGTATTCCTATTAATGTAATAAATCCTATTTAATTTTTCATAATAATAAAGCTATTTTTAATAGACATAAGTGTATTTTATTGAAAGCATCAAGGAAATAAAAAAAAAAGTTGTTGACTTGTAATTATACTTGACTCTTCCGGTGTAAAAAAAAAGAAAGCAGTCAATACGGTATGACCAAATAAGATCAAGAACAGGGTAAAACTAGAACCCTGAGGGTTCTTGTGCCTCCTTAAAAAACTCTTTTAAAGGTATAGCATTTCTTGATATGTATAGTCTTTAATAATCCTGCCTGAAGGAAGAGAGAAGGAAGTAGGAAAATGTAGAGAATAGCAGATGAGCGGAGGAGCAGGATGCAGATACTAGTGCCCTAGTCTCTCCTTCATCCATTCATCCTCTACCTCTATCTTTTCCTTTTCTTTTCTCTATTTCTTAGTACAGGATAACGAGTAGCTTCATTTTCGTACATTTGAACATTCTTGAACATTCCGAGTCTCAAGTAATTTAGACGTTAGGTTGTAATATTTGGACCACAAAACCAATCATCTTGAAATATTTTTTACACTCGAAATAATCTTTGAAGTAAGTGCATTAATTCTAATTAAAAATATGAATGAAATCGGACTACGCGACTGAATTACACCTAATGAATACCTACACATTATCTTTCACCCCCTCTTTGAAGGAACCGTGTTGAATTACTATGTAAAAAGTAATATATGTCCTTCGTAGTATGAACTCAAATCATGCCAACCTAGGTAGGTACCACCATTTTGCCTGTCGTTCTGTCGCCAAAGCAGTAGTGAGCAAGCATAGCTTGTACTATATGGGAACCAGAGAACTGATAATTTAGATACTTATTTGTTTGTAGACACATACACAGAATACAATATAACACCCAGACACAGAACAAACATCGATGTTTATCACACCAATGTTTGTCCTGGGTGGGAATTGAACCCACAGCCTACAGTTCAGAAGGCAGACCTAGTACCAACTATGGTAACAGGTCAGTCATCGCTAACATCAGGCAAACGACTACTCGTCACGTCATTCATTTACCTACAAAAAAATTTTAAAACTTAATTATTACGTGCACATCTTTCATAACCCATTAATTAAGTAGTACATAATATAGAGATATTTTTGAATTATGTGATGATACCAAGTGCCTAAGCGTATTAAATGTTAATTTAGAAAATTTGCATTTTTTCATTTATTTCCTTGCTTCGGCGCCTTCGGTTTACTAAATGGAAATAATGAAGCAACAGAAATTAGCTTAGTTTGTTATTTTGTTAAATCCAATAAATATAAGGTTAGCGTTAGCGTTAGGCGACTATAGGATTTTCGAAAAATTAAACTCTAAATATATTTCATATTTACAATACGTGGGTAAAATCGCGGAGCTATCATCTGCAGTAGGTATAGTTAAAGATAGAATTGGAAGCATCATCATCATCGACAACAGCCCGTAGACGTCCACTGCTGAACATAGGCCTCCCCCAGAGAGAGCCACTTTGAGCGGCTGCTCGCCTCCTACATCCATCGGCTCCCCGCGGTTTTCACCAGGTCGTCGGTCCACCTAGTGGGGGGGGGGGGGGGGGGGCTGCCTTCCCTGCACCTTCCGGTTCGTGATCGCCACTCGAGAAGCATACAGTATATACATATTTTCAAAAATTCTCATAGTACCTGATAACCAATATGCAACGCGTGAGACCTCCCTATGTCTTAATTTTGGGTACGTTTAGGACATAATTTTAAATTTTTTTTTTTTTTAGAAATTCGAAATTACTTTAGCTACTGTAGGTAGGTATATATTATCTGGGCTTCAGCCGAACGTATGTTATAAATTTAAAGGAAATACTTAAGTCAGTGCACTGCAACTGTTATGGGCGGCCGTATTGCTTAACATCAGGTGAACGACTAGCTCGTCACGTCATTTATTCTCATAAAAAAGGTAAATAATAGATTTACACAATTTGTGCTTGCTCGAGGTACTTTTCGGCAAAAATTATTGATAAATTTAGGAGTTAACGAAACTCGAGGTATGGGTATTAATAAAGGAATTCACAATGACCCTACATATCGCGAGGAGAGCTTGCACTAACTAAAGTTGACTTCTGAACAATTGTAAAGTTGTGGTTTAAAATAAAAATTTAAGTATTCACTGCGGCAAAAATTTCTAACACCATTGCACTTTTTAGGAAGCGGGCGGAAATGATTTTAGGAACTAATTTTAATGAGCTTTGAGTTCTTGTTGTTCCGCGATGTCGATTCAAACTCCCTGTCTCAGCAAATAATCGAGAAATAAATGAAACCATGAATAAGGACAGAAATGATTAAGTAATAAGAAAGGTGTTCTACATTTAATGAGTATGACACTGCAACGGCAAGCCATAAAACACGTTTATCAGCTGTAGGTTCACTCACACCCTACGCAAGGTTGAAGATCAACTTTTTAAATTAAATCAGTATAAAAAGTAGTCATGTTTTTGAACTGATATCATTTAACTGAATATCTCAGTACAAGCAACAGTAAAATGTTCTCCAAAGTAAGTGATATTCAAATTAAAAATAATTAAAAAACACACATTACTGAAATCTAAACTTAAATGATTTTTTCAGATCGTAATCATCGCCGCTGCCCTGACAGCTGTGTGTGCCCAGCATGGGCATGAGCACGGCCACGCTGTCTCCTCCCAGTCCATCGTGAGGCACGAGGTCTCCCACCAGCATGGCCATCACCAGCCCCTCATCCAGCATGCGCCCGCGTACCACCACACTCCCGTGTACCACGCTGCCCCCGTGCACCATGTAGCCCCCGTAGCCGTGCACCACGCGGCCCCCGTAGCCGTGCACCACGCGGCCCCCGTCCACTATGCTCAACAGCACCACGCTGGATCTCATCATGAGAATGAACACCACGACTACTACGTAAGTTAATACAAAATATTTTTACTAGCTATTTATGTTAATCAATGGCTGCCAATATGATACTAAACTAGTACCGCTAATTTGTGTTACTCTACAGGCGCACCCCAAATACGAGTTCGAGTACAAAGTACAGGACCCCCACACCGGCGATAACAAGTACCAGCATGAGAGCCGCGACGGTGACGTTGTTAAGGGAGTCTACAGCCTGCACGAGTCCGACGGTTCCATCCGCACTGTGGAATATTCTGCTGACCATCACAACGGGTAAGACCAGTGAATTCATTAAACTAGCAAAAGACCTTTTAGGTGTTTCTGAAATCAAAAAACTAAATAAAAATATGTCTGAGCATCTTTAAATAGGTACTAATTATTAAAATTCTTTCCAGTTTCAACGCTCAAGTTCACAACTCCGCGCCTTCCCAGCACGCTCAACCCAGCTACCATCATTAAGTTCTGTTGATTACTTCTCGTTTGTCTGTTACAATGTTTTATGATAATAAAGTCTAGTCTACTTTACGAATTAGTTTGTTTCCTATTACTCCTTAACTTAATTTTTTTATTACCTAAACTCTAGCTAGATCCTAGAGCACAGATAATATAATACCTACAGTACCTAGACGCACTCCACCGTTTTGCCCTTATGAACCTGACGTGATTTCCGCCAAAACTCTCTAATTTGATAATATAAATCTAGTAAAGGTAAAAACTGTGCATAATGTACCTAATACTTAGATGTGGAAGCCACAAAAATCTAATTTCGTATATTAGGCAGATAAGTCTTCTTGCTAAAGTTATATTATATAAAAAAAAACACATTATTCCTTGTATCAACTGATAAGAGCTGATTAGTTATAAATCTGTATACTGATCGAATAGAACTGTGGCCTGAATTAGATACTCTACAAGTGTATTATTGTACTGCTCAAAGAGTATGTACTGGTTGTGATTTGTCATGTAGCTGTTTATTGTTCTATTATTAAATTAAAACCCCACCGGCAATTGTTTGTATGACAATAATGTTGTATATTCTGCCTTGTTTGTAAAACCCCATACAAACATAGGGGTGTTATAAGGTTAATGTGTTCAAATTCACATCATTTATTTGTAACATTCTCTTAGGTAAGAAAGCAGAAGAGAAATACAAATTAGATAATTATCATAAAACAAAATCATTATTAATACTTTCATAAAAAGTGTGTACCTATCTGTGTTATATCTATCTGTCTTTGACTTTACTTATTAGGATTCTTAGGATTAGCAAGTTGAAATGTCAATGGGTAGGCCACATCGTAGAACCGACAAGCGATGGAGATGACAGGTTCTCGAGTGGCGATCACGAACCGGAAAACGCAGCGTAGGCTGGCCCCGCAATAGGACATCTTCAGGCTGTTGATGATAATGGGGATTACATATTAGACTTAGACAACTATGGACATTTCTTTTAAGTCTTGAGATTATACTATTGCAGCTTAAAAATTATACAGGAGACTGCTTTTTCAGTAAGTACTTATATTAAAAAAAAGTGAAACCTTTTGTCTGAATTGTGATAATAGACTCCCTCTTGTATAAATTGCACGACGATATGCAGGTGGATCTTAACACAGGCCACTCCCTTTATAAAACGCTACTTTTTTGGCAGAGCAGGTGGCTTGTGATTGCAGAAGATTTTACCGAGGAGCTGCCCATTCTCTGGATAACATTTAGCTTGCTCTTACGGCACCCATACGAGAAGCGATGGGGAGATTATATGCTTACATTGACGGAAGCACAAATGAAGCCCAGATTATAGATAGCACTAGGAGTGCTTTGCGATGATCGCGATGCACTTAATAGGGATTCAATGAACGCCGCTCAATCTTACCTAAATAATTTTGGTACTATGTGGTACACAGCTTTTTATCCTATGAGAAAAATAAATAGGTAAGAGATGCTTTTTAGTAGTGACGACTATTTCTGTTGTTAATATTTCACTTTCACTGCTACAACTCATATTTTTAATCAATTTGGGTGAATAAAACAAAAAATTGTCTGTAACGACTATGGTAAGGTTAAGATATGTTTGGTAGTCACTCACTAACACGTACTTTGCCTGCGCGGTGGATTAGTTTACACTGTCTTTGTGAGTGAAAGCCCGTATCCCAGCGGTAAAGGAACCTATTTTGAGCTGATGACTACCGAGTGTACCGAGTGGCTGTCAAATATTTATTAAAAGTATGAGGATTGAACGGTATAAAAATTATACCGCTCAACCTTCATACTTTATTCAGAAATTTTAATGTTCAATGCGGTTTTGTAACGAGCCTTCTATTGCAGATGGTAATGGAAATATTATAAAACAATGAAGTAATATTATTTTAACGTTTTATTTCTGTATGTGAGCATCTTAGCACTCATAAAGAGGCACGAAAAGCCGTACCTAACCTATCGTAACGTTCACTGCGATCATGCACTACTTTGATGGCTGAATACAAAAAGTGGTTTAATACAACTGATCACTACCGTAGTTTGAAGATCACGTGAAGCCGTCGGTGCCGTACCAAATCAGAAGCTTTTGGGGTGGTTTGGAAAACACCAGGTCTGACCACTGTCATGCACAAAAAGAAGAGCCGAGCAAATTAATTTGTACTTTACAATTGAAGAGGAAAAATTTGAATCGTGAACGAATTTTATTTCCGCGGGCTAACAAGGGATATAGTAGGTACTGTCATGAAAATTACAGATATGATTTTTTTCTTATTTTATACAATTTCACGTGTATACAAAACATATTTCTCGGAAAGCGTATAATAATTCAACTTAACTAGGTCGTAGAACTTTTCTGCAAAGTTCGTCTAGGTAGGTACCACCACATTGCCAGTTATTCTGCCGCCAAGCCTTACTGTGTTTCGGTTTGAAGGGCATTGTAGCTAGTGAATTTACTAGGCAAACGAGACTTTACGATCTGATCACACAGTCTAGTAATCTGATTACTAGGCTGCGTGATATCTTAGGATGAGGTGCGCAGGTGTTACGCGAAACTTTATTATCTTAAAGTTCCGAGTTTCGACACTAGAACTGTTATGGGCGGCCGTGTCGCTTAACATCAGGTGAACGACTAGCTTGGCACGTCATTCATTCTCATAATAAAAATTTTGCCGTTAGAAATTATTTAATTTAATGTTGTGTTTTATTTAATTATTTTTTTTAAGTTTCCATCTTTTTGGTTTTTTATCGACTGCATTTTGTAGAGTGTGCGAAGGAATTACACGGTCTTATTTCCTACATCTCCCTTCTTGTATCGAACATCAAGGCACACCAAAACAATGCACTGAGAGTCTACGATGGTGCATGCCTGCGTCGTCACTTTCCATTAGGTGAGACAGTGGTCAAATGCTTTGCCTATAAAGAATAAAAAAAATACCAAGGTAAGGTATACTGATCATTTCTTATTCCAAGTACATATCAAGAAAAAGGTTCAATAAACCACGTTTTATAGAAAACTAGTATTTATTTATTAATATTAACAACGTGAGAAAGAAACAGTCAATATGTGAGGTATCAGTTGCACTTAATGATGGTATTGGGGCTGCTGGTGCTGAGAAGGAGCTGAGTTGTGAACCTGAGCGTTGAATCTGAAAAGAAAAGATACGTTTTATAGCATTCCGCTGAGTTATTATGAGATTTTTATGGTTTAAGGGTTGATGATAACAGTTCTAAGATTACAAAATTTCTTACCCGCTGTGATGGTCAGCAGAGTATTCCACAGTGCGGATGGATCCGTCGGACTCGTGCAGGCTGTAGACTCCTCTAACGACATCACCGTCGCGGCTCTCGTGCTGGTACTTGTTGTCGCCGGTGTGGGGGTCCTGTACTTTGTACTCGAACTCGTATTTGGGGTGCGCCTGTAGAATAACACAAATTAGTGGTACTAGTTTAGTATCATATTGGCAGCCATTGATTAACAAAAATAGCTAGTAAAAATATTTTATATTAACTTACGTAGTAGTCGTGGTGTTCATTCTCATGATGAGATCCAGCGTGGTGCTGTTGAGCATAGTGGACGGGGGCCGCGTGGTGCACGGCTACGGGGGCTACGTGGTGCACGGCTACGGGGGCTACGTGGTGCACGGGGGCAGCGTGGTACACGGGAGTGTGGTGGTACACGGGCGCATGCTGGATGAGGGGCTGGTTATGGCCTTGCTGGTGGGAGACCTCGTGCCTTACGATGGACTGGGAGGAGACGGCGTGGCCGTGCTCATGGCCATGCTGGGCACACACAGCTGTCAGAGCAACGGCGAGGATGATAATCTAAAATGAAGACGGAATTAGTGTTTAGCTACATACTTTGTAGAATATCGTATGGTCTATTTTCGGATTCGTTTCAGACAATTCTGGCTTTTACAGTACAATGTTTGAGCAATTTTTGAATAGAAACCAAATTCGTGGTACTTAAAATTTTCCATTATTGAAAACCAGCTGGTAGTACCTACTAGCACGCTAGTCTAGTACCAACTAGCTGTGTCGTAGCACTTGTAAATACTAATGCTGATCAACTTATTACTTAAAAAGTTCAAATTGTAAGGTACTTATTAATGAATTGTTAAAGCAGCCCTTGTGAACTCACTTTTGAGAACATTTTGCTCGTGTTCGTTGGGAGTTAATCAGTTGAATGATATAAACTCCGAAATCAGACTGCTTTTTATACTTAATCAAAAGTTAATATTGAACCTTATACGTGGTGTGGTGACACCTACGTTTGGTTGAAAACGAGTTTTATGGATTTTCCGTCAAACTTGCTTACGATAAATCATGCAATGCACCTTTCTGTTTATTAAAGTGTACTTATGTAAAATTATCTAGTTTGTTGATTATTCATAATGATTATTGTTTAATACTTATTTATTATCTATGTATGTTGTAATGTTATGTTTTAAGGTAAATAAATAAATATGTAAATAAATAATTATAATAATTACTTACTGACTATACGGTGTATTCGTATATTTCATTCCTTTTCGTAAAAGCACATGAGTTGTATTTTTAAACAGAAATTTTATAAGATGATAAGTAAAATCTAAGTCGCGCGGTTTTGAATAAAACACTTTAATATTTTATGATCTTAATATTTATATTTGACAATTCATTCGTAAAAAACCAATACACATTTCACATCACCCCGTAAGCATGTGTCCAACGTTTCATAAAATGTATCGTCGTTGAAGACCAAGAACCGAAGTACTTAATACTATAAGAAAATATGATACAAGAGAGTACTTTGTAGGATATTCTAAAGAAATAATATGGGCCATGAAGTCCCAATATTGCAGATACAAGTTATGAAACATTCGAATGTCTCTCTTAGATCCAAAGCATCGTTGTCACATTCCGTCCAAGCTTAAGCTAAGTTTATTAATAAATAGGTCGTTTATGAAGGTGGTTGTGTATGTGAGTGAGGTCTATCCATGGATGTATCCATGCCCAAGTGGCGCAGCAACGGCGACCCGCGCTGGATGCGCTGCGTGGCCTTGTCTGCTCACAACTGCGTTGAATCTAATAACAAAAATGTGTTTTTTTAAGACTAATAATTATCTTCTTTTTATGAGAATGAATGACGTGAAGATCTAGTTGTTCATCGAACGTTAAGCGACACGTCCACCCATATTAGTTGCAGTGTCACTCGGAACTTCAAAACAACAAAGTTCCGCGTGACATTGCACTGCGCACGTCATCCTGGGATATCCCACAGTCTAGAATCAGATTACTAGACTATCTTCTTCTTCAACTTCAACTCTTGGTTAATGGACTTTGTGGAGAGGTGACCACAGTTTTGCCACTATCTTCTTCTTCTCGTGTAGGCAAGTGGTCAGTCCTGGTGTCAGACTAGACTGTGAAATCAGGTCATAAGCCTCATTTGTTCAGTAATTCCACTAGCTACAATACCCTTAAAACCAGAAACCAGATGTTCTGCCGCCAAGCATTAGTGCTTGCATACTACTGATAGGCGGCAGAATAACTGACAAAGCGGTGCGACCTACCTAGATGAACTTTGCAGAAAAGTCCTAGCACGAATATAGATGACGCTACCAATCCCATAAGTTGGTTGTAAAAGGTGAAGGATTTTTACATGATATCAGTTGTCACGATACCATAAGTAAAGCATTTATCCCGGCTTTAAGGATAGTAGGATAGGATGATAATATGTAATGTACCCATTATGGTCGTCAGCGGAGTAGTCGACGGTGCGGAGAGTACCGTCGGGTTCAACAAGAGAGTACTGTCCCTTCACGACGTCTCCATCACGCGCCTCCCACTGGCTCTTTTGGTCTCCCGTGTGGCCATCAGTGACTCCGTAGTTGAACTGATAACGGGGGTGGGACTGAAATTGATAACAACAATTTTGAAACCTAGTCCTAATAACATAATAACGTTTGGTGTGGTTTGATAGTTAATGTAATATAGACTAAGTTTAAAATCGCCAAAGTAAAGCTTTAAGTGCGGTTAAGGCGGTTATATAACGCAATGACTGCAGATTAGGGGTTTAGGGTTGGGGGGATCTTATTCCAACGCTCGATAATCTAATAGGTATGCCAGTTTTAAATTATTTGTCTTGCTTTCGTGTGTTTTTCTTGTATTTAATCTTGTGAATACGACACATGGAGAGTCAGTTCCCAACCTAGCGCGTACCGATAAAAAGGTCAAAAGCTACATGAAAACAAATACTAGCAGGTACAAACCCTATATCGTTTTAGACGAATATAAAAATGAGACTTACATATACTTCAACAGGGGCGGCATGCGCGTAGGAAGCGATTGGTGCGTGCGCGACCACAGCTGCGCTGTGTCCTGAAAACAATAAAAAATAAGAGTTAAATTTTCCGTCCTATTTTAATACACCGAAAAAGTGCCTATTGCAACTGAGACAAAGTTTCATCATCATCATCATCATCATCAGCAAGCAAACTGTAGTCGTCTGTATAATCCTTCTCCACCGAGCACCCACGTGAACTGCCAGCCGTTTGCATCTTACGACTTACTTACTATCAATATTGTGATGAGGGTAAATCACACTTAAGATTTACATTACCAAGATTACCCAAACGGTAATTAAGTGGCTCAATAAGAAATAGAAAATACCTAAGGCGCGAGCACAACTGCTGACCTGCTTTGTATACCATAGATTTAGCAAAATCCGTAACTTCAAAGTACTATGTAGGTTGGGTATATACTTCAAGGAATGCCTACCATACCTAATCCGAGACCTCCATATCCGTAGCCTCCATACGCTGGTGCTGCTAACACAGGTGCTGCGGCCGCGTACCCATGTCCCAACCCGCCTCCAAGGATGATACTTTGCGATGAGAGGCCACCGTGGCCAGCCGCTATCAAACCTGCACGCGCAACGCTTACCAGCGCGCATACGACGATAACCTGGAATTTTTACAACTAATATTAAGAGATAATGATGAGAGAATTTATGGATTTTGATGTTAATATAGTTTAGAAGTATAAATACTGAAGAGATCGGTTATATGAAATAGCAAGGGTAGGGGTGGGCAGATTATTAATGGCGATGACATAATTCTTAAAGTTATTAATGGCAAGTTCCGTGAAAAATTTAATTCGCCATAAATGCAAAAGTTCAACTTTTGTCACACTGCTGGAGTTTTTTGGGAAATCATTCCATTAAAGAATGCTCTACTTTTTCTAAAGTCCTATACCTATTGCACAAGACAAAAAAGTTCTTAGCAAGAAATAAAATCTATTCCATAATATAGCCCCAAATAATATAATAATATAGCTAAGTAACAATCTGTACAACTTCCTTGGTAACAACAAATTCTTAAGTAACCACAAAAAATATAAAATCACAAATAATTCGTTAGTTATCGCCAAATGTTAAACACTACCAGCGAATAACTATCCACAACCTACCTTAGCGTACATATTCCCCACAATTTTTCTAAATGTACTAATCCGTACGTCACAGTTGGCTCTAGGGCTTGATGTGTGCCAAATTCTAAGATATCTGGTGCTTATATAGAGACTGAATGTCCTATAGATACAGGCTACAGAGTCCCTATGGGTGTGTCGCAGAAAACATAGACGTATAGGTATCTAGTGGGCGCTGGCCGCAACCAAACCAGATCGTACCTATCGTAAGAATAATGTAGACCAGCCTCTATCTAACAGAAAAACAGATTTGTAACTAGATCACACTGTAGGTAGTATCTGAGAGGCAATTCCCAAAAATAATAAATTAGCTTAGCCTCGATATAATCACATCCTATAATATTCCATGTCCATCGTCTTTACTCGCAAAGACGTTTGACTTTTTTAACGAAATGCGTAAAAGTGTTTTTTTTTTTGTTGAAAGACAAAATTGATACAAATATTCATAGTTTTAAATTACGTGGCATTCTGTTTATGACTAGATCATAATAATTAATTGTAACGCAATTAAGTGTAATTTCAATCGCTTATTTTATATGTTAAAGTTTATTAGCCAAATGTATGATTTTAGAGAGGAGCTAGACTTTAATTAGTCTGTCTGTGTCAATTGAATCTAATTCAATAGTATCGGTTTCACAACTATAATAATAATAGTATGTATGTCACACAATTTTGTTAAATCAAATACAGCATTCTAATGAAAAAGTCTAATGAAGTAAACACTATTATTTTGAATCATTCTTTTTACGTACAAAATTCTAAAAGTTATTTACAAATAGGCCGCCGTTAAAACAATATACAAAAACAATAACTATATTTAATACGAATCCACGCTATTCTTTCGCGATCGCAAGTTTGACCAAGAATTGGTTTTAAACTGCAATGTAAATGCGTATTTATAGTTCCACATAGTTTTATATCCTGTATTAAATAAATGTATCTTAACTCTGGTGCTAAAAGAACATTGTTAAATCTATTATTCTAAGCTCAAGTATCTAATATAGTCTTTTATTACTCCAATTGCCCATGTTTGTTCAAAGTATTAAGCTTGTGAGTTTTTTTATAAAGCTCAAGCATAGTTAAGTTCTATAAACAAGGTTTATCTTTAGCTTACAAAAAAATACAGAAGGCATTACATGTTAGTCATTTAAATAGGTAAGTTCTCTAGCAAACAAAGTAGTTTTTAAGATAACAATGATTATTTGATAATCGACGATTGATAAATGACGGGCCCGATAGCTCAGTTGGTAGTATCCCTGCCTTCTAAACTGAGGGCTGTGGGTTCGATTCCTACCCGGGACAAACATTTGTGTGATGAACATAGATGTTTGTTCTGCGTCTGGGTGTTATATTGTATTCTATGTATGTATTTACAAACAAACAAGTATATAAGTATTGTATCAGTTATCTGGTTCCCATAGTACAAGCTATGCTTAGTTTGGGGCTAGATGGCGCTGTGTGAAATGTCCACATAAAAAAAAAAAAATCATATCATAAGTAAACTTCTGATATTGAACGCTATTTAATAATAAAAATGTACATAGGTACCGGGTTGTTTTTGCTTTTTTTTTTTCATTTTACTTATAACCACTAATCATCATGATTGTGATCATCATCATCATCATCATCTTCAACGACCTGAAGACGTCCACTGCTAAACATATTCCTACCCCAGAGAACGCCAGTTTGAGCGGCTGCTCGTCTCCTGTATCCATCGGCTCTCCGCGGCTTTAACTAGACTGTCCACTAATAACTACTTAAATTAAATAATAAAACATTTCAATTGTCTTCTATTCACGTCTAGCCTTCTATTTTCTTCTTCATTCATGCCATGTTTTCAGTTTCCATGTAAGTATTATAATCTTGGCCAAAAAGGATAAAGCACGGTGTGTTTCAATTAGACTTACATGCAAGTCCTTGAGACCATAGATCGTTATCTATACAATGGGATCGTGCGCACGAGCACTTATAATGTTCGTTTGCATATGACCCACCCTCACAATGGTATGGTATTTTGGGCATCATTATATGAAATATTTGGAAGTAGAGACAACCCACAGTTTCAGCAAGTTTCCATACAATTTCACGCCATTCGCCCCTCTTAAAGGAGTATCTATATAATCTAAAAACTCTATTTAAGTAGGTACCCCTACCCCTACACTGTTAAAGCAAGACACTCTAAATAACAAGTCCCTAGGTCTAGTGGTTTTGGGGTCTATGTTATTATTAGATCTGTAATGAAGAGATCTGCAGGAGAACTAAAGTGACCGAAATAGTCCTTAGAATTACCAAGTTGAAATGGCAATGGGCAGACCACATCGCTCGTAAAACTAACAACCGATGGGAAGAAAGGTTCTCGAGTGGCCCCTCACTAGGTGAACTGAACATCTGGTGAAAGCTGCGGCGAGCCGATGGATGCAGTAGGCGAGTAGCCGTTCAAAGTGGCGCTCTGTGGGGGAGGCCTATGTTCAACAGTGGACGTGTTCAGGCTGATTTTATTATTACCTATTAGGTAAGTAGATCATTATAAATTTTGGTAATACTATGGCGATTTAAATTTATTATAATAAATTGTTTTCTCCAATTGTTTTCTCCAATTGTTTATTTCTGATAAATTAGGACACTTTCATAAACCTGAATGTTTGATCCCAAAATATAATTGAATTTAGTTTATAGAGTAGCTAAATATAGAATGGTCATTCAAACTGATATGTGATTTAAGGCATGGTTTCATTTACGACCAACATAATTTACCTAACCTTCTTAAATAATTTATTGGAATATTTTATTGAAAACTCACAATAATTAAAAATATTAGATGAATGGTAAACATACGTTAAATAATTATTGGCTATAATATAAATATTATCGAGAAAGCTATGCATTTACTTTGTAGTATTTATAAAGAAAAAAAATAAGAAAATATTAAAAATTAAATTTTTGTATTAAAGCCAAAAATCACGTGCACGAAGCCCACGTGAAGCGTTCTATCATACGTATATACTGTTAATGAGTGTAATTCTTAGCCAATAATTTCCCAGATGAGCTATTAAATGCAAGTGAATAGGAATCTTCCATGAAGCGTCCACTAAACCAAATTAAAATGATGAGATATACAAACCATTCATCATATTAATACTACTGTAGAAAGTTAATTCAAAAGTAGTTATAATTACCTGAATTCATGAACTCATCGTCGAACCGAACATACGCGTCATTAATGCGTATTGAATTCTGTTGAAAGTAAAAGTGTTCTCAATATCACGACCGCAGCTTTAGACCTCCACCTTGCTTGTTTTTTGGGTAAATGAGCATGTGGACCTTTGAATTTAAGAAACTTAAAATATCATGTAATTCGGCTAATTAACTTGTTTGTGATGAACGCAAATACGAGATAAATAAATTCAGTTCTATAGATTAAAATCGCAGCCATACCTCTAAATTTGGTTGTTCTTATTTTGTACAGATTCCATCGAAAATATTTTTGCAAAAACAAATAGTGTATGCCTAACAAACATTCACATAATGTGATGAATTCATAACTTTGAAAAATACTATACAAATAAAGATATTAATTAAAAACGTCCAAAATTTGTAATTTTGAGCGTTGTCTTTGTCGTAAGCGCCACGCGGAAGTTTAAACTGAATTGATACTTAAGTCTACCACGTTAAAGTCGATGTTTCTTTGAACGAATTTCGACCTGCATATTTGGCTCTACCCTTCGTCTTAAGCGAGGCGTGAACGTCTACCGCAAGTCTCCGATGTCAAGTGGCTGGTTCTTGTGACTCATCAGCGGTGTCGTTAACCCACCGGAGTTATTCGACAGCCGGTTTCGGTATTTACTCTCTCGATTATGTTTCAATTTGATAACGATTTGCAATTCAATAAAGGCAAAATAGCTTTGAACTAATCCTATTAATGTATCGGGAAGGATGATTTGCTAAACTTACTTTGATAGAACGTAACTATTAGTAGGTAGTTTTATCCTATAAAGTAACTACTCTAATTATTACCTACTACGAAATACTAACTAGCTGACTGCCTACTAAAAACTTTAGGGCTGTACATACTGGCTGCAATAGCATATCATTGATGACCACATACTTAATCCGGATGATTCCACTGACTAGAAAAGCCTCCCTTAAGGAGGTAAAGCTGATCTATTTAGTGCTCCAGGCCACTACCTACCAGTTGGTAGCATAGTCAACATACTGCCGCCTTGCTCCGACGGATAGGTAGGATTATTTCCACTGTATACCGAGACTAACATTTAATGATTTGCATCCAAAAACTTAAAAGCTTCTGAAAAAAGAAGTAAATATCCAATGGGTAAAATAAAATCACGAGCCGTAACTAATATAACACGAACATGTAATTAGTAATTCACTTGATTTTCATGAATATGATAGATCTTTGATATTTCATAAGTGTAGGTATGCAATCCTTGTATGAATACATTGTAAGCATTGTTCAAAACCTATAATTTACAATCGAGCCTTGAGCAATCTGTGGTAACAGTCCACCCACCAAAATAGCTTAGTTAATAGAAACCCTACGTGGATCTGATTACTGAGTTAATGCCTTGAGTAACATACATAAATCACAAAGGGTTTTATGTGAGTCAGCAGCATTTGTAAATGTATCGTTCAGGTAAGTATTTAATAAATAAATAAATTATTATTCTATATATTTTCGTCATTTTTTTGACCAACTGAGTGCAAACAAAGCGTCTCTTGGGCAAAAATGATTTCGTATATTTTATAATACTAAAAGCAGGCCGGCAGGAATACCTACACCATTTTGTGAAGCTAAATAATATTTTGGGAAATACATTATAATTATTATTGTCCCAAAATTATATCGCTGCAACCTGTGGTATAAGATATAGTTTGGTGTAGGTAACAAACATAGCCCTAAAGATAAATTATGTACCAAGACTGCTAATATAGCATTGCCCTAAATTATTTATTTCTGCAATAAATTCCGATATCAGAATAGTATGTCACCGTGAACTGCATGTTTCGTATCAGGAACCCGTTCTTTATTGCTTGCAAGGTGCATATGTGAATAAATGGTAAAATAGAGTTGATTCAAAACGAGAGTTTACACATTAGTGTACCCTGTCACACCAAATAATGATCCATGTTAGCTTTACGAAACTCAATGAGTCCTTAAATTATTTCATTGCGAAGTGGTTCCAAGATCTATTCTTAAAGATCGATTTATGTCTAAGGAAACTGTTATACACGCAGTTCTATACAAATTATTGAGCCAATTTGAAAATTTATACTATTACCGGAATGTTATTTGCAACAAAGAAACAGCTTACATACATAATGTACCAACTAAATAATAGATTTTAAAGTCGTCTAAAAGTGC
Organism: Ennomos erosarius; assembly: GCA_963580505.1. Classification (NCBI taxonomy): domain Eukaryota; kingdom Metazoa; phylum Arthropoda; class Insecta; order Lepidoptera; family Geometridae; genus Ennomos; species Ennomos erosarius. Next base: position 5,386,700 of record OY756983.1, on the reverse strand, counting down.
GAAATCATTTGGCTGTTTGGCTAATTAATTGAAATCTATTATTTCTAGTTATCTCTATTCTAAAGAATATCTTAAATTATGATGTGATTCGGAAAATAATGATATTTCTTTTTATCTAAAGTTCAAGGTCACTGTATATACTTAGGTATACTATTTAAACCATGGCCGTTATAAGTACCTAGTATGAATTGACGTCACAAAAGACTTAAGCAGTCTTCACGTCGAAGGAAAATGTAAAATTAACTATTATTTACGTAATAAAACGTAATTTTCATCATCATCATCATCATCATCATCATTAACAGCCGGAAGACGTCCACTGCTAAACATAGGCGGAGCGCCACTGAGCGGCAACGTAAACGTTATTTTACATCATTTATTCATTTATTTATTTGCTTACATAAAAACTTAGTACTTAATAAATAATAATAATAAATATGTGTGGACATTTCACACAGCGCCATCTAGCCCCAAACTAAGCATAGCTTGTACTATGAGAACCAGATAACTGATACTTACTTAAGTAACAGCAAATAATATCATATTATGTTCTCAGACATTATTAATCATAATATCATGCAAACATGCAATCACATTACAAAACCTGTATCTGAGATGTATAAGTAATTAAATCTTGTTCTAATTAAAAAATCACCAATTTTAATCTTTTTACAACAAACTGGGCAATTTTATGATAAACATAAAAACTACTTTAGTTTATGAAACTTTTAATTAATGTCCACATTTTTTAATGCATTAAAAAGGTGACCTAAATAAGATAATAATAAAAAAATTACATTTTTGACCAATGCCACTCAAGACCAAATCAATTTATAGTAATGACTGCCGAATATGGAAAGTTATTGTAAAACAACGTATCGATATAAGTGATATTTATTATCATTAAAAAATAGCAACGGATATTGAGATATAGGTAATATTAAGAACTATATACATAACTATTTTTTAGATCAAATATAAATTAAATAAATATAGTGTAGGTGCCTACAAACATGATGCACTACTTTCTGAAGCATCTGTAATTAAAGTTACATAACATAATTGCAATGAAAGACAGGTGTATCGAGTCTTGGTTTCTTTTATCTTCTTTTAGTGTGGCCCTTTTTAAAATACCGCGTCCATAATTATTATGCTTTTATGACTTTTAATTGGATTCCTTTTATCAAAGAGAATTTAATTCCTAATTTGTGTTTCACTTAAGAATTTCCAAGTAAGGCAAAAATAAGTACGATTATTAGTTATTACCCAATTTTAGATTATTAGGTAAATAATTTAAATATACCTTTCTCCACGTTCTATTTGACAAGTGGTGGCGCGAGGCGTTTCGACAATGCCCATTGCCCATGTCACGGTCGCATTGAACATTCACTAGACAGCGTAAAGTATACTTATTTACCAGTACCCAAACTCACTTGGTAACAAAATATAGTATCATTGGTATCATTTTCAAAAGTAATCAATTATTGCTAATTTCTTTACTTTGATTTCTTAGGAGAGTTTTCTTCTTCATGTTATAATTATACGTATATAGATATTGAAAATAGAAGTGTATTGTTCTTCCTACCACCTAAAAAATCTCTTTGTAGCTATGTATAGCCGAGCACACATATCTGAGTTGTTGGCACAAACTTTTGGCTACCATTTTGATTCCAAATACAAAAAAAACCTAGTTGTTTTAACTTATATCAGAACAACTCATACAAATATTATATACGTTTGCAGTATACATCGTAATTTAAACACCTGTGACGCAACATGGCAGAAAGAAATGTGTGTGAGAATTTCAAAAGCCACCTTTACTTACTTCAGATGCACAAAACCCTGAAGCCTAATGCCTGAATTTCTGATGGTCATCTTGTAGGATTTTAGTTAGATTGACCGAAAATTTTATATGGCGTAGAGCGTTATCTTCCACTGTACTATGGTGAGTTTAATGGTAATTCAATAAATGAGATATAAAAGCGCAATATTTCTTATGATACTTTCCAACCCAGGAAGTTACCAGCATCTATAGTCAACTAGTAAACCCAGGTCAGCAAATTCAGCTGAAATTGTATAAAGCTTGATCACTCATTTATAAAATAGTAGGTAACGAATGTTTAAATGAAATATCAAATCACGGGATAAAGTAGACAGATCACGTTTCTGTGTCCAGTCTGACTGCTTTTGTATGATTATTGGCTAATTACGCAGTGTTGAGTGTTAAATTTTATTTATTTTTAGTATTTATGTTTTTTTAGTAAAACTATCAGCTAAGAATTAACAAACAAATAACAACGGCAACGGCAACAAAAAAACAGCTATAATTCCTACATATAATAAATGTTTAATTCTGATGCGCTACGGAACACACACATAATGATGTCAAATCTAATTTATCCCATAGGTTCTATTGTTCAAAAAATATCGTAACCGCGATGCAGGACTACAAGGCTTTTCGCCCTTCTCCATACATTTTCTAATTTATCGTATCTAACGCCATCTAGGGACAATAATTTGTAGCTGTTTGTTTGTTTGTTTGTTTGTTATTCAACAAATCCCTAGATACTGAACTGATTTTCATGCGGGTTGCACTAATATGCTTAGAAATAACCAGCGCACAACATAGGATATATTAAAATACAAATATCATTAAAAATTTTTGGTCAAAATTATTAAATATCATTACGAAACCGGACGGAATTTTATACAACATGGCCGCTTCATGGTGAATTTTTTTTTGGCTACTGACGGTTAGTTTGTGTCACAGTATTTTTTTTATGTTGTATCATGGCTCCCACACATAGTGTATTTAGCCAGTGTTAAGTATAGTAATTTTTCGTCATGTTGTTATTGAATATTTCACATGTTTCACGTAAAGTCCATCTGAAGGCACAGATTAAAGAAAAAAAACGTGTGTAAGGCCATGAACAAAGAGTAATAGGAGTTAATTTCGGTAGTAAATATGCATTAAACAGTGGAATGAAATTTTACAATTTATTAGATTTGATTAACCATTATTCGTTTTTCTATTTAAGCCCTTGCAGGTTGTTTGGGGGTTTTGGAGTAAAATAGATATACCATCAAATAATATGAAAGTAGTATGCATCGATTCCATTCAAGATACAAACATGTTAATTATACTTAAGTGCCCGCAGATTAGAGAAATAACCGGCCAAGTGCGAGTTGGGCTCGCGCACGAAGGGTTCCGTATCATTATCTATAAAAACTAGCAAAAAAAAACGTTTGATGTATGAGAGAGAAAAAATACTAAAATACAGAATACAATAAGTATTTAAGGGGTTAAATACTTATTTTATTCTGTATTTTTTGTAATAGCGGCAACAAAAATATATTTATCATCTGTGAAGATTTCAGCTGTCTAACTATCACGGTTCATGAGATACAGCCTGATGGTGACAGACGGACAGACGGACAGCGAAGCCTTAGTAATAGGGTTCCGTACCCAAAACGGACTGACGAGATCTGTCAGGCTGTCTGTCCGTCTGTCACCAGGCTGTATCTCATGAACCGTGATAGTTAGAGCTTTACCCTTGGGAGTATAATCTTGACCCTTGCTACGGCTATTTTTGGCATTACATGACGTTTATATTTGACCCACAGGTCTGAGGGCCAATGCATACTATTACCACCATAGGCTAATGCAGTGGGCCAATGATACTCTTACGTTACGTATAAATTATATACTCTTTGAATGATACGAAGTAGATTTTTTTCTCTAATTTGTGTACGAAACATGTTATGTAAAATGCCCTGGGGGTCTAGCAAAGATCACAATAACTAACGCTTACGCCTCACGCTAACTCCAAAAATGTATCGAAATGACATTCGCTACGGAAAACTTAGCGATTTCCGAAACGTCATTTCAGTACACTTTGGAGTTAGCGTTTGGCGTTAGCGTTAGCGGTTGGTATCTTTGCTAGACCCCCAGACTTTGCCCTATTGTAAATATGTTTTGAAAGCCTAGATTTTAATATAATATAGGTTTTAATTAATCATGAGTTCGATGATACTTATCGAAATATCATCGAAAACTTTTCTATAGTTAAGTAGCCATGAGTGGAGATTTCATCAAAATTGGTCCAGGAATATCAAGGATAATAATTAGCGTACCTACGCTGTTTTGGGAAATATTATAATTAATTATTTCATCCATGATTAAGACATGTCATTTTTACTTCGTGGAAGTGATTATACGAGCAGAAAACTCAGTGTGGCTGATAGAAAATCAGTTTTTAAAAATAAAGCCATTACCCAAACCGAAACCTGAAAAGTAATGTAGTCCACGCGTGGCAACGCAGCGGGCAGTATCTAGTGACTAAATAAATTAAACAGAAGGTCGATTAGAATAAAGCCATAGGGTGTATTTTGCATTCCCCCTGACAGTATTGTCAGCTGGCACACCTGCCCTAGTGGCGGGAATGGTGGTGATGACAATAATGTTTGGTGATGCTAATACTCTCCTGGCTTTGTTTAGCTGCCATTATGAAGTTGCATATATGAATAATCTATCATCAGTGTAGCGTCGCACCATTTTCGACCATATCACTACTATCAGGTGATATTTGTGGTGGTCAAATGCCATATCCTGATGTATTATATAATAGGTTCCAACCTGGAGAAGCTCATCATTACATGCAAATGGAAGGAAAAAGGCCCCGTGGCCGAATTCCATTTCGCTGATCTGACCAAAACCGCACCACACTCGACATCGAAGTCCATCCCGTCGTCGCCGCCCAACACACGTCTTGAGCGACCCGGAAGATCCTATAGCAACCGTTGTTTCGGCTGCGCTAGGATCACCGGACGGTCTAGCCCTTCTGGCTCAGGTACCGATTTCGGTACCGGTATAGGATACCAGCGTAACACAATCAGACACTGACCCCGCCAGCGAGGTCGACGTACCCCCGTAGGCTAGTTAGAACGGTCGCGACTTTCCACAGGGTCCACTCCTCCAGCGGACGTAGCCTTCTCGATCCTTTTATCCCGGCAACAGCCCAAGCCGAGGCTCGCATTCCAGGGGTGCCCTTGAGCTAGTTGCCCCCCACTTTTGTCGGCTGGGTGCCTTAGGCGCCTGCCCTCCCGCCCGATGACGCTGTAAAGGTCGTTAGAGACCAACAGCATTAGCCCGTTCAAAAAAAAAAAACAGCTCTGAGGAAAACGAAGTAAGGAGGAGGGAATGTAATAGGTAAATAAGGTAAGGTATGAGATACTGAACTGACAAGTGAGGGGGAAGAAAGGTTCTCAAGTGGCGACCACGAACCGAAAGACGAAGCGTAGGCCGGCCCCCCCGACTAGAATACGAGGCGAGTGGTCGCTCAAGGTGGCGCTCTTTGGGGGAGACCTATGTTCAGCAGTGGACGTCTTCTGGCTGTTAATGATGATGATGATGATGATGATGATGATGAGGTATTTTCGTTATTACTATAACAGTTTTATACACTTATATTAATTTTTATCATTATTGTAAAACTTTTGTTTCTCATTTTCAATGGTACTTTTACACGATATCAGATAAAAAATGATAGGATAGGATACCTACGAGTGATTCGGGTACTTATCTATATATAATAGCAAAGCCAAAGAGCTAAAAGCCATTTTAATTTTTATTTGGTCTATATCAGTATTTTGCATTAGACTTTTTAGTTACAATTTTAATACAATTTTATTTTTATTCAAATCTAATAATAATTACTTATACCTTTATTTAGATACTCATGAGCATGATCATCAGCAAGACGGTTTCCATGGCATGTGAAAATAAGTGCTTAAACTTACTGGGCTGCTGCTATTTTTTTTTGTTAATATTACATATTACCATTTTCAGTTACGATTTATCGGCCTTAAGTTTCAAAATTAGATTAATAAAAAATCCACAATAACCAAAAAGGCTTACAACAGCTGCATACTAAGTTCAAGGAGCAGAATTAAGTATTTTCTTATTAGTTACAATTATACATACCTAATTATAATTATTATTATACTTAGGCAAAACTGCAAAGCAGCAGCTTAGGCAAAGCTTCTAACAGGGAGAGGGCTCTTTTAGGGAGAGCCAGAAGAGCGTATAGAAACCAATCCCACTGGTTATGGTGTTTTTGCATTATATTCTTTGGTTCCTACATGGGAATTACCTAATTATTTTATATTAGACTTGGCATTATATTTATAGTTATTTATTAAAAAGTTAAAAACCCTTTGAAAGTATCCGGCAGCTCCTTGACTATAATATCTCCAAGCGTCCTTGTGAGGTAACTGACACTCCCATACGCTCTAGTTTTACTTTGGACTTTCACTATTATTGTGCATTTGCGCAACCTCCTTACTGTACGCATACCTTATTAAGTCATTGCCATTTAAAAAGTGGACGCTGATAAGATTTAATGCAGAAACTCTGTTACTTTGATGGCAATATCATCAGTGTTGCTGTATTTAATTTAGTTTCTTATTTAATCATAATTCGTTTAGTAATTAACAGGGATAATATAAGAAAAGTACATTTTACAATTTATTTTATTAAGTTTTTTAACAACAATGTTCTCGATTCAAATAACAACTGATTAGTAAAGAAAAGCTGTACTGGCGTCCGTTCGTCTGACATTCCTTGGATTAACAATGCCCAAGTTTATGCACATGTGGTACTATAATTTGTTTTAAAAAAGATCTTAACTTTATCTATATGAATACTACTCGATTAAATAAAATCAGTCTGATCTTGGGTATACAATACTTACTATCTCAATTCTGAATTTGTTATACCTAGCCTGTATAAATAACTAATTTGTTTTCTAACTAATTAGTATACAATACTGTTCATATGTCAAATATGTCTAACAGGTTAACTAGGGGTGGTCTTTTTTTCTTTACAATTTTTCTGATGACTTCTTTGTTAGCAACGTTTCCTCTAACAGGATGAAATCGATCATCTTGATTGTCATAACTACTAGAATATGAAGGACGGTCGTAATCTTCTTCTAATTCAGATCGGTAATCGTTCGGTTCAACCCTCACTGGCTTGTATTTCTTCTTAGGTACTAGTATATAGTCATCCAAATCATCACTGAGGTATTCGGGAACTTTAACAGGCCTTTTTTTCTTTTTTGGCCTTGGAGGAGGAATATCTTCTGGATAATACTTTTCTGATGATGACATATCGGGTACAGATGGATAATTGTATTTCATGGACGTGGATGGTTTCAGTTCTTCATATTTTGAATACTTATTATGCCCGTAAGGCCTAATCTTTTCAAATTCAAAATTAGAGGGCTCAGCATATTTATCGTAAGTTTCTCTAAAAGACTCTGGTGGAAAAATTGGATATTTGTTAGGTTTATTTAGTTCAAAATCTACGACGTTTGAATACAAATTGTCTTTGTTTTCGTAACTCTCTTTTTTAGTTTTAGTTTTGCAATTCGGATCAAAACTGTATCCGACGTGACTGTGCGCTGCTTCACTTTCCGACGACTCATCACGTGGGTGCTTGATTGTAATACTGTGCGTATATTCACTTGGCTCTAAATCGAAAGGATATTTTGGTCTTTTACGATGTGGATATTCTTTTCCTTGGTTTGAGTCATAAGGACGCTTATTTCTTCTATTTTCGTGAAAGTCATAATCGTCTGTATCTTCAGAGATATCATAAAACTTTTCAAAATCCCTCATGGCTTTTGGTTCTGCCATGCTTTTTCCAATATTCTGCACTGGTGGCTGGTTATTTTCATTGTTTACAACAGCAGTAAACCCAGTCTTTGGACCTGCTGTGTATTCAACAGATCTCATAGTCCCATCAGGTTCCAAGATGCTGTAGTGACCTGTAATAGACAAATAAAGCATTAAGCATTTTGATTTCATAAAAATATAAAATTCTTGTAACAGCTTTTAGAGTTCTCTGTTGGAGAATAACAAGCATCCTAAATGGGATTTTCTGGCCTAAAATGCTTTACATGAAATTGTTTGAAATTTGCCTAAAAGTTATGTTTTTGTTTGTTACATACCTAATCATCACCATTATACCTGAAATATTATGTCCACTGGATTAACATAGTATTTTGTCGATGAAGCTCACAATGAATAGCCGTTTGTATTCATTGACTTTCTGATCATCAAATTAGAGTTTAGATATCATAGTTGAGCCTTACGCTTCGTTTTTTGGTTTGTGACCGCAGTACTATCTCTTATGATAATGACTATTGGATTTCAATTATTCAATTTACCTTTAACAGTGTCACCTTCTTTCGTCTCCCATACAGCTTTTATATCACCCGTATGAGCATCCGACACCCCGTAACTGAAAGAGTAGCTTGGTTTTCCCTGAAACAAAAACAACCAGAGCAAGTGCTTATTAAATAACCGATCAATGTTTTTCTACTCCGTCACAATTACAAACTAACGTCGTCGAATAGAAAAAACATGAAAGAATGTGTGAAGCGTTGGCTTGCGTGCATTAATTCGGTATTTTACTATAATGACAATTCGTTGCATGCTCGCTGATTATAGTTAGTATTCTGAATTAGTAATGAAGGCTGTAATCGTTTCCATGAGACTGGAACGCAGTAATTACAGGTGTATAGTATAGTGTTAGCTTGTCCATCAAATCGATAACTATAACGCGTGCAGCATTTATCACTCTCGAACACGAGTACGCAGGTACGTTACAACACATGGCAAATATCTCGCCTATAGGTACTTATTATAAACACTTCCATACAAATGTATGCAAATCTGGCACGAATAGACAGCTTTTTTGTTGAATTCTTATTTCACCTATGACTATAATAAGCTAAATGTGAAGCCTATGGATGACCTAAAAATTATGACACTAACCCCAATGGCTTGCCTACACAAGAAGAACTTCAAAGCTAGTTCACAAATACTTCTAACAGGTGTAATCGAAGCTCTAGGTCAAAGATTTTTTCTCTGGGCTGAGCTGGATTACTAGATTGCTAACTTTAGTAGTAATAGGCCTTGGGCCTAGGTATATAAAATTAATTAAGCAAATAAAATTAAAACCTACCAAAATATAACGAGCCTTTAACAATGAGTTTTAAATAAAGGAAGGAAGAAGTCTTTCTTCGCTCGTTTCTCGCTCATAGGCTCGTTATATTTTGGCAGGTTTTAATTTTATTTGCTTAAATAATTTTATTCGTATTGAGACGGTTTCTTTTTTGTATTTTATTGTAGACTATCTATAAGTCTATCTATAAGACTATCTATAAATAATAAGACTTCACAAAAACTCTAAGAAGTTTCTAAGTCAATGCATCATCACTTAAACCCATTGGTGCTATTAAAAGCAGCTGAATAACCGGCACAAACTAATCAAACCGGTTCCAATGTTTGTAAATAAAAACAGATGGCATTTTAATGTCACATGCTCATTATCAAGTTCAAGATGAGCCAGATGAGTGGCGCGTGCGCATCGACGTGCCACTTGGCAATGGCAGATTCACTTTCGCTTGTTTCCGCTTCATGCAACGATACAATGTGACGAAAAGAGAAAAAAGAACATGCAAATAAAAAAGTAGCTATTTGAAACTTAATAATCAGTAAGTAATTATAAATACACGTTTCGATCGTGCAATTATCATTTGCATAATATTTTTTGGAGCAGTATTACAGTAACAACGACTTGTCGTGTTGCCCTGGAGAAAAGTGGGTGAACAAGAATGGCTCCGCGATAGGTACGATTTGCAACGGTTTCAACACTTGACCAGTGCAGTAGGTACCTACAAGTCTTGATAGACTATGCTTCGGTAAAGTACCTATAAGAGTTTCGTCAGTGATAAGCCCTTGATAATCTACTTAACAGCTTTAGCAAGAACTAAGTGACATGTTAAGCAACTGTATAATATATAACTATGATTATTTTGATTGATATGACATATTCTTTCGTAACGTTGAATCACAAATTAAAAAGAAAGAGAAAGCAATACAGATACTAACAACTGACAGCAAAACTAATTGCCGATGTATATCTAAATGTCGACAATAGAGAACAAATACTTTCATTTTTAATGTCTATAAGTTCCAGTCAAGTACCTACGCTAGCTCTGCCATGTATAGGGGATCAATTGACATACTGTATAAATCAATAGACTGCAACAAGATGGTAAATTGTGATACGGCATATATGCCAGCCGGCCTGGTTATTCATAATTTTGTATAGATTGGGAGGAAAGCAATGGCTACTAAAAAAATGCTTTAACAAGCAAAAGCATCAAAACAATTTTTTTAATTATCACAAGTTCTTTTAATATTTAAATAACATTTTTTAATATCGAGCATTTAGTTGGGCTTGAATTTTATTGCTAGTAATCGGCAAGGCAACTTATATAGCAGTATAGCAGTGCGTGTGGCAAACGACAGTGAAATTAGCGTGTCTATGTTTCTGACGTTTGCTATAATATGACTGTATTATATTTTGATAAATAACTATAAGTTAGTTATTTCTTTGACCTAAGATTAAGTAACGTAAATATCATTTCTAATCTGAATGAGCTGTCATAAAAAACTTTTTGGTAGTTAAATGCACTTACAATGTTATTTTCCTGATCATTATCTTCTGGTTCGTGTACTATTTCCTCTTCTTGACAATTAAACGCCAACAAATTCGCCAAGAGTATCTGTTATAATAATAATAATAAAATAAATAAATAATAAAGTAATAAATACTCAAATATAAGTCTATAGTCAGTAAATATAAGTATAGTATATAGTCTTTCACAGGCTTCTCAAGTCAATATAGGTATTTTTTATCCAAATATTTGGGACTATGAAATATTAACTTTAAGATAAGTAATTAAAGTTCATGTTACATACCAATATAGCAAATTCTTTTGCCATAATTTCAATTTGGATTCCACCATTCAAATAGCAACTCAAAACAACACCAAAATATTAGTACAAACACTACTTTTAGTTAATAAAAAAACGTTAAAAGGAATCATAGATTAGTCCATATCCAAGGTCGGGACTATGCGAAGACGCGCCGCGATCACGAACACTTTTCTATATATCAACGCACACATCAACCCCCCGTGCGTGTGGACAAGGTGCACTTACCCACACACACATATAGACAATCGCAAAAGCAGGATGCACTTACAATCATTAAACAATTAGACCCCTACCTGTTGGATATCATTGTTCTATTATTATTTCCTTACTACGATAAGTAATCTAGTCTTAAAAGAAAATAACAAAGGGAGATTTGAATGAGGGTTATAGTTTTTTGACTAAAATATGGCTATATTGGTATCCAAAAACTAAAAAAAAACTGTAGAGCTCCCATGAATTAGATAATGATTAATTGATTAAAAGCAACTGTACAATAAATGCATTTATATTAGGTACATGAGATACAAGGAAGTTAAAAAATTAATGAAAGTGATATAGTGACGTCTAAAATTTATAAAAACAAATGATATTCATAATGCTGTATTGGTTAGTATGTTGACAACTGGCTGTCTTTGATAATGATGAATAGTTTCTTTGAAAACCGCTTAGAGTATTTGTAAATGCTCTAAGGAAAATTGGCCAAAGTTTATAAGCAATATTTCAGCTGTTTTAAGACATGAACTAATTGCTCTAATCAAAACAGAAAGGTACGTATATAATTTTATTAATGTCAAATCATTAAAATTTGTCGTTTAAATGTGAAAAATATTATTTACGGTAGTGTGATATGTTTTGTTTTAGATTTTGTTTGTTTCCAACTTTCAAGTCCTTATTATGAATGAAACTGCAAATTATTAAAATGGAGGAACCTCAGAATTCAATTCAAAGATTACACGATAAATCATAATAGCTTGATATCAGTACAAGGAAGTAACTATGATAATTCACTTTGTAAAATACCTAACAATAGACATATAACACAGTAGATTTTTATCTTCGTAGATCTTTATTCCATCACTATAGTGGACTCTCCCCGGCTTTGCATGGGTTTATGAGAAATATTTAGGTGTAACCCTGTTTTTGGGTAAGAGGGAAGCGAAAAGGATGAATGGATGGGCCGGTGAATCGCCCGCCTCCTGTTTAATATTGCCGTCCCATTCATTCATCCTTTTTCTCTTTCTTTTTCTTTTCCCTTCGACACGATGAGTATAAATAAAAAATAATATTATAAAAACAAAAAGTTATTGCACACAAATCTAATCCCAACTGCTTCATGCAACCCACACTTATTAGAAAGCACAAATTATCTTTAATGTAATTTTAAAAATTAGCTATAATTTTAACGAAATCCATTTAGTAGTTTCAGCGTGACGTATGTTCAAAGGAACAGACAGACAGAATTTACAGAAAATATTCAATGTACAGATTTAGACCAGTTTCAGTTTTTTTAATGTATAAGTATATAGATTGCTAATAATAACACAAATTCCGTTGAAAATAAAGTGAGTAAGCTATGTTCCGATCCGGCTAGGTACCTCTAGTTTCATTTTAACTAAGCTCTACTTACCTAACACACCTTTAATTTTTTTTAGTTTTTTTTTTATGTTGAGTATTAATGTAAAACGTACTTAATATAGTAGTTACATAGTAAGTAAGCCTTTTTATAATTTATTAATGTCCATTCAACAGTTGATAATACTACCTACTTCATGCTTGAACTACTCTAGTAACTATGATAGATTTATGTAGGAAAAGATTTTGAACACAACTTTCTTTCAATACATTCACAGCACACATTAAAGAAATAAAACAGCATGGATAATAACTTTATATACTTTTATTTGGCTTCGTATCAAAATGTCATGTCAAAACCTTACAAGCTAAATTGTTTCGCAATGCTAACTTGGATATCTTGTGAAACAATGGCATAAATTAAATCGAACAAAATTAATAATATCACAGTTCGACATTGATTTCGTGAGTCGATAGAAAGGTATCATGAGTAGTAAAGTTCGGATGGACCTGTAGCGCCATCTATTATTTGGTTGGGTAGCTAAGTTAAAGATTTGTGAAAACTACATCTAGTGGTAGCCGTAGTAGTCCGCGCCTCCGTTGTAGTGGTTCGCTTGGCCGTAGACTTGTGGGTGGATAGCTTGGCCGACGTGTTTCACAACTGCGTTGAAGCCATTGTGCTTGTCAGCCGTGTACTCGACTATGCGGGTCGTGCCGTCAGGTTCCGCAAGAGAGTATGCACCTGAAAGTGAATGGTACTGTTTAAGTAGACATATAGATGGCGCTTGAAATAAGTATCTTTGAAATTTAAACTAATTGCAAAGGCTGAGCTTTGGTTTTATTGTAGTGTAATTTAATTACAAATTATAATACTAATACATGTTTAAATTGTTATAGCTACCTTTCACAACGTCACCATCTCTGGTTTCCCATTGTGTTTTGTGGTCGCCAGTGTGGGGATCTTTCACTGCGTAGTCAAATGCGTATTTAGGATAGGCCTGAAAATAGGACAGTAAGATTAGCATAACAATATTTTTTTGATAAGTAGGTATACCTATGATAAGTACAGATGATTATGCTAAAGACAATTACATTATTAAAAAGATTTCGGTAAGTATGTATAACGTGTGCCATTAAAGAAACGAGTCTGACGCAATCATGAAACTCTTATCTTCCCTCTTCCACTAGGGCAGAGGGTGTGAGATAGCAATAGAAATGTTTGCTTTATTCAGTTCTATTCTTTATTGAATTGTACCTACATTTTGTCTTATAGCTTTATTTACAGAGAAGTAAAAGACATCAACGCGAGCCCCTTACGTGATAATGCCGCAAAGAGCTCGCGTTGAAGTCTTTTTAAAGGAAAACTTAACACCTGGGCTGAAAACTGACCTTATTTGAGCATTGTCATCATAATTTATTATTTTCTAAGTAACAAATATATTTCGTAGGTGCATAACATTAACACAAGTAACCAGAAATATTCGTGAAAAGGGATAAAGAACTTTATATTTTAGAAATTATATAACTACTTTATCTTGATTCTGGCTAGCTAGATGAACTAAACACGTGTAGCTAAAATAAAAATTGTTTCGTTCATTGTATAAATAAAACTGTCACATCACTATTCCAATCTAGCTGGATCAGTAGGGCAGTACGTGACACTATTATTTCAAAAAACTTTGTATTTACTTGAACATTAGTGACGCAAGTATGGGACGGTGGTATGGTGGCTATCCACCATAACGGTTACGGTACGAACCGCAATTTTTGCTATTACGAACTGCAATCCAAAGTATAATGTTCCCCTCGTAAAGAAAAACAAGTATCATACGTGTTTATATTACTAAGTATAATAGTAGAAATAGTAGAGATTGTAGAGAACTCTCTCGTGTCCCACCAATAAAATACAGAGTTAATTTTAATTTACCAAAACCCTTTTATATAACTGACATCACTGATTTAAACAACTTTCTTGGTTAATTAAAACTAATCCCGTATATAAACACCTATTAAGAAACCTTATAAACTGCTATTACAATGAGCGGTCTTATCACTGGCAGCGATTTTTTCCAGACAACCTTCTTTTTTATATGTTTTATAGTGTTTTAAGAAGCCTTTAAAATGTCAGGGCCTTATTAACGATTAGTTAATAAGCTTTTGGCAAAGAAACTCTTTTATGACATGAGATCTAGATAGAATTTATTATTATACTTATTGTTGAAGCATATAATTTTATTAAAGTGGAGAATCTGTGAAATAATAGCTATAAATTATTTTAGAACAATTAACTATTTGTTGTTCGATTATAATTATTGTCTAACTGACAATTTTGTTACCTCCCATCATAGCAGTTACAGGTAATAGTAGATAGGAGTTACCCTTAAAAATTAAGTCCGTTATAGTCACCCATAGAAAATTTAAACGCAAACACTGAGTACTTACATAGTAATCTTCATGTCCATGGCCAGCATCATCGCTGTAACCGCCGTACCCGCCGTACCCGCCATGCCCGCCGTGCCCGCTGTACCCGCCGTACCCGCCGTGCCCGCCGTCACTGACATATCCGACGTGTCCTGTGTAACCGCCATGACCGCCATACCCGCTAAAACCAGCGTATCCGCCACCATAAGCTTGCACGGCAGCAGCGCACAGGGCAACGGACATAAGCACCTGAAATATACATTATTAAAACTTATTAGTGGTTTTTTGTGAACGGGCTAATGCTGTTGATCTCTACCGACCTTTACAGCGTCACCGGGCGGGAGGGCAGGCGCTTAAGGCACCCAGTCGACAAAAGTGGGGGGCAACTAGCTCAAGGGCACCCCTGGGGTGTGAGCCTTGGCTTGGGTTGTTGCTGGGATAAGATGGAAAGTCGCGACCATTCTAGCTAACATACGAGGAGTATGTCGACCTCGCCGGTGGAGTCGGTGTCTGATTGTGTTACGCTGGTATCCTATACCGGTGCCGAAATCGCTACCTGAGCCAGAAGGGCTAGACTGGTCCGGTGATCCTATAGAGCGGCTGCTATAGGATCATCCGGATCGCTCAAGACTTGTCTTGGGCGGCGACGACAGGGTGACCAAAAACTTATTATTGTACCTCTAAATATATGTATGTGTGGACAATTCACACAGCGCTAACTATCCCAAACTAAACTTGTATATTGGGAGCCAGATAACTGATAGAATATCTACTTATACACTTTTTGAATGTAAATGGTGTAAATATAAATACAGTTATAACCTTTCTCATTGGAAATTATTACTTTATTTTCTATTATTTTTTTATCAGTATACTTCTCTTTCAATGATTTCATTATGAGTTCCACCTTGCGGTTTTACCCACGTAAATTTATGAAAAATTATGATGATGATGATGATGATGATGATAGCATTCATGAACTACTTTAGGATGCTTTAGGGATATAGTCAGTCCGGTCACTAGATCAACAGATCCTATATAACTTTTAACTCGTAACTCAATACCTGTACTGTAGAACTACCTACCAAATAAATAATCCATTCATAAAAATAAATAATCCTGCTCCTTGACCTCAACCACAAGTTATACATTTTTTATACACTACATCATTTCAGTCCTAATTTTGAAAAGCTTTTCCTAAACGACATGGAAGGTCAAAAAATCCAAGCTACATGATTCATTTCATTCATAACAAAAGCAAACAATATTGTACTATTGTTCGTACATCATGTTAAACATAATAGTTCTTGTACTGTCTGTTATTTCGGTATCTGATATAGATCTAGAACAATGAGACGTGTGAACACAAACGCGGGAAGTATAAAGTCAATTTTGAGTATAATTAATTAGATCCGTTTTAAATTAAGTCATTATAAAACTTGTGATATTTTATGCAAATTGTAGACTACTATTTTATTTTGTCATTTTTTTACTATTTATTTATGTTTTTATTTTGAAATATTAAGGGGGTGAATTATTAGGGGTTATAGTCATAATATCGTCAGGGTTGTCAAGAGCCTGTGTACCTATACAAGTAAAGTCGATACGGATGTTAGGAGTCAGGCTGTAGTCTTTTTAGGCTAATGAAATAGGTAGAATTTTTTAATTCCCTGAAATTAAAAGAAATATTTTTTTAAATCAGCTCTTTTATTACGTAGATTCTTCATAGATCTATTATTTTTATGACAGTTGTTAATTACCGACACCAAAAAGACGTGGTTGTACAATAATTAAACATAGTACCTACCTACCGCAACTTTTTAACTACTAGGTCAGATTCTACAATTTACTGATAATTATATATCATTGAACCTTCTAAAGATCTTCGTCGTTCATCGTATCGTCGTTTATTTACTAACAAAATGCAAATACTCATAATTCTTTCATAATCGTAGTCTTCACTTTTGACGACAAACGTAGCGACGACATTTCAACTGTTTGCTAATAGTTATTAACTGTTATCACATTTTAGGGTGTCAGACCTATGACTAAAATTTATTTCGTTTTATTTCGTTATGTTTCATTACCTATAGTGCCTATTTCATAGTAGAGTCTATTAGTGATGGATTAATTAGCATTCGCATCAATTTTTAGCATGTGAAAACTCAATTAGCATTTCGCAAATGAAATGTGGTTGCGAAATTCTGTGCAAAAATGAAATTTCATTTCAATTAATTTAGTTCATTTTGAATATAATTTTAAAAATAAAGTTTCATTTCATGTTTAATTTCATTTTTCATTTCCATTTTCATTTCAATTTTAATTTCATTTTTCATTTCCATTTCATTTCATTTTAGCAAATAGTATAGCAATAGCAATTACCATGCTAAGACTCGTGAATTGGCATTTTTATGAAATTTACGCAAAATAGCATTAATTGCCATCGCTAGAGTCTATTCACTTGATCACTAACTACTACTTGCTCTTGGTGACGATTTGGCTTGAATTTTTATATGAGTTAACTCAGTTACTTTTTGCTCGGTAATAGCTGCTTTACTATGTGATATATTTTGTAAAAACAACCATTCTAATACTCTTGTTTTTTTCTCACTATCTGGATATTAGATTTTCTTATAAACTTTTATCCCATCCATAATAGTTACAGTAGAGTCTGCAGTAACTATTGTAGAGGTTGCTACTACGAATTTTGTGACAATAGCTCCGTTATAACTGAACCGAAACGTAAGTTTTTTTACTATAGCGTTGTGCATGACAGATATAGTATTCTGTTTATCTTATTTAACAAACCTATCATGATGTTTGATTTTTTTTACCTTACCCGTATTGAATAAGATATCTTTAAAACAGGGCACACCTTTACTTTTTAGGAAAGAAAAGTAGGTATCTTGAGTTAGCGGCAAAATATAGAAACAAATACTAATGCTCTCGAAATTTTTCTAATATGCTCATATTAATAATTTAAATTGATAATCGTGAATGGTCAGTTGGCAGGTTTAAGTTAAATAATCTTTATAACAAAAAGTTAAAAAGAACCGTTAAAAAAGCTTTTGAATGAGCTTAAGTTAAATTAGGGGCACAAAATTAAAGTAGTACAATTTATTTCAAACATTGTTAAAATATAACAATTAAATGTCTTTAACACATTATGATTTGTTTCATTTCAATCCACGCTAAAGTTTCTAATTTCTCTTAAAGTTGGATCAAGTTCAACATCCGTGCTTTTTTAAAGTTTTGTCACTTGGTATCGCTTTTAACCGATACTTTTTTTTTGTTACCCTCAACTTTATAATCACCATCACTTCATGGCTTACCACTGTAAAAACAATCTAATTGACTTATCCTTTGAGTCACTAAAGAGTTTTATGAACGAACTATATCATGGTCACACTGAACTTACTTGGAAGGCACGCATTTTTATATCCAACTCGTTATAAGTATTAGGTCACTTTCTTCCTCTTCAGCGTTGCCGACAGGAGTAGAACTGACACTGGTGCTGGCAGGCGAAGTGCACAGTATTTATAAGCAAATCTACTGGTTGCACCACAGCCGCATGCGCCCGTTGCCTTGCCGATGATGCGTGTTCAGACGATCGGAATCTAGGGAATGGGTGTTTGAAAAAAGAATTGATTCAATTTTACTATTGAGCTGTTCTAAGTATGAAATATATTGAACTTCCTTGGCTGTTGCAAATATATGATGATAATATTTCTTTTGTTTTTTTATTACCACCCACTTCTATAATAATATAATTTTGTTTTAAAACTATAAAATGCCTCCCAGCATGAAACTAAAGCATCTCACTGGCCTATTAAATATTTATCTTAGAATAGTAATGTAATACGATGATCAAAGCTCTTAGGGTGGGTTTTTCAAAAATATTTAAGGTAACCAATGACACACACATGTAAAACTGCTATTTTATTTTACTAATAAATAGTTTATATCGAACCATATTAGTTGTAAACAGTCGTGGTTGCAAGGCTAAAGGTTATATCACACTCTACTCTTTAACTGGTCCACACACGCACTATTGTATGGCAATCTAGAAATTAGCTATAGTTATCCAAACCAAGGAAGACAAGTTAGTTTCAAAGTACCGTATAAAATCTACACTGACACCTGTTTAGACGTGAAATGCTTGAACATTATGCAAACCAGGAAAAGTGGATCAAGTCCTTTAGATCGATAACAGTTATTCAAAAGCAGTTTCAAATTATAGGCAAATTACGACACCATACTTATTCTATACTATGTTTTATGGGGTAAGTAAGTAATAAGGTAAACTCATTATTACGAGTAGAAAGCGCATGATGACTGTGCTCAAGCTATTGGTATTTTTGTCTATACTCAGTAACAACTGGTTCAATTTGATTGAACTGGTGAAAAAATTACACCAAAATCACACACAACAAATAACAACAACAACTAATTACAGAATACTAAAAAGATTGTAACTATATTTTTACATTTATTAGGCTCTACCATTTTAGGAAATTTTTTCGATTATGAGCCCAGTCTACAACTTTGTATCGGTTAAGCCATAAAACATTTATTACTAATACTTCATTTTTGACGTCAGTTTAATCAACTTTTTCGTGGCAAAAAGCCTTTCCACCAGAGATGTGCTATGCAGCTATGATGCGAGGATGTGAATGTTATAAGCTACGAAACTATTATGACCGTTTCCACTGATGCTAAGCTATGTACCGAAGCGAGTAAGATGTGCTACGAAGATGCGCCGCCTGTCACTGGCTTGTCTACTTTCGGTGACAAACATGCACATACTGTATTTTCTCTGATTTGCACATTGATACACCATTTGCAAACATCCATAGCACGTGTCCATCGAAATAAAAAAACCAAAATTATCTGTGCTAAATTAGCGCAGTACTGGTAGCAGCAAATGTGGACCAATGAATATTGATTTGGTGGATATCAAACGTATCCATAGCATAGCGCATCTCTGGTGGAAAGGCAGCCAAAGGCCCTCTTAGTGGTAAGATATTATATATTACCTAATAGTGGTTATTATAACCACTATTACCTATTACGAGACTATAAATAGTGCTCAACTAATATGCTGGTAGCTCATGTCATAACTTATAGCCATGGTGGTGCACAGCAGCGAACTTGGCCTAAGGTACCCGGATAAAATGCCTTTACGGTCCTATTAATGAAGCAAAATTATGTATTTAAAAAAGTAACAAATTCGTTGAATAGCTATCCTCGTCATCTTTAACCTACATCTACTTTTACTATCACATTACATAAAAGGTCACTTTTAATATTTTTTCTTAAACTTACTTCATGTGAAGCAAAATTATGCTTAGTAGGACAGTAGAGGGGCCCGCACAGCTCAGGGCCCGAGTGGCAATCGTGAATCGCCACCCTAACTCTATGGCCAGTCTGACTCTGGTGCAATGGTGCGTAATATACAGAAGTTTCCATGAAATTTGTACATGGACGTCTTTTTTAAAATTTCATATCATGGTTTCTATTTGATGTTTCAATTAATACCTTTTTTGATATATTCTGTTTTTTTCTCCAGTCGACTGGATAAATTCGCATGATTTTTTCTAGTCAGTATATTACCTTTGTAAGGTTAAGACCCTTAGAGGTCAACCCAATTAAACTTCTATTATTTTGGGTAATCTAAAACAGGTCGTTTTTAATAAACTTCCTTTATAGTCATAATAAATTAGGTGCCTGCCTATTTCCGTTGAAGTCATACAACTTTTTGTCAAATTGGCAATATTGATGGAGGTGGAAATGGTAAATTAATCTATATGAATTAATTGCATCCGACGGATTAAGGTCCAATAAAAAACCATGCCCAAAAGTTAAAAACTCCCAAATACTTCTAATATTACAAGTTTATTTTAATATCCTAGAAAATCCAAGAGATCAATAGCCAATAAAAAAGGAATAATACAAACGGAAAAGAAGAAAGGAAAGAACCTCTTCTAGGGACCTATGGCATGTCCCTATAACTACAAAAAAAATTCATTATAATTAAGTATTTAATTAAAATAAATTTTAAATATTGTATTTGCTAACTAATTTGTTAGTGTAGAGTTTGGCAGTAAAGTACGTATTTTAAATCAGTATAAAAGTGTATCTTTTCCTATGTAGCTATTCGTTGTCAGCTATCAAAAAGTGTCAACATGAGACAACAAAATGCAAACGCGTGCTATTGTAACCTACTTTAGCCATAGCTAATTAATGAAATAGTACATTGCCAATGTTGCGTTGCACACATATTAGCAATGATTACGTGTTATAAGACAGATCATTATCTATTTCAATGTTTAGGACTTGTTGGTTTTGCGTAAACCATTTTTGTTTTTATATAATTGAATACTCTTCTTTTCTCTCTTTTGCAACGCATCAGTGGCACGTCTAGTGTTACAGATGTCCATAGGCTACGGTGACCTCTTCCCATCAGGAGTGCCGTATGCTTGTTTGCTACCTATAGCATAAAAAAACACTACATTGCAGTTATGGGACAAAATATGAAAGGATTGATGAAATAAATAGTTTTTACTCCTTTAGTACCTACTTAAAGTAATGAATCTCATTATAAAATAGCTGTACCTACTGAAAAAAAAAATATGAGTTGTAGTACTACCATTCTTCAATTGTTTTGTAATAGGTGTTGATGTATTGAAAAAAATTATATTAACTGCACTGTAACATAATGTAGGCATTAATGAAATACGGTCTTAAATGCTTCTTGGTAATTTAACAAAATGGGCTATTAAATGGATACCCAAACGTCTGAACGATGTCATATTTTTAATAATTCAAGTAATGGTCGTAGACTGGAGCTATTGGACAATAAAAAAGGTTTTAATGGAACAATAAAATGACCATACAATTGGTTTTATACCTTTGAATATGGACGTTATCGGACGATATGCTTTTAGATTGGTATAGAAATTGCATAAAAATCGATTCGGAAAACTAACTGGCAAAATAATAATCTAATTTTTTTTTTCATTATGTAATGAAGGAGAATGCAGCCGGTTAACCTCTTTTAAAAAAGTGTATTTGGCTTGGTTTCTTTAATTGTGTGCGTATGTAGTTATAATAAAACATTTTATATTGGGTTTGGCTGCTATTTTCATTGAATTTTGTTGATTCTCAATGATCCCATACTTAGCCCTGTACTTTGTTTTTTATGGGGATGAATGACGTGGACGAGCTAGTCGTTCACTGGTGTTTTTTTATGTTTTGGCTCCACACATAGTGTATTTAGCCAGTGTCAAGTATTGTAATTTTTCACACTCTTAGAATATTTCACGTTAAGTCAAGTCTGAGTCATAGTCATAGTCCAGTCTAAGTCGAGTAGTCATAGTTCAGTCGAAGTCATGCTCCAGTAAAGTGGTGGCAACTTTACTAGAAACTTCTATAGAATTTTGGAAGCAACACGAAAAACCACGTTTTGGCCACATTATATCACTTGCCCACACTCGTGCTCGTAATTCAGCACTTAATGGGTAAAACGCCAACAATTTTAAACATTAACACTGGAAAAAGCATAAGTTTTGAGAAATAATACAATGCAACGACGTGAACTTTTCCGCGTTCCCGCCAAAACTCGTTCACTGGTGTTAAGCGACACGGCTGCTCATAACAGTTAAAGTGTCACTCGGAACTTTAAAATAAACGTTTCGCGTGACACTGCACTGCGCACGTCATCCTTCTGGTTTATTGGGACGT
Source organism: Ennomos erosarius (assembly GCA_963580505.1). Taxonomy (NCBI): domain Eukaryota; kingdom Metazoa; phylum Arthropoda; class Insecta; order Lepidoptera; family Geometridae; genus Ennomos; species Ennomos erosarius. The sequence continues at coordinate 5,364,110 of OY756983.1, read as the reverse complement.
TCGTCGACCGTCAACGTAATTTTACCAGCATTTGGTTTCTAGTTTCTACCATTTCTGGATCAGCAGCGGAAACCTGTGGTACCTACAAACTATAAAAGGTAACCAGGAATTAAATTCTAGTTTAAATATGTAATTATCAAAAGTATTTTATAGTCCTAATAAGTATACGGTAACAACAAAGTACATGTTACTATTTTACGTTTACATAATATATCCTTGGTAATAAATATATTATTAGGCTGTGGCCACGTGGTACTACCTAAACTGACTTAAAAATCGACATGCTTTTATTAATTAAAAAATTTATTAATGTCTCTGAACATTGAAAAATACCTACGACAATAACTTCTAAGCTGAGCTATTTTTACTTGCCCATTTCAATTTTGTTATCATCATAAAATGTATCTAGTTTTAAATGAATCTACGTTTTTCAGTTAATGATTGCCTATAAGTCATTAATCATCCTAATCAGATGATAAGTCGTATCAATAAAAATTTAACCCAATTTTACAGCTAAGCCACTATAGTATGCTTTCATAACGTTGTCATGCAAGCACGCAGTCGTTTCCAATACGATGTTAACAGCTTGAAATAACTTCCATAATTTGCCTTTCCTGTCATGATTACCGAATTTCATGTAATACAAAGGAAGTAGAATCGTTACACGATCAAGTTATCATCATGTTACGGTTTTACGATAATTTTGTAAACACAAACAATGAAGTCTATGTAGTTATACTTTTATAACATGCGGAAATACAAAATTAAACAGAAATATCACCGCACCCATGATAAAGAGGATTTAGAGAAAGAGAAATTACTTACGGAAGTATAAATCAGTGGTTATCTTTATTTTTTCAAGAACCTTAAGAGATAGCTCAGTTGGTTGTATCCCTGCCTGCTGAACTGAGGGCTGTGGGTTCGATTCCTGCCCGGGACAGACATTTGTGCGATGAACATAGATGTTTGTTCTGCGTCTGGGTGTTATATTGTATTGTATGTATGTATTTACAAACAAAAAAGTATATAAGTATCAGTTATCTGGTTCCCATAGTACAAGCTATGCTTAGTTTGGGGCTAGATGGCGCTGCGTGAAATGTCCACTCTTATTTATTTATTTATTTATTTATTTATTTATTTATTTAACCTACCTTAGTAAATAAGTAAGTAAGAGGTAAGATGAATTTCGCAAAGACACGCCATAGTCAATTTAATTACTTACTAAAAGTGAATATTCTAAATTAGCTCCTTGCATATTCATTTGAAATTCCAAGAAAATTACTTATTAACAAGGATAAGTCCTAAGCAGATTTGCAGCCTTAGCAGTAATATTTCCAGTTTATAGCTATTTTACAAGATTAGGTTCAAGTACCAATAACAAGCCTTAATTTAGTGATTCCAATTATAGACCTCCTAACAAAGATCTAAGTTTCTCAATTCATAGCAGCTCATCGATAAGTCGATTGCTGAAGATTCGATAAAAATCACCGATATTCCAGTTGCAGAATTAGAACAAGGCAACGGTCGTTACTGCAATTGTAGGTGTACTCAGGACGTTGACAGGGTCAAAGATTAACCATAAACAGAAAGAAAAAAGTTTCAATTTTACTTACTTTTGAAAACTCACATGATCTGCCGCTACACATCAGTGCGTAACGGCACAGTTAAGTATACGTAAGTATAAAATGTACATAGATGTAATGTACTGTGGTAGGAGAGAGACACAAACTTTACGCCTTAGAATCTTCCCTTCGTCATCTTTGCATTAGGTATTTAGATTTTCCTTACAACGATTTGGGTGATTAATTGGCTGTGGTTGATTTTTATAGGTGTTTAAGTGTCGTTTTTCATATATTATGATATGTAATTACAATATAGGTACGGTGCACAACTGTTTTAATTCATGCAATGAATATAAATTAAAACAGGTTTAAGCAATATTTTAGTCATACTTTTTTATAAAATTTTGTTGATATCCTTGTTAATCCTTAATACATACCTGACTGCAATCGCGTATTATTTCACCTAAACTACTCATTAGAGCAGCCGATGATAAGAACAAAGCTTCGATAATTACTAATCGATGCATCGAATCACTATCGGTAATTGCTTTATAGTATCCATTCGAATACTTACGTTATTTGTTTCAACTCGTAGTTAACGTTAGCTACGCATTGAAAAAATTAAGCTGTAATAGAAAAAACACATAATTCGAATAACTTTTCTCAAATTCATGAAATAATTTTCATGATCATTATTTTGTTGATTTTATTTAAGTCGATAGAAAGTAAAAGTAAAATAAGTACATAATACTTAAGTACTTCTTAAAATTTTACTTTAATTAACGCAAAAGCAACTTGGTTTGTAGGTAAATGGTATTTTTTTTAAATTGCGAGTTGTTTAAAAGTCTATGTATGTATTTTTGTTTTTTTTTTTTATATATTCATACTCTAGGATTGCAAGAATCAGCTCTATATATTATTCTGATGTCACTCATGTAAAGTCACGGGCTGAAGCTAGTATGAAATGCGTAACTCATGCCTCAAAAAACAGACAATCAGACATAGCACGTACCAAACAATACAAAATTCTGATAGGCCTACAGAATATGTAATAGTAATGAAGCAGTACAAGAAAACAACATAATAGCGCGGTATTGAATTGTAAGGAATTTGGTCACAGCCAATAAACATTACCCAACGACTTATCAAATATCAATGAAACTGTTTTTGTCGGTGTAAAGTCATTGGACGTACATTTTGCATAAGACTTAGAAGTCTATCTTAAGGCTAAGGTTAGTATTCAGCGACTTTAACTCTTTTGTGATTGCCAGTATTTTGTAAAAGAATTGCAAACTTGGTGTTTTCGTTCGTAGGGTCTGTGGCGGCATACTGCACTACCGCAAGAGCCTCACACGTCTTGTCATTGTGTTGGTCGGTATCTTAGAAACGGTATACTATGATGCAATGATTGTCGCGTCTTTTTTCTTATAATAATAATTTAATTATTATAAGTGACAAAGGGAATCCGTGGAATGAGCAGTTGCACCCTGCTTATTTATTTACTACCATAGAATATTTTTATGACCCCTGTCTATGCTTAGCTTACCATGGCTCTAACTTTATAATGCTCCCTTATAATGATCCCTTATTAGTAGATCAAGCTTAAGTAAAAATTAATTATTAAAAATTTTGTTCTCTTACGTTAAGGGATCGCTTCAAGGGCTCAAACCAGAATAGATCAAAATTACTAATAATAGAGAGAAAATATTGAAACCATCAATTCTCTGCAAAATAGCTTTATTCTACTTCTATTGTATTTATTTATTTATTTATTAATTACATGCTTTCATACAATGTCATTTAGTGTAACTAAAACTAAATACCTAGTCCTAATATTTCACTGTGAGGGCGTTGCACTTCTGGGTGGAGCTGGAGCGTACATATCTATATCTAATAAAAATAGCAAATTATACATATTTTAATCGAATTTCGTCATCTTATATACAATTTAGGTCAATTTATATATTATCATTGTCATCATTTTAAGTAAATTTCAAAACTGAATAAATTTTATATTACAATTGTTAGATTAATTATTAATCTTACCTACTTTGATATTAATACTTTAAATTTTTATCATTTTGTACATCGAGTGTAACAGGACCGAGCGAACTAAAGTTTATCTGCTTTAAATTCTTCGACTTACTTTTACGTTGTCATGAGTTACCTATACTTACTAGATCGGCCTTGTACGTGTATCACTCTATTCTGTGGTTTCCTTGGCCCACTAACAACTCTAGCGTGGTTTTTTTTTACAGTGGAATCTTAATTCCACTTAGATTGATGTCTAATGATCTGTAAAACTTTTTGCCCGGTCAAAGTAGCCCTCTGGAATTCAATCAGTGGATGATTCTTTGGTTCTAATCTCACTTTGGAGGCACACAAATTAACTTTTCTTTTAATTTATGCGTGTTTATGTTGTTCATGTCAATGACGATTAGTTTATTTCAGTGCGCTTTGTATTGTATATTATCGTATTTTAGGTTTGGTTTTCCTATAATTAACTCTGAGGCGTTTTATATATATTTTGAGATTTGATTTTGGTATTCTGATTGATATCTTTTTAGAATTTTCTATTTCAAATTTTACCTCAAGTGAATCGCTTCAATACAATTTATACGTTGGGATTTACAAAAGGCGACGGTTAGGGCCCAGATTTCTTAACACGATGCGCACAACAGTGTCATGGATAATTTCCATTTCTTGATTACACTGCTACTGTAGGCCTAGCACGAACATTTACGCGCGCGTAAGTGTAACGTTAACGTAAGCCAGTTGTATGGGGCGCTGATCAAATGCCATACAACAGACGTACGCTAACGTTACACTTACGCGCGCGTAAATGTTCGTGCTAGGCCTACAGTTATGAACAGCCATACGACGAGATCGTAACGTTCTCATTTCCAACATAGTCATAAGGTATTTATATCAATTCCGGTAAGTATTGAACATAAATTAGTAGTTTATTTCACCTAACTAATACGGACAGTTAAAAGCTAAAAAAAATCCTTCATTTAGCCATAGCGTTCTCTAGAGCACTACTTTTGACTGGCTGCTCGAATCCTGCATCCATCGGTTCTCCGTGGCTTTCACCAGATAGTCGGTTCACCTAGTGGGTAGAATAAACTTTCCTATGCCACTCTTTACTCCTATCTTTGACTTGTAGTAGGTATTAGTAACTATTTTTTTTCCACTATAAGTAATTACAGTGTGGAATACAATTCCCTTCGTACCACAATTATGATTACGACTTGTTCGTGCTAAATAATTTCTACCTACCATGAGCAAGCTGTAACAAGCCAAACTAAGCTGTTACGTACCATATTAGCACAAATTGAAAGTAGGGCGTGAAAAAATAGTTCTCACGCTGATGTGGACTAAATTCTGACCTTGGAGAAGGATGATACTTTGTACGATGGTGTTGATACAAGAGAATAAATTTGAATGAAAACGTGCTAAGAGAGCTTTACATTTAAAGCTGAAGCATAATCTAGTCACTAGTGCATAAGCTGTCTAGTTACATTCAAATATTTCATCAAAACATGTTTAGTATAGTTACTGAGATATACGGTAACAAACATTCACACATACACACAAGCTTTCGTATTTATTATAAGTAGGAGTAGGATGTAATTAATAGTAATCTCAAAGTCACTCAAGGCGCATCGTAGGCAGACCCCCTACTAAGTGGACCGATGACATGGTGAAAACTGCGGGGAGCCGATGGATGCAAGAGGCGAGCAGCCGCTCAAAGTGGCGCTCTCTGGGGGAGGCCTATGTTCAGCAGTGGACGTCTACGAGCTGTTGATGTTGATGATTATGAGGGGTAGAATGGGATAGGAAGGATTAGTAGGATAAGATGAGGACTATTATAAGTAAAGATTTTAATTTAAACTTTTATTATTTATAATATGTCATTGAAAATGACGTTCCACTGCTAATGCTGCTAATAGTTGAAAGTATTTAGTAATCTGATAAAAAACAAAACCAACGTCGAAGATGAACAATACTCACTGCCATTTAACTACTGTGTGATTTAGCGCCATCTCGTTTGCAACGGTTGCATTAATATAAGCTTTATGCTGTTTAAAATCCGCTGCGTTTGCGCTCACTTTAGCGCACTTTATGTAGCCTTTAGTACAAAGTGAGAGGTGATGTAGCTATCAAGTAGCGTTTTTTGGCATTGGATATAGTTTGTAAAGCTTTCAGTAGATGGCGCGTTGAGCGTATCGTTCAAATAGAATAATAAACACTTTCACCAGTGTAAATTATGATATATAAAATACTGCCGATTTCGAACTAAACTATACAATAATTATGCTATAGGTACCGTGCGTAATTTCTTCTGAACCTTAGGTAATAATTGATTTTTTAATTGCTCACTAATTGTTTATAAATGTTTTAGCCACTGAACTAACTGACAAATTATAAGTTCTGTTAATTTTCCATTGGATACAGTTAACTCTTCTTTTTCTTTCCGGGATGAATAAGAATCGTGCCAAGTTGGGATGTAGCTGATTTTTCTTAAACTCTCGCTAGCCTTATCAATAAAATAATCGTCATAGTGAAAAAAATTTATTCAAACCTTTTTCATTAGCATATTTTCATTACCTATAATATCTTACCACTTATTATTCAGGCACATTTCCAACTCTAAATGTTACTAAGTTATATTTAACTATTAGGAAAGGATTGTGGTTGGGATTTTTGGGTTACTACTGCAGGACCACGATCCCCGAGAACTAAAGCCACGAATACAATTGATTACATTACTTTTGCTTCTTTTTTCTATTTCAACTTGTACGGTGGACAAAACTAGTGCTTAAAATGTATGTATTAGATTTTATTAATAAGTATTCAAATCACAACAACATTATAGGCCTGCCCAATTGAATTGTAAGTCAGCATAATTATTACATCAAAATACCTACAGTCTTAATAAAATGGTATCAAAAGTATAAATGTATGTTACAATATTTTCAACAAACTTCGACAAAGAGGTCGCACGAAGAACTCGGCTGGGCAGCGTTCGGGAAGCTTCGATCTATTTTTTCGTCCAAAATACCGCAACGCCTGTAAACTAAGGTTTTCAATCAGTGTGTGTTGCCAGTGATGAATTATGGAACTGAGACGAGGTCTCTTACTGTTGGCCTTATTAGTAATTTCAAAGTCACGCAAGCATTTTGCTTCCACGTTTATTATTTCCCATCAGGTGAGATAGTAGTCAGACGCAAGCCTATAAAGCGTAAAAAAAAGTATGGAGAGAGCTATGCTCAGAGTTTCCCTGCTAGATAAAATCCGGAATGAGGAGATCCACAGGAGAACTAAAGTGACCGATATTGCTCTTAGGATTGGCAAGTTGAAGTGGCAATGGGCAGGCCACATCTCTCGCAGAACTAACAGCCGAAGGGGAAGAAAGGTTTTTTGATAATATAATAATTTTCTGTATTGAGAAATATTATAGTTTGAGACAAATACACAAAGTATTTGTCTCAAAATGTATTTAAGTTTAAATTTTATTTAGATTTTGTATCATATTTTATAGTTATTTTTTTTCTCCTATGTGCATACATTTTTTGTTCTTTGTGTAATAAAGCATTTTATATCATTTTATATCCATCTATATTTTGTTTTAAGTTATGTTGTCCAGTAATGAAATTTTATTATACTTTATTAACACTTCTTCTGCTAACGTTACTTTTAAGATAAACTGACTTTTAATTGAGTTTATGACGATAAAAATAAATCGTGGTTCTCCGGAACGTGGACCTTGGGGATCGTGGTCCTGCGGTAGTAACCCGGATTTTTTATGTGAGTGGTTTTTTTTCGATCCGTTGTTGTTAGCCTAATACGTTCCCACTGCTGGGACACGAATCTTATATAATAATGTAGGCCTAAATCCACCGGGTTGGTGGATAAAATAACATGTCATAATTTTTTTGTTTTTCTAGAAAGAGCCATGCAGGATAATTATTTAACTCACAGTATTATTTGTAAATGGATATTATTCTAACAATGCGAGTTTACGTTCTTTACGAATCACTTTGGAGTAGGAATAATTTGTTAATTTGTTGTATACGCTTATCACCATCCACACTCCCTATCTGGATAGGACGAGGTGATGCAATCATCACAACAGATTGTCTCATTGCTATTTTCAATCCAATGTCAAGTCCGTATGTCAATCAGGGAAACATTATAAACAAACTTTTCAAAAACCAGCTTGCATAAAATGCGTAAATGCGTGTGATTCTGCACAGATAAATGACGCTCAAATGGAGTTTTATAGAGCATTGTATTTACAGAAGGATAAATTTTAGAGCATGAAATATTAATTCCTTATTTGGGCTCATTTGTTTTTTTTATATTACCAACAAAAATACATTGTAAGGTTTCTTTTCCACCAGCTCCAAAGAACTATTTTCCATTATTTTATGGTGCAAAGAGTGTACACGTATGTACCAAGATACCAAGTATTGGATTGACTCTCATAATAACTTCATATTACATATATAACTATGGATTAAACAAGTTATCGGTTGAGTCACATCTCTATTCATGGCTGTATGAATGCGGCCACATCTTGTATAAAGTACTTACATATATTTTAAGTAAGTAAGTAAGTAAACAAAGAATAAGTTCTTCAAGTTGTAGTCGCTGTTTAACTTTTTCTTATAACTTTAGAAAGCATCAAAATAAAGCAGTTACGTATATCGTATAGTGCATGGTCACACAATCAGATAATTAGTACAAAATTATTCAAAAACCCATCTATATTCAACACTTGATACTATTCAAGTAATAAATGACTGGCTTTGCTCTATCAAAACCTATTTATAACATTACAAAACAGTGTTAGTCTCGCAGGCAGGCTGAGCTGCAATACTAAATAATAAATGAAATTATGTACGAGTTAGAGCCTTCGAGTGTTAGGAAATCTGAATATTTGTAAAGGGATCCGCCTTGTAAGTGCGACTCAACTACTACAGAACCACTAAAACACTTACCTTTAGCTACTAAGAGAACATAAATTACTGAATATATTTGAAAGATTTATTGAATGTGTAGCATGAGAAGACTTGTGTCGTGAAATAATGATACAGCTGATGCCGCTCCCAAACTCTTGATTGCTTTGAGACGACTTTTCATTGCGTCTTGTCTACCTTGTAGATGGCATAGGTATATAAATGTAAGTATACCTAATATACTTAAACAGACTAAGCTTTGTGCATCAGATGGCCATCAGACTCTAAAATAATAAAGTGCTCTGCAAAAATAACTAAAACTAGATATAATTACTTAATTAAATAACAATCTAAAGAAATCTTGAATCATCTAGGTAAACGCGTTAGGGTCTGCCGGGAATCGCCGATGGGTGCAGGAGGCAAGCAGCCGCTTGAAGTGGCGTTCCATGTTTGAAGCCTGTTATGTTCAGATTATGTTCGTCTTCAGGCCGATGATGATGATCTGGCTTAAACATAAAACAGCTTAAAGACGGTTCATCCGCAAAGTGCCGATAACGTTTCCAGCGTTGCTTTGATGTAGGTATAGTGAGGTTGAGGCTAATCCTTTAGGAAAAATTTATTGATGCTGCATTTTGCCAAATTAGTTATGATGGTAAGTGATAATGTGATCACTGTTATATTACTGGATTAGCATGTCGATCTGATCAAGTAAATCTGCCGGTACAATGTACTTGCCAATATAATTTTAACTTGAACGCGTTAGTGAACCTAAACCACTAGAAATTCTAAAACAAGACTTTGTTTCAATTCCTCTCTACGACATAGAAATTGAAAGTTGAAGTCACAAAATGTTGTTATAAAAATAATCTGTAATTTTTGTAGGCAGTGGACGTTTTCAGGCTGTTGATGATGATGATGATGATGATGATGATGAGACCATGGTCAATATGAAGCAATTAATGCACTTGATATCGATCAGGTATACCTACCACAGTTTTAATGAAAACTGTCATATTATGTAATCGACTGTTCTTTGGCTGCAAAACTGAATTTCGAAGGGTGACACGAGTCCTACGAAATCAGTTCCAGTCTTACAAGCTCAAGACTTATCGCCATATTAAGAAGGTGGATGATGTACTATTTGAACTCATGTACTAACTCACTAACTTACATACTTATTACATAAACAGTAACACGTTTTATAAAACTTGCTAACCGGTGGCACCACATGCTATCAGGTGTAAATCATTTTATCTTATAAGAATTGCTGCTCCAAAATGCTGAGAATACTTTGGCAATGCAACTAGAATTAGACTTCATTTTACCCTTTGGGTTACTCAAAAATACGGATTGAAAAAATTGTTTAATAAAATAAGGTATATTACGTATACTTTGTAAATCGTTAAGAAATGAATTATTCATCCAATCATTCCCATAGTATAGCCAGATCATTCATTTATTCATTCAACGCTAAAAATTTGCAACCTGTAATTAGCTATAATTATCAACTTATTTAAAGTGCAAATGAACTAAAATGAACATTTTAATCCAACACTCAGAAATTGATTTATTCAAGAAGCACAAATTTTATGATTAAGAAATTAGAGTGAACCTCTATGAATAACATTAAAGGTAAATTATGCAATTTTTAAAACAGGTGATAGGTCCCTGACCTATGTAAAGTGTAATGTATACTCGAGCTCAGACTAAAAGAAAAATGTAGGTAAACGTTACGTTTAAAACTAAAAACAATAAAAGGAATACGATAGTATTAGGTTCGTGATTAGTGTGGAATTGTTGTTGTACAATTTATTCTACATTTTGTAACATTCCAATCTTTGCTCCACAAAATAATATGCGGGTTGAACAGTAGGTATCTTGTGATTTCGTGTTACTTTATTTGAATTTTTTTCCGTAGTTCTGAGCTTACCGTCTATATATTTTGTAGTTCTATTAGTCTGAGTGTATAAACTAATTTTTAAAGCACATTACGGTTACTTTTGGAAACGTAACTTACATGTTACTTAAAGATAATGTCGAGTTAGGCAGTCGAGGTCGTATTGCAGTTTGAGATTTATCAGATCGAGTTCTCACATTATCATCTCAATTCGCTCAAGGTGAATATTTATTCCCTTACTAATAGGTAAACATAATAATTATACTTAGCAAAAAAAAATTAATTGTTATACCTTATTGTGTTTTAAACACTAATAATTAGTTTAAAGAAACATAAATTATACATAAAGTCTAAAATGACACTATTTTTATAGGACATTTTGGTAGACACTCAAAACTCGCAAAACGTTAATTACACTGTAAACCTAATTGAGAATAAAGATAATGAATAGCTGTTAAAAAGGTGTAAAAGATGTCATAAAGTCGCTCTTGCAGCGCCTTCCTATAAATAAAACGAGCAATTAACTGCAACTGGCTGAGCGCAGGCGCATCGGATCGTGAATATTATGATAAGGTGACCAATTTTCGTGAAGGATTATCGTGAGGTTCTTGGCTAAAGAATAAAAATTAGATGAAATTTTCAAAATACAGTTTTTTGTTACCTTGCTTCAAAAAAGTTAAACGATAAGTTTTAATTTAGTATTTGTTGACATTTCGCACTATCTAGCCCCAAATTATTTAAGCATTGTGTGTACCTACTATAGGAACGGTAACAGATATAATACCTACACGTAACCTATTAATATAATATTATGTTACTAGTAAAACTCAAGTACGAAGTATTTATGTTACATAGGAATATTGTTGAGTATTTTGGAGGCTACTTTAAAAATACCTAAGTGTTTTAATAAATTAATTATCAAATCTAAATCAAGCCATAAAACATAACATTTGATATGTATCCAAAATGCATGTCCAACAGTAGTCACTGAAGCCATAAAGATAAAGATAAAGAACAACCTTGCCTTGCTCAACTTTGGTCAAGCTTTATCTTTGATCAAAGAATGTCGACTAACTCCATACGTAGGAAATCTTGACCCATAAGAGGGACATCAGCCAATCATTACAAAGCCACAATTTTGACGATGAGATCTTAAAAAATCTTAAGGTGTTATAACAATGATAACTATGTTTAGTTCATCATCATCATTAACAGCCTGAAGACGTCCACTGATGAACATAGGCCTCCCCCAGGGAGCGCCACTTAGAGCGGCTGCTCGCCTCCCACATCCATCGGCTCCCCGCGGCTTTCACCAGGTCATCGGTCCACCTAGTGGGCGGCCGGCCTACGCTGCGTCTTCCAGTTCGTGGTCGCCACTCGAGAACCTTTCTTCACCATCGGTTGTCAGTTCTACGAGCGATATGGCCTGCCCATTGCCATTTCAACTTGCTAATCCTAAGAGCTAATGTTTAGTTAGCTGTCATTTAAATTCACTGTGTTTCACCTTCATCAATTTTCACCTGAAGAAAACGTAACTTAATTTAAGATATTCCTAAAAACGCTAACGTCAACAGCATTTCAAAAATATCATCGTAATGTGTGTCGTGTTTTATTTTTTTAAACTCGAATAATCATAATAGCACCTACGTAGAATTACTTTGCCAGATATTCTGCCACCACGCAGTTACGTGAAAGCACAATTTTGGCCTGGTTTAAAGGATACAATGTACCTAGTTATTAAAATGACCCGACTATAATAATGAGACTGTGTGGCCTGGTGTAACATAATGCAGACGTTGCTAAGCTGTGCGGCAACTTTTATACTGCCGTGACGCTTAGCATCAGGCAAATGACAAGCTCATTATGTTATTCGTTTACATAGGAACTGACAATGCCATACTTCGAATGAAAAATCTTTATTCTTTTATCTCTTATCCTCTTTTATTTATAAAACCTGCAAGATTATCCAAAAATTGCATTAAACATGGCAACTCTTGACCTAGAGATGAAGTGTTTGCAGCCCATCAACTAGCCTTTATGTCGTCATTATGCAACCACATCGGGTGTCTTTACCTTGGGCTCTTTTCTATTGTATGGGCGACACCTCGCGATTTCATGATGAACTAAACATAAAAAGCTAACATAGTAGCCGTTTTGGTAATATGCAAAAACGTTTCTTTGTATGAAGTGTCGCATATTTTTAGTTGCCCAATTAAAAGTTAACGTGTGAGAAATAAATACAAATTTTGGTTGTTATGCATCATAAAAAGAGGTGGAATAGAGATCCCAAATGTTACGAGAAGTTATAACGTAATGGGAAAGAACTTGTAAAAGAAACTAAAGGTTTGATTATAACGATGATGAAGCTGGCAACAATGTAAAATAATGCTATAATAAAGATGTGCCTACGGCTAAATTGTACAACATTCTCTATATTTATCATTGGGGGACATAGCTAACGTACGAATGATTAAAAATGGGTATATTTAAAAACACGTCTTGTCACGTTCAAAGGGCATTACCTACTTACTTAACTATGCACATACTTACACATAGAAAAAACTGTGAAGTAAAACTGTCACTGTACATAGGTGCTGCGGTTTCGGCAGTCACTCTTGCTTTAAACATGGGCCTCGGCCTCCATGAAAGTTCTACGTCAAAATCGTCATTCGCCCCCGTCATCAAAATTCGTGGTCACTTACACTTTCAATGAAAGTGAGTGGCCAAAACGAATGCGAATCTTACCGCAGACGTCAGTTTGACGTCACGCATCGAAAGTAAAACGTTATCTAGAAGAGAGTGAAGGTGCCTACGTAGACGTGACGTAATTTGCGTCGATGGAATTACAAATAATACTGAAACCAAAAGGTACAAAACGTAAAATAAAGAATCAAGATAAGATAAATATGCCAAGAATCTATTTGTGGTTCCAATCAACACATACGTGGACCATAAACAGAAGTCCAGATGTGCTTCGGCAACATATTCTATGCCACATATTTCAAGCTCAGAATTTGTGGATTATCGTGAATGTAGGCCAATTAAGCATTGGCCGCGTAACTTTTAATAAGACTAAATATAACCTCATAAAATATTGGTTTAAGCACCACCAATAATTCCATGAATGCAGCTAATAAATTGTGTTCCAAAACATTTGAAAGAGCTTTGCAGATTGACTGAAATGTGCAGAAATAATGGCATTAGCTACCTTGGGTAACAATTACGGGACCTTATCGGTATAGTTTAATCGAACAATAATTGTTTACAAAATTTATAAGCTTTTAAAACAAGGCGTAGATATTAAAACTTCTCACAAGCTAGATTAAGATTAAAATGATCTACCACGCGGGTAAAGTGCATGATCATCACGACCACGTTGTATTATTTGTTGGTGATTTGTTATTCTATACATCACATTAACAGCCGGAAGACGTCTACTTATTGTTCTCAAAACCTCCATAAAATTCCACTTTGAACCTTTATTCATCGCAGATTTTATTGTCGGTAGGTACCGAGGAAAACGCTGCTACTCTTTCCCTAAAACTATTCCGCTTATACATAATACTTACATATTCTCCATGGTTGTTATAATTCGAGTCCGATAAATGTCAATCATAGATCACCGACAGTGGTTGTTGGTAATATCCTAAGTTTAATTTTGTTGGCTGCAGTAGCAATTACTCCTTCTAATTGTTACCCTGTGTACCATAATAGATCGGTCTAACATTTGGACTCGAAGTGAGGTCCGTTTCAGACGCAAAGCATTAATCTGTTGTTGTAATATCTGACTCCCCTTGCCCGTTAGCTTTGGTAAGGCAAAGTTTATGTACTTTTGTAATTTATTAAAACTATTGATAAAAAATGAATTTGTGTTTGATTAACTAATTATTTTTTTATATATTCGACTCATACCTTGTAGTGATTAATACACAGTTTTGTGTCATTCATCTCTACTAAATGTAAAATATCTTCTATATACATATAATAAAACTGTAGAGATAAAAAAATCTGTAAATGCAAGATATCGAAAAAAAAATGACACAGGTTGGCTTGAAATTTTTCGCTGATCACGTTAAGCTACTTTTTAGACATTTTGTCTGTTTGTTTGTTTGTTTGTTTGTTACGGCACAAGTCCGAAAATACTGAACGGATTTTCATGCGGTTTTCACTAATAAGCTTAGAAAATTCCGGCGCAAAACACAGGATATATTAAATTTTAAATATCGTTAATATTTTTTTTGGTGAAAATAATTAAGATTTCATTATGAAACGGAACGGGATTTTAACAAGATGGCCGCTTGAAGGCCTCAAGGTAAGTTTTTTCTTATATTTTGGCTCCACACATAGTGTAGCCAGTGTCAAAAAGGTAAGTTATATTTTGGCTACTAACCATAGATGAGAGAAAAAAAATGTTACTCTGCTACACTAATACTGACGGTAATTTTATCTCGGGTTTATCCGGATGCACAAATTAAAGAAAAACACTCTGTTACTATTATGGCGCGGCTTCATATAATCCCGAACTTTCGCTGTTGAGTTGGCGCGGAAAAATATTTCTGTTGACTATCCTCGATGTTTTGGTAGCGCCCCAACCTGGACACACAGTCAATTTGTTTGCCTGAGGAAGCAGTAGCGTTATATTGCATGTCGGCGAATAAATATGTTTTACAAACTGTGAGAGTATTATTTGCGATTACAAAAATAAATTTTAATAGTTTTAATTTATAATTTCTTATCAAAATGAAGTAAACCCAATTTTTTTATTTGTCTGTTTATCTGTCGTTTTGAATACGGATCACAGTTGTTATAGTGACAACAGAAATATATCATCTGTGAAAAATTCAACAGGCTAACTATCACGATTCATGAGTCTATCCTGGTGACTGATAGACAGACAGACAGACAGACAGACGGACAGCAGAGGTTTAGTAATAAGGATTTACCCTTTGAGTACGGAACCCCAGTCATTTTTATTTCATTCTGAACAATCCCCACTGCACTAAGCAATAAGGAAGTAATTTAATGTATGTTTTTATTTATAACTTAAAAGACAAAAAACAGTAAATGACAATTGGCGTGCCTGCATTACCGGCAGTGTATCACACTTTTCGGGCTACGGCGAAATACATCGCGCGATAACTTCGTCTGCGCTCGATGCAATGCAGATTAGAGAAAAACAATGTGTTCATTATGTAAGTACCTATACTCAAGAAAGTCATATATAGATAAGTTTTTAGTTAATCTGTGGTCCAAACTAAAAAAGGGGATAGGTATGAGAACCTTCTTGAATATGAGCACGACACAGAGAACAAGGAATTTAGAAAACTAAAAACTTCTTAGACTTTTTTTATAAGTTTTAAGGCTTCACGCGATATCATATTTAGCCAATATTGAAACATAACTAAATTATTATTTGTGTTTACGGTTTATTGGGTTCTGGCGAGGGCAAAATTCTTTATTGGCGATCTGGTATTATGTATTAGTTTTCAAAAATCTACTACGCGTTACCATTTGAAATAAGTATTTAAAATTGTATTTATAGTACCTATAGCTTAACCTTTAGTAGTAACATATTCAGTAAGCTGTGCCTATTGACCCTTGCTTTTGCTACGCATTGTAAACCCTTTTTTATTTCGGCATTAGACAAAATTTGTATTTAGCCAATAGGAAGTATTTTATGAAAACTGTTTAAAAGGGTAGGTTCTTAGACTTTTTATAATCATTCATAAGGCTTCACGCGATTATCATACTTAGCCAATATTGAAGCTTACTTAATTAACATTTTTATTCAAGTTTTCGATTTATAGGGTTTTGGCGGGAGCAATGTTTTTTATTGGCGATCTGGTAAAATGTATTATTTACATAAACTTCTACACGTTACCATTCTAATTAGGTGGATAAAATTATTTTTGCGCTACTGCTACATTCTTGATCGACCCCAAGGAAGTTTTAAGGTACCTGCTACTTAAGTTATATACCCTTACCATTTGCTAAGCATTTTAAAACCTTTTTTATTTTGGCATTAAAGTAAGCCGGAAGTGCTATTATTTGTATTTAGCCAATGATACGAAATATTTGATGAAAAATGTTTAAAAAGGGTAGGTACCTACTTAGATATAATAATATGTAGGTATTCATTATGGCAATAAAATTGTATCCTCGAATTAACAACATGACGCGTAAAGTTCGTTTTTGACTGTTTTTGATTTGTTCTTCTTCTTCTTCTTGCATGTTGAAATAAGTTTTTAATAGTTAAAATATTTTAGATCTGTGGGCTTTTAAATAAACCACAGGAGCAGAAAATGATTGATTACTCGGTTACTTCAAGAAGGTTGTAGTTGTAGTAGGTAAGTAACTATCTTATTTGTAGGTAGTTAGGTACTCAATTCGTATGGAACCAAACTTAAGAAGGTAAAAAAAATGTGGTAAATGGAACAAAAAGCGCGCGGATAATATGTAAAACTGAGCAAAACAGGATCATCGTGTGTGATTCTTCCATATTTTTCTAAACTGTACCTGCCTGCTTAGGTAACCACTACCTAAACAAAATTTACTGAAACTTCTGTTAAAGACTTGAGTGAAGTGATGATGATTTCTTTTTGTTGTAATATGAAGAGGTACTTATAAAATTGTAGTTTTTTGTTTGAAACTTCTTTTACTGTTATAAATCTATATTAGACTCAAAACATTTAATTTTAGGTAATGGCTTAAATAGCTTCCACTCATGGCTATGCTTGCGTTATACCTATACCTATGCTAATACAGGTTACTGTGCTCAGCTTCGAAAAGATTTATTGGATTTTGTTGTTTGGTACGAAATGCATGCTCTATTATTAGACTATAACGTAAAAATAACATAACACAAGCGTGCGAAGCCGCGGGCAAAAGCTAGTAAATATATAAACAAGTGAAAATTAGCCCACTTTTTGGCCCTCACAGTAGCCGCTATCACGCTACCATAAGTTCAGATTAGTAGTCCATGAAATCGGGCACCTTTGTTAGTGATTTATTATGTTGAAAATAGAAGATCAAAGAATAACTATTTTGCATGAGATAAAATCTCAAGAAAAACAAGTTTACCAACTTTTTAAACATTTATGCGTAGGTATAGAGTAATAGAAATAAGTACTATAATTCTCAATCAGTAAATATTTTTAAGGCCACATAAATGCAGCTATAGTTACGTTCAATGCAAACCGTGCCATTTAAAAGCTACGTACACGAGGTCCGTCTTTGATTTTTAATAACATTGTGTCAAGTGCTGACATTTAACGTAGGTAGGTATGTACGGGTAGCAATTGCTCTAACATAATTTGTTTTTTCTTTAAAGAACCCGGAAATGTCACCGAGTAACTCTTGAGGTTCTTTCTAAAAGTCCATAGGACTACGAATAGGAATCCGTATCCATCCATCCCTAAAGCCAAGAGGAACATGCTTGTATTTTCTTTCACTTTTCAAACCAATTAATCCAAACATCAAACGTTTCTTTTGCATTAAGTATTAATCAGTGGAATAATAGCTACTAATCTCAGTAGTTTGTCTAGTTTTAAGTTTGCCCATTTCGAACATAATGGATAGACAAAATAATAATTCCTCAGCTAAACATTGCATGAAAAAAATTATTCATACTTATGCGAAACTGCGATCTAGAAAACTGTGTACACTGTCCTTGGCACTGCAGTTAAAATGACAGGGGACGGCAGCATTAGTAGCCCGTCTAGTGCCCATAAGCTACGGTTGACCTCTTCCCATCAGGGGGTTGTCTGTTTTTTGCTACCTATATATAAAAATGACAGACTCGCGTCTTTGTTATCTGCGTCTTGGCATTCAAATTATTAGAGTCTAGAGGAGGAGCCGGTCTTTTGAAGAAATTATTACAAAAATACAGATTTGTAGAACACCATTGAACAATCCGAGTACCGTCAAAAACTATTAAATTCTATAGTCTGAAAACTGAAAGTTAAATCATCTATTAACATCACATCTATTTCTCAAGTTAACATTTATTACGAAATTCTTGTTATTGCACTGAATCGAATCATTTATTTATAACCTAATTTATAACCTATTTATTACCCGACTACCAAAAAAGAGGGTCATGAGCGTGACTGTAAAATGTATATATGTATGTATGTATGTATGTTCATATGTTCCCTTGTATCTCCTAAATTACTTATTCTATTTCAAACAGCAAGGTGTCAATCGATAGATCTTAACACTCTGCATGTCATAGGCTATATAAAGTTGCAATAAATTCAATATGGCGAATAATATTAAGAAAATTCGCGGACAAAAAAATATATTTTTTCGATAAACATGTCATGTTTGGTATCAAATGAAAGGTCTTTGTGAGTACGTTTCGAATTTGTATAATTTGTATACCTATATATAACTATGTATAGCCTACGTATTAAAATAGGCGCCAATTTTCTGGTTTTGTTGTTCCCTGGTTGTGCCTAAACTACTCGTCATATTTTATCAAATTTGATACCTATCAATACGTATTGACACTCTGGGTGACATAGGGTACATTAAATTATACTAAAACCAATATAGCGGATTTTATGACCTATCCATTCCACCACATAATAAGAAAACTCGCTAAACATTAGGCAAACAGCCGAAATCATTCGTGTAGTCTTAAAAATTGGCACAGTTATACTTTGAAGTGTATTGATGAATATACTAAAAATTTCCGAGGGTGGGGGGTAAGTAGAGGGAGGGGGAAGGGCTTGAATATCACTTTTTTCGGATATTTGCTTATATCTCAGAAACCTTTAGGATTAGTATTACTTCTGTGAAATTAAACTATATTACATCCGCCATAAAAAAGATTCTATTCATTTTTTTACTGTAGGTCCAATACTTTAGGAATTAAACGATGTTGGAATTTGAAAAAGTAGCTTCCTCCCACCTCGTTATAACGCGCAACTGTATAGCGCTTGTAAAGGTAAAGTTATATCATAGATGATAGAAGTAGGTACCGACTTAAAATCATAATTAACAAAAAAAATTAAAATCTCTAGTCATGTAAACACAATTTTTGCAAATAGGTTAGTGTAACCATTAGTTATACAATACAACACCCCTTCATTTGGACGAAGGTGAAAATGACATCATAAATAATTAGGTAGTCGGGTATTAGTTTTTGAACTCTATCTTGTTATCCTAAAGCTTTCTAAAATTTAAGAGCTCATCAATCATACCAAAAACCATAAAAAATTACCCATAATATGGGTATTGATCTGTTACAAAACTGTCATCATGAGAACATCACAATCTACGTATTATGATTTGAAATCACATTAATGCACTATGACATGAATGCCCTTCAAACCAGAACATAGTAGAGCTTACACACACACTACTACATGGTGGCAGAATAGGTAGGTATCTGGCGAAGCCGTATAATTTGGTACCTACCTAGAGGTACCTAGAGGTAGGTACCAAATTATAGGTATAATTGTAGGTATAGGATTTCCTTCAACTACCTATCTAGTAATACTAATCTAGTGGTAGGGATAATAAAGGGGATGAAGTTTCGTATATTCTTGTGTTTGTCTCGAGGCAGATAAATTACTAGACTTATGATTACAGTATCACAGAACAGTAGATGTCATCAGGAAGCGCCGTCTGTCACGATCACGAAGCGACTCGTCGCAAATTAAGGTTGAGCTGTGCACGTGACCTATAGTCACGATATAAGATGGATAGATGTGTAACGAAGCTTTGCAAAATGAATGTCTTCTTTTGGTTCGATTATTAGAATGCGAGTCTAAAAATTATGATGACTTGCACTAAGACACTGTTGATTTCATTACGCATACTGTCGCATAAATTAAAAAAAAAAAAAAACGAATTATGGGCAGTGCTATGCTCGGTGTCAGGTAAGATCTGGAATGAAGAGATCCGGGGGAGAACTAAAGTTACCGATATTTCTCTTATAATTATTACCAAGTTAAAATGGCAATGGAGCCGATGGATCCAGGAGGAGAGCAGCTGCTCTAAGTCGCGCTCTGTGAGGAGCCCTATGTTCAGCAGTAGACGCTTTCAGGCTATTGATGAGCCTAAAACAGCTTGCGATCTTAAAAATATGACATTGGCTAATTTCTGTGTCTTAAAATGGTACGGGCGATGGTAAATGGTATTGGATGATAATGGAACGATAACCTACGTTTTTTCAGGGGCTCAAGACGTTTCACGTCACACCTTCAGCCGGAAGACGTCCACTGCTGAATATAGGCCTTTCCCATAAATCGCCATTTCAAATGCTTAATCATAGTAGGGGTTAACTAGCGGAACGTGCAGCCTTAACCAATGGATTTATGAATGAACAGTCTTTACCTCGAATTACAAAGCCGTTATAATATCTCTCAGTGATTTTTATTTTACATATTTACAAGCGTAATTACAGCTATTAGGTATTATAACAAAATAATAAATGATACAAACTACTAACATTTGAATAATAGAATTAAGTATATAACATAAACATCGAAAGTATAGGTACGTATATAAATAAAAGTTCGACGACCGCTTGGGTATAAAAATAAATAACAACTTTTGTCACGGTATAAGCAGATACCAGTACAATACAAAGCGGTTATTTAATTTTGTACAACCAAAGTAACCATAACTCAACTAAAAAAGCGGTTAATAGTAGTACAAGAGTAGAATGTATTTTTGTTGTACGTAAAAATGGGTGACCTTTATGTAAAACCTTTTATAAAAACGATAACATGATTGATTGATTGATTAACAAAATCTAATAATATTTTGACGTAAACAAAGAAATTATATAATGGCAATTCTTAATTAACCTACAGCTAAGAAATATTTACAAAGTGTAACCTTGAACACCATTTAAAAATTTCATGATTGAAAATTAAGTTTAAAAGTAAAGGTTACGAAAGAACTATAATTCATTTTTATACATTTTGCCATTCATTCCGTCATCTTAGCGTAAACACAATTCTATATACGGTATAAGGAATGCATCACTCTGAAGCTAGGAAATTAAAACCTTTAGCGGAATGTTGCTTTATAGTCAAGGAACGCCTTATTCAACACATTACATTTTTATTGTTTAGAAACTAATCATTATAAATTTGGAGCATTATATTTATAATAATAAACAGATAATACTTTTATTAGATGAGTAAAAAATAAGATTTTAAGCTCTCATGGTCATTAACGCTTCTAATATCAGCAACTCGAAACAAATAGTTTAGTTAGTAAAAAAAGCAACAAAACTAAAAACATTTTGAATTTCCCGCTTCAGTGTGAGCCTTAATGATGTTTCCTGGCAACGACGCGACGGCTGCTAAAAGTATTTAATTCGATTAAAGTTATCAGTAATTTGTTTGTTCTTATGATTCCGTGGGAACATGAATAACATTATTAATTCTGGCACTTTTGTTTAACTCTAGATCATCACAGGGTAGTAATGACTTAGTTAACATTAACTTAGAATTACTGATGTGCTGGAGGGACGTACGCTGGCCAAATGTAGATGGGTACAGCAGCAGCCTGGAAAAATAAACACATGAACGAATAATTATCAATATCTTACCCACACACACAACTTTGCGGGATAGGAAGTATCCTATAACGTTACTCCAGTATCTAAAGTACCTACACCTTGACCTTAACCACAGAGCAAAAAAACGCTGCTCTAGGTGCGAAACGTCATATTTTTCAAAGCTCTGTGACCGTAACTATACATATTTTTATCATGATTCGTTCAGCTATTTCAGCGCTAAGTGCTAACAGATATAAATACATGTGATACGAAAGATTGTATATCTTTCGTAATATATAATCATCATCATCACCCTGATGAAGTCTACTACTGAACACAGGCCTCCCTCTATAGAGCACCACTTCGAGCGTATTTTTTTTTCTTATATTTTGGCTCCACACATAGTGTATTTAGCCAGTGTCAAGTATTGTATATTTTCATCGAGTTTTAGAATATTACGTAGTCAAGTCTTAGTCATAGTCATAGTCTAGTCTAAGTCGGATCATGGTCCAGTCTGAGTCATGCTCTAGTTAAGTGGTGGCAACTTTACTAGAAGCTTCTATGGAATTTTGGAAGCAACACGAAAAACCACGTTTCATCACATTATATCACTATACTCATGCTCGTAATTCAGCACTTAATGCGTAAAACGCCACCAATTTTAAACATTAACACTGAAAACAGCATAAGTTTTGAGAAATAATACAATGCAACGACGTGAACTTTTTCACGTTCCCGCCAAAACTGACGAGCGTATTTATAAATATTAGTAGGAAATAGGATTTACCCCAGATAATATAATACCAACGTAAATACAACCTCTTTTTTTAAAGTTGAATGTTTACTTATCAATATTTATGAAGGTTTATACCAGTCTTAATTTGAGTAAATTGTTATAATTTAACTTTAACCTACATTGAACAAAATTCTAAACAAATTCCATTCATATCTCAAAATAGTAGATTTCTTTGAACGTGCTTGTTAAGACAGAATAAATAGGTAGCTGCCTACGTAGTTACGCCACCCGAGCAGTACCGCTTATAATGTTGCTAAGTGTAACTTACTTCTTGCGTGGTTCTAGCATGCCGTCTCGTAGCATCCTTTTCATACTTCCACTGCAGGTCACTGGCTGCGTCTTGGCTTCCACCGTTGACATCATTCGACTCTATATGATTGTTTTGTGCGTCCTCTTGTCTATGCTGCACTCTATTCTGAGCGTCGTTGACGTAAGCTGGTACGAAGTATCGTAGTCCGATACCAGGCAAGCTTTGAGAACTGAGGAACTGGGTTGGAGTGAAGAAGTGTTGGACTGGTTGAGGTTGTTGTTGTCGGCTGGTTGGGATGTATGCGTTGACGAACCGCTGTGCGTTGTTGAGTGGCAGAGGGGCGGGGGCTGGGGCACTGTAGACAACTTGGGTATATCTTGGCTGAGGGTTGAAGGGTAGAGGTCGCCTGTAAAGTTTTAATGAAGTTTTGTTTACAAAATACTCATATACATTATGATCGGTAAAGATCCCGTAAGTACTATTAAAAATGTACATCATGATTATTTCTCCTAAGTAGGTATTACCGTATTACCTATGCAGGTACTTGTTGGTACGAAAAAAATAGAATTAATTCAAATTAGTAGCGCGTAGCGCTCATAGCGAAACACGACTAGCCGTTTCTAACCGATCGGTAAAGTTAAGCAACGTTCGCTGCGGTCACTACTATGATGGGTGACCACTACAGCAAAAAGTTGGTATTTAGAACTGAGCGCTACCGTGCTTCGGAGGGCACGCTAAGCCGTCGGTCCCGGTTGTTGTCGTAAGACAATAGTCGTTAAGCCAAGTCAGAAGCCTTTGGGTGGCCTAAAAAATTCTGACCCCTCACCTACACGAGAAGAAGAAGAAGACCGTATTACCTATGCAGGTACTTGTTGATACCAAAAAATGGAATTAATTCAAAATAGTCACACATACACAATGGTTTTTTTAACCCCAAGCTTATCTGATACTTGACCACACCATCTGATGGGAAGTAACGATGCGGTCAAAGTGTATCAAGCTAGCCAAAGTTAGTGATTTCTTGAAATTAAAAACAAAACTATTTTACTTACTTACCCATAATAGGGCTTTAACATCTATTTTCTTAAATAAGATGGTATTATTTGAGATACATAGATTCTGATATATACAGATATACCACCCCCAAAATTACTTTTTAAAAGTGGATATGAGTAAACAATGCCATCAAACATTCTTGAAAATTTAGTAGGTACAGGAAAACCTTCATCGTTTCTAATTACCATTGAGCATTAGGGTCAGGTCCATCATTCGATCGTTCTTCCCAGACCGGCGCGGGGGAGCGGTAGGGCTGCGGCACGGGCAGCTCGGGCTCCGGCGTCGGCGGCTCGATGGGTCCACCCTTGGTTCCATACTTAACCATGATGGCTTGTGCGCTGGACGCGTACAGCATCAGGCAAGCCAGGAACTGCAAGAAATCCAAGTTCTTCTCAGATAGTATGCAATGTTAGTTAGTTATGTAACTGAACTAATATACGTAGCGTAGATATACGTAGCTGCGGTATGGGGACCTAAATATAAACTATAAGAAGCACTTTAATAAAAAAAAAATTGTACGTCCTTGTATTCGGATTTACAGTTATATAATATAATTATATGGGAGATTGGCATTAGGTATTACAGTAATTTCAATTTTAATTACCCAAGCAACAGGTATTTTTTGCTCGTAAATCTAGCATTAAAAACTCAAGTACCTATAAATAATAAATAAATAAATAAATAAATAAATAAAAATGAGTGCTTTAAACTTAACCATTTACCTAATCAGGTAAATTTTCAAATTACAGTTTCCAAAACATTATAAAATAAATAGATAAGTGCTAACTTTTACATAGAATACATATTTAAGTGCAACAATAAATTGAAAATTGCGCAAACGCATCAGCAATGCATCCAACCACAACGCCGCAAACTGACAAAGCATCAGATAAACCACGTCTTCAATAAAAGGTTGTTTCCACATAAAAGCTGATTGTTCCTGTCGAGAGGTTCCATTTTAATTAAGTTTCGATCAAGATCAAGCTTTCAAACGCAGCCTTGAATTACGATTTGCTTTCCCACGAGAACATCTAATTTCTGCACATTTTATCTATTTACATTTTACACTCGCGTTTTAGTTTCTAGTTGCCATTGTTTATGTAGGTAAAGTTAGCAAATAAACTTTTGTAATGCAAAGTTTCCAAAGATTTTTAAACGTGAATTCTTATCGGAACATCTTGACGATTTTATTAGTGTTTATATCTAAGCCAGTTGTAATTTTCGTGGATTAATGTGAAGTCTTGACGTGTGGTAATAAAAACACGTTGGTATTGTTATGCTTCAAGGTCTTGTCCCATCATTTGAATTTTATTTAAATTGTAGTTTTATTAGATCATAATTATAGTCATTGTGAGTGTGAGCCTTTGTAAACGAAAAAACAAGATGACGAGTTCCTACCAATTTAAAATGGATTTGCTTAAAACATTAAATACATTATTTATCTCTTAGCTAGAGATAAATAATAATTGTGTGCAAACTCGCACGAGTAAAAAATATGTCAATTTATTTTTGTCACATAAACTCACTCACCAAACCCCAAAAACCATTCCTTACAAATTACGATTTTAATCATTTATAGCAAGTTTTAGCTAATTTTATTGAGATTTATCGCCTTACTCGTATTTCAACCAGAGAACAGGAAGAAAAGATAGCGCAAGCGTATTTTTTTCTCTACTTGTGATTTCAACATTTGAACCGACCACATACCTGTAACCTCGCCAAGATACCCATGATGTGTTGTGTACTTGTTGTCTACGCTATCATTCGTTTTTTCCTGCAACAAAAAACATAATTGTTAAAATATCTTCCTTATACTCTTTAGCATATAATTATGATAATAGCCTCACACGACGCATCGCCTTATAATGATAGTGTTAATTTTAATAACTTTATTGAAACATCTGAACCGTCGTTACCCGAAATTGGCATTACTCCGGCACACGCCATTTATACTCATTAAAAATATTGCCTTAAGTGATTTACATTTTACATGAATTTAACCGCTTAATAGCAGTTGTAATAATGAGGTTTTTTACATTTCAAAAGACATGCTCAATGTAGAGATTCACAAAACCTTTGCGTGCGTATAAGTATGCTGCATACAAATACAATTTGTACATCATTGGTATAATTATTATAATAATACAATGAATTAGCCGGCAATGTACAGTCCAAATGTTTCGTGTAACATTCAGCAGAGTATTTCATTTTTGATTGTTCGATTGCGCCTAGTTTTTACAGATGAGGTCTCCAGATTCATTCAAGTATTTATTGAGGCATGCATCTTATATTCCTTTGTCCAAAATTAACGGAAATATAGTATCTACCAATTCCTTTTTGTTGTGTATGTGATATAGTGAAAATAATTAGTGTTATTAAAACTTAATGTCGTTGTAGGAAATAGGAAATAGCAACCTGATTCGCAACGTAATTTGTACAATCCCTAATTTGACAAACGGAAAATCTTCCGAACTCTCTTTGAAAGAAATCTAACTAAGTAGTGATCGAGTGATCTTGAAATAATGAAAACCAATTAAGTAATTTTCTACATGCTTTTGAGAATTGTTATGCGTCAAAGGTTTTGTTTATACATGTTGTTTTGACACTTATAGAATCATTATGTAGGCAGTAACTTGATGTAATATGCGAGAAAAAAAATCATTAGCAAGTGGTAACACAATAAAAATAAAGTGCGACTGTCATATTTATCTGTCCAAGAGATACGTTTGTTTATACACTCAAATCATCATAATGCAACGGTTATTATAGGTATTTAACTACTACAATTATATATACGAGGATTTTAAAATTTACTAGGGTATGGATCTGTCTCGTTGTACTTAGTTGTGAAATTTACGTCAGAGAATGGATGACCTAATAATTTTGGATGCACCTGGTACCTACGTAGTATTTGTAAATCTGTAAGACACATTATATTATGTTGTAAATATAGGTACTAGAAGGCGTGAAATACAAGCTCCTATATTGTGAAATTAATGTTGAAAGAAGAAAGGTGAACTGGTCCGTAATAGGTATCTCTGGCACGCATCACAATACTGCAAGTAAATAGAGCTTGACATATTACGGTAAACCAGCTTCAGGTGTAGTAAGGGAGCTGTAAGGGATTGTCAGAAAGATTTCTCAATGTTTATCAGAAAATTTCAGATCATCTAAGAATATAAGTATATAGATGTGTGAATTTTTGTTAGAAGTTGCAGAAATCACCTGCAAAAACTTAAGAGTGAAACTGCGTGTTTTCAACAGAAAAATAATAACCGGTAAAAGGTTTATGATGGTTTTTTGTAGTATCAGCTATCTGTGTGCAAATTTTCATCTAATTTTGGCGTGACACGCACACAAACAATTAAATAAAAGATTCATTTTTAAAGTAAGGAAGTGGGAATAGGGGCGTGGAAGGAAGGAATTAAACACTTGCAAAGCGTCAGCCCTACCGCACCTTACTCAAAACTACATGAAGCTCTTAAACTACTTGTCTATAATTTTGTAATCTGCTACAATATTTTTATTAGAGATGACACGCTTGGCAAATACAGTTAGTAACTGTTGCAAGCTGCAAGATGCCATAACTGAACAATGAGGCAAAAATAGACACTACCGAGATTTGTAGTGACGACACTCTAATTTTAAACCCATTTTAGGTTTGCCGGAATCTCTTCTATTGTTCTATAAATTTATTTTTTGTAATACATTGTTGATGACATTCCGGAAGCTGGATAAATATTTTTTTACACATTTCTTATTACGTAGTTACTACCTGAGTGGTAAAGGCTTTATAAAATGCTAGAGAACGTGACGGAAAAAAATGACAGATGATAACTCAAAGGCGGTTGAATTCAGTATGATCCTTCCGACAAAAACAAAATGCATTTGCAACACGCATCACGTAGCCACGTACGCTGCAACTTGCAGTGAGATAAAAAGCGATGAACCCAAAAAGAGCATTTTGGTCTCTCAGGTTGACACAGTTGCGCGTGTAGAATAAATGCATTAAATTTTCCTTTTTCACGCTGCACCAATTTGTAAGTAGCATTATCAACGTTCACGAATTATCTACTTAATCTTTCGGCTTTTACTATAAAAGGTAATTTTAAAGGTAAGTATAAATATATGATCGGCCGCACGTTGAGTAATTTTATGTCAAACGAATTTAACATTTTTATTACTGTAATAACTTTTAATCCAAAATAATTCTCGGCATTTTCCACGCACATTATACCTGATAGCAAATATTAAAAGTGTTAATTTTCTACTTGATCTTTACTTTACTGTGTAAAAGTAAATTTACGTTACAACCCAGAGTAGGTATTCATAATTTTTAAACCAACAAGAAAGGCCGAATTAATTAATTATTAATGTAGTCATCACGTTAAATGAGTACTGAATCCATATTTTATCTGCTTTTACTGCGTTCATAATTATATACTAGAGTGCTTTAGCAAAGATAAGCTCAAATTATAATGAAGGGTTGCAGTTAAATTACAAAACCATTAATAACACGCTAATTAATTTAATTACTCCCACAATACGCCCTGAATCACAAAATATTGACGGTACATTTCACTGGCTATCAAATTATAATGAACGCGCGTCGAATCTGTCACTCAACTTTGGACGCGGTCATTATCCATGGGCAGTGGCATAGTCATGAGCGGAGCGGGCGGGTTTTTATATTATTTGCAATTTTAGCTAGAATACCTATTTTTGAGTCAAGATTTTTTATAGCGGGGTTCTCATTTCACAGTTTACTTTTTTATTGCATTAGGAAAATAATTATTTTAATTATACTTACATTCATTCAAATAAAATTAATCTTGCTTTATGTAAAAGACTTTCTTCGGGTTTTCACAATGCATTATTATTTTTTGTTTATATCATACTTGCTGACAAAATTTGTCTATCCAAACCCACACTTAAATCTACAAAGAAAAAGAGGACGTTCAGTTTCTTCCATAGATGAAACCATTCCGGGAAACATTTTTTTTTATGTGTGGACATTTCACACAGCGCTATCTAGCCCCAAACTAAGCATAGCTTGTACTATGGGAACCAGATAACTGATATATTACTTATATACTTTTTTGTTTGTAAATACATACATAGAATACAATATAACACCCAGACGCAGAACAAACATCTATGTTCATCACACAAATGTTTGTCCCGGGTAGGAATCGAACCCACGGCCCTCAGTTCAGAAGGCAGGGATACTACCAACTGAGCTATCGGGCCCGTCGTGTATTTCCATGAAACCTTATTTTTTAAGACTGTTAAAACAACGAACAGCATTTTTTATTTACCTCTACATATAGTTACTGTAAATCTGCTTTACGAGTTCATACATAAAACTAGTTTTATTGCAGTCGAACTTCTCCTCGGCAACGAGAAAAAGCGCATCTATACATATTGTAGACACGTGGAAATCTCAAACAACGCGATTCTTGCACTCGTTTCTTCCACGAACCTACAAGATGTGGAATGATCTTCCACCTGAGGTTATTCCGCATAGCTACAGTATGGGGAGCTTCAAGAAAAGTGTTAATAAAAGAGTCCTGTCTGAGGGTAGGCAACGCACCGGTAATGCCTTTGGTGTTGCAGATCGCCGGTGACTGCTTACCATCAGGTCTGCCGCCCGCTTGTTTTCCACTTATTATATAAAAAAAAGCCATTGCAATCATTATAATTATTAGATCAATATCCTTCCCCTAAACGAAAGTTTTTAAATAAGCTCCCGCTAACATTATAACCTCGTCAAAATTCCCACTCTCGCTTCCGCTTGTTACCTCAAACAAAGTCCATGGTTCATGAACTTCAACCCGTATTCCACGGCTGTAAAATAAGTCACTGTTAACAAATAACGCGTTTCCTGATTACAGAGTTCATAACTGGGTCAACATTTTCGCAAGGGTCATTACAAAACTGTTCACCGAAACCCACATTAGGTTCTGAGTAAAAATTATCGTTTAATTAATCTTAGGGACGCTAATTCGCATGCGTAAACGTTTATGGCCAAGACACCTAATAACAAGAATTTAGCGACATGCTATCGGTATCAATTGGCTGTAATTTACGCGTTGTCGGTCTGTAAAGATGCAATAAATTAAATGAGGCAGGTTGAGTTCTTTACCAAATTGGGTGCTATAGCTCCAAAGGCGTAATGGAATTCGCGTTTATCGGGCCTGTGATTCCCGTCGTGCTTTTTCTGCTCCAGCCAGGGTTGTGCTTGTAAGTATATGTGCGATACGGAGTCGTATGCAACAACATTTGCGTAACGGTTTTTGCCAAGTGCCAACTTTACAGACACGGTCTAAACACACTTTTCACATTACTAATGACGCCTAACAATTTCATTCGCAAGTTAGGTATATATTTTCCGGAGAAGACTCTTAGTTTTTCGGGATAAAAGTATCCTACTTATGTTTAACCTGGTAATCCATGTGCAAAAATTCATCTAGACAAGTCACTGTCAAGTATATTATAAGAATAAAATTTTTAATACAGATGGGCTAAGTAGTAATTATTAGTAGGTATCAGCGTTATTGAACTTTACTGATTATTATTATCAAAATATAATGTTCTTTTTTTTAATTTCTTTAATAAATCATTTATAAACGCAGGAATATAAACAGTTCGCATTATTCGAGTCAAGTTGTTTTTAATGATAAACAGTTCGTTAATTACTATATTTACTACAACTCGTTTAATATTTATACGCGATTGTTTTCTCTGCAGCATTCCAGCAAGTGGCATTATCAAGTGGTTGAACATATAATGTAATATGTAACCAGCTAATTGATGCTCAACATTGATCCTTATATCAGAAAGATATAAATTCTTTTTTAAATAGTTACGCAGTTTTGAAGTGATAGGAAGCATTATTATAATTCACATAACTGACCCGTCCCGCGTCTCCTTGGCTCAGTGCCACAATGTGTCCAGCGACAAAGAAAAGGATTAGTTAAGACAGGTAATGTACGCCTGTCTGTTGCTTATTGATTGCAATTATCAAGTATGGTAACGACGGACATAATGCGGCCAAGACTTTGTATCTTCATGTTCAATGATAGGCTAATGCCTAAGCATTTTATAGTGATTTATTGATAAGTATTATATGAAACAGTGACACTTGTTATATTGTAAAAATTCTAAATGGCATGTAAGCATTTTTTTACTTAATTTAGGTACAATTCGTACAATTTATCGTCCGTAAGAAATATAATAGCAATTTGTGACAAGAAGAGCGTGCGACTAAACAGATCCAGTATTTTTCACGTCCGACATATCACCCTAATATGACAAATACTTATGGCAAAAGTACATATATCGCAACATTTACCTGCGACACACATTTATACATAAGTATACGAAAATCCACTTATTTAAGACTTAAAAACTGATTTACGATTTTGGTCGATTATTAAATTATTATGTATCAGATCAAGCAAGCGTTTGACAAATTGGTAGGTATAAAACATGTACTGAATGGTGTTAGCATTTCATTACTCTTTGTTTAGTCAATCAACTGTTGGAAATAGAACCAAAGGGCATGCTCTTGATAGCTTATCTAAGTTTGCATTTGCAATACGAGCTTTTTATATAGGGCACATGTGGCGTAGTAAATGAATATACTTATTTATTCCTGAGTTATGTGCGCGGTGTTATCTAAATTTGGTTTCTGTGGGTTTCAAATAACAATATTTATATGAGTAAGTAAAATTCCTAACGAAATTTCCATCAGCGAGATTTAATCCACGTCTTCCATATTGCCTGCAAATGCTATAATTATGACTGCAAAAATTAATAAATAATATAGAACGATAGTCATTTATTATTAAAATAAAAGCAAATACAGAATGGTACAAACTTTATTATCCATTTAAATATTTGTGTGCACCGTTTACTGATTTTATTATTGCAACGTACGTAAGACAACTAACAAGATGGCCCATTTTACGTTATTGTTATGTTCAGACTGTAAAATAACAATGACCGACAGTTCCAAGTTCCAATTAAACTATAGTTTGATAGTTACTCAATAGTTCAATAGCGCCTCTACATTTCTTCCGCTTGTATAGGAAATCGATCGTTACATGAGTATGAAAGTCTCTTTCAAAAGACATTCTATATTTAAAGCTTAGAATAGAAGAAGAACAATAGCATAGACGGCACCTTCAAAACGAAAAGGAATACGTGGGCATAAAATCAACTCGCATTATTTATAATATATCTCTAGGTGGACCAGTTTCCCCAAACCAGCCCAGTGGACGGAAAGTACAGGTAGTGGTTGTATATATTCTATATCAAATAATTTTACCATAATCGTTATCGTTTAATCAGAATAGTCTGTAGTCTAGATTTTATTGGAAGCATTAATCGTAAAATGTTAGCACTTATTTGACATGTTATTATGACGACCACATTTTGTGCCTAGATCGTGACACTAAATTACTACTATAATAGTAACTGGCTTAGGTATTAGTAATGATTAAGTTACTTCTATTATTTTATGTCATTTTAAACTATAGTCATTAATCATAGCTCAATTAAAAAGCAATACGTTTAGGAAAACCTATTCACAGTAGTAAACCAAACTATCAACCACTTTTTTACATCAATAATATTTGTGGTAGAAAATTTGGAGACATTATATAATTAAGCAGCTTGGCGACTAGCCACTAGCTTTAGTCAGGTCAAATGACCTACCATGAAGCTTAGTCTTTTCCCGTTATCCCTGCCTCTTGCCACACGCTGATTGCCATCGAAATAAAGTTGCGATGTCCATCACTGGCGTCTATTTTCATGATAATGTCACAGGAAAAATAATAGTACGTACAAGACATTGTAACTCACTTAGCTTAAACGCATAAAATACCTACATTATCAGGTAAAATCCGTGCATTGTACTATGATTAATCGACATAATTATCAACAATGAAAATTTATTGCTAAGTAAAGATTACACGACATACCTTTATCATTCCTGAACTTAATTTAGATACCTATTCTGTGATGATAAAATTATTTGTTCATCAATAATAATTGACCGAATAATTTGTGAACTTGGCATTATAATATCACTTTATAATCACTCTTGTCAATAAAGTCTGATCTGAATGTAAATCATACTTAACCATTTTATTGCATTTATTTTTCATTTTTTTTTCACTGTTTTTAATCTATTATTAATGAAACAACAAAATTCATAGGTTTCCTGATAAAAATGGTATATAACTACTTAGTGTTCTTGTATTATATTAGGGTTACAATCTAGTTCCAAACTGTTTGTAAGTATATTACTATTGTTGTGATGTGTTTGTAATCTGCTTTGTGATTTAATAAAATAAAATAAAAATAAAATAAAAGTGCCTTATTCATAAACGCTGCTTAAAGTTAGCCAATGCACAAAATCTTCTGTCAACTTTTGACTGATTTGAAATGTCACACGCGACCCCAAATCTTTATAATCACACACACTAGATGGTAGCACTTTTCTGCAAAGTTCATCTAGGTAGGTACCACCGTTTTGCCAGTTATCCTGCCGCCGAGCAGTAGTGTGCAAGCACTAGTGTATTCCGGTTTGAAGGGCATTGTAGCTAGTGAAATTACTGGACAAACGAGACTATATGACCTGATCTACCTGTCTTAGAAATCTGATGTCTCAGGATGACGTGCGCAGTGCAGTGTCACGCGAAAATTTTATTTTAAAGTTCCGAGTGACACTGCAACTGTTATGGGCAGCCGTGTCGCATAAAACCAGGTGAATCAGTTCATTCACATAAAAAAAACTCTTAATCATCTAGATATTTTCATAGAGTGATTGCTACAACAATATTATTTTTAGCAGAAAATTGGCCGCTATAAAAATGAAAACATCACAGTGTCTTTATTTTATTTTATGAATATAATAATTTAAAAATATACGGTTGAGTTCAGAACAGCTCCTTTTGTTAAATAGAATATAAAAACAACATTAATTAGGTATCTACATACAGTTAATTACCTGTCATTATCGTCTCTAGACATTATAAAAAACATCACAATGGTGTTTCTAATAGCTAGCTTTTTTATTCCTATGCCAATATTAAACATAACAAAAACTACACTAAATACTAGAAACTAATTAGGCTTTAGAGCTTAGATATTATTTGAAATCTTATTAATCTACGTCTTAGAGCATATTATGATTTCTAAACAATTATATGCTACATCACTGTATCTAACATAAATACGTTCAAATGATTATCAACTAAATTTCGGGTCGTAAAAAATTAAAATAAAAAATCGCGACCTTCACATTTTAGTTGAAATTGCTAGAATTAATTATGTACATACAAATTAAAGTTAATTACACGCTAGGTTAATTCTAATGGTACAAAAACTAGTTCCATGTTATCAATTTACTCAAAAATACACAGAGTAGGTAGACAGTTTGTAACACCTCAACTACCTTCCCACAAAAATTGCATTTTTTTAAATAAATTCAGTGAAAAAACTAAACTTTATTTTTCAGTGGCAGACATTTTTGAAATATTGGCCTCATAAAGTAGATTCATAATTCATTTTTATGACCAACAGTCAGACAGAATTAAGCCATTAGTAAAACATTAGAAGCGCATTAATGTAAAGCAAAAAACTTACTGACACTACATAGTGGCATTTAAAATTGTTTCTGGATAATATTATGACAAAGAATAAGAAAAATATTTGTTATGACAGTTTTATTACAACAATCTGGGAAGGCTAAAATTGCTCCAACATTTGTTGCGCAGGATTAGGGAAAACCCAGAAAAACCTAATCAGACCAATGACAAATCGGTACCCTTATAAGAAATAAAATAAAAGTAAATTTAACTTTTTTTTTTTTACTTTTTTTTTGGTCTCAAAAAATTATAAGCATCGTTGAAACAACAGATCTAGAATATTTTCCTAACTATGAATGTATAAAGTTCTACCGAACATAATCACTCAATTTTACAAGTGTAATAATTGGCAATGACAACGTAACATTTTACGATTACGTCGTGTAGCGCTTGAATTATTATTATGAAAGAAGAATAGAAAAAAAACCTTGTAGTAAATCATCGCATATAATGATTAGGTATGTGGTCTAAGACTGACGATGTTAAGATAAAAAGAATAAGGTTTATAACCCTACATCTATCTAAAAAGGAGTTTTCTAGGCAGCACAATGAAAACTGACATATTTAATGCTTTTAAAATAATACTGTTATCTACTAAATTTTTTTTTTTTTTTTTGAGGGGGGGAAATGCCCTCGCACTTCCCTGCCACCACGGGGGACTCGAACCCACTAAAACCCCCCCGTGATCCGTCCGCCGCCGGGACGGGACGAGATAGGGTCGCGCTGGCATTCACTATCTCGCCCCAGCGGTAGGCCCTTCCGGGCCTCTGCGCCAGTGGGTGGGTAACCTTTCACCTCAGTTACCCACCAGACGTGTGGGGCCGTGTGAGCGCAGCGGAGAGTCCCCCGACCCTCCGCCGCCGGCCCCACTACGGAGGACGAAGAAGGCGCCCGAAGCGCCTCCTCCGTCCCCCTCTCCGTCTGCGCCGGAGGGGGTCAGAGTTGGCATCGTCCTCTCTGACCCGCTCCGCAGCCTCCTTTTGCGACATCACCACCTCGCAAAAGGAGACCGTAGCCTGCCACGCTCTCTCGCTGTCGAGCATGGCGTTCACCACGCACGGCAACGAGAGATCCCGGCCAACGACCGCTGAAAGTGTGCGCCGCTCAGACTCCCAAGCAGCGCACACCTCCAGCGTGTGGGGCGCCGTATCTTCCGGCGCCCCACATTCGTGGCAGGCTGATCTACTACATAAGGTAACCTCTGTCAACGTTCAATTAACAACATACCATATAAAGTTTAACGTCTATTAAAATTATTAGTCCACAACAAAATAAAGTATGTTTTAGTAATAACGACTCTATTTTTCACCGTTTTGACCCTATAACTCAAAGGAACAAGGTCGCAACAACTTAATATGGATAAATAAACAACACTGTTGTAAGCAGTACTCGGTGTCGGTATTAATATTAAACATCTCCAACTAGTGATGTAAAGTAATCGATTTCGCTTGGCAAGCATTGAAGGGTAAAAACCCATTGATATTCAAGAGTCATTTAATGCTATGTTAAGTTTGCAGCACTTAAGAAACCTCATTCTTTGCGAGAGAAATAACATTTATAAATTTTTCAGACTGATGTGACATGCATCTCAGTGCGTTTTAACCCTTTACTTATTAATCTTAACGGTATTATAATTTAGACATTTATTTCAAGGCTATTACACTCGACCTTATACGTTGTGATATACCTAAGCTTGTACTTTGATAAACATTTATACAGATTGACTCAAAATAAAGAAACTGTTTTCCAAGAAATTTAGTTAAAGTAAAAGAAACAATGTTATATGAACTTATGTACTTAATGGCTTTGTTTGGGAAACTAAAATGACTCACACAAACATCACTAAAACGTTTTCCTTATCTTTTCAATTAGGTAGTTACATGTAAACAAATAAAGATTGTTAGAAGCAGATCTGGATCTAAAATTTAATGAATCTATTGTTTCAACTTCCGTATAAAAAGATATTCCATTGAATTCCACATGAAAATTGCTAGCATTGAAACAAACACATGTCATACTAAAGCCACTAATTGATATTGTTTTTCTAACAAACCATTGTTTCAACTTGACTGTATAAAGGAGTTATTAATGTATGAAAAACATGCAGGAAGTATTTGTTCTTTATTTTTAATTAACTGGTGTGTTAATGATCCTTTGGAGCTAAGTAATTTGTTTGTTTGCTTTTAGCGTTCTTTATTTGACCAATACACGCAGTCATGCCCGAGTAATCTGCAGTGCAATAGGTAGTTTCCTAGAGCAGTAGGCCTAGCACGAATATTTACGCGCGCGTAAGTGTAACATTAACGGAAAACCAAAATTACGATTGCGTCTGCCGCTCAACTGCTGTCAAAGTTCATACAATTTTGACAGCAGTTGACCAGCAGACGCGCGTCAGCAGCGCTGTTAGCTCAATCGTAATAAGGGGGCGGATCAAATGCCATACAACTGGCTTACGTTAACGTTACACTTACGCGCGCGTAAATATTTGTGCTAGGCCCACAGACGCTTCCTATATAATCCATTACATAAAATGCTTTGTCCTGACTGATTGACAGACGACGCACAGCCCAACCAAACTGCTAAACGTAGAGATTTATGATGGCTTCCTTTTATGACGCGTGCTAAAAGAAGATTAGGAGGATGGAAAGGGTTAAAAACGTTTGTATGAAAAACCTACATTTTATGACGTATCGTTTTGAAACTTGACACATACAAAAATTATAAAAATAAACGAAATGGGATAAAAATACCGTTTCATATATTTTTTTTTTAAATCAACCCCAAAAGGGAAAAATTTTGCAGTTAAAGTTTTTAGGTAGGTACTTATGGAAATTTTAAACATTTCGTCTGTATATCATACTGAAGTAATGTGTAAAGAACATACAAAGAAAAATACATTAAGGGTCACGGAAATTTTTGAATTTCGTCCTTTAAAGGGGTAAAAATACATGACAAGGTCCCATGGTAAGACGCTCGCAGCTTGAGCTGCTGAATTTAAAATCGTGCTAAGATACATGTATTGCATAGTCTTTTTCAATTTCAAAAATCTTTATTCATCATGAAGAAATCTTAAGTTCATGACCTAGTGTCCATTTTAATCCTAGATATGACTGAAATTAATAATTTATACATTTTTAAAGTGATTCACTTATAATATTTAACTAACACAATACATAAAATACAATACTAAATATTGCATAGTCTAAGGGTGGCCTAAAACGGAACTTCTATCCCAGAAAAGTAAACGAGTCCTGAGATATAGTCCACGCGGGCGAAGCCGTGTAATTTACAACTTACCAAAATCCTTAAATTGGGTACAATACATATATATTTTATTATCAGCATTGGCTGGATAAGCAAAGTGTCTATCCACATCCTCAATAAGCACATCAGATGGCCACATTATTAAAATGCTATTCAAAATCAGGGCCACCGTAAATAAAGCCACACACACAATAGCGGGAAGGCATCAATTAAAACAGGTACATTATTAGGCCGACTACACACCGCGCGAGTTCACGGCCACGCTTTACATAACACGCCACGATAGCTGCCAACTACAACCACAGAATAACACACTGGACGGTGCCATAGATTAAATAATACTTCCAATTAGTGTCTTAACAACAGCATTAAAACAAATGAAGCCAATAAGACAAGTGTCAGTTACATCTTATCAAAGGTCAAGTCATTTTGCAAGTAATTGGTAATTTATAGGGCTATTTTTAAAACCTTTTTGTCTCCTTCAGTCATTGTTTAATTTGATTTTTCACTGTACATGAGGCGTATACAGCCCTAATTGGGAGAGTCATTAAATTTTAATTGAATGAACGAATCTGATTTCGATAAGCGAGATGTAGCTGGTAATTTGTTTTGTGAGTAATTTAACTTTAAAGTAAAATGGGTGTTAAAAATGTCATTTAGGCCATGTTTATCAACCTGAAATTTAAATGAACGTCCGACATCTGTTAAAATATCACGAAAAAAACCGAAAAAAATGCCGAAGGACATTTTTTTATTATGAGTGATAAACAAGCAGACGTGGGATTATTACATTTTTGATGCCAGCGATCCGTTCAATCGACGTTTTTATTTTCACTTACAATAGGGTTGTGTTATGCTATTTTTTTGTTGCTCGAATTAATAATATTCTTTAAAACAACCAGTCGTGAAAACAAAAATTAAATATATCAAAACATTACAAAGTTACAAGTTAAGTTACAAACATTTTAAAATACAGGAATAGAAAGAGACAGTTCAAACGCGCAGTGACGTCACTTCTTCCACTTTCATAGTACCTCATTACTCAGCTGTGGTAGATTTACATACAATCTCTTTGGCATGTGACGTCATATGCCACAGCTACTTAGTAACTATAGGAGATTTCTGCGAGAAAGGGACAGGCGATGAAACTTTAAAAGCTTATTACTCCGTGATTTATTTACCGATTAAGTAATTCTTTCATTTATTCCATTAATTTTTAACCTTCTTTATGAAAATAATATTAACTTGTTAATTTTTAATAGCAGGACACAAGCCTATTGTATTTATATTAACTATTAAGAAACATATCGCTCAA
This sequence comes from Ennomos erosarius, assembly GCA_963580505.1. Classification (NCBI taxonomy): domain Eukaryota; kingdom Metazoa; phylum Arthropoda; class Insecta; order Lepidoptera; family Geometridae; genus Ennomos; species Ennomos erosarius. The sequence continues at coordinate 5,324,826 of OY756983.1, read as the reverse complement.
AAATAGTTTCCATTATTTGAGTTAGTTCATTAAATCTGACATAACACCGAGTCTATTATTTCTCAGTGAGTTTCATGAAAAAGCTCTTTGCTCTGCGCTCATTAATTTAGCACGCAATCGATAAACTCTGTGCATTTATGAAGTAGGAAGCTTTTACTGGTTAGGCTTAACCTTTTATTACTATTTGTGTAGGTTGCATATTCTTCCATCGAACAGTCGATAAAATTACGTAAGACATGTGGATGGAATTTTGCACCGCAAATTGCACATGACTGCTTGAGCTACTGACAAGATTAACGTTATTTAAATGCTTACACTCGGAAAAGTAAAAATGATAGTGATAATATAATAAAAACGATCATAATTATTATAAAAGGGGACTTTTTAATCATCTAAGTAACTATTCGCGTTTGTTAGCATTACGATAAGCACTTAATTTATGCAAGTCAATAATGATTTTTGAACTCTAGACTATTATGATGTTTTGCAAGCATAACAGCTGTTTTGCAACTATCAAAGAAAGTTCATCAGACACTGGGCCTAACAGAGTTGCATAACGACAACCTATACATAGAATATAGGTTATCCCAGGCAGAATTGACATGGGAACTCATCCACTTCGTTACGTTGGTTACGTAATGGAGAGGTTAAAGAGCATACTTGTGTCTTCGTGCGTTATTGTGTTATGTGAGAGTGTGACCAATAGACAGTTTAGCTAGCCCTTTTAGAGTTGTGATGTTTGTAAGCAATTGTAGTTGATCAATTGTTCACAGAGAGTCTAGGTGAAAATATTTTTTTTCATCCTCATGATCATCCTAGTTTTTAACAAACTATTGTACATAGTTAAACGTCAGCAGGAAGTTTTATTAAATTACATTTAAATTTTCATTATGATGACACAAGTCAGAAAAAAGATTTACGTAATGATTATTTAGGTCTTTGAAGAAAATCCGACAATGGCGGTTGTGAATTTTGAATTTATTTTTCAAAACTTATGTATCTTGAACTTCAAGATGATGTTAATGTGTAATAAGGGTGGATTATTATCCGTTAAGTGTTCGTGAACGTGCACGAGTGTTGGCAAATGGTTTTAATATTATAAAACCAGGCATTTTCGTTTTTCCTACAACGGCCCTTTTTAGAGCTTTAAAATATCCTCCATTTTACTGTTGGCGTTTTGACTGACAAAATATGACTTTGACTTGACATAACCGTACAAATTTTACTCACTTAACATTGGCAGAATTATTGCAAAAAAAAGCGATAGACAGCCATTAATGAAAAAGAAGAAGAGATGATTATTTAATAGACTTTTTATTGATTAAATAACACTAAACCGCAGCAACAAAAACTTAATCAAAATATAAACTGTAGAGCAGACAAACCACAAGCAAAATAAAGTTTTGTAGTGAACTTAGGCAAGCACCCCCTTTCCTTTTGCGCCACTTTACGCTTCTACGAACTATTCTTCAGTAAAAATTTATTATTCGTTGTAATACTAATGTGACACTTAAAATATCTCTGAAAAATGTTAATGGTTTTAACCACAGATATCTACTATACAGTAAGTAGTATTAGATGTCTGTGATTTTAACAGACTTTGCAACATTTTCATTTAATTACACTTCTAGTCTAGACACTTATTGTCTGTAGTCATTTTTTAATAAATACATACTGAAGTAAAAAAACTTACAGTAGCAACAAAAAAATAAAACACAACAACAACAAACACACTGCAACTACAGCTGTTATGGCCAGACGTGTCGCTTAACATCAGACGAATGACTAGCTCGTCACGTATTACCATAAAAAATAAGCAGTCGTACCTTTTCATACAAATACGTTTAGTATAATATCGTATTTTACAAGTTCAAATAAAAAGCCCTATTTTTATTTTTTTCTTAGGATTACATACTGATGCTATTTTGTTTAACTTTCGTTTGCTTTAATTAAGTGAGAAGTTAAGAAACACTTTTATTTTATGAGTACCTATTACTAGAGAAATTTATGACATAGGAAGTTTGATTTGTCTGACATACAGAGAATATTTTATTTAGCTGGAAAAATTTGAGTAGCTTTTTATTCCTAGCAGTTATCCCCAAATTTTTGATGGCTTCAATTACTACTTACGTAAAAGTTTTATAAACAAGGTATGCCTAGGTAACATTCAATTTTCAATACCGAATCGTAAAACAGGTGTCAAACATCAAGTCATTGACCTCGCATACTCATTCATACGTACGTATTTAGTGAAATAACCGGAAGAATTTTGTAAAATAAACGGTCTTATTTAGTAGTGTAATAATTCGTATATCCTGTTATTTAGGACACTGGGAATTACTGATTCAAGTACAAAAAACTTTAATGTGTGATGTGAAATATTAATTGGGTAGTAAGTTTGTTAACATCCTTGCTAACCCAGTTTTTTCCGTGAATCGTTTAACCACCTTTTATACGTATTTAGGTAAGCACAACCCTCAGATTATAAGTAAAAGATAGATGAGGTGCGTATAGAATTGAAAACTGAAGCCACATAATGGGATGCTATTTGAACACCTATACGCATTGAGACATAAGTAGGCACGTAGCGAAGCACGACTAGCCGTTCCTAACCGATCGATAAAGTTAAGTAACGTTCGCTCCGGTCACTACTATGATGGGTGACCGCTACAGTAAAAAGTAGGTATTTACAATTGAGCGCTACCGTGTTTCGGAGGGCACGTTAAGCCGTCGCGGTCGGTCTCGGCTGTTGTCGTAAGACAATAGTCGTTAAGCCAAGTCAAAAGGCTTTGGGCGGCCTAAAAATTCTGACACCAAGGCTGAACACTTGCCTACTTGAGAAGAAGAAGAAGAAGAAGAAGAAGATAAGTAGGTACGCACGCATTAAACTTGGTGTACGTTCAGCCGATCAACAATGAATTTAGTTTGATTGACGATACAGTCCATCACATATTTAATAAAGTGTGCATCTCAATATTTCCATTAAAATATGCTCTAATTAATTAAAAAACATAATTGTCCGGTCGTTACCTACCTACTAAATAGGCCCGATTTTCAGCTCTCTTTTCACTCACTGCTACAAAGTTACCTATTTTCCGCTCTAATACAGAGAATGTTCACTCTTTTGTTTATTGTTCGATAGGCTTGCGTTTGACATCTATCTATCTAGACGATGTGGTCTGAGATGAAAAATGCTTGCCTAGATGTTACTACTCCACTACCCTTTGGCTGTTCGTGGAACTTGATATACATAACAAGTTTGAAGTTCGTAATCAGCTTTCGCATACAAGATCTAAACAAAAAAAAACCGTCCAAATGCGAGTCGGACTCACGCACGAAGGGTTCCATACCATTATCTATAAAAATGAGCAAAAAAACGTTTGTTGTATGGGATGACGTATGTTATTATAGCGGCAACAGAAATAGCACATCTGGGAAAATGTTAACTGTCTAACTATCACGGTTCATGAGATATAGCCTGTTGACAGACGGAATATATACAAACAGACGGATGGACAGTGAAACCTAGTAATAGGTTCGCTTTGCTCTTTGGGTACGGAACCCTAAAAAGCAAATGTGTCCACAGAGTCATTCATAATTATTACAGAACCAAAATCATCTATTTTAATTAAAACATGATACTATCAAGAGATTTTTATCTCCTTGAAAGTGATACCAGATGTAACATTACGAAAGATACCTTACGCAGAGAAGATTAGCTAAGCGAAGTTAAAATTAGTTCAATATAAGAAGTAGTTTATTTACATGTCGTTTAGGCTTTTATCATTAGTTATGTTATTTGGGAGTAAAAAGTTGGTGTAGTAGGTAAACTCTGCATTTTGTTTATCAATTTCAACATTTTGGTGAATAAAAACTAAACGATAAAAAGTGTCGAAGTGTTTAACTATGTATTTACACTCTACTTAAGCAAACGAAATAGTATTGCCAGGGATTGCAATTGCATAGTAAAAATTAGCGATGACCAGGTACCTTACAAAACCATCATGGTTCAGTAATGTTTCAAGGTTACAATAATATTGTTTGAATTCTTACTATTATGAATTTATAAAGTATTCCTACGTGAGAACGAGACGTCTACGTTTTTAAATAGCGTTATCAATGTCGCACGTCCTATTGCTAATATATTTCAATTGCTCCCACTGACCTTATAATTATACCAACAAAATTTATAACAGTGACGAAAAAATCGCACCGTGAAACATTCCATCATTTCCACTGGTTATTGAGCAAGGTATTGCAATTACTGACTTTAGGTATCAATGAAACAAGGGTCAATGGCAACACTCGGCAAATCGCGGCTATAATCACGTGGATCAGCTAACACTGTTCTAAATTTACGTAACAGGAACGATTCATTGAGAACTGTTTTCATTCAGCTCTTAATAGTGTTTACATTTGATTAAAAAAACATTTTGATCGTTTAATTGAATTTCTGATCATCATATTTTGTTTTTGGAATGGTTTTACAGTCATCATTCATAACTTCGTAACGTAATGTGATGCCTACATAACTAGGTGTTCCAAGCGAACAGTAGACCTCATGAGCACAAATTAAGGCGCTGAATGCTCCCAAATCGACTACTTTGAACGTGATTATCTCAAAACGTATACCGTTTACAGGATTGAAAAAAATGCACGTTAATACTGTCGTGAATTTTATAATTTATTCTCACTTTTTAATATTAAGAGGTTGGTAGACTGTTTAAAAATACCATTTTGGTTGGCCACACTGGCGGAAGGAGCGTCCGCTGAACCATCAGCCAATTACGATGGCTGCCTTGGTAGTTCCGGTAAAATAATATTGTGGTTTAGGAGGGAAGTTTTGGAGGGACGACAAGGTCCAAAAAGCAGTCAATTCTGATTGAGCAGCCGAAGCGTCAAGATGTATTACTGCTCCTGTTCGTTTATTGTGTACTGAATGTGTACTGAATATACACGATTTGAAGAGGTTCTCGGTGTTTTTACTTCAATTCAGAAGAGGAGATGAACCCACATGAAACAAGGTACCGTAATTTTTCTCTGAGAACCTGTGAATTTATGACCATGCCCACGATTGATTTTGATTTGTAACTGTAATTTTTACCAACGCCCGTAATTTGAGCTATACTGCAATATTGATAAAATAGTGAGATTATGTCAGCGCGGCCGGTCAGCTAGACTGAGACAATCCGGTTGTGTTAACTTAATCGAAACCTAAACTTGATTTTATTTATTGAGATTGTGCAATTATGAAACACTGGATAACATATACCATCATTTGAATTTGACACTTGAAGTTTGAGAAGCATGGGCGGTCTGCATTGACGGAGACTTCCCGCCCGTGCTAATTGAACCTGATAAAGTGTACTGTGTCGTGTCAGGAGTTTCATACTCGTTTGGTCAGGGCCACACTCTGACAACGATGAGGGAACTGCTGACTGGGCACAGCTGTTAAATTGCATTGATGGTAATGATTGTGAAATGGTGCTTAGACTGTAAAATATTGTCTTTTTCCAATACGATTGGGCTTGCATTTAAGATTTTAATTTTAATGCCTACACGATTAATCTCAATTGAGGGTACCCGAAGATTATTAAAAAAATATATTTAATAGTGAGTATTAAGTAGAAATTCCTGAGAAGTAAGAATAATAGACGAATATTTTAATCATTGACTTGTTGACATGGCCTTTCTCAGCGTAGTGAGTTTTACCAGCAGATTTAACGTAGACAGTTTAATGGTGATGACGACGATGATAACTGTGTTTTTCTTGTCGGCTGTTGACAACGGCGACCATTCCAATTACTTTCTACCACATGGACTAATGTAGTGTCTATAGGATTTTGATTTCAAATGTAGGTATCTATATCACACACACACAACAGGTATACTGAGTCAAAAGAATTCGTTTACGAAAGCACAAAATAGAAAAGTGACGATAGTGTCTCAGGAGTCTAATATTTTAGTGTACTTAAACCAATAATAGTTAGCATCTTTGGAGTGAATTTGGTGTAATGACGGGTGGTCAGCATTGTTTTAAATAATTTTGTGTATGGTCTACTAGCATTGTAACATGGCCCCGTAATATCGCTCGCACACAATACACAACACACCATCCACACATACAATTATTACACAATTAAGTATTGTTATTCTCAAAAGTTATTTGAGCATTGTAGAAAGAGAGAGCGATAGATATCATCATCATCATCATTAACAGCCTGAAGACGTCCACTGCTGAACATAGGCCTCCCCCAGGGAGCGCCACTTAGAGCGGCTGCTCGCCTCCTGCATCCATCGGCTCCCCGCGGCTTTCACCAGGTCGTCGGTCCACCTAGTGGGGGGCCGGCCTACGCTGCGTCTTCCAGTTCGTGGTCGCCACTCGAGAACCTTTCTTCCCCATCGGTTGTCAATTCTACGAGCGATGTGGCCTGCCCATTGCCATTTCAACTTGCCAATCCTAAGAGCTACATCGGTCACTTTAGTTCTCCTGCGGATCTCCTCATTTCGGATCCTATCTCGCAGGGAAACACCGAGCATTGCTCTCTCCATAGCTCGTTGCGCGACTTTGAGCTTGGTAATGAGGCCAACAGTTAGAGACCACGAGCGATAGATATGATTTATGGTTATTGCATTATTTTAAAATGAATTAAACCTGTTGTCCAGTGGTCTATTCGTTTGTAGATTTATAAGCCTCAGAATCACTGGGAGGAAACTTGTATGTTCGAAAAAATATTAGTGAACGAAGTTTACCTAACAGTTACCAAATTTGAGTATTTTGTTTTAAACTTTTATTTTATTTCATATGAGTAGTTATTTTATTTTACCCAGGTAGATAGGCATCAATAATTTGTTGCTATTTTTAATTTAGTTTATTAGCATTTAACATTGTTCTGTCCATTTTATTGAGAAGGTATTGATAAATATTTTTAATTTTCATATTTGTCATTTTTAAATTATACAACTAAAATGATAGAAAGTTCCCTGTTGAGTTTGACTTGATTACATTATCTTGAATTACATTTTTATATTTACGGAATCCATACCGCGATTAGAATCATTTCAGTTCCCGATGTTCCAGTATTTGGTATATTACGATAATTCAATGAACAACCGTAAATGATTAAAACAACGATACTGTTTTTTTTTTTAAATCTGATCATCCTAAGTCTTAGTCGCTGTTCTGTAGAAGTTATGATGCGTTTATTTCAAGTGGCTGTAAAACAATTAACTATTCACGAAATCCTGGCTCCAACGCCATCATCAGACCAGTTAGTAGAAGGTGCTAGCGGTTAAGCGTATAAAAAGGTAGTGCTAACACCAATAAGAAGTGCGTCATGCCACTTTCCCACTACTTGTTTTGCCAGTGTAAAGTCACACTGTATGAAATGTTTTAGTGCGAGTATTTTTTCGTATTTATATTCATTTATTTGTATTTATGTGTCAAAAATTGTGAAGTCTACCCGTTGACTAATTCACTACCTATTTCGAAATGGAGTAAACTCACACTAGTGCCACAATTTTAACGTGCCAGTTACCACCTACTCCAATCAGATATAGCTTAATTATTATGTCATAGATAATATAATACTTACAAAAGGTACTTATGTTAACAGTAGATCAGGTTTGCAATCCTATGTATATTATAATAGCGCTCATGGTTTAACAGAAAAATCATATTTGATATTTACGCCACTACGTTGTTTGCCTTGTTAAACTTGTCACAGATTTAAATTAAAGACTAGTATTTCAATATAGTACCCAGGTTTAATACAGATTATTTTATGACAATCAGAATGCGCCTACTGGTTGATTACCGAGGTGTCGGGTGCAGTTTCATTTCCAGTGATATGCAGTGTGCCGACATTCCATGGGTAGGACCGTATTAGATGAAAGGAAAAGTGAGGGGATAGGCAAGTTAATAATTTGATACTATCTTGACACAGCTCTTGACACAGCTCTTGACACAGCTCTTGACACAGCTCTTGACACAGCTTTTGACACAGCTCTTGACACAGCTCTTGAGACAGCTCTTGAGACAGCTCATGATACAGCTCTTGATACAGCTTTTAACGGATTTGAGGTTTCCAAAAGATTCTATGTATGGCTTTTGAATATGGTTTGCAATTTTTATACACCTAAGGTGCAGTTTATGATCAAGTTGTGACCGAACACCACCATATCACCACTATCACACCTACACACCATCACCACATTCGCCTACTAAATTTAAATAGTTACAAACTGAGCTGATTACCTTCACCTTGGATTATAGTTTAAAGATTTTAGTCGTGAAAGTTTTGCACACATTGAGGCTATCGTTTCAAATAATTTGTACTGCTATAGAGATATAGTATGGGCTTCAATTCGATATTATAGTTTGGACTATAGTTAGACTATACGGTTCAAGATGCAGCTGGGCTTCGAGCTGGGTTACTCTGTAAAATTCGGTTTAGAATGTGAAATTTGATCAGTTTAATATAAAGTTAATTGATATACAGCTAATTATTAAGCTATTTGAGATACAGCTATCTGGAATAAGCTGCTATTTGATATGAAGATTTTTAATGCACTGATTTATGTACGGGTATTTGAAATGTATGGTTTGATATATAGGTTTTGTTTAATGTATTGCGCTATCACCATACTTATCCGTCGTTTAGTAAGTATATATGACAACTTGGTATTTAGACTTGGATTAATTTCGATATAATTATAAAATATGAACAGCTATTTTGTAGACGGATATTTAAGGCACGTGATAGGTTTGATACAGTCGATGGTTTGATTTGGTTTCGTAGTTCCAGAGATCTATGGTATTAGTGTGATTTGGTTTTGGTACAGTATAATTTATGGTTGGATACAGTTCGTTTTGATACAGTCTAAAGTTTGATACAGCTCAAGGATTTGATACAATTTGAGATTGAAATAGTTTATGGTTTGATAGTTTTTTGTTAGATAGATTTTATGGTTTGTAACGGACCTACAAGCCCGTCTCCACTCGCACACAAGCATGCGCCGTGCCACGCCGATACTTTATAAGGCCGCGCTGCCCGCTGCAACGAGAGCATTTGCTCGGGGCTCCCGCGGTGAACAGACGAGTCCTCCGCTCTGCAGAGTCTCTAGCAAATCGCTCCTAACCCGTGTTCCCTACTAACACGGTGAGAGGCGGCCATCTGTCGCGCGTGGCTCTGAGCTTATGCGCACGACCATCTCTCTCCGCTACCCGCACCCTTCCCCGCTCCGAGGGCCATCTGTTGTCGCGTGGCTCTGAGCTGATGCGCACGATCCTCACTCCTGGAAACCTGTATCAGCCCCATCCGCTTTCAAGGGCTATCTGTTGTCGCGTGGCTTTTGCGCACGACCCTTGGACCCCTGCATGCACTAACCGTACTCGCCACGTCATATCGCGTCCCGTTGGCCGACACGACCCCGCCGCGTACCGTAGTTCTCGCAGGCTGCCGTTTGACTGCTCGAGAACACTCCGCGACCGTGCCGTCACTTCCGTTAGTTCAGACTCCTGTTGCGTTTCTGGTGCATAGATTATAGTGCTCATAGATAGTGCTCATAGAAAATAATTGTTATTATAAGGAACCCGTTGTAGAAACAGAAATACAGAACTATTTATTGTAACCCGTGTATATTCGTGTTTCTCTGGATCCAACCCTCATCGCGCGTTTCGTAGGCCAAGGGCTCGATCACCATTATAATGAGGTGCCCAGGTGAGCTAGCCGAAAGGGCACCCCGTTACAGGTTTAATACAGTTTGTTTTAATATAATAGTCTATGGTTTGATAAGTTGATGGAGGTAATAAAGGCTGAGTCAAATTATTTGATACTACTGAAACCGTTGATACAGTCTAAACAGTTGAAACCATCGAAACAGTTGAGACAGTCCAAACTGTTGTCAGTCGAGTAAGTCGGGATAGTCGAAGCGGTCGAGACGGTTAAGACGGGACAGTTGAGATAGTTGAAACAGTAACAACAGTTGAGACTGGCGATACAGTTGAGACAGTTGAAACAGTCTGTGATAGTTAAAACAGTTAGATGGTTGAAACAATTTGTGACAGTAGAAACAGTTTGGGATAGTTGAAGCAGTTGAGGTAGTTGAAACAGTTATAGTGGTCATGTGTACCGCCGGCTATGTATGCCGAGGAATAGTGGTTATGTGTGCCACCGGCTATGTGCCGAGGAATAGTGGTTATGTGTGCCACCGGCTATGTGCCGAGGAATAGTGGTGTGCCACAGGGTAAATGCGCTAATGTATAGTGGTTATGTGTGCCACAGGGTAAATGTGCTAATGTATAGTGGTTATGTGTGCCACAGATTAAATGTGCTAATGTATAGTGGTTATGTATGCCACAGGCTAAGTAGGTTGATTAGTAATGGTGGGATGCACTTATCAAGGTGTATTGACTAATTTTGCTATGAAAGTATTATAAAATATAAATGCTGGTGGCCCAGTGCGCCGTTTTAACTAATGCTGTTTTTAGTCTGCATAGCAGTTTAAATGTTGTTATCTGTTGATGTTGTTTGTATTGTATTGTCATAGTAATCTTATCTTGAAACAACTTTAAATAAATCGTATTTTATAATGTCGACTTAAGACGCGATGACTGCCAGCATCTAAACTGGCTTGTCTGATATTTAGTAACTGATATACCGAGAGCTACTCAGCTAGTGTTATGTTCACTTACGTAAATTATGATTGTGCTAATGCAAGTTTTATTTTTGCGAGGACATGAACTCTGATGAAGCTGGAAGTCGCCTCTACCAAGGACCCAAAACATTTAAAGGTGCACGAAGCGTATCCTGCATCCAGCGGCACTATGGAAAATTTACTGAAGGAATGCTACTAGAGAAAAGAATGCGTGTACATCGCGTTTCCTACAGCGACACCACGAAGAACATAATGAAGGGTTGATTGCAGACTGAGGCAAGAAACGAAGATTCATTTTGGCGATTAGCTGACAGGTTACGATCATGCGTAAATTTACAGTAACTTTGACTACGAATACTTAAGACTTTTAATTCTTGAGTATTATGTAAATATCGTAAATATCCTGCAGTAATATAAAACGCAATAGGTTAATTCCATGAAATATCTTAAAGAATTTGTAGTGTTTAAGTGTAAGTAAACCAAATGTCGTGAAGTTGAGTTACAAAAGTAAACTAGATTAGGACTGTTAAGAATAATATAAGTTAGTCATTACATTATAACTGATGAATAACAATACCTGCTATTATTCAAGGAATTGCAAATATATTTAATATTTTATATTATAAATAGCTTTGTTTAATTCATATTTTTATAGTATTGGTACAATAATACGCGGTTGACATCAAAGTTATTGACTTTATATGTAGTTAGGTATTTAATTACTATGACTTGTTTGATTTTTAGTGTTGACTTAGATTGTGCAGGCCTGTAATTATAGTTGTGCTCGAATATTGTAGTTATTTATGTTGTGATCACAGTCAATATCTACTTATATTACGCAATGGCTTTTAGTTTTGCTTTAGCTACGTGTACATGTAGTATAAAATAATGATGTATAAAATATAATGATTCTTAGCTATACTAATGAAATATGTGCTCAAATAAGAAATTGTATAGCTACAATGAGAACTGACTGCTAAGTGGACGAGCGCCAGGAGGCAGCTCTGTGTCGGATGGCCGAATGTCGTGAATTTTATAATTTATTCTCACTTTTTAATATTAAGAGGTTGGTAGACTGTTTAAAAATACCATTTTGGTTGGCCACACTGGCGGAAGGAGCGTCCGCTGAACCATCAGCCAATTACGATGGCTGCCTTGGTAGTTCCGGTAAAATAATATTGTGGTTTAGGAGGGAAGTTTTGGAGGGACGACAAGGTCCAAAAAGCAGTCAATTCTGATTGAGCAGCCGAAGCGTCAAGATGTATTACTGCTCCTGTTCGTTTATTGTGTACTGAATGTGTACTGAATATACACGATTTGAAGAGGTTCTCGGTGTTTTTACTTCAATACTGGTCATATCTTCTTTCTATCTGCCAAAACCGAAACACGTTTACGAAAAGTTTTTCGATAGAAAAAAATCGTGAAGTGACCTCCAAAAAATCATTCAAACGTTCTAAAATGTTACATTGAAATAAGACACCCCATGGAAATAAATCATAGTGGTTAGCTATGTTTCAATGCATCCGTCTATAAGCTTATTTTTTTATAACAATAAGCATTTCTTCTATAACTAATTATTTGTACCAAAAAATGGAAAAGTCGAACTGCAACGCAACGCAATTGCCATATTTTTGCTATGCATAAAGCGACCCTATAAGGTACAAAATATGTTTCAAGTTTGTCTGCTGTAATAAGCGTGCGCATTGAGTCCTGTCAGAACCTTAAACTCAACGTTTTTGCCATTATTATCACATCACCAGGCGGAAGAAGTCCACTGCCAAATACAGGCAATGTACCATCTATGTAAAAGTCGTCAAACTAGTTGATTAAAAATACTCGTACACAAAAACTTCCAGAAACCACTAGATGGGTACCGTTTCAAAAATTAGAAAAATTAGGTGACCCGTCCTGAATTCAGATCTTACGACCTTATATCTCGACAACCTTTTGACCGATTTTTCTCATATTCGAAATACTTATATAGAATTGAGTAAGTACTTACTATTTCTACCAAATATTATCAAAATTAGCTGGTAAATGGTGCCGCAGCAAACTTCCCCCCTTATTGAGGCAAATACCCCCCCCCCAACAATCACAAATCGCTGACGACTAAAAAATTCCCGCTGTTTCCTCGTGCACCTACTATTTTGTCCTACTAGTAGGACCACGAGGATACCGGGCCCTTAAAAACCTGTATACTAAGTTTCATCGTTCCATCAAGATTCGTTGCAAAAATAAAATGCTATAATTATACTTACACCTCTTTGTAAAACCTGTACAGCACCTGTGCTGTGTAATGTTGCTAGTAGCAACATAATCAAAATCACAAAACCTATAATTATTATTTATAACAACTCATTATTATGCGCACTTTATTTATTTTTTAACCATTATTACCAGAATAAGACGTAGGCGACGATACGGAAGTGAAGAGTCTGATGTTAATGTTTATCAAACTAGTTTTACAATTAGGCATATATTATTATACAGTACCCACATACAGATAATCGTTTAGTGTGGCCAGCATAGACATATATATTATGGACAGGCCTAATGACAGGTTAAAACGTCGCTTCAAAGTGGGAGCCAATTTCACAGATTGGCATCCACTAGCGCTCAATCTGTGATGGAAGTTAGAAGGCATCGGTCGAATGTCACAAACAAAATATGCCAAGTTGTATTGTGAAGGGTTGCACAATTTATACTCAAAAGTGCAGTAAAAAGAAGACCAAGACCAAGTTTCTTACCTCAAGTAATTCAATATTTTCAATATTACACTCTGTTTTGTAACAAAATAATCGAATATATATTTGGAATAATCATTGTAAACATAAACATTGACGGACATAATGGCAGCGATAGGCACCTAATTTTCGCAACTTGTCTTAGTTCACGCAAAATCAAATAGATGGCGCTGACTTTTCCCACGCCATTTTGACAAAATAAAATATTCCTTCGGGCATATCCTGATATATAAATCTATGGTGATAATTACCCGACCAGATAACCAGATAATTTTTCCGAAAACACAATTAATATTGACTCATAAAAAACAGCTGTCTCTTGAGTGTTTAGGTCATTAACTTTAGAGTTGTACTGCAAACTAAAACAAGAAGTATAATTTAGTAATTATAGCTTATATCGTCTTGTCAATTTCTCGTTGTCATGAGTTCAAGGACGGATCCCAAGATACCAAGCAAATTTAATTAAAATTGCATTATTAATGAATAACTAATGAGAAACGTCTTATATGAAACAGTATTAATTTCATAATAACACCTTGCACATGATAATGTAACCCAAAACTCGATAAATAGAGCAAAACCAACATTACTTGTGACCTCAAGATGCAATTCGATTGCGTAACACGATACTTTGAACATTAAAGTATCAAATTATGAAAAGAACATGTGAAGGTCGACTATGTTTGTATTGGAACGGTATCAGATGAATCAACGAGATAAATAATACAATTGAAAATAAAAGTTTTGCTACACTATTAAATGAGGTGTCGTTCTGTCTGTTCATCAACAGCCGGAAGACGAGCACTACTGAACATAGGCCTCCCCCATAAAACGGCACTTTGGACGCTTATAATAGAAAAAAAAATGGGGGAGGACGCTATAATCACCACGCTTGACAAGCAGCTTTTTTTTTCTTATATTTTGGCTCCACACATAGTGTATTTAGCCAGTGTCAAGTATTACATTTTTTCATCGTGTTATAAAATATTTCACGCAGTCATGTCCTTGTCATAGTCATAGTCCAGTCTAAGTCAGGTAGTCATAGTCTCTAAGTCATGCTCCAGCAAAGTGGTGGCAACTTTACTAGAATCGTCTATAGAGTTTTGGAAGCAACACGATAAATCACGTTTCCCCACATTATATCACTTGCCCTCACTCATGCTCGTAATTCAGCACTTAATGCGTAAAACGCCACCAATTTTAAACATTAACTCTGGAAAAAGCAAAAGTCTTGAAAAATAATACAATGCAACGACGTGAACTTTTCCGCGTTCCCGCCAAAACTCCTGACAGGCAGCTTGGTGTAATAATAAATAATTTGGATCCTTTTATTTAATTTTTTTTGTGCTTGTTTTCTTAATTTCGTAGCGATTTGAAATCACTTTTCTGATATTTAAATTAAGTGGTAGGTAGGTATGTACTTACTATAGGTGTTTTTTTCATTCAAGTTTGATTAATATGTAGAAACTTTATTGGTTTAAGTGTAAGTAAGATTAGTTAATTAAGCTAAATATTGTTTGTTTCTTTTAAACATTAATTAAATAAATAAATAAATAAATATGTGTGAACAGCGCCATCTAGCCCCAAACTAAACATAGCTTGTACTATGGGAACCAGATAACTGATATAATACTTATATACTTCTTTGTTTGTAAATACATACATAGAATACAATATAACACCCAGACGTAGAACAAACATCTATGTTCATCACACAAATGTTTGTCCTGGGTAGGAATCGAACCCACAGCCCTTAGTTCAGAAGGCAGGGATACTACCACCTGAGCTATCAGGCCCATCGCAGGACGGTCGTAATGCATTGCGGAGGAAAATGCTGCTGCTTATATTCCCTTGATATTCCCTTAGCCGGCTCCTTAGGTATCCTCAGGAAGAGATAGGGATGGTCATTTTCTTACACTGGGAACCCACACTTATTCTTTCTATTAGGACGAGTATATTTTAATACGATATCATGTTATCAATCAATATTATCGTTAACCGACGACCGACAACCGGTGGACTGTCGATCGGGTGAAATCCGCAGGGAGCCGATGGATGCAGAAGGCGAGCAGCTACTCAAAGTGGCGCTCTCTGGGGGAGGTCTATCTTCAACAGTGGACGTTCAGGCTATTGATGATGATTAGTGTTCAATCTTGATTTTACAAAAAATTTATTGATTATAACAAAGTCCAATAAGCACCGAAAACGTGTATCAATTTAACAAAGTTCACTGAAAAGTCACAATTTTAATTACCGCCTGACAATAACTCATTGCCGCATTGCGTAAGAGACATTTCGTGCATGCCATGGGAAGATACTCGAATCTCTCTGTTGAAATCGAAGCAGGCGTAAGACGCCTTTAAGGCTAGTTTGAGATTAGGCAACTTCAATATAAGATTAGATTAAGGAGTGCGGCTTGACGATCTTACAAGCTCCTAATAAGATAATCTCTTGATTTACGCGCCACTGTTACCGGTGGCAATTCAACCAATTATTTAATGCTTTAGCCCTAAACTAGTCAATGATATTAACGCTCTATGCCCTTTGACTACTAACTACTCGGAACTTGGGTATACAATCATTTTGTTGATGCAAGAGATACAATTATGCTAGTGCTAGAGAAATGCGGCAACAAAAAGCAATTTCTAGCATATCATAAATTTAATTACAATCACTATTTAATTATCATAAACGTGCTTTAATGCATTGAAGATGGTATTTTCATTAATTTCATTTGTATCAGAAAGGCACAGTTTTATCGTTAATGGCTGCTCTGCTGTTGTCAGTAATTTAACTTATTTACGGTTCTCAAACTCAAGTTAGATTTGATGAAGATGTTGTACCCTGTAAAATAAATTAAAAAAAAAAAAAATTACGAGCTAAGTTTAGAGAAAAGTTTGTATGTTGTTAATCAAACGTATAAGCGTGACGATGGCAAGAGGCCCGATGGCATGACGTTAGTTCCCTGGAGCCGTGGACGGCCATTTGGTCTGGGATGCCACATGCGTCGATACTCTAGCAAAGTCTCACCTCCAGGGCACTTCGAGGGCGGCTGGTGCAGCGGCGGAAGTGGCGGAAAACCTCAAACGGACGAAATATGAATCTCTCGGCGAGGGATACATATTTCTTCCGTTTGGGGTAGAAACCATGGGACCGTGGGGTCCGTCCGCCCGTGTTTTCGTAAAGGAGCTGTCCAGACGCCTAATAGAAACTACAGGTGACCAAAGATCTGGCTCTTACCTCAGTCAAAGACTAAGTTTGGCCATACAACGAGGTAATGTCACCAGCTTTTTGGACACCTTACCCGCAGACAGCGACTTAAACGCAGTTTTTTATTTATAAGTGTATATTATAAGTTTAGATAGTTTTAGTTTTAGATAAGTACTTAGTTTAGATTTAATTTAGTTTTTGGTAATTGTATTGTATTTTTTAGAATGTAAATAAAGCTAGTGAAAAGTTTTCACATCTGATATAATTTTTATAAGGTAACGTGTCGTTATGTAACATGAGATGAGAACGTATAGGTATTGTGATTTAATAAATAAAAGACCCGATGGAATTACTTTGATTCCATGGAAGATAGGGCGGCCGCTGGTGTGGGACGCTACGTGTGTAGACACCCTCGCACCGTCACATCTTCCCGGAGCACAAAGTAAGGCTGGTGCGGCGGCGAATTCTGCTGAGTAACTAAAAAGGCGCTAATATAGTAACACTGATAGCGGTTATATATTTGCGCTCTTTGGAGTTGAGACGCTGAGGCCTTGGGGACCGAGTGCCCACCAAATCTTCAAAGATCTGTCCAAACGTCTGGTCGAAGCAACACGTGACCAAAATGCTGGCCTCTACTTCGGCCAAAGGTTAAGCATTGCCATTCAATGTGGCAATGCTGCCAGCATTTTGGGCACTTTGCCTACTGGTAGTGGTTTGTTAGATTCGTTTTGTATTGGTATTGTTAATTTAATAGTTTTAGTTTGGTTAGTTTTATATAATAGTTTAGTTGTTTAGTGTAATAGTTTAGTATCTGAGTGTTTTATATTTTTTAATGTTATGTTGTGAATAAACCTACCTAATGATAAAGAAACAAACTGAAAAGTACAAGAGGTTTTTATTGCTATCTTATTCGTTGGAAAATATTGTTTTCACGCTTACCATATGTCTAAATGCAGTGGTGAGCTTTTTCAGTAATAAAAAACAATTCAGAGGAAAGTTTAAATAAACTTTTTTTTTTCTTTAGAAGTGTTTTACCATGACACGAGTTAAACAAACATTGTAACCCGAGGTCATAGGTGACTGACCAGAAGGGCCGGTTCTCATGTCAGTGTCATCCAACGTTAATTAAAAGGGACCTCTTACTAACTATTAAATTACTACACAGCTGTAATTGCAACACCTTCATAATAGTCAAGTCTCTAGTTTCTGTAAACTACATCCGTAAACTTAATAAGCGTAACTTATCAAGTAATATTGTAAGAAAATACAACGAGAAGGCGTCAATACGTCTATGTATTATTTCTCAAGATTTGTCTATTAAATTAAACGTTAGTTAGGGCGGGCTACACTATTATTACCATAAATAATAGTAACATTATTGTAATATAATTCATAAAAAATTCTAAAAATTAAATAAGGGTCGAAATCCTTTCAAAGAAACATCGATCATACCTTGATTTAATGCTACGCGTACGGAAAACACAACCCACGCAATAGACTATTATTAGTTTTTTTTGTAATTTTTTATTATTAATTTAAAATACATATTAAAAATCGTAAAAGGTATTTGAAACAATGCTAACTCTAAAATATCTGGTATTTTTTTGGTGTTTCTACACATTTTTTCAAGTATCTTCAACAGAAATCGAGTTTACTACAGAGTTAAGTTTCATTTATCTTGTATCAATGAGCGTCGAAATAAGATATGATTTACATGATATATTAAATTTACGTGATAAAAAATAACCTTTGTTGCTACATCTTCGCCTTAAGTTAACTAATCGAACTAACAAATTAACCGAGCGACGCCAGGGTGGATCAACTAGTTAGTACAATAAAAGCTCATAAACTCATCGCAATAGATCATAAAATATTTATAAATTAAAATATTAATTAATTTTTCAACTGTTGGTACCTATAGATATTATTAACTATTACAGATTATTTAATTATTATACGTTTAATAAAATATGCAATAATAGTTAAACCTTCTTGTATCAATCATTATTAAATAGGTACGTAATACCTAAAAGCCCGTTCTCACGTCCCAATTGGCAACCGCCAACCACACGGAAAATCCTATGACTAACAGGTACCAGGCCCTAACTTTTACTTAGGTTTATAGTGAAATGCTTGCCGAGCAATATACACCATAAACGTTTTAGGAAGTGATTCAGAATGGTAACTGAACGCAGCTGAAAGATTTGAGATAATAGGGACAAACGCAACGTAATGGTAATATTGTTGTCGTACACGTATGTACAATCAGTTGCAATTTATATTTAAGAAGTTTAGTTTTTGTTGTTACCTAAAGCATCAATGTACGTCAAGCCATTGTAAAATACAATACTTTTTGGTAATGGGAAATCATTAATTTAAATAGCTGTAGGCCTAGCACGAATCTTTACCCGAAAGTAAATGGTATGCCTGTAATGGTATTTGATCAGCGCCCCATACAACTAACTTACGTTAACGTTACACCTTACTTCGCGTAAAGATTCGTGCTAGGCCTACTGCATCGAACCTTGTTGTTTGGGCAATGCAGTTTTTAACCTATTAAGTTTATTGACCTTAAAATGTGTGTTTACATAGGTACATTTTATGATTCAGGTATGTTTATTAGGCAAATCCTAAATAATGCATGTGAAGAACGTAATTGCATAAGGTTCGATGACTTAACAACAATACTAACATGCAAGCCAACTTATAGGATTGAGATTTTGAGGTCAGTGACAATTGATGTAATTACTGTCCTATCGTAAAAAGTCAACCCACCGAGGCTAAAGACGCGTCAGGAATACTCAAGCAGATAATAAGGCACACTGTCCACGATAATGCATTGCAAGCTACAAATTACAGCAGTGTTTTTAGGGCCTACGCTGTCCATCTGTCTGTCTGTCTATCTGTCTGTCCGGCCGTCTATCACCAGGCTGTATCTCATCAACCGTGATAGTTAGACAGTTGAAATTTTCACAGGTGATGTATGTCTATTGCCACTATAAACTAAAAACTTGAATAAAATAAATATTTCCCATACAACAAACGTGATTTTTTGCTCGTTTTTTATTATAATATAATGGTACGCAACCCTGCGTGCGCGAGTCCCACTCGCATTTAGCCGGTTGGGGGAAAACGCCCTGGGTGCTATAATTACTACCTATTCGTCACAATTTGGCACCGATAATGAATACACCCCTTTGTCTCCCGTTCGTTAGAAGATCGTGAAATAGCGGTCGATACCGACTTCTTGAGGTCAGCTACTAATCACAAATACTCTAATTAGAGCCTAGTAGTTGAATGACCGGATGAGAATTATTTTTTTCCGTGCAAAGTCGCTTATATACTAATGAGCTTAAATAGAATGAGTGGCTCAGCTCTTGACGTGGTCGGTCAAAGGTCTTGGACTCACTTTTTCAACGACAACAGCTATTTCCCCCACACAAGAGCTTTTAACATGGTCATGGTACGAATTCGAACAATATTATTGTAACCTTGAAATATTAATGCCATGAAACATGATGGTTTTGTATTAGTTTGTGGTAAGCCTGCAGATCTGTATCGGACATTGCCCGTGGTCAGTAGTCAGTAGCAAGACCTGCTTGATTACACAATGATAGAGTGCCTAATCAATAATCGTACACACACAGCGCTTTGTGCATAGTAATTACTAATTACTATGTTAATAAGATCACTTTCTTTAATAATATCTTCACATGTTGGTCATAGGTAGTTCGTAATATAATTGCATCGAGAATAATATATGTACTCCCTATTAAATTAATTATTATCTTAACAGATATATAAAGCTAAAAAACGGTGACAGATGATTTATTGACATGAATGTTTTCGTAAGAAGGAGCCATCGGACGACCTTACAATCTATGAGAGATTTGTGCGGAAAAATCCCGAGGCAAAGAATTAAATATGTCAGCATCAGAAAGTGGTACCAGGAAGAAGTTCCAGATGGGATCTCGGAAACGGTAAGAGATAAAGATAAACTAATTGAACGAAAATGTAGTAAACCTTGGGACGATTCTAAATAAACAATAAAAAAAGGTACCTCTTATACAAAAAATCATATTTTTCATACAAAAACCGAAAAATACTTACTCAGAAAGTCATATATTCCTGTCCTGTCATCCAGTAAGAAACTTTATCGGCTCTCAAATAAGGTCGTTAATCGTATGAAATAAGATGGCCGCATACGGCTAACTTCAGTTTCATGTTTTGACATTTGACGTATATAGCAAAGTTCTCTGTGCATTTGACTAGATAGATATGGCGGCCACAGAGATGGCGGCGGTTTAATTTTTGTTTGTAATAATAAAAACAACATTATTTATGTATGTGAGACAAGTAATAGGGGGAATTCTGTGATGTGAGAATAGAACCAGCCTATTTGTTCCCGTGGGTGTCATTTGCTGTGGGTTCTGACACGTATAGCAACAAGTAAGTCTTATGATAAACGAAATTTACTACTATACAAGATAAGCAAGTAAAAGCAGACTCAAAATATACTGCAGAAATGCATAGACTAGGTACTTATTCTAAGCATTAGCATAAAATGATAACAATACCAGGAACAAATTATGCTCTTCACCCAGAACACACTAAAATTCTATGCTTGTTTATTAGTACCTAAAGTATTAATATCCTCCTTGTTTTTTATTAACTCAATGCTACCTTGTCTCATTTTCAGAGTTCCAACCTATAAAAGATCCAAAAAACAAGCGCTCAGTGATGGATGTTAATTATGACAGAGGTTTTTCCTCTGTCATAATTTGGAGTTTGGTTTAGCATCAGGTAAATAATTAGGTCACCTATTACTGTAAACCTTCTTGTTAGCCTATATAATATATTAATTCTGTGGCTGTGTGGTATGCTACTACCACACTATAGATACAGTTTTTATTATTTAATCTTCTAAGCTTATGGGGAAACTGTGAATAATAGCTTAATATAGATTTAGGGTGGGTATTTTCACCAATAGTTGAGGTAAACAAAGCAATTTTATGAAGTAAGTATGTATATATTTATTTGTAGTATGTATAATGGTGTAATTTATGTTATCTTATTTAGAATCAGCAAGTTGAAGTGGCAATGGGCAAGCCACATCACTCGTAGAACTGACAACAGAAGGGAAAAAAGGTGGGCCGCTAACCTGGTGACCATAACCATGGGGAGCCGATGGATGCAGAAAGCAAGCAGTCTCTTAAAGCGGCATTCTTTGGGGGAGGCCTGGTTGTCTTCATGTTGTTGATGATGATACAAATTGGTTTTTATTCAAAGAAAGCATGCAAAATCAAAATGAAACAATTCAATATAATAATAATAGTTATGTAGGTGTATAAAATTATATAATGAGGTGCTACTTATGTCATATAAAGACAGTTTCTCTTTTCTATTGTTATATAAACTATCTTATCAATGTATCAAAGTGTTTTTTTTTGGGTCTTGGTATAGAAGTACTATATATTTATTCTGTGGTATAGGTAAGGTAATTGTGTTAAGTCCAGGTAACAGATACGTATATTTCTATCTCTTGGTAGTGTGGTACAAACTCAATGGCGGCTATGAAGTGCATTCCAAGCCATCCACATGCTGCACTCATACTTCTCACCGACTTCAAAGCTGACATTGAGTTTGAATCACACTTTATGTATGTAACCGGTATATTCCCAGTTGCCCGTACATTGCCCTGAGGTGGTATTTGGGAATAATATGCAGGGTTGCAAGTTGGTAATGTTTTTTAAATAATGCTACTTTGGATCTAGAGTTGCAGTGGAATAGTTAGGAAACTGTGGGTTGGATTCCCACCTGGTACCAACATTTGTGTGATGAAAATAGGTATTTGTCCTCTGTCTGGGTATTATATACTGTTAGTTTATCTGAGTATATCAGTTATCTGGTTCCCATAGTACAAGCTATGCTTAATTCTGGGTTAGATGGTGCTGTGTGTAATGTCCACACATTTATTTATTTTCCTCTTCCTTTTCTTCTGTGTTTTTATTATAATCAAATCCTCCTTTCTAATGGGAATGCCTATGTTCAGCTGTGGACATCTGACTGGTGACATGCCTATTCATAACTTATTGGTAGGTCCTAAAATGAATAATACTACTACTACTATAACACAAACCTCATGAGTAAGGGAGAGAGCTTAGCTCGGTGTTTCCTGTGTGCAGAACTAAAGTTACCAATATGGCTTGTAGAATCATTCCCTACACAAGAGGAATTTAATCCAGGAAAGCATAAAAAGCATAGTAACTACAGTAATCCTTCAGTTTAATAAATTCAAAAATGTACAGTACCTATAACAAATACAACTGTGTAACATTATTATCTTTATCATTTTCAGGTTACAAAAGAAGGGAAAGAGTCAAAAAAACTGCCCAAAACCTAGATTTTTACCACCCTATCTGCCCTTTC
This sequence comes from Ennomos erosarius, assembly GCA_963580505.1. Taxonomy (NCBI): domain Eukaryota; kingdom Metazoa; phylum Arthropoda; class Insecta; order Lepidoptera; family Geometridae; genus Ennomos; species Ennomos erosarius. The sequence continues at coordinate 5,301,784 of OY756983.1, read as the reverse complement.
AGTCTACCTGTGATCATAAAGCATGTAACTGTGCTGCTGGAACTTAGGAAATGATTCCAATAGTGGTAAAGATCCTAAGAAGAATGTAAATGTAATATCCTGAAGGACTGAAACAGTGTTTGTGAATTAATGTGGTAAAATAATAATTAGAAAATGGTGTCTCAAAGTTTCTTTGGTCCCTTGATTTATTTTTATAACACCGATGTACTATGTTCAAGAGTCCATGAAAGTACTATCACAATATACCAATCATAATAATAGTGTGATCTAAGATTCACAGCGTAGGCAGACCCCCCACTAAGTGGACCGACGACCTGGTGAAAATCGCGGTGAGCCGATGGATGCAGGAGGTGAGCAGCTGCTCAAAGTGGCACTTTCTGGGAGAGGCCTATGTTCAGCAGTGGACGGCTACAGACTGTTGATGATGATGATGGACTATGATGAACCATCAGCTCCTCGCAGTAGGTACTGACCAGATCAATAATTACTATTAGGTACCAGGTTTAAACATAAATTAAGATATGCCTTGCATGAGACCAGTAGGTAAGTACAATCTATGTATGTATTTTTAGCTAACAGGCAATTTACTAATATTATTTCCCTTCATTTGAAACTACCTACATACATTGAAAAAAAAGTAAATAAAACACCATTAACTTTGCTAAGGTTGTATTTGGAACATCTGTGAATAAATGGATTCTATAATTAATTGTTCACCCTGTTGCAACTGAAATCATTTGTTTCATGCAGTCATTGCAGCCTGCTGTAATATCTGGTATCCATACATCTGATCAAGTTCTTGATTACAGCAAAAATAGGGCTGCAAAAGAAAATAATTTAAGGTAAATTTACTATTAATTCCATAAAAGCATTATTATGCATCAACAACCATCAGACATTACAAAATAGCTTTTATTCACTGAATTTTTATACTAATAGTCATTACTACTAACATATTTATTGTTTTGACAGTGTTTGGGCTGTTTTTCGTTTGTACCGGATAAGACCACACTGTATTAGTATCATAAAAAATTACAGTGTCTAATGCATTTTTAGATAAAGCAAAAATCTTTTTAGGTTCCCAAAGAGTAAAATGGACACATAGCTGAGACTGTGCTGTTCGTTTGTCTGTCACCAGGCTGTATTTCATGAACCATGATAGTTAAAACACAGTTTTCACAGATGGTGTATTTCTGTTGCTGCCAATACAACAAATACAACAAACATGATTTTTTTCAACTTGCACTTGCCTGTTTATTTATATTACTTTCGTTTTTTTACATGCTACACTTTACCCACGTACAAACTTCAAATGGTTTTAGGTTGATATTTAACACATTAACATAGATTTAGAATCTAGACCTATGCAATTAAGGTACAAAGCTAAGCAGATGACGAGATGGCAAATAAACAGAATTCGCCTGTGTAACAAATATGGCGTGATTTAAAGGAATTCTTCTATGGAGATAATGTTATAATTATTATACCTATATGTGCATAGATAAATGTGAAGAAAATCACCACATGAACCACAGCTTTCCATGATCTTGCTGCTGGGTGTTTATTTATGTGATTCCTTTTATTAAAATGTACATTTATTGCTTAATATTGTTTATTGTGTTGTTGTTTACAAGATTCACAACAGATATTCAGCACGGAATTTATCACAGAGTACATTGGTAAAGATTGAAAGAATTTATACGCATCACAGAGTACATTGGTAATACGCATTACATCATTTTTTTTTATATGTTGGCTCCTAACATAGTGTATTAAGCCAGTGTCAAGTATTGTATATTTTCATCGAGTTTTAGAATATTTTACGTAGTCAAATCTTAGTCATAGTCATAGTCCAGTCTAAATCATGCTCAAGTAAAGTGGTGGCAACTTTACAAGAAGCTTCTATGGAATTTTGGAAGCAACACGAAAAACCACATTATAACACTTGACCACACTCATGCACGTAATTCCGCACTTAATGCGTAAAACGCCACCAATTTTAAACATCAACACTGGAAAAAGCACAAGTTTTGAGAAATAATACAATGCAATGACGTGAACTTATTCACTTTCCCGCCAAAACTCCATTTTTCTATTTATTTTATTTTGTATTTGTAAAGTAACTTTTTTTTATTTTAATGACCAAAGAGTATGTAACTTTCAGTATTTACCAATGTACTCTGTGGTATGTAACGCTTTTAATGACAATTCTTGCCCCGTGTTCCAATTCACGCTGTAATCGATAATATCAAACTTCTTATTAAGGCCGTATTCCGTTTCATGCTGTAATAATATCGATATAATCACGCTAAATACGCGTATTGAATGGCCGTGAGTGCGACAACGATATCCTTTGACAAACGTCATGACCGACGCCATCTTGCGATATCAACGACTGTGATTGGTAGTTTCGGGTCATTGACAGCGCACAAAGTCGTGAGCGTAATATCTGAATCAGAACGAATTATCAACGTGAGCGTTGTGAGCGATTATAGCGATTACAGCGTGAATCGGAATACAGGGTACAAGTTGAGTTGAGGTAGGGATGTGACCTACAGACTATTATTCGCCAAATGTGACCTAAGGGAGGGCAAACCGATTTTTAATATTAAATTAATAAATTTTATTGGACGAAAAAAATCGATTATCCGTAAATCGTTTCATTTTGATAAAAATAATTGTTTTTCAAATTGTTCTTTTTTTGGTGTGCGTAATGGAAAAAAACAAAAACATTAAATTAACTTCATTGCTAAGTCGTCTCCAAGTTGGAGAACCCCAAGGGATCTCAGAAACGGTAACAGATAAAAATAAACTAATGGAACGAAAAAATGTATTCTAAACCAGTCATAAAAATTAGTACCTTTCATACAAAAACGTGGTTTTTATATAAAGTTGTAATGCACCTATCATTTTTTAACTGAAGCTTATAAGAAAAGAAACTAGATGGCGTTGTACGACTCTAAAACACGCAAGCGTTTTATACCCGAACTACAGTGGTAGAGAAATGAACAAAAATAATAAGCATGAAAAATTTAAACGCTTATAAATCGTAAACGGTAAAAGGTAGGTGGGGGGTGCTCGACTAAAATGTTATAGAGCACCATGGCATGGGGGCTTTCGATGGATTTTAGATGGTCGTCATGAAAATCCAAGATAGCGGCCATTTTGAAAGTTGGTCCGATCCGGCTGATTTTATGCATCGGGGGGTTTTTGGGGACCCTAATTCGATATTTGAAAAAATATTTTGGATCCCGCCATTTTTAAAGATGGCTGCCATACAAATTTTTTTTTCATTTTTGGCTCATTGTTTCTCGAAACCTATGGGAAATTTAGAACTTTTTTTTTTAAATTTGTATGAAAGTGGACAATCGAAATTCAAAATATTTCATGAACTGGTCTTCCGACCTTCCATCATCGTGACCATCAACTGCCTGGCTAAACGGTGTGAGATGGGTCATATGCGTTCTCAGGAATGTCATAGCAAACCCTGGGACGATTTTAGAGAAAATAAAAAAAATCCAAAATGGCGGAAAAAAAAATCTTCCATACAAATTTAAACCGGAAATGACGTCGAAACCATGATACTTTAGTATAAAGAGCTCGAACTAATATTGTTTGGAGGCCAAAAGGGAAAAGAACACAAAATTTTTTTTTTTCAATATGGCGGAAATTTTGGTCATGGCGGAAAAAAAAAATTCTCCGATCCGGATCAAAATCGATATCTGACGGTCCCCAAGGATGCTGATCAACATTCTAAAATCAAATTTTGACATGCGCCATTTTTCAATAGGGTTGCCATACAAAGGTGATTTTAACGAAATATGAACTTTCCTTTTTTACGCCTCCAATATGAATGTAATAGAAAAGTTGTTTCTGGGGATCGAGTAAAGATGTATAAAGGAACAAAACAGAACACAAATGAAATTGATTTTTTCAAGATGGCGGATGGAGACGTATCGACTTATAGAAAAAGTTATCCGATCCGGATGAAAATCGATATCTAAGACTCCCCCTAGATACTTAGCAAGAATATGGGGAAAAAATTTTGATTCCGCCATTTTGAAAAATTTCATTCATTTTACCGAACTTTTTTATGGATCTCCAATCCGTATGAAAATTGATATCTGAGTGTCCCCAAGGATACTGATTAACATGCTTTAGCTTCTTTTAGACATCCACCGTTTTTCAAAATGGCTGCCATACATATTTTCAAAACCACCAATGCGACGACGAGCGAAGCGAGGAGGAGCTTCGAACTACCTATTGCGACGACGAGCGAAGCGAGGAGGAGCTTCAAACTACCTACCGCGACGACGAGCGAAGCGAGGAGGAGCTTCAAACTACCTACCGCGACGACGAGCGAAGCGAGGAGGAGCTTCAAACTACCTACCGCGACGACGAGCGAAGCGAGGAGGAGCTTCAAACTACCTACCGCGACGACGAGCGTAGCGAGGAGGAGCTTCAAACTACCTATCACGACGACGAGCGAAGCGAGGAGGAGCTACAAACTACCTATTGCGATGACGAGTGAAGCGAGGAGGAGCTTCAAACTACCTATCGCGACGACGATCAAACTACCCATTGCTACGTTTACAATGTTTTACTAATGCGACGTTTTTTAATTGGCTTTAGCTAATCTAACCTAACTTCAACACCACTAACCTTTTTTTACCTAACAACTGAATATTTTCGGGAACCTTGAATAAAATAGACACTCTTTGAAGAAACATAACAAAATGGCCGCCATGCAAAATTAAAAGGCGCACACTATCGAAACTAATAGAGGCAAGCATAGCGTGTTTGGACTCATGTTACAGAGAACAACGAAGGCTTTCTTACAGTCTTAAAATAATTCAAAGATGGCGGATTCAAAATGGCGCCCGATTTTATAGTAACTCGGATTCGGCTGATATTTTATATTTGGGGGTTTTAAAGGATGCTGATTTCAAATTTTGACCTTTTACTTGACTGACAGCATTTTTCAAGATGGCCGCCATGCAAAGTCAAGCGCATTATCATTTTCTTTGAAAAATACCGCTGTTTTGTACTAATACTTGCAAAATTACAAGTTTAAACTAAAGTATAACATTTTTATAAATACAACAGCCACGAAAACGTCCTCGCGGGCCGCACGCGGCCCGCGCACGGAGCAAAATACTAGTTATAATATATAAAGTTCGTTACCCACTCACTCACTCACTCATGATTGACATTTTTGTTCCCAAACTCCTGGAAGTGGTGGAGAAAAACCGAGTATGAGGTTGTATAGAGATCGGTCACGTGACAACCAGAAAAATCTGACATCAGCAAAAAATCGTCTCCTTGATGGAACCGGTCAACGGCTCTCGGAAACTACAAGTCGGATGGGTGACCTGTTCTAACTAAAGTTGTAGTAAACCCTGGGACGCTTGGAGAGAAATAAAAAAAAATAGGGGTTGCCATACAAAAAAATAAAAATTCCATACAAAATTGAAACGCTAATAAATCGGAAACGGTAAGAGGTAGGTGGAGTGTGTTCGACCAAATGTCATAGAGGAGGATGGGCGCTTTCGGATGGTCGTCATGAAAATCCAAGATGGCGGATCCAAGATGGCGGCCATTTTGAAAGTTGGTCCGATCGGGCTGATTTTTTGCATCGGGGGGTATTTGGGGTCCCTGATTCGATATTTGAAAAAATATTTTGGATCCCGCCATTTTTAAAGATGGCTGCCATACAAATTTTTTTTTTCATTTTTGGCTCATTGTTTCTCGATACCTATGGGAAATTTTGAATTTTTTTTTATAAATTTGTATGAAAGTGGACAATCGAAATTCAAAATATTTCATGAACTGGTCTTCCGACCTTCCATCATCGTGACCATCAACTGCCTGTCTAAACGATGTGAGATGGGTCATATGCGTTCTCAGGAATGTCATAGCAAACCCTGGGACGATTTTAGAAAAAATAAAAAAAATCCAAAATGGCGGAAAAAAAAAATTTCCATACAAATTTAAACCGGAAATGACGTCCAAACCATGATACTTTAGTATAAAGAGCTCGAACTAATATTGTTTGAAGGCCAAAAGGGAAAAGAACACCAAATTTTTTTTTTTCAAAATTGCGGAAATTTTGGTCATGGCGGAAAAAAAAAATTCTCCGATCCGGATCAAAATCGATATCTGACGGTCCCCAAGGATGCTGATCAACATTCTAAAATCAAATTTTGACATGCGCCATTTTTCAATAGGGTTGCCATACAAAGGTGATTTTAACGAAATATGAACTTTCCTTTTTTACGCCTCCAATATGAATGTAATAGAAAAGTTCTTTCTGGGGATCGAGTAAAGATGTATAAAGGAACAAAACAGAACACAAATGAAATTGATTTTTTCAAGATGGCGGATGGAGACGTATCGACTTATAGAAAAAGTTATCCGATCCGGATGAAAATCGATATCTAAGACTCCCCCTAGATACTTAGCAAGAATATGGGGAAAAAATTTTGATTCCGCCATTTTGAAAAATTTCATTCATTTTACCGAACTTTTTTATGGATCTCCAATCCGTATGAAAATTGATATCTGAGTGTCCCCAAGGATACTGATTAACATGCTTTAGCTTCTTTTAGACATCCACCGTTTTTCAAAATGGCTGCCATACATATTTTCAAAACCACCAATGCGACGACGAGCGAAGCGAGGAGGAGCTTCAAACTACCTATCGCGACGACGAGCGAAGCGAGGAGGAGCTTCAAACTACCTACCGCGACGACGAGCGAAGCGAGGAGGAGCTTCAAACTACCTACCGCGACGACGAGCGAAGCGAGGAGGAGCTTCAAACTACCTACCGCGACGACGAGCGAAGCGAGGAGGAGCTTCAAACTACCTACCGCGACGACGAGCGAAGCGAGGAGGAGCTTCAAACTACCTACCGCGACGACGAGCGAAGCGAGGAGGAGCTACAAACTACCTATTGCGATGACGAGTGAAGCGAGGAGGAGCTTCAAACTACCTATCGCGACGACGATCAAACTACCCATTGCTACGTTTACAATGTTTTACTAATGCGACGTTTTTTAATTGGGAACCTTGAATAAAATAGACACTCTTTGAAGAAACATAACAAAATGGCCGCCATGCAAAATTAAAAGGCGCACACTATCGAAACTAATAGAGGCAAGCATAGCGTGTTTGGACTCATGTTACAGAGAACAACGGAGGCTTTCTTACAGTCTTAAAATAATTCAAAGATGGCGGATTCAAAATGGCGCCCGATTTTATAGTAACTCAGATTCGGCTGATATTTTATATTTGGGGGTTTTAAAGGATGCTGATTTCAAATTTTGACCTTTTACTTGACTGACAGGATTTTTCAAGATGGCCGCCATGCAAAGTCAAGCGCATTATCATTTTCTTTGAAAAATACCGCTGTTTTGTACTAATACTTGCAAAATTACAAGTTTAAACTAAAGTATAACATTTTTATAAATACAACAGCCACGAAAACGTCCTCGCGGGCCGCACGCGGCCCGCGCACGGAGCAAAATACTAGTTATTATAATATATAAAGTTCGTTACCCACTCACTCACTCACTCACTCATGATTGACATTTTTGTTCCCGAACTCCTGGAAGTGGTGGAGAAAAACCGAGTATGAGGTTGTATAGAGATCGGTCACGTGACAACCAGAAAAATCTGACATCAGCAAAAAATCGTCTCCTTGATGGAACCGGTCAACGGCTCTCGGAAACTACAAGTCGGATGGGTGACCTGTTCTAACTAAAGTTGTAGTAAACCCTGGGACGCTTGGAGAGAAATAAAAAAAAATAGGGGTTGCCATACAAAAAAATAAAAATTCCATACAAAATTGAAACGCTAATAAATCGGAAACGGTAAGAGGTAGGTGGGGTGTGTTCGACCAAATGTCATAGAGGAGGATGGGCGCTTTCGGATGGTCGTCATGAAAATCCAAGATGGCGGATCCAAGATGGCGGCCATTTTGAAAGTTGATCCGATCGGGCTGATTTTTTGCATCGGGGGGTTTTTGGGGTCCCTGATTCGATATTTGAAAAAATATTTTGGATCCCGCCATTTTTAAAGATGGCTGCCATACAAATTTTTTTTTTCATTTTTGGCTCATTGTTTCTCGATACCTATGGGAAATTTTGAACTTTTTTTTTTAAATTTGTATGAAAGTGGACAATCGAAATTCAAAACATTTGATGACCTGGTCTTCCGACCTTCCATCATCGTGACCATCAACGGCCTGGCTAAACGATATGAGATGGGTCATATGCGTTCTCAGGAATGTCATAGCAAACCCTGGGACGATTTTAGAGAAAATAAAAAAAATCCAATATGGCGGAAAAAAAAATCTTCCATACAAATTTAAACCGGAAATGACGTCGAAACCATGATACTTTAGTATAAAGAGCTCGAACTAATATTGTTTGAAGGCCAAAAGGGAAAAGAACACCAAATTTTTTTTTTCAAAATGGCGGAAATTTTGGTCATGGCGGAAAAAAAAAATTCTCCGATCCGGATCAAAATCGATATCTGACGGTCCCCAAGGATGCTGATCAACATTCTAAAATCAAATTTTGACATGCGCCATTTTTCAATAGGGTTGCCATACAAAGGTGATTTTAACGAAATATGTACTTTCCTTTTTTACGCCTCCAATATGAATGTAATAGAAAAGTTGTTACTGGGGATCGAGTAAGATGTATAAAGGAACAAAACAGAACACAAATGAAATTGATTTTTTCAAGATGGCGGATGGAGACGTATCGACTTATAGAAAAAGTTATCCGATCCGGATGAAAATCGATATCTAAGACTCCCCCTAGATACTTAGCAAGAATATGGGGAAAAAATTTTGATTCCGCCATTTTGAAAAATTTCATTCATTTTACCGAACTTTTTTATGGATCTCCAATCCGTATGAAAATTGATATCTGAGTGTCCCCAAGGATACTGATTAACATGCTTTAGCTTTTTTAGACATCCACCGTTTTTCAAAATTGCTGCCATACATATTTTCAAAACCACCAATGCGACGACGAGCAAAGCGAGGAGGAGCTTCAAACTACCTATCGCGACGACGAGCGAAGCGAGGAGGAGCTTCAAACTACCTACCGCGACGACGAGCGAAGCGAGGAGGAGCTTCAAACTACCTACCGCGACGACGAGCGAAGCGAGGAGGAGCTTCAAACTACCTACCGCGACGACGAGCGAAGCGAGGAGGAGCTTCAAACTACCTACCGCGACGACGAGCGAAGCGAGGAGGAGCTTCAAACTACCTACCGCGACGACGAGCGAAGCGAGGAGGAGCTTCAAACTACCTACCGCGACGACGAGCGAAGCGAGGAGGAGCTTCAAACTACCTACCGCGACGACGAGCGTAGCGAGGAGGAGCTTCAAACTACCTATCGCGCCGACGAGCGAAGCGAGGAGGAGCTACAAACTACCTATTGCGATGACGAGTGAAGCGAGGAGGAGCTTCAAACTACCTATTGCGACGACGATCAAACTACCCATTGCTACGTTTACAATGTTTTACTAATGCGACGTTTTTTAATTGGCTTAAGCTAATCTAACCTAACTTCAACACCACTTACCTTTTTTTACCTAACAACTGAATATTTTCGGGAACCTTGAATAAAATAGACACTCTTTGAAGAAACATAACAAAATGGCCGCCATGCAAAGTTAAAAGGCGCACACTATCGAAACTAATAGAGGCAAGCATAGCGTGTTTGGACTCATGTTACAGAGAACAACGGAGGCTTTCTTACAGTCTTAAAATAATTCAAAGATGGCGGATTCAAAATGACGCCCGATTTTATAGTAACTCGGATTCGGCTGATATTTTATATTTGGGGGTTTTAAAGGATGCTGATTTCAAATTTTGACCTTTTACTTGACTGACAGCATTTTTCAAGATGGCCGCCATGCAAAGTCAAGCGCATTATCATTTTCTTTGAAAAATACCGTCGTTTTGTACTTGTACTTGCAAAATTTAAAGTTTAGCACAAAGTATAAGACTTTTATAAATACAACAGCCACGATAACGTCCTCGCGGGCCGCACGCGGCCCGCGCACGGAGGAAAATACTAGTTATAATATATAAAGTTCGTTACCCACTCACTCACTCACTCACTCATGATTGACATTTTTGTTCCCGAACTCCTGGAAGTGGTGGAGAAAAACCGAGTATGAGGTTGTATAGAGATTGGTCACGTGACAACCAGAAAAATCTGACATCAGCAAAAAATCGTCTCCTTGATGGAACCGGTCAACGGCTCTCGGAAACTACAAGTCGGATGGGTGACCTGTTTTAACTAAAGTTGTAGTTAACCTTGGGACGCTTGGAGAGAAATAAAAAAAATGGGGGTTGCCATACAAAAAAATAAAAATTCCATACAAAATTGAAACGCTTATAAATCGGAAACGGTAAGAGGTAGGTGGGGTGTGTTCGACCAAATGTCATAGAGGAGGATGGGCGCTTTCGGATGGTCGTCATGAAAATCCAAGATGGCGGATCCAAGATGGCGGCCATTTTGAAAGTTGGTCCGATCGGGCTGATTTTTTGCATCGGGGGGTTTTTGGGGCCCCTGATTCCATATTTGAAAAAATATTTTGGATTTCGCCATTTTTAAAGATGGCTGCGATACAAATTTTTTTTTTAATTTTTGGCTCATTGTTTCTCGATACCTATGGGAAATTTTGAACTTTTTTTTTTAAATTTGTATCTAAGTTGACAATCGAAATTCAAAACATTTCACGACCTGGTCTTCCGACCTTCCATCATCGTGACCATCAACGGCCTGGCTAAACGATATGAGATGGGTCATATGCGTTCTCAGGAATGTCATAGCAAACCCTGGGACGATTTTAGAGAAAATAAAAAAAATTCAAAATGGCGGAAAAAAAAATCGCCCATACAAATTTAAACCGGAAATGACGCCGAAACCATGATACTTTAGTATAAAGAGCTCGAACTAATATTGTTTGGAGGCCGGAAGGGAAGAAATGACAATTTTTTTTTTTTCAAAATGGCGGAAATTTCGGTCTTGGCGGGAAAAAAAGTTTCTCCGATCCAGATGAAAATCGATATCTGGGGGTCCCCAAGGATGCTGATCAACATTCTAAAATAAAATTTTGACATGCGCCATTTTTTAATAGGGTTGCCATACAAAGGTGATTTTAACGAAATATGAACTTTCCTTTTTTACGCCTCCAATATGAATGTAATAGAAAAGGTGTTTCTTGGGATCGAGTATAGATGTGTAAAGGAACAAAACAGGATACTAATGAAATTGATTTTTTTCAAGATGGCGGACGGAGACGTATCAACTTAAAAAAAAAGTGATACGATCCGGATGAAAATCGATATCTAAGACTCCCCTTAGATACTCAGTAAGAATATGGGAAAAAATTTTGATTCCGCCATTTTGAAAAATTTAATTCATTTTACCGAACTTTTTTATGGATCTCCAATCCGTATGAAAATTGATATCTGAGTGTCCCCAAGGATACTGATTAACATGCTTTAGCTTCTTTTAGACATCCACCGTTTTTCAAAATGGCTGCCATACATATTTTCAAAACCACCAATGCGACGACGAGCGAAGCGAGGAGGAGCTTCAAACTACCTATCGCGACGACGAGCGAAGCGAGGAGGAGCTTCAAACTACCTACCGCGACGACGAGCGAAGCGAGGAGGAGCTTCAAACTACCTACCGCGACGACGAGCGAAGCGAGGAGGAGCTTCAAACTACCTACCGCGACGACGAGCGAAGCGAGGAGGAGCTTCAAACTACCTACCGCGACGACGAGCGAAGCGAGGAGGAGCTTCAAACTACCTACCGCGACGCCGAGCGAAGCGAGGAGGAGCTTCAAACTACCTACCGCGACGACGAGCGTAGCGAGGAGGAGCTTCAAACTACCTACCGCGACGACGAGCGAAGCGAGGAGGAGCTTCAAACTACCTACCGCGACGACGAGCGAAGCGAGGAGGAGCTTCAAACTACCTACCGCGACGACGAGCGTAGCGAGGAGGAGCTTCAAACTACCTATCGCGACGACGAGCGAAGCGAGGAGGAGCTACAAACTACCTATTGCGATGACGAGTGAAGCGAGGAGGAGCTTCAAACTACCTATCGCGACGACGATCAAACTACCCATTGCTACGTTTACAATGTTTTACTAATGCGACGTTTTTTAATTGGCTTTAGCTAATCTAACCTAACTTCAACACCACTAACCTTTTTTTACCTAACAACTGAATATTTTCGGGAACCTTGAATAAAATAGACACTCTTTGAAGAAACATAACAAAATGGAAGCCATGCAAAATTAAAAGGCGCACACTATCGAAACTAATAGAGGCAAGCATAGCGTGTTTGGACTCATGTTACAGAGAACAACGGAGGCTTTCTTACAGTCTTAAAATAATTCAAAGATGGCGGATTCAAAATGGCGCCCGATTTTATAGTAACTCGGATTCGGCTGATATTTTATATTTGGGGGTTTTAAAGGATGCTGATTTTAAATTTTGACCTTTTACTTGACTGACAGCATTTTTCAAGATGGCCGCCATGCAAAGTCAAGCGCATTATCATTTTCTTAGAAAAATACCGCTGTTTTGTACTAATTCTTGCAAAATTTAAAGTTTAGCAACAAGTATAACATTTTTATAAATACAACAGCCACGAAAACGTCCTCGCGGGCCGCACGCGGCCCGCGCACGGAGGAAAATTACTCTTATATAAAATTAAATACCCAGGAGATAGTGACTGACTGATGATGATTGACATCATTGTTCCCGGCCCTGTGAAGGTGGTCCGTCAAAAGTGAGTACGAGGCTGTATAGGGATCGGTCACGTGACCCCGGGAAAAATATGACGTTACCAGAAAGTCGTCTCCGAGATGGAACAGGTCAACGGATCTCGGAAACTATGAGTCGGATGGGTGTCCCGTCTTAACTAAAGTTGGAGTAGACCCTGGGACGTTTACAGAGAAATGAAAAAAAATGGGGTTGCCATACAAAAAAATAAAAATCCCATACAAAATGGAAACGCTTATAAATCGAAAACGGTAAGAGGTAGGTGGGGTATGCTCGACCAAATGTCATAGGGAATGACGGGGGCTGTCAGTTGGTTGTCATGAAAATCCAAGATGGCGGATTCAAAATGGCGGCCATTTTGAAAGTTGGCCCGATCGGGGTGATTTTTTGCAAAGGGGGGTTTTCAGGGCCGTAGATTCGATATTTGAAAAAATATTTTGGATTCCGCCATTTTTAAAGATGGCTGCCATACAATTTTTTTTTTCCATTTTTGACGGACTCTTTCTCGATGCCTATGGAAAATTTTGACCACTTTTATGGACATTCGTGTCAAGGTGTACCAGGTGTTTCTAGAAAAATTCACGACTTGGTCTTTCGACCTTCCGTCGTCGGGACGGTCAACGTCCTGGCTAAACGATACGAGATGGGTCATGTGCGTTTTAAGGAATGTCATAGCAAACCCTGGGACGATTTTAGAGCTGTCAAAAAAAAATCAAAATGGCGGAAAAAAAAATCCGTCATACAAATTTTAACCGCAAATGACGGCGAAACTACGTCACTTTAGTATAAAGAGCTCAAACTAATATTGTTTCGAGGCCGGCGGGAAAGATCGGCAAAAATTTTTTTTTTCAAAATGGCGGAAATTTCGGTCATTGCTGAAAAAAAAGTTTATCCGATCCGGATGAAAATCGATATCTGGGGGTCCCCGGGGATGCTGATCAACATTCTGTAATCAAATTTTGACATTTGTCATTTTTCAACGGTGCTGCCATACAAAGGTACTTTTATCGAAATACCAACTTTGCTTTTTTGCGCCTCCGTTACGAGAGCTTTAGAAATGTCGGTCCTGGGGATCCAGTATAGATGTTGTAAGGGTCAAAATGCAATAACAGCGAAATTGATATTTTTCAAGATGGCGGCTGTAGACGTACCGACTCATGGTAAAAGTTATCCGATCCGAATGAAAATCGATATCTGAAAATCCCCCGGTATACTTGGTAGGAATGTCTCAAAATTTTTTTGATACCGCCATTTTGAAAAATTGCATACATTCAATTTGACTTTTTTAGAATTTTTAATTAGCAATTATCGCTGAAACTGTGAGACTTTTGTAAGGGCGATTTGTTCTCATATTGTACGGTACTGAGAGGAGCAAACGGTGATCAAACATTTTTTTCAAAATGGCGGTCTATCAGTGCGTTCCGAAAAAAAAGGTGCTCCGATCGGAATAAAAATCGATATCTGGAGGTCCCAAAGGATGCTGATCAGCATGGGTTGGTAGAATTTGGACATCTGTCATTTTTCAATATTGCCGTCGTGCATATTGGTGTTTTCCGTTCATCACCTACACCATAAGGCCAAGATATTGACAGATGCCAATTTGACAGATGTCAGATTGACAAATTACAAATGTCAAAATTTTTGACAGGTGTCAAATGTCAATTTTTTTTTGACAGATGTCAAATGTTACATTTTTTCAACCTACAAAATGTGACGACCGGCTTAGCGAATTGTCATTGGTATAAGTGGTCGGTCACGATCAACACTTTCAACCTGCACACGGTTCTAACACCACTGTCAAAATTAGACAGATGTCAGATGTCAAATGTCAAGTTTCTGACAGATGTCAAATGTCAAGTTTTGACAGGTGTCAAATGTCAAAAATAGTTTCAAATGTCAAGTTTTTGACAGACGTCAAATTTTTGTTAGATGTCACATGTCAATTTTTTTTTCAACCTACAAAATGAGATGACGGGCTTAGCGATTTGTCGTTGTCAAGATAAGACAGATGTCAGATGTCAAATGTCAAGTTTTTGACAGATGTCAAATGTCAAATTTTTGGCAGATGTCAAATGTCAAATTTTTGACAGATGTCAAATTTTTGACACATGTCAAATGTAAATTTTTTTTCTACCTACAAAATGTGACGACGGTCTTAGCGAATTGTCGTTGGTATAAGTGGTCGGTCACGATCAACACTTGCAACTATACACTTGTACCGTATGCGGGCCGCTTGCGGGCCGCGCACGGTGCAAGTGTGCCGCTTTCATTCTTCGCACGGTTCTAACACCGCTATCAAGACTAAATGTCAAGTTTTTGACAGATGTCAAATGTCAAATTTTTGACAGATGTCAAATGTTTGACAGATGTCAAATTTTTGACACGTCAAATTTTTGACAGATGTCAAATGTCAAATTTTTTTTTTTCAACCTACAATATGTGATGACGGACTTAGCGAATTGTCATTGGTATAAGTGGTCGTTCACGATCAACACTTGCAACTGCACACTTGTACCGTGTGCGGGCCGCTAGCGGCCCGCGCACGGTGCAAGTGTGCCACTTTCAACCTGCACCCGGTTCTTAACACCGCTGTCAAGATGAGACAGATGTCAGATGTAAATGTCAAGTTTTTGAAAGATGTCAAATGTCATTTGTCAAATTTTTGACATATGTCAAATGTCAAATTTTCGACAGATGTCAAATGTCAAATTTTTTTAAACCTTCAAAATGTGATGTCGTTCGTACCGAATTGTCATTGGTAGTTGTCGGTCATGATCAACACTTGCAACTGCACACTTGTACCGTGTGCGGGCCGCTTGCGGCCCACGCACGGTGCAAGTGTGCCACTTTCATCCTGCGCACGGTGCAAATGATACTGTCAAGTCGAAGAAGATGGCCGCCATGCTAAAGTCAGTTCTATTATCATTTTCTATGAAAAATACCGCCGTTTTGTACTTGTACTTGCATAATTTTAAGTTTAGCACAAAGACTTTTATAAATACAAAACAGCCACAAAAACACCCACGCGGGCCGCTCGCGGCCCGCGCACAGAGCAAAATACTAGTCATAATATATAAAGTTCGTCACCCACTCACTCACTCACTCACTGACTGACTGACATTTTTGATCTCAGCTCCTGGAAGTGGTGGAAAAAAACCGAGTATGAGGTTGTATAGAGATGGGTCACGTGACTACCAGAAAAAGCTGACATCAGCAAAAAGTCGTCTCCTTGATGGAACTGGTCAACGGCTCTCGGAAACTATAAGTCGGATGGGTGACCTGTTCTAACTAAAGTTGTAGTAAACCTTGGGACGCTTGGAGAGAAATAAAAAAAAATGGGGGTTGCCATACAAAAAAATAAAAATTCCATACAAAATTGAAACGCTTATAAATCGGAAACGGTAAGAGGTAGGTGGAGTGTGTTCGACCAAATGTCATAGAGGAGGATGGGCGCTTTCGGATGGTCGTCATGAAAATCCAAGATGGCGGATCCAAGATGGCGGCCATTTTGAAAGTTGGTCCGATCTGGCTGATTTTTTGCATCGGGGGGTTTTTGGGGTCCCTGATTCGATATTTGAAAAAATATTTTGGATCCCGCCATTTTTAAAGATGGCTGCCATACAAATTTTTTTTTTTATTTTTGGCTCATTGTTTCTCGATACCTATGAGAAATTTTGATCCTTTTTTTATTGGCTCGTATAAAAATAGACGTTCTTAATTCAAAACATTTAATGACCTGGTCTTCCGACCTTCCATCATCGTGACCATCAACGGCCTGGCTAAACGATGTGAGATGGGTCATATGCGTTCTCAGGAATGTCATAGCAAACCCTGGGACGATTTTAGAGAAAATAAAAAAAATCCAAAATGGCGGAAAAAAAAATCTTCCATACAAATTTAAACCGGAAATGACGTCGAAACCATGATACTTTAGTACAAAGAGCTCGAACTAATATTGTTTGGAGGCCAAAAGGGAAAAGAACACCAAATTTTTTTTTCAAAATGGCGGAAATTTTGGTCATGGCGGAAAAAAAAAATATCCGATCCGGAGCAAAATCGATATCTGACGGTCCCCAAGGATGCTGATCAACATTCTAAAATCAAATTTTGACATGCGCCATTTTTCAATAGGGTTGCCATACAAAGGTGATTTTAACGAAATATGAACTTTCCTTTTTTACGCCTCCAATATGAATGTAATAGAAAAGTTGTTTCTGGGGATCGAGTAAGATGTATAAAGGAACAAAACAGAACACAAATAAAATTGATTTTTTCAAGATGGCGGAAGGAGACGTATCGACTTATAGAAAAAGTTATCCGATCCGGATGAAAATCGATATCTAAGACTCCCCCTAGATACTTAGCAAGAATATGGGGAAAAAAATTTTGATTCCGTCATTTTGAAAAATTTCATTAATTTTACCGAACTTTTTTATGGATCTCCAATCCGTATGAAAATTGATATCTGAGTGTCCCCAAGGATACTGATTAACATGCTTTAGCTTCTTTTAGACATCCACCGTTTTTCAAAATGGCTGCCATACATATTTTCAAAACCACCAATGCGACGACGAGCGAAGCGAGGAGGAGCTTCAAACTACCTATCGCGACGACGAGCGAAGCGAGGAGGAGCTTCAAATTACCTACCGCGACGACGAGCGAAGCGAGGAGGAGCTTCAAACTACCTACCGCGACGACGAGCGAAGCGAGGAGGAGCTTCCAACTACCTACCGCGACGACGAGCGAAGCGAGCAGGAGCTTCGAACTACCTACCGCGACGACGAGCGAAGCGAGGAGGAGCTTCGAACTACCTACCGCGACGACGAGCGAAGCGAGGAGGAGCTTCAAACTACCTACCGCGACGACGAGCGAAGCGAGGAGGAGCTTCAAACTACCTACCGCGACGACGAGCGTAGCGAGGAGGAGCTTCAAACTACCTATCGCGACGACGAGCGAAGCGAGGAGGAGCTACAAACTACCTATTGCGATGACGAGTGAAGCGAGGAGGAGCTTCAAACTACCTATCGCGACGACGATCAAACTACCCATTGCTACGTTTACAATGTTTTACTAATGCGACGTTTTTTAATTGGCTTTAGCTAATCTAACCTAACTTCAACACCACTAACCTTTTTTTACCTAACAACTGAATATTTTCGGGAACCTTGAATAAAATAGACACTCTTTGAAGAAACATAACAAAATGGCCGCCATGCAAAATTAAAAGGCGCACACTATCGAAACTAATAGAGGCAAGCATAGCGTGTTTGGACTCATGTTACAGAGAACAACGGAGGCTTTCTTACAGTCTTAAAATAATTCAAAGATGGCGGATTCAAAATGGCGCCCGATTTTATAGTAACTCGGATTCGGCTGATATTTTATATTTGGGGGTTTTAAAGGATGCTGATTTCAAATTTTGACCTTTTACTTGACTGACAGCATTTTCCAAGATGGCCGCCATGCAAAGTCAAGCGCATTATCATTTTCTTTGAAAAATACCGTCGATTTGTACTTGTACTTGCAAAATTTAAAGTTTAGCACAAAGTATAAGACTTTTATAAATACAACAGCCACGATAACGTCCTCGCGGGCCGCACGCGGCCCGCGCACAGAGCAAAATACTAGTCTTAACAGATATATAAAGCTAAAAAACGGTGACAGATCATGTTGACATGAATGTTTAGATAAGAAGGAGCCATCGGATGACCTTACAATCTATGAGAGATTTGTGCGGAAAAATCCCGAGGCAAAGAATTAAATATGTCAGCATCAGAAAGTGGTACCAGGAAGAAGTTCCAGATGGGATCTCGGAAACGATAAGAGATAAAAATAAACTAATAGAACAAAAATGTAGTAAACCTTGGGACTATTCTAAATAAACAATAAAAAAAGGTACCTTTCATACAAAAAAACATATTTTTCATACAAAAACCGAAAAATACTTACTCAGAAAGTCATATATTCCTGTCCTGTCATCCAGTAAGAAACTTTATCTCCTCTCAAATAAGGTCGTTAATCGTATGAAATAAGATGGCCGCATACGGCTAACTTCTGTTCGGTGCTGGTAAATAATAATGTGGTCTATGGTGGATGGAGTGCGACCACTTGGGCAGATTTCTGCCATTTGGGCAGATTTCAAATTTACACTGTAATGATAAATAGTGTAAACGTATTAAAAAATGTGTCTAAATACTTAATAAGATATTTTATGGAAAAAATGATGATCCGCCATTTTGAAAAATGTTATTCATACAACTGAACCGTTATTACGCTGAAACCATTACATAATAATAATTCCTTGATTGAATCTTAGGTCATGATGTTTTTCCTGAATCTTGAATTAATAATGTGTATGGTATTAGTATGTAGTATTATGTATAACTGTAGTTATGTATTATTTTTAGTAGGTAAGAGTATAAATTTTTGTTTTATATTTACGCAATCATGCACTTTTTTATTTCATTGTTGTTCTTGGATGTAATTTGTAACTGTTGCAACACCACCCGTAATTTTTGTTTTAATTCCTGTCCATACAAAAGTAGCCTGGAAGAAATCGCTTAATGCGATAAGGCCGCCGTTCTACCATTCTTTTATAAATTTGTATCTGTGTGCATTCTTGTTTATTGGTGTTCAATAAAGTATTATTGTATTGTATTGTATTGTAATAAAATACCTGTTCTTGAAAAACTTCATGTCATAAAAAGTTTGGCAGATTTAGGCTAATTTGTGGCCTATATTTAAGGTTAGGATTGAGGAGTTTTTGCGGGAACGTGAAAAAGTTCACGTCGTTGCATTGTATTATTTCTCAAAACTTGTGCTTTTTCCAGTGTTAATGTTTAAAATTGGTGGCGTTTTACGCATTAAGTGCTGAATTACGAGCATGAGTGTGGTCAAGTGATATAATGTGATTTTTTGTGTTGCTTCCAAAATTCCATAGAAGCTTCTTGTAAAGTTGCCACCACTTTACTTTGACTGGACTATGACCCGACTTAGACTGGACTATGACTAAGACTAAGACTTGACTACGTAAAATATTCTAAAACTCGATGAAAATATACAATACTTGACACTGGCTAAATACACTATGTGTGGAGCCAACATATAAAAAAAAAAAAATAGTTAGGGCAGAATCTGTAGTTTATAGATATAGTAATACAGATTTGTTTTGTTTTGTTACATTTGTGCTTTTCTTTTATTAATTTAAATTATCCATACAGTTTTTAGTATTTAATCCTCTAAGCCTGTCGGAGAAGCATTGTGAATAAAAGCTTAGTAAATTAGTAAGCGATGGAATGTACTTCCATGAAAGTACTATCATTATCAATGTGGAATTTATGACAATAAAAAGGAGCACCACAAACATTGAGATTGGGTGTGTGGTTCCGGTTGTGTGAGAATAGGCCAGCCCATCTCTTCCCATGGGTATCATTTGCATGTAACACGTAAGTCTTTTAAATGACCTACTATTTGAAAATCACCAACTAAGACATAGGTACTACTTTAACTAACATATTGTGAGAAACCGGAGTTACTATAGATACATTTTTTATTATTTAATCTTCTAAGCCTATGGGAAAACTGTGGATAATAGCTTAATAGAGATTTAGAGTGGGTATTTTCACCAATAGTTGAGGTAACCAATGGAAATGGTCAAAATTTGTTAGAGCTATTAACTGTTGGTTACCTTAGTAAGCTAAAAGTAGCCCAGCAAGCAGAACTAAAATGACCAGTTTAGTACTTAGGTTAGAATTGGCAGGTTGAAATAGCAACGGGCAGGTCATATTGCTTGTACAAATGAAAACTAACGGGGAAGATTATTTTTTATATAAACAAGTTACATACTTGTTTGGAAATAAACATCAAACTTGCAAATGGTATCATGGTATTTTACATAATATATGAATATTCAAAGGCCATTACAATGTTGTCACCAAATTATATTACACAAGAAAGAGATCAAGTTAGGTGGACCGACCGGCGACCTGGTCAGAACCGTGGGGAGCTGATGGATGCAAGAGGCAAGCAGCCGCTCAAAGTGGCGCTCTTTGGGGGAGACCTATATTAAGCAGTGGACGTCTTCAGGCTGATGATGATGATGACACAAGAGAAACCAATCCCAAGATTTAATCCATAAAGCATACATTCTAACAAATACTTACTTCTATTTATTTTCAGGACCTAAAAAAGAGAGATATGGCTAAGCTCAGTGTAGTGTGTGCTACATGTTGAGCTGATGGATGCAGAAAGCAAGCAGCCTCTTAAAGTGGCGCACTCACGGGAGGCCTGGACGTCTTCAGACTTATGATGAGACAAATGCAGTTATTATTCGAAGAAAGCGTACAAAATCAATTTAGTTATATAGGTATAAGAAAGTAGTCTGGAAGAGACCGCTTTAGTTTCCCTCAAAGTTGAGTTGAATGTTTTGGAATACGGGGGTCAGTTTCAAGCTTGTGTGTATATTGATTATTTTTTTTATAAGTGTGGTGTTTCAATAAAGTGTTTTATCTATCTGTAAAATTATGAGGTGCTACCTACGTCATGTAAAGATAAGTTGCTCTTTTTTGTAAACTGTATCTTACCTAAATAAAGAAATGTATCTATGAGTTTTTTTTGTGTCCCAGTATAAGGTAATGGTGGTGGATCATCAACTGTTATATTATTCAAATTTAAAATCATTAGGGCAGGATTTATATATCTAGCTACCTAGAACTTTATTCATTTTGGTGGATTTTTCATACTATTATCTGAACCTGACTGAAAAAAATAGAGGATTTTTTTTATATCTTATATAGATAGGTAGGTACCTATAACTATTCCCACCATCAATGATACCTACCCAATTCATCAGTTCTGCAGCTATTTATTCTATCAGTTATCTGCTTCCCATACCACAGTGACACTTTTTAAGAAATTCTTTATTCTAATTGCTAAATATAACAATTTATTTGTCATCATAGGTGCCTACTTTACAAGCAATTCTTAAAAAAAAGGATATATAAAAGTGTTACACACAGTAATGTCAATTATTGTAATAAATCTACCTATTAACTCAATTCTATGGCCGGGGTTTACATCAGCAAGAATCTTTTGCAAGTAGTGTCTCAACTGTAGGTAGTTTACATTGATTAACACTTGCAAGCTACAGTCTGATATATTGTGTTTAGATTCTTCTTGCAGGTGGAAACTCACCCTATGTAGGTAAACTTAACGAAAAAGTATTCTTGTCTTCTCATTCTCGAGGTAATGGTTGTTATTGTATGCAATTCAGTAGATAGGTAGGTATTTAAGGTATTCTTGTCTTACCTTTTACCCCTACCAAATGTATAAGAGCTAACTTTGTTTCAGAAACAGTGTAACCAGTAGTTTTTGTACATAGTATAGTTTCTATTATTGTAGTAGTTTGAGGAATAAATATAAAAAATATAAGAGTTATATTGACATTTAATAAATAGAATACCATTTTTGCTAAGGTTGTATTTGGAACATCTGTGAATAAGTGAATTCTTCTGTGGTAGAAATAATTTTATTAATTGTTAATCCTGTTGCAGCTAAACTCTTTTGTGTTCACATCGGCGCAACAGCAAACAATGGAGAGCTGCAAATAGTCACATAAGTACACTTCACATAGTTTCAATATTGGTAGGTATATAGGATATAATTAGCTATGTTAAAAAGAATCTGTTGACTTGATGTGTATAAGTGACCTATTCAATGAGAATAAGTTTTTTTAGGTCATGGCTGATTTCTGAAAGGGTAATTTTTTATTTATAGGTAGGTACTAAATATTGAATAGGTATTTGAAGTAAACCTCTTAGGAATTGGATAATAACTGTGTAATAATGGTTTGTTTGTATGAGTCCAACTTTTATTATTGTATAATATAACTTTTATCAAATCTTCACATGTATCCAACTTTTTAATGCATGGTTCTTCTGAGTCAGTAAATTTTATACCATCATATTGTTTGTCCTGGTGCTGAATTCTCCACTACAAACTCCAATCAGACTTTTACAGTCATGGCCATAACAGAAATGAACATACAGCATAAATGAAGTCTTCCTCATCTATAAAAAAATAGGTCTTAATATACTTGACACAGATGACAAGACTGAAGGGATCTAGCCATGAATCAGGACTATTTTACATCTTTCTACTATATATTTTGTTGTCACATAAAATTATAGCACATCAAACCAAGACTTTTAATATAGGTATTCAAACATAATAGCAGCTACATAGGTGAGGTGTGAATGCTGCGTTTTATATTATCTACTAAATCACTTAAACATCCACAGCTTCCTTATCTCACTGCTGGGTATTTAAATCTCTTGCACTTATGATAAATAAGATTGTACTCAAACATAAACAAGAAAGAAAACAAAGATAATATCATGGAGCTAATAAAAAAAGAGGAGGGAATTCCGTCTGATCCAAAACTGAAGCACCCATAGGAAGCCGGAACGCTTTGTACGTACGAGCGGGGCACGCACACACTCACATCATATGCAGCCGGTCGCCATACTTTCATCTGACACATCACCCCCGTATTACGAGTCACGCTAAAATCGCTCATAACGCTCCCAGCGCTCACGTTGATTTTTCAGCGTTCCGATTAAGATATTGCGCTCAATGACTTTGACCGCTGTTAATGACTCGGGACGACCAATCACGGACGGCGATATCGCAAGATGGCGTCGGTCATGACGTTTGCAAGAGATTTCATTGTCGCGCTCACGGCAATTCGGTACGCGTTTTTAGCGCGATAATGTCGATATTATCGATTTTAGCGTGAATCGGAATAGGGCCATGTAATATGTCCGCCATTTTGGGCTTCAGTTCTATGTCAATCAAAACTCAATCCTTCCTTTTTTTATTTCATCCATGGATAATATAATCACTTCGAAGATTTTGACATTTTTGACAATAGGTGTCTTTACTTTCAAACACAGAGGCGTTTTATTTAAGAAAAAGGTTCCGCCACAGATTAGAGAAAAAAAAATCTAACAGGTTCCGCTCATTTTTTTTTCTTATATTTTGACTCCACACATAGTGTATTTAGCCAGTGTCAAGTATTGTAATTTTTCATCATGTTAATTGAATAGTCAAGTCTTAGTCATAGTCCAGTCTAAGTCAGGTAAGTGGTGGCAACTTTACTAGAAGCTTCTATGGAATTTTGGAAGCAACACGAAAAATCACGTTTCATCACTTGCCCACACTCATGCTCGTAATTCAGCGCTTAATGCGTAAAACGCCACGAATTTTAAACATTAACACTGGAAAAAGCACAAGATTTGAGAAATAATACAATGCAACGACGTGAACTTTTCCGCGTTCCCGCAAAAACTGCAATATTTATTTTCCTGTCTGTCTGCCGTCAAGCGTTAGCGTATAATAGTCTGTGGCTCCTCTATCCACAGAGTAAGTATAGTAGATTTATTTTCTCTAATCTGTGCCTCTATCTTAGTTTGTGGTACTTTTTTCTTTAGGCCAAATTTAAGTAAAGAGTATATAGTTTACTAACTTCAACTCTTAGTTAAAAGCAAAGAGTATCAATTCGTTTTAGAAAAAGGTGGAGTGGAGTCTTTTTGTTTTCGACGCTGTTTAGCATTTTCTGCAAGTTTCAATGCCAATATCGAGCGGAGAAAATGACAGCTGATAACGGCATATTGTGCTGTCAAAGTCATTTGTTATCTGACAAATTATTTTGATATGAAATAATTGTATAAATGTATTTTTTTTAAGACTTTTGACTTTTGACTCATCGACTAAACGCTACTTAACCGGTAGGTATCAAGTTAGGTACTTTTTAGGGTTCCGTACCCAAAGGGTAAAGCGGCAAAAATAACGATCTAATATTGTTTGGAGGCCGGAAGGGAAGATATCACAATTTTCTTTTTCAAAATCGAGGAAATTTTGGTCATGGCGGAAAAAAAAATCTCCGATCCGAATGAAAATTGATATCTGGGGGTCCTCAAGAATGTTGATCAACATTCTAAAATCAAATTTTGACATGCGCCATTTTTCAATAGGGTTTCCATACAAAGGTACTTTTATCAAAATATAAACTTTCCTTTATTACCCTCCTAATACGAATGTTATAGAAAAGCTGTTTCTGGGGATCGAGTAGAGATGTAGTAATGGACAAAACGAAATATTAATGACATCGATTATTTCAAGATGGCAGATATAAGCATATCGACATAGAGAAAAAGTGATTCGATCCGGATGAAAATTTATATCTGAGAATCCCCCTAGATACTCAGTAATAATATTGGAAAAAAATTTTGATCCCGCCATTTTGAAAAGATTCATACATACAACTGAACTTTTTTATGGATCTCCAATCCGTATGAAAATTGATATCTGAGTGTCCCCAAGGATACTGATTAACATGCTATGTCTTCTTTTAGACATCCACCGTTTTTCAAAATGGCTGCCTTACATACTGGCAAAGCCACCAACGCGAAGACGAGCGAAGCGGGAAGGAGCTTCAAACTACCTATCGCGACGACGAGCGGAGCGAGGAGGAGCTTCAAACTACCTACAACGACGACGAGCCAAGCGAGGAGGAGCTTCAAACTACCTACCGCGACGACGAGCGAAGCGAGGAGGAGCTTTAAACTACCCATCGCGACGACGAGCGAAGCGAGGAGGAGCTTCAAACTACCTACCGCGACGACGAGCGAAGCGAGGAGGAGCTTCAAACTACCTAGCGCGACGACGAGCGAAGCGAGGAGGAGCTTCAAACTACCTACCGCGACGACGAGCGAAGCGAGGAGGAGCTTCAAACTACCTACCGCGACGACGAGCGAAGCGAGGAGGAGCTTTAAACTACCCATCGCGACGACGAGCGAAGCGAGGAGGAGCTTCAAACTACCTAGCGCGACGACGAGCGAAGCGAGGAGGAGCTTCAAACTACATACCGCGACGACGAGCGAAGCGAGGCGGAGTTTCAAACTACCTCTTTGGAGAAATAAAACAAAATGGCCGCCATTCAAAATTAAAAGGCGCAACGGAGGCTTTCTAACAGTCTTAACATAATTCAAAGTTGGCGGATTCAAAATGGCGCCCGATTTTATAAGTAACTCAGATTCGGCTGATATTTTATATTTGGGAGTTTTAAAGGACGCTGATTTCAAATTTTGACCTTTTACTCGACTGACAGCATTTTTCAAGATGGCCGCCATGCAAAGTCAAGCGCATTATCATTTTCTTTGAAAAATACCGCTGTTTTGTACTTTTTCTTGCAAAATTTAAAGTTTAGCACCAAGTATAACATTTTTATAAATACAACAGCCACGAAAACGTCCTCGCGGGCCGCACGCGGCCCGCGCACGGAGCAAAATACTAGTTATAATATATAAAGTTCGTTACCCACTCACTCACTCACTCACTCATGATTGACATTTTTGTTCCCGAACTCCTGGAAGTGGTGGAGAAAAACCGAGTATGAGGTTGTATAGAGATTGATCACGTGACAAACAGAAAAATCTGACATCAGCAAAAAATTGTCTCCTTGATGGAACCGGTCAACGGTTCTCGGAAACTACAAGTCGGATGGGTGACCTGTTTTAACTAAAGTTGTAGTAAACCTTGGGACGCTTGGAGAGAAATAAAAAAAAATGGGGGTTGCCATACAAAAAAATAAAAATTCCATACAAAATTGAAACGCTTATAAATCGGAAACGGTAAGAGGTAGGTGGGGTGTGTTCGACCAAATGTCATAGAGGAGGATAAGCGCTTTCGGATGGTCGTCATGAAAATCCAAGATGGCGGATCCAAGATGGCGGCCATTTTGAAAGTTGGTCCGATCCGGCTGATTTTTTGCATCGGGGGGTTTTTGGGGTCCCTGATTCGATATTTGAAAAAATATTTTGGATTCCGCCATTTTTAAAGATGGCTGCCATACAAATTTTTTTTTTCATTTTTGGCTCATTGTTTCTCGATACCTATGGGAAATTTTGAACTTTTTTTTTTAAATTTGTATGCAAATGGACAATCGAAATTCAAAACATTTCATGACCTGGTCTTTTGACCTTCCATCATCGTGACCACCAACGGCCTGGCTAAACGATATGAGATGGGCCATATGCGTTCTCAGGAATGTCATAGCAAACCCTGGGACGATTTTAGAGAAAATAAAAAAAATTCAAAATGGCGGAAAAAAAAATCGCCCATACAAATTTAAACCGGAAATGACGCCGAAACCATGATACTTTAGTATAAAGAGCTCGAACTAATATTGTTTGTAGGCCGGAAGGAAAGATATAGCAAAAAAGTTTTTTTCAAAATGGCGGAAATTTCGGTCATGGCGGAAAAAAAAGTTTCTCCGATCCGAATGAAAATCGATATCTGAGGGTCCCCAAGGATGCTGAACAACATTCTAAAATCAAATTTTGACATGCGCCATTTTTCAATAGGGTTGCCATACAAAGGTGATTTTATCGAAATATGAACTTTCCTTTTTTACGCCTCCAATATGAATGTCATAAAAAAGTTGTTTCTAGGGATAGAGTAACGATGTACAAAGGAACAAAACAGTATACTAATGAAATTGTTTTTTTTGAAGATGGCGGATGTAGACGTATTGACTTACAGAAAAAGTTATCCGATCCGGATGAAAATCGATATCTAAGACTCCCCTTAGATACTCAGTAAGAATATGGGAAAAAATTTTGATTCCGCCATTTTGAAAAATTTCATACATTTTACTGAACTTTTTTATGGATCTCCAATCCGTATGAAAATTGATATCTGAGTGTCCCTAAGGATACTGATTAACATGCTTTAGCTTCTTTTAGACATCCACCGTTTTTCAAAATGGCTGCCATACATACTGACAAAACCACCAAAGCGACGACGAGCGAAGCGAGGAGGAGCTTCAAACTACCTACCGCGACGACGAGCGAAGCGAGGAGGAGCTTCAAACTACCTATCGCGACGACGAGCGAAGCGAGGAGGAGCTTCAAACTACCTACCGCGACGACGAGCGAAGCGAGGAGGAGCTTCAAACTACCCATCGCTACATTTACAATGTTTTACTAATGCGACCTTTTTAATTGATTTTAGCTTATCTAACTAACCTGTCTTACCTAAGATCTAAATATTTTCAGGATCCTTGATTCAAATTGACATATAATTGATAAACAAAACAAAATGACCGCCATACAAAATTAAAACACGCACACAATCGGAACTTATAGAAGCCGACAAGGCGTGTTTGGACTCATAACAAAGGAACAACGGAGGCTTTCTCATAGACTTAAAATAATTCCAAGATGGCAGATTCAAAATGGCGTCCGATTTTATAGTAACTCAGATCCTGATATTTTATATTTGGGGATTTTAAAAGAGGCTGATTTCAAATTTTGACCTTTTACATGACTGACAGCATTTTTCCAGATGGCCGCCATGCAAAAGCCAGATCAATTATCATTTTCTTTGAAAAATACCGCTGTTTTGTACTAATTCTTGCAAAATTACAAGTTTAAACTAAAGTATAACATTTTTATAAATACAACAGCCACGAAAACGTCCTCGCGGGCCGCACGCGGCCCGCGCACGGAGGAAAATACTAGTTTATTTATATTACTTAACTTCGTATATAATTCTTAAAATCAATTATTAGGTACTTTTTAACAACTAACGAGTTCTACCAGTTCTTTTTGACATCACTGTTTGTCTTAAAGACCGTATTAGGTATAAGTAAGTATATATTTTTTTTAATTAAGTTCGGTACAAAACCTAAGAGCTTTCAATACTTAAATTGTATGCTACTTTATTTTTCAAATTATAATGTACATATACGTAACTTAATTAATAAGTATACAATAACATGATAACTATAAAAAATCAAGTCACTCTAGTTAACTTTTCACGGCTATGGCCTTCCGGTCGACAGCTGAGTTATCGTGAGATTCTGAATCGGCCTGCTGTGTGCAGGTGTGCAGGTGTGCAGGCAATACATCAAATCAATTTTTAACCTTTAGCTACTAGAGTCCGAACTAAACGTTTAGGCGGCTGTGAAGTGCGCTGGCAAGCCCCGCACACAGCTTACCTCTTCCTGAGCACATTAAACGAGCAAAATAGACGATCGGGACCAACCACCGACCAAAGTCACATTTGTCTCACCTTGGTCGGGTTGGTGTAAAATCGGACCAAGGTGAGACAAATGTGATCTTGGTCGGTGGTTGGTCCCGATCGTCTATTTTGCTTTTAAATTTTACTCCTGCTCAGCGTTTCGCCAAGTAACATATTCAGTAATCTGTGGTTTCGCGTGACGTCACAGCCGCTATTGAGTTGGGCGCAGACTCTATCGAACTTATTTTTTCCAACTGTGACCCAAGTGGACGAACATTTTGTTGATGCATCCTCGTATTTCACGGAACCATTAAACTGTGAGTCGGTAATTTGTGTACATTAGGCGGTCATTACCAGATAATATCGCGTTCGGCGGAGGCTTTACGCGTCGTCGGTTACCAGTCTGTCTTTATTTTGTTGATGGCTAACTATTGAGTAATTCATGGAGTAAACTAATAAATTTCTTGTAATATAATTTCATTGTTATTATTGAGGATGAGCAGGTCCAGTGAATGAGCAAACAGAAAAACTTAAGAAATAACCACGTAAAATTGATTACATTAAAAAAGCCAAAATATAGACAAACGCGCATAACATCCTCGAAATATAACTTTCGAGAGTAGTAGAAACATTGATAGAAAACAAAATTCCAAATCATAATATCAAAAACACTTAAAAAATAAGTGAAAAAGAAAACTAATTATAAAAAAGGTTTGATGAGCGGCAACAGTTATTTTCGGGGTTCTTTTGTATTCGGACATTAAAGTGGTTACCAATTTCTAAAATAATATTTTACTGAACCCATAAAAAAATGTATTATGACTGTGTTTAGTTAAAATGTTTATTGTTGAGTAGGCTACAGCAGTCATTGTCTTTATTTTTTTTTACAATTAATAGGCATAGCATTTGACCACTGTCTCACCTGATAGTAAGTGATGACGCAGTTTACGGTGGTGCATGCTTGCCTAGAAGATAACTGTTCACTCTTGATTTGCACACCCAGGTTATAATAGTAAGCTGGGAACAAGGACGACGGCAAGGTATTCCACTCATTTACTGTTCGCACTATCAAGTTTGATGCGAAACGATTTGCAGGCTGTAGGAATACTAACAACAAAGACTTTTAAAATTAGATATGTACCGTAGTAGAGATTAGATAGATAGATAGATTAGGTACGTTCTTACGAATCGAACGCTTACCATCTGATACTGCACAGCTTATTTCCATATTATCTGGGCCGTTAGCTTCCTGAATTTGCCAGTAACATTTTCAAAATATACGTACCTAACTACCTACCTGCTGCTATAAATTATGAAACCGAGTATCATAAAAACATCCATAATAGAATTGTCTACTATTATTGTAATATCTAAAAGTAGCTCGTCTAATTTAAATATTAAACGTGTTATTATTTATGCCTAAATGTCATGTGTACAGTTTGTCATCTATATGCAATTCAAATGCATTAACATTAAGTCTGCATGCTTTAAATTCGTAAGTAATTATAACAATTAATATTTTTAAAGTATTCCCATTGAAATTCACCATTTATGATCTATTAGAATGTTTTAACTATGTTTTATCACCGATTAGGACAGATAAAAATGTGGTTACTTTTTATTCTTGTAAGTACATATAGGTACAATGAATTAGTTTTTTAATTACTCAAAAGCTTTCAACGTAGCTTGACACTAACACGACTGCTAAACTGTAGTTAAAATAGTAAAAATAGGTTATTTTTATTAGTTCTACTGCAAATAAATACTATTACTTATTTAACCAGATCGTCGGTCCACCAGTCCTACGCTGCGTCTTCCGGTTCGTGATCGCCACTCGAGAACTTTCCTTCCCCATCGGTTGTCAGTTCTACGAGCGATGTGGCCTGCCCATTGCCATTTCAACTTGCTAATCCTAAGAGCTACATCGGTCACTTTAGTTCTCCTGCGGATCTCCTCATTTCGGATCTTATCTCGCAGGGAAACACCGAGCATTGCCCTCTCCATAGCTCGTTGCGCGACTTTGAGCTTTTTGTTCAGCAGTGGACGTCTTCAGGCTGACAATAATGATGATGATGATGATGACTTATTTAAGCTTATTGCAAGTAAGTGCTTAATAATTACATTATGCGTAAAATATAATATTTATTGTTTTCAACATGTTTCATTTTTGTATAAAATTGATTAGCAACTAGAATAAAAATACGGCGACAATTATATTGTTATATACTTTTCATTAAGTTTTACTGGTATTCCTTTGTCTGAAACTCCTTGGATTAATGTTGACTTTGACAATGAAAATTGCAATCAATAAATAATGCAACATAATTGTATATTAACTATGCTAATATAAGCAGTTATAGGCAACCTGAAGCTTTTTAATAGAAAACATAAAGATATTATACACGTAAGCTTAATTATTCCACTGGTTCACATTAAAGCATTCAAGTGTGTTATTATGTATGTAGATGAAATAATTTGGATACAAGAATATATTAATAGTCTGCTGATATCATTATTATACAACTGTGACATTTAGAAAATATCACAAACATAAACAAATCAAACTTCAAAGCTACCATCAAACTCTGGTGTTGGGAGTGTGGCACTAATTACCTACTACGTACTTATGCCTACTGTCGTAAGTAAGTTACCCTACAGCAGTACCTCTGTAAGGTAACTCCCTGAGCAGAGTGTGATTCAAACTCAATGGCGGCTGTGTACACTTGAAGAGTGTGAAGTGCGCTGCACTTTTTTCCCCTAAACTTTTAAATAAGCAATATTTGGGCTAGTGTGACCTCTATACGATAATAAACATTTTCTAGTATTTTGTTTACTGTTAAAACTACTGCAGCGGTGTATGCTTTTTATGACAAATCACTCGTTCTTACCTACAACGGAAAAGGAAAACATTGTAAAGAAACCGACACGTCAAAAATCACAAGATACGTAGACATCCATCATACACCAACTCGCACTTGGCCAGCGTGGTGGATAACGGCCTTTACTCTCTACTAGTGAGAAAAGGGCCGTGTCCCAGCTCTGATGATGTCTACGAATGATAAATAGACTTCAAGCCTTCAATACATACAATGTTACAATGAGACTTATGGAACGTATTGTCTGACATAAATTATTCGTCACGGACAACGCGTCTGTGTTCATTTAGTACCTACATTTAGTTGTTCAGAGAAAGCTTTATTATTACTTGTAATTTACGTTATGCAATTTTCGTAATGTTTAGACATGAGATTATTCATATTTGCATTCGGCATGTGTAAAGATCTTGAAGATGCCAATCAGATTAATAGATGATCTTAATTGCCTTGTGGTTCTTCGTAGATATGACCTTTGAATGGCTCAACCTTGTGTTAGCAAAGATCTATCTCTTATCTAAATTATAGGAGATTCGGTTTTTTTGTAAATATTTATTTTTTTATTTAAAACCTAATCAGTACAATCCGTATTTATAAGTAAATCTTAATTATTAAATAATTTAAGATTAAAGTGATACGTCAAGAAATACTAGAGAATTCATCTACGCTCTACTTAGAAAGAGCGCTACAATAACTTTATCAAATACACTTAACATAGAAACAATGATACACATTTTTTGCAAACGATGTCGACGTTCCCGCATATAGGTACTATCAATATAGTTTTCTCTTTCCCACGTGCTCAATTAACTTCATCATTTCCAAGCATAATAACACACGTGTCTGACAAAACCATTGTCATGAACGTTATTTAAAAAAAATACAGGTTACAACTAAAGCATGGTAGGTAGAAAAGCACACGCACCCCTCAAGTCCACGGCTCGGCGATCCAAAGTAACAATTAAATTGTCAAAGCACTTGTATTATAATCGATCACGAGTCACTGCGCGACGCTAGCTGTGCTAGCTACGGATGTGTCTTCCCCGACGCGCGAGCATCAACTGTTTCTTACCGCGCGTTCCACCAACGCTCGCCTGATAACCGATAGCTACCATGGATAAGCTCACTTTTAACCAGCTATTACAAAAAATTGCGAGACAATAAACGCTTTTTCGATTAATTCCAAACTTACGTCATCAGACAGCTTTTTGTGGTACCTCAAAAAAATTGCTCGCATGTCTAATTTTAAAAGAGATTGTTACTCAAGAAATGTAATTCGTAGACATAACTGACGATCATAGCCGTATTATCGTATCGTAAAATATTATTTTATGCAGATTCTTTCAACTTTATAATTTTTATCTAAAATTACTAGATTATTTTATAGCCACTATCCAAAATTATAAAACAAGCAAATCTTGTGTGGCAAGGTAGTATCATAAAAAGCTGACGATCAATAAATCGTTTTATTTTATGTCAAAAATATAACGTGGCTAATATTACTATTAGTTAATATCTGTAGTGAAATGGCGCTTGGAAGCTAGAAAAGCAACCGGCCTAATCACTGCCTTGGCAAACCTTGACTGAAATGTATGTTATCAAAATAATCACAATATTGCCAATTTTATTTGATCGATTGTATCAGAGTTGATTGCTTAATATTTTACGCTAATCGTCAACCTTTTTACGATAATAGCTTCCACCCTCACGTCATTACGTTAGTGATCTTTGCTATGCCATGCTATGCAATTAACACACTACTTACAAACTTACATACTCTATTTTAATTGTTGATGTAATTGATGACTCTTTATGTTAGAGTCATCAATCATCATATCGAAATTTTGTTGAAAATACTCTATTAAATACAAGTACTTATTGTCATAAATAGTTTATAAATAGTTATATTAGTTTCACCCTGCGGTTTCACCTGCGTGATTGACGACCTATCTCGCAGGAAAATAAAAATCTACAACAAACATTAAAATCCGTTGCGCCGTTGCTTGTTGCACCGAGTGCTACGTACATGTACCCCAACTTTGGCATATATTATTAGGATATTGATTCCCGTTTCAAACAATGGACAAATCTTACAAATACATTCAAAAAGCTAACAATAAAAATATGATCAACGAAACATATAAGCATTGTATAAAATGATCACGTTAACTTCTCTAAAATAAGAATGAGAAGATATTACCAACAAATGGCTTGCAAGTCATAATTTGTTACTGTCTCTGCACCTAACATCTAGACCACAGAATATTAATGCATAGTAACTACTTGCGTATGTACAGGTAAGGCTTAATAAAGGCTTTGTACTGAGTTAGTGATGGACAAAGTACAGCCCAATTCTATATCGGCCTAGGGCAGATTCTGGATGTAGCAGATGAAGTGCAGTGAACAACATTGAGTTAGTCTTCTACTAGGTGGTAGGACTTTTCTGCAAAGTTCGTCTAGATAGATACCACCGCTCTGCCAGTTATTCTGCCTCCAAGTAGTAGAGTGCAAGTACTGTGTTCCGGTTTGAAGGGCATTGTAGCTAGTGAAGTTACTGGGCAAATGAGACTATGACCTGATTACTCAATGTTGTAATCTGATTACTAGACTGTGTGATGTCTCAGGATGACGTGCGCAGTGCAGTGTCACGCGAAACTTTATTATTTTAAAGTTCCGACTGACACTGCAACTGTTATGGGCGGTCATGTCGCTTAACATCAGGTGAACGACAAGCTCGTCACGTCATTCATTCTCATTAAAAAAAAGTCGTTTATGCTGATTGAAAGATTTGATGGTATAGGTATATGTGAATGGTGTCTTCTTGTTATATCGTAAGGGTGCATTTGGAAATCAACCCCCAAAGCGGTGTGAAAGGGAGTTGTAAAGGCCTAGGCTTCTTCTTGTTTTTTTTTTTAAATTCCACTGAGATCGTTCTTCCTTCTCAACTAGCATCATAATATTATTACGTCCATAATGATTAATTTATTACAAATAGATTCAAGAACTTGGATACAATAGCCTTAATTCAATAGGGTGTCACTCAAACTTGAGCGTGAAACCAGTTCACAACTTAGTTGAATGGATATACATGCCCTTAATTATGTACCTAATTACTTTTCAATGATCTCATAAACCCTATATTTGAAACTAAAATCTCACTCATTTCTTATTATTCTCACCATTAATTTTACGCAGTTCCTTCAAATCTTCAATCAATTGAATCAATCAATTACACATCTATACTTTGTTCCAATCTATTTCATCTACGATTTGGAGTTCTTTTTTTATCGTCTTGCGTGACACTGCACTGCGCATCATATACTAAAACATTGGCACAGTCTAGTTAATAAGACTGCTAGACCGTGGGATCAAGTGACAATTAAGGCTCATGTTATGCACAGTGAGTAATTTCATTAACAACAGTACTCTTCGAACTGGCACACAGTGCTTGCACACTACAGCTTGAAGTGCTTTGTGGCACAATACGTTTACTTAGACTTAGACGAGCTTTTGCAGACACATCCTAAGATGAAAAAGAAACGTATTAAGAAGTGAATCTTGTCATCAGAGGACCATTAATCAAAGTACGTAATTGCTATTAGTAAATTAATCATTACTTTAGCGTTTAGATAAAATGATTGTGGGACGTCATACTGTAACTATTCAGCGAGCGTTTATATTCCATTATTCGTTTTTTGTAATATTTAATGGCATTCTTTACTATTTTAGACACGAACCTGAATTCTTAGCCACGAGAAAAATGACACGCAAGTAACCTCAAAGTCAAACCTCAAAAAAAGATCATTATTTATAAATTTATGCAAATCAATAAATATTGAATGATAACAAAGTAGAACATCGGCCTTAATAAACGCGTAGTAGCTTTGGATTAGTTACTCTAATCTCTAACATTTGTCTTTTTTGTCATTCAAATATCGACTAGATTGAAAAAAACAAAAGGTGGTTTAACTAATTCAAAGCTACTCCACGTTTATTAGTCCATTGAAAAGTTACATTTGGGGTTGCGTTTCTTAGAAGACGCAATTTTATTTTTTTGTTGTGTAGGGGGGTAAGTGTAAAGCTAAAATCAAGTTTGTGGGGTGGCCACCCTTGTCCCACGGCCACCATTTTGAAAATAGTGGTTGAAACGGTTTTTATGATATATCTCTTACACTATTTATCAGATAAAAAAAAATAATTAACATTTTTTGTTGCAAATTAAATTTTCTATAACTTTGGTTCAGTAACTTTTTGTCGAAGAACTATAAATAAAAAAGTTATGAGTGAAAATGTTCAGAACTTTGAAAAAAAAAGTTATATTTATATAGCTGAGAATATTGTGTTGAAATTGTCATTCAACTTATATCTAACATATTAAAAAAATAAAATTGCGGGTTCTAAAAAACGCAAGGTAAGGCCTAAAAAATGTAACATTTCAATGGACTATATTAATAAGACCGGAATTGGATAAGGCATGACGGAACGCCACTTTTATAATCAGTACATCCACTTGAACGGTCACTTCTTTTAGTTGTTTCTTTATTGTTATTGTTTTGTTGTTTATAATTTTTTGATCCTTTTCATTTTTAAATAGATGTTTACGGAAATGAAACAAAGTTGCACTGATTAACGTATTATTGTAGACTTAATTCGCTAAAGTGGATTAAATACTGCGTGTACTGGTTTTAAAATACAGCCCGTTTTGTTGTTAAGTAGGTACTAGGTACCTAGTTGTTGAGTGAAAGACGTAATGTCAATTCAGTATGCGGAAAACAATTACAACAAGGCTCTATGTCATCGGTGATTTATTCAGCATTTACATGGCATTTAGATACGGATTGAATTCCTTGAAATTTGATACAGCAATGGCAGTTGAGGAAACGGCAGGGGAGGTTGGCACTAAAAGTATCAAGATATCAGGACTATACTTTTTATAAGAATCCCTGACCAACTTGTTCCCTTACCATCATCATCAACCTAATCATTAAGACTATTTCCAATGATCCCAAACACGATACCTGTGCTTTAATGTTTTAACTGTTTTATGGTGTGATTTGTATTTTAATTTAATCAAAAATCTTTCTAGGACAACGCTATTACTTATTCCTAATCACAGAGTAAATCAAACACTTAGAAGATGATAAAATTAATAATTATCAGTTAATGAAGCCTCTTGCAAGTTAATTAGAACTAAGCACGAAACCAATCATGCATGGATCTGCGTGATACCACCACACGATTATAACAGTTTATAGACTTGCAGTAAAAATAAGTCTTCAGCTTGTTAACATATTAATATATTAATTAAACATTCACAAAGATTTTGGTCTGACTTTTAGTATATTTTCAGAAGTATTTCGGTCATTATTTTTACGTGGAATAATTTTACAACACTCATCTTCTTCACATGACTCCTCCATATTTGTTGCCACCTTTTTCGATCTTGTGCTTTGGCCATCCAGTCATGACCTAAGTGCCCTCTTATATCGTGCACACATTGTTTCAGTAGCGGCTTAGTGGTCTGATGTTCACCCACGATCTTAACTCGTGTTCAACGTTTTCGCTCCATACGTACTTTGTGGCTAGCCCAACTCCACTTCCATCCCACATTAACATAAACTATGTCTCTCCCATTTTACGTCTTATCTATTCATTCCTCTTACAGTAGCGCAAGATAATTCGAAGCCTAGAGACCTATGTTAATAAGGCGAATTCTGTGTTCCAACCATAGCTCTTTCCATCACTGTTTGATTGACTCTAAGCTTTTCAGCTGAACGTTCAGTAAGGACATAGTCTCAGTACCATTTGTAAGTACGGGCATGATGCACTCTTCAAACACGTATAGGTCTAAGTATACTGGAAATGTCAAGAAGCGAATATAATCAGTATCTGTCTGCACTTCAGGATCTACTTTGATGCTCTTAAGAGTGTAAATTTAATCCCCACAAGACTATCTTTGTATATATGATAAGTCAAAACCCAAGATCCTGCATTTCGTAATGCATAATTTTTATTCCTAAAATTGATGTCATCAAGGCCCAAATTACCTTGACTAAATGATCTTCTAATACTCTACTAGGAAAAAGGAAACGATAATATTGATGGTGATACATTTTACTTTATCGTTTAGGATGAAGTTTTGAATACATAATGTGCAGCACTTCACGGTGGACACTTGGGCCATGAATGTCACGATTCATAATAAAATGAAGCATCTGCAAAGGCGATTTCTTTAGCTGTATTGTAGGCAGGGTTATAGGGGTACAACATTATGCCGTAGTCAGTAGTACCCCATTGACTTGTACCATTGATTTGATCGTACAAGGACGTACAAGTGACCCAACTTTATTATCATTATACTATCAATGGTATTAGTGAAGGGACACTAATTTAGTGGTACTATAGAGATGTAAATAGTTAATATAGTGTAGTAGTAATAAATATATGTTCATATTTGATGCGTTACCGTAACAGCTACGTACCGTTCGTCCGACTGTGATGATGTTTGGCCAACTGATTGCTAAATGAGATGTTTTATTTAAAAAAAAACTAGTTCCGCTTCTGTTACTAGATGGCGTAGTAAAGACGTATTCAAACATGATCGTAATTTCAAACCACAGAATACAAGGAAATGTCAAATTCATTTGAGTGGATCACAGAGTACATTGTCGATTTGTCGATAGAAAGACATTAGAGCATAAATGCCTTCCATAAGATAAAAATAAGATAATAAACTCGAAACATAATTATTGTAAATTATAATATTCTTCTTCTTCTTCAATTAGTGGCTTTTAAAAAAATTATAATCATATTATATTATAATGACAGATGATGACAATGACAGAACGTAAAACCCCCATTTTAGCGCCATCTATCGGGTTTTTATAAAACAGTATACAGTTTACAGTTTATAGTAATACAGTTTTTTTTATTTAATAAAATGGCTCATTGCAATGCGCGTTTCCATTCGAAGCCAGGGCAGTTGCTCTGTGGGTCTGTAATCTTAATTCAAACTTTTCCAGCCTTTTTGATCTGAAAAGAATACTCTTCACTTTTATTTATTTATTTTGGGAACAATAACCAGATTTCTAATCTAGTAGAAGTTACCATGCATTGCAAGTTATTGTGTAGTATATTATTATAGTAGTTTAATAGCAGCTAATAGACCAATAAAAACAGGTATTCAACTGTATCGCATTTCCGTTTCTTATCTCACATCTGCTTGTTGCATTTGCTATTAGCGTGCGTATTGTTGCAACCAATGCGTTTTCATAATGACTTACATATTCAAAATAACTAATATGTGTAAATGTTTTCGAACTAATGTCTGTATATCAAAATAAACCCTGTCTTATTTTCTTCCTTATACTAGGCAGTGTCTTGTAGTTTCATTCACACTTTACCCTTTCCCGTTTTGTTTTCCGCACCTACTTATACTCTGAATTTCCTGGAATGCATATACCGTTTTGGTTGAAGTAGTTGAAGTAAAACACAGAGAACCTCTTCAATTCAATCCTTGTATATTCCTTCTTCTATAAATATTCAGTACACACTCAGTACACAATAAACGAACAGAAGCAATAATACGTCTTGACGCTTCGG
This sequence comes from Ennomos erosarius, assembly GCA_963580505.1. NCBI lineage: Eukaryota > Metazoa > Arthropoda > Insecta > Lepidoptera > Geometridae > Ennomos > Ennomos erosarius. The sequence continues at coordinate 5,262,397 of OY756983.1, read as the reverse complement.
CTGCTTAACCAGAATTGACTGCTTTTTGGACCTTGTCGTCCCTCCAAAACTTCCCTCCTAAACCTCAATATTATTTTACCGGAACTACCAAGGTAGCCATCGTAATTGGCTGATGGTTCAGCGGACGCTCCTTCCGCCAGTGTGGCCAACCAAAATGGTATTTTTAAACAGTCTACCAACCTCTTAATATTAAATAGTGAGAATAAATTATAAAATTCACGACATAGTTCAAAAATATTTTAAGAGGTATCTAGAATAAGTAAACTAGTAAAGTGTCTTAGTAAAATACGTACTTTTTAAATTCATAAAAAAGCATTGAAAAAACTATATTTTTGTCATTATTCATTTATCACAGGAAGTTTTCCTCTGATACGAACGAACCACGTTTTCAAACATATTGTTACTTTATACTGATATAGAGACTTTTTCCTTGATTATACAAGGAAAAAGTGTATGTATAATAAAAAATAAAATGAGTTCCTAGAAATAGAATTATGCATATTAAAATTTATGGTTAAGTTAAACTGTTTGTTTGGTTTTTGTCTAACTTGTATAAGATTATTAAAAACAGAAATGAAAAACTTGAAAGTTCATATTCATATTCATTTATTACTGTTTCCACAAATTTTACTTTGAATTGATTTCTGTATAGTTATTTAGTTAAATCTTTCCTATTATAGATTTTTATAGGCCTTTATCTACATATACTTACATAGTTTGATTTAGGTATGGTATAGGTTTAGATTTTTTGTATTTATAATAATAATAATAATAATAAATATGTGTGGACATTTCACACAGCGCCATCTAGCCCCAAACTAAGCATAGCTTGTACTATGGGAACCAGATAACTGATATAATACTTAGATACTTTTTTGTTTGTAAATACATACATAGAATACAATATAACACCCAGACGCAGAACAAACATCTATGTTCATCACACAAATGTTTGTCCTGGGTAGGAATCGAACCCACAGCCCTCAGTTCAGAAGGCAGGGACACTACCAACTGAGCTATCGGGCTTGTCTTATGTATGTTGTATGATGTAATATTGATATAAACAAACCTTGACTTAAAATAACTATCATAAGATAAAAATAAATTATGAGTAACATAAACGTGTATTATGCATACAACTTAATTAGTTTTTTATTATATGCGAAGAGCTCGCACTATAAGGTTAGCCATTGGCCACAGCCAGACACGTCAAATGATGTATTCTGACCTTGTAGTTATTTAAATTATCACGTTTATTCTGATATCTATAATTAATTCCATTAATATTTGTAAAATATGTACCCCTGAGGGAGAATATAATAGTGGTAATATATACCTACTTGAGCTGTGATACACTAACACTTAATGATAAAATTAGCATTAAAGCCGATTCCTTAGACCTATCAGCACAGAAGCCTATAAGGACCTCTAAAGAAGATAATATTCAAACCTTCATCTATAAAGGCTTCATAAAATGCGTACAACCCTTTTTACTTGCAATTTACACATTATGCCGCAAAAATAAAAAAAAGGACAAAAAGACAAATGAAGCAAGAGATGTTAAAAATAAAGCTATAATTATAACGCCAGGCTCATAATATAAATAGATGACACACGATATTGCTGTATTTTGTGACTCGTGAACATGCTGGTTTCTCACGGTGTTTTCCTTCACTGCTTGTAAGAGTGAAAGCAAAATCCATAGTGAATAGTCATTGATGCAGATCCAAACGGGATTTGGCTGTTGAATCACACTTGCTCTACCTTTGTTAACTAATAAGTGGCTTTATCAATTGACGGCATGTCTATTACATTAGAATGTAGATCCATTCTGTCTTCCTTATCCCATATAACACGCGGGGAGCTGACGGACGCAGGAGGCAAGCAGCCACTCAAAGTGGAGCTCTGTGGCCTATGTTCAGCAGTGGACGTCTTCAGGCTGATAATGATGATGATGTTCCCATAATGAGTTTACGGTCTTAGTTTTATTTTAGAACAATATCTAATCTTTAATTAAACTGGGTTCCCAACGCGTAAACTAAGAAATCACTTTCATCCACAGCCAAAGTCGTAGAGATTTAACAAAACGTACAAAATGCGTAACTATCAAATAATTGCGCATTGGTTTACTCGTAAATCAGAAAATAATAATAAGGTGCTGTTATGAGGTAAGTTAAGTTATGGGTACGTAAAATCATACATAATATCACTTGCATGTGCAAGCCGGTGTTCCGAGCTGCGTTTACACTTTTAACAAATTTTGTTGACTCTGCAAAAAGCAGATCTTGATTTCAATGAAATCTATATTACTGGTTTGTTTTGATTATACCGATTAAACATTGTATTTCCTACTAAAATTTTATAGACTCATAAAATCATTTTTTTTTATGTAAATGTATGATGTTAACTACGTTACCACACACACCTACTTATTTGTCTATGTATGGGTAACTATCCTATTCGAATGGATAAGGCAGCCGAAGGGGTTGCGCGGGGGTGGGAGGATAAAAACCTGCTGTGACATCGCCTGCCGCCATTACACTACATCGCGCTACAGCAAACGAAATATTTTGAAGCCTAGCAAGCTTTCGGCGGAAACAGATGACGAACGTGTTATTGCCATGCTTTCCTTGTGTATCCATTGCATTTAGCATTCATGTACTCAATTTATGCTAATAAATTCAATTTCATCGTGTGTTTTGTAATAGGATCATTTGTATTTCTTGTAAACATAATTCTACACAGAAAATTCAAGCTCAAATTCAAGGCACTGAATAGATAAATAATTATATTACTGCGCATGTAAGTAGATAAAATCAAAAAGGAAGCCAAAATACGTCTTCGTACAAGTGTTTTATCTTTCCTTTTATTACATCTAGGACCACTTCTTCTCAAAAACAAGTCACAGACATTACTACATATTGTATACGCCACTAGGTAATATTTCGTAACATACTAAATGACTAGGTAGCTAATTAGTGGTACAAAATACTAGTTTACCTAATTATGTATGGGGTATCTAATGAAATAAACACTGTCAAAGAGAACTACTGATTTTAATTCCAATCAAGTATTAACCAACGTAATACTTACTGTGTTTCTAAACTAAGTTAGTAAAGTCATTGACTAATAAACAAATAGACTGCACATATGCGGCTATAGCTGGAAACAAGTTGCTTTGATGGCCATACTTTCTTCCCAATTATGTCTCGCAACGCATAATTTTGAATAAGGAAATACTATGTATAATCGACTAATAATTACAGTAGTGTGTTCACCAACCAATCACAGTAGCGCATAAATTCCTTCACCCGTCTTCAAGGTTATTAAATAAAAATAATAATTAGTAAATATTAAGGTATAATCTTATATTCTTACTATAAAACCAGAGAACATGGGATATCTTATTATATATTGCATTATAATTACTATTAATACCTAGGAACATAATATTCAACATTCGACGAAACATGACAGTTATTATCTTTTTACACCACACAACATTTCAAAAACATGAACACGTTGTCTTTTGATCTCAAACTTCGTGAATAAATTGTAATGTTTCAATCACCTATCTCATCAATTTATCAAAGTGCCCGATCTTAAGCACTGCATGTGCATTACTCAATCAAAGTAAGACATGCTTCAAACTAGGAAGTACGGGCCATCACAGTTTTGTTCGAAAAAGCCACGATAAAAAATAACCAACACGACTTGTTTACATCATATTTTCTAAATAAATTATATTCAACAACAAATAAGATGCTATAATAATAGTTTAGATCTGGAATTCTGAACACAATAGAGCATTGGTCTGTTATACTAGGCTTTTTATAGGAGTGTAAGCTTTATTCAACGGGCCCGATAGCTCAGTTGGTATTATCCCTGCCTTCTGAACTGAGGGCTGTGGGTTCGATTCCTACCCAGGACAAATATTTGTGTTATGAACCTTGATGTTTGTTCTGCGTCTGGGTATTATATTGTATTCTATGTATGTATTTACAAACAAAAAAGTATATAAGTATTGTATCAGTCATCTGGTTCCCATAGTACAAGCTATGCTTAGTTTGGGGCTAGATGGCGCTGTGTGAATTGTCCACACATATTTATTATTATTATTTATTATCATCCAGAATAAAACACATTATATTGATATTCATGTTAACATTCAGTTTATTCTGTTTCCGCATGTGCAGCTGATATTAACATTGAGCTTCCTGAATCTTGATCATTACTTCTGCTTTGCTTCATATTTGTGATAAATCTATAATATCGACTTGTAATAAATACCTTACTATAGTGAGCAAGGAAAACATCTACGGCATTTCTACAGCGCTCTTTAGCTAATTAGCTAGGTATAACATCACAATATTACAAAGCCAACTTAAAACGTCTCCCAAAAATTTGTGTCTCTATCGTTTTAGTACCAAGCTAATACCAATCAAAATCCATCAAAAGTGTCCAAATGCTTCCCTATCAGCGATAAAAAATTAAATATTCGTCTACCCGTTTAAAGCATACTTAATACACTTACATTAAATGCATATTTACCATTTACAGAAAAACAAAATGATACCTACTGTTTTAAACACAGCACGTCAGTTGTCAGTGTACCAAGTTTTTTTCTCCGTAGATACAGGTGCCAAGGCTACTTCAAAACAACTTTATAAAAAGTATCCTTCGACTTGCATACAACCTCTACATTTATGCACCTCTGTATTTTAAAGCATGACTTACAGACAGGCCTCCTCAAGTGCTCTCAATTAGGTGCGTACGTAATTTGTGTCTGTCCGCCTGCCACCGTGATGTGCCATTTCAAATAAGGCTGTGGTCCTACTGCAAGCGAGACACATTGCATGGCTTTTTTCATGATTATGATATGATGATGTCAGGGTTTAGCTACCTAGTGAGGTTCATTCGTCATAGGTTTTTTTATACTTCACTCTAAATAAGAAACACTATCGAAAAAAATCGTGCTACGAGGATAAAATAAGGATAAATAAAAAATCAATTGGAGGAAATTTGAATGAGCCTTTTATTACATGCCCTTAAACTCCACCAATAGAAAAACGTCAATACCAATCACAAAACCAAAGCAAACAGTTTCTTGGTTCATAGTTTCTTTAATGCATTTACGTTTCATGTCAATTATAAATTATTTTAATATTAAGTTACAAATAAATATAATATTCTAAAGCCGCTTTCAGTAGCACCTCACTCTTATTTTGTCATTACTTGGCCCACGCTAACCTTCGTAAAACATGTCATTTCATCCAAATAGCTTAGGAAATGAATATTTAAAACACATTAACAAAGTCCCTCCAGATTGATTTACGACGAAGAATCAAGAATATTAAAATTTATGATGTCATAATTTGTAAATAACGTCAATTATCCTATCTGTAATCTTAAGGGCAAGGAATTCTTGTTTTTTGTATAATATGAGCAGCATACCTAAGTATTAGTAGAAACTATTTATGGGGCCAATAACTTATTTATTGGATAATCTAATAAACAAATTAATTTAATTTCTATGTACCTAGTTGTGCAAGGTCTCAGTAACAAATATTAATAGTGTTTAATCTTCCTATTCGTACTTCCAAGTTCAAAGTTCCAAGATTTAATTGTTTTATTATGACTTATAAACTTTTTGTACCTACGTCATAAAATAATAATCAATTTTATTATATTTATGTCCATACAATTATTTTAAAAATTAATCATCCTACTTGTACTTCATTTGAAAACAAGTACTAAAATTGAAATATTATGACATAGTTTTATCCAGGATTGTAGGAAGATGACCTAATATCAATTTCGACTTCTTATAATATGGCTTCTCTGGGGTTCTGCGGGTGTGTAGTGTATTAAAACGCCTATCCTACATAGTTTAGCCGACGCAGCATTAACTTAGTAAAAAGTTAGAGTAGTCATCATGTAGAAGCCGTACAGTACACTTGTGTTACCACCAACTACCCAGAACCTGCAATCTTCACATGGCGAACCTAACTCCTTCACAACTACAGTAAACCGGGACTACGCGATGCATGACATCAATGATGTTATCTAGTATTTACAAAAGCCACAGCACCGGCTTAATACCTAAATTATGACCTAATCCTTCCTAAATGTCAGACAGTCTTCTCTGTACAGCGTATGCCATTGATATTGTCAATTTGTCATGAGAAGAACGCGCGCTAAGCAGTTTTTAACTCCTGCTTATGCCAAAGTAGGTACTTACCTACTAAGGGAACTGTACACAAGACAATAATGAATGACATTTTTTAAAACCCTAACACTGACAAGTGCGCGATATTAAAGGGATAATGTCACAGTTTTAACATTTAAATCTTCGATACACAAACAGGTTTAGTCGTGCTTTTGAGACTCGCTTCCTAGTTTACGTTTGTTGACTTCTCGTCATGTATAATGTACCATAAAAGGCAGAGACTAGGATAAGATCACACTGAACATAAAGTAGAAAATGTATCCACCACAAACAGAGAATCAAAAGCATGCAATGGCATTGCAAATTAACTGGACAGTGCTGCCAGTTATTTTGGGTATAGGACCCCACTAGTACACCACCACTGGCACCCCACTGCCACTGGCTAGTGCGTCGTATGTGGAGCATTTGGACGGTCTATATATAAATCTATTAGCTCAGCGTGGTTAGTGTAGAGTCCAGTTGTTTTTTGTAATAGGTAGAGTAGCATATACTAGGTGTTGGCATTATTGTAGTAGTCAATATGAAGAATATAGTTACAACTACACTCAATATTCTTACTAACAAAACTCCATCGCAAATGATCTGAAATATTTTATTAGATAGAAATAGCTACGAAAACCATTTTTGATCACTATACCAGCTTTGCAAGGCTTTTATCGTTTGTTTTTTAAAAGTTATAAGCCGTAACTATATCTGGGAGTTTTGGCGAAAACGCTGAAATGTTCACGTCGCTCGTTGCATTGTATTATTTATCAAAACTTTTGCTTTTTCCAGTGTTAATGTTTAAAATTGGTAGCGTTTTACGCATTAAGTGCTGAATTACGAGCATAAGTGAGGGCAAGTCATATAATTTGGTGAAACGTGATTTTTCGTGTTGCTTCCAAAACTCCATAGAAGCTTCTAGTAAAGTTGCCACCACTTTGCTGGAGCATGACTTAGACTGGACTATGACTACCTGACTTAGACTGAACTATGACTATGACTAGGACATGACTTTACGTGAAATATATTATAACACGATGAAAATAATAATACTTGACACTGGCTAAATACACTAAGTGTGGAGCCAAAATATAAGAAAAAAAAAACTATATCTGGATAAACGAGATTTTAATGCGGATAAAAATTAGTATGCCTACTTACTAAATCGAACCTTGTCCTTGGTCAATGGTTATGCCAGTGGTAAGTATTAGATATTTAGGACTAAGTATGTAAATAAATAAACTCAAAGCCAAGCTCCTAAATTACATATCTGCAAAGTCTATCTCTACAATATTTATTTAGATTAGATGATATTTGTAAGTTTTTATATCGCCCATCAATGCTGCAGCATGGTGGACCTCTGAACGTTGCATAATTAATCATTCAATCATCGAAATAATCATTTAGTAAGAAAACTCGTTACTTATGCATACTCCTTTATAATTAAATAACCAGTTTGCTGCATCGATGAACTATAATCGAGACTGGAGGAACGTGCGCAAGTTTCAAGGTGAACGTTGAATCGTAAATCACGGCCTGGAAGGGAATCTCACTCACGGAAGATCACTCAATAAACATTTCACTATTACTCTCATAAACCAAAAATTATTGATGATCTTAAAATGACCTGTCTCCTTATGCTGACGACTATACAGCCACACGTGAAAGCGAGACAAAGTTTTACGGGAAAAACATGAAGAAAGTGTTATACTTATTTCTATTAGTGTAAAGGTATTACAGTTAATCCAACAGGGTTACCCTCCTAATTCATAAAAAGTTAATAAGCCACAGGATGTCTTAGTAGGGGAATGACCATTTCAATCTTTGGAAGGTACCGAAATTTAAAGAACATTTCTAAATTATCCTAAATGCTTATTATAAATATATCAGATTCATAAGTTATTATAACTAAATACAAAATACAATTAATAAAAACTATGTAGGTACTTATCTAAAACTAAAACTATCTAAACTTATAAAATACACCATTAAATTTTAATAGAACACACTTATAAATAAAAAACCGCGTTTAAGTCGCTGTCTGCGGGTAAGGTGCCCAGTAAGTTATTATTAAAAATGAAATATAATTAATCATTATAATTTACGATATCGACGTATGAAGCCTAATTTTAAGACTTTCTAAAAAAGACTTTAAAATAATTATTGTTTAACCGTTTTAAATTATTTTATTCCTGGCTTTTATATTGGGTGGCCAAAATCTTTTTTTCTATTTTGATTGTTACCTGTTATTGTACTGACATAAAATAGAGTGCATCTTTACTTGGGCAGTGCCATCGTATGATAACGGTAGTTAAATATTACTACATGTAGCAATGCCCTTAGTTATATAGGTACAGAGTGTACCTAATATTTATTTATTAGGTCAGTGTGGCTAACGGGTAATATATCTAAGGTAGAAGAAGCAATTAGTAGCATTTATTAGTAGTTCTAGTCGGTAAGGTAATAATGATAAAACATGGTGAATTATTTTTGGTTGGTATGGCGTGCTATACAATATATATGGTACCTATAAGTAACATTAAGAGCGTAAGGAAAGCTCAAGCTGCACTATTGTTTTTAACTCTTAACTTGTCAGATATTCTGGATTAAAACTTTTAAAATTTGTCATTTTGCCTCTACAATTATTTTCTAAGAACGCCTTTGTATATTGTAGCTTATAGAACGAATTAATCAAGAATTGTGAAAGCTTCAGTTATCTAGTGTTAGGTTGCATATAAGTCAAAGGATTAATAGCAGTGCCTTTCCTTTGTACTTGACACGGTGTAGGTAGTTAAAACAATTTGCTGTTTGCATAAATTTGCCTGCAAATTGACGTGTGTGCTAGATTTCTTTAATGACAGTTGTTAGTAACACTTAACTGGACAACTTAGGTTATTTTAGCAATATTGTACCACAAGTGCGGGGTTTCTAGGAATGTAACACCTATTAGCTAGGTGATATCCCTGGTATTGATTCCAAATTTGAAAAATGACTATAGTATACCTACGTAGTTCTTGTCATTTACTGTCTCTATTACTGTCTCTATTTTTCACGCAGCAAATTGTGTCTATTGCACTGAAGCGATCATCTTATTCCTAAGTAGGTAAAACGAAAATATATAGTTGACCTTTAATTTTCACTAAAAATTGTTAATAGGGGAGTCGTTTAAATTATAAAGTTATACTTACATTAATTTTTGTTTACAAACATAATGTCATAACCATAAAGGCTTTTACTGTTTACATTATCACCCCGTCGTCGCCGCCCAAGACACGTCTTGAGCAACCCGGAAGATCCTATAGCTGCCGTTATTTCGGCTGCGCTAGGATCACCGGACCAGTCGAGCCCTTCTGGCTCAGGTACCGATTTTGGCACCGGTATAGGATACCAGCGTATATAACACGATTAGACACCGACCCCGCCGGCGAGGTCGACGTACCCCCCGTAGGTTAGCTAGAATGGTCACGACTTTCCATGGGGTCCACTCCTCCAGCGGACGTAGCCTTCTCGATCCTCTTATCCCGGCAAAACCCCAAGCCGAGGCTCGCACCCCAGGGGTGCCCTTGAGCTAGTTGCCCCCCACTTTTATCGGCTGGGTGCCTTAAGCGCCTGCCCTCCCGACCGGTGACGCTGTAAAGGTCCTAGCACAAATATTTACGCGCGCGTAAGTGTAACGTTAACGTAAGCCAGTTGTATGGCATTTGATATGCCTCCCTATTGCGATTGAGCTAGCAGCGCTGCTGACGCGCGTCTGCCGCTCAACTGCTGTCAGAATTGTATGAACTTTGACAGCAGTTGAGCGGCAGATGCAATCGTAATAGGGGGTTTTACGTTAACGTTACACTTACGCGCGCGTAAATATTTGTGCTAAGCCTACGGTAGAGACTAACAGCATTAGCCCGTTCAAACAAAAAAAAACTGTTTACATTATAAAAATTGATTGTGTAGTCATCGCTCCGTACTCATAATGAGCGAAACATTTTGCCGCCCGCCTACAGCGCTAGTCAATCATCTTGACACCTACCGAATATACACCCAGTCTAATTTGACCTTTATCTTTACTAACGTGTCACTCATAAATATTATGGTCTTCGTAGGACTATCGAATATCAAGCAAAACTGGTGTCACAGGCAAATATGTATATACCAAAGGTATTCATAAATTATGTCAAGTATGCCATTTACCCATATAATGATATAATTATATTACACATACTTACTTACTATATGCACTGAACCTCATTACATTCACAAAATGTAAGCCGTTTGGTGCCGTATCTGGCACCGTACCGACGTTCGCGCGGTTATACTTATGTTTATCTGTGTGAAGAGCTCACAGAAAACTATTTTGAATGACAATTTGTGCGGTGCAATCGTGCCACAACACATCGGAAAAGCAGAATACGAGTTTTGATGTGACTTTCCAATTGTAATGAAGAATTTATTATATTCTTATATTCAATCATTGTTTTTATTTTATAGGTACAGTATAGAGTCGATTTTAAATCGTAGAGCAAATTTTACGCAGTTGGTACCTAATCATATTTGTGTTGTGGATTTATGGCACATAACGATGTCATTATTATGAACGCTTGCAGATTTGTTAAATTAATGATAACTGTATTTATTTAAATATATTATTTATTATTTATGCGATTAATAATAATTAATAATACTGTTAGAATATTCTCATGAGTAGGCAAACGTTGACTTTTTATTAATTAGAACCACTTACACCTTACATTACTCCCACTAGGTGGACCGACGACCTGGTGAAAACCGCGGGGAGCCGATGGATGCAGGAGGCGAGCAGCCGCTCAAAGTGGCGCTCTCTGGGGGAGGCCTATGTTCAACAGTGGACATCTATGGGCTGATGATGATGATGGTGATGACACCTTACATAACTATTTAGGTTATAACTACATTTATAATATCGTTAGGTAATGTGTAAGATACATACTATTAGACATAGGTAAGTGTAACATTGTCAAAGTGATAAATGATAGATATTGCGTTCTCTTAAAAAAATAAAAACGTGAGAACTCGTACAAGTTAATTTGGTAAAATGTTAAAGCATTTAGATGTGTTAAGATTATCTAGTTTGATTACACAAGAAAAAAATTGGCTGGCATGTTACAATATACTAAATTTATCAGAATATCACGGTTAACAAACAGTTGTTGATCAACATTGTACCACGGTCAATTTAATAAATTAACGGATTACTTGCGACAGGTTATGGCGACTGTATAAATAAACAATGCGTGAGAGATCTTAAACGGCATAGCTAAAATTGATTACCTATTTCTTCTATTATGCAATATTTTTGTTAACCATGTAATGTAATCATTGCTGAGGCAATAATGGTTCTCCGTGGCGGCCACGAACCGGAAGACGCAACGTATGGCGCCCACTAGGTGGACAGATGGCATTTAGAACAGCGGGGAGACAATAGCTGCAGGAGGCAAGCAGCCACTCAAAGTGGCGCTCAGAAGCCTTTGTTCAGACGTGGAAGTCTTCAGGTTGATCATGATACCTCCCGCTTAAGACACTTATTTAGGATTCCGTATAACAGAAGAATAGGCCTGAACATGAAAACATGACTCTCCTATAATAGAATTAAATCTAAATGTACCTATCTACATTATTTCATACTTACCCTTTCTAATTTGTGTTTTCATATCTCGTATCTTCTGTGAAAAATTACGTGTGTCAATGCTTATCTATAGGTACTTTGAAATTTAATCCTAAGGTCATGATGACACATAAAAGAAGAGATACACCATTCCATCAGTATAAAGGTGAACCGGAACCTATTAATCAGTAAGAAGAACGAGCCTATTATTTGCATATCAAATACAATACAATGGTTAATACATGTGTTCCCAATCATCTTGACATGCAAAATATATGCCTATATCAGATCCAATACAGAGTGTCGTAATATCACCAAACGTAGAAAAGCCACGGCCAAATGTCATCAAGATAGCTTTCAATGCATTATTTCATTACAATGTGTTCAATAGTAGGTAGTCTTATCGAATATCGGATGTGATCTCTGATGCACAATTATTTTCGATTGATTCATTGCGTGTGTCGATTGACTTGAACTGTACCCCTAGTACGAGTTATCCAATATGTGAATACGCGCGAATCCATTTAAAATTTGTACTGCCATTTTTAGTTCATCAACGTGTCCGGTAGGGGCGCTACAGAGAAATGTATGGGAGAAAAGGGAGAAAACGTAAACGAATCAAGTTTTAGTAAACTAACGAAACTCGTACTAGGGGCACTTAATTATCAAAAGAATGAAAGCCCCAGAACTAACAAGCCATCAACAGCATCAACTCCTCTTACTTATCCTGTGTTCCAGTCACAATACTACCTTGACATTCAATTTAGGATTCAAATTTGATCCCAAAGCCACGCCTCATAACTTTTACAAGAAGCTTATGAAGTTGGGTAGTTCCTGAACAAGTGTACTATACTCTGTTGTCTAATTCGATTTTTATTGTATGTTAATACGACAAACCGCATCGCCTCCCATTCAATGTCTTGAATATTTGAGGACAGGATTCTGACAATGACTACCGCCCACTGGCATTCGTTAGCGTTTGATAAAGTAGCAGTCAATGGAGATGTCATTACGCACGTAACTGCTATTTAAATGTGCCCTTTAAAGGATAACGTCATTGAAATAAGCATATTTGATCATAGATAAAATGCAAATAACATCACAGTACACTTAGAACATGGACTTCAATTTTGGCAAGCTTGTATTCAGTTGTAAGTTGTAGGTACATGCAATATAAGTTACTCGTCACAAGTTACGAAGCTTTTGGGCAGCCTAAAATGTTCTGCTGCTAAGCAAACCAATCCCCAACGCAAGATGAAGGACGCGTTTCTCTAAATTTTAATCACAAAAATTAGACATTTATTATGAGTTGAGTGACATATATGAACGTCTATAATTTTAATTGGGATTAGGTGGGAGGTCAAAATAATATTTTTTGATATTGGTTGCAAAAATATTAGGTGCCAACCATTAGGTGGGATCCTTTGGGACCTACCCTTATGATAAGTCACCGTTGCCTTAAGGGTCATTAAAATTACTGCAACAACACAAGTGCATCCATTCATATGACTGTTAACTTTTTTAAGAATAAAACTATACACGCTGAGTAATAGTAGCATCTAGATTTTGGTACTATCCCAGATAATATAAGTACTATCAACTTTTGTGGGTTGAAAAATTTTGGCTGTCTATAGGTACTTAGCTACTAGCTACGTTGTTTTCTATGTACTAGTCTAATATCATGAACGAACTATTGAAAATCGGGATAATTTGCTATTTTTATTCTATCTCCAAAAAGGACAATAGGCATGATGACTAAAATTTTTTTTTTGGTTAAATTAATTATATTCCTCAAAAGATATACATTTGTGAAAACAAAAATTAAATATCTCAAAAAATGACCAAGTTACAAGCATTTTAAAAACCGGAATAGAAAGAGATAGCTGAAACGGCCCGTGACGTCAGAGGAAGGTCGTTATAGTACCTCAATACTAAGCTGTGGTAGCTTTTCAATACAATCTCTTTGGCATGTGACGTCACGAGTAGATTTTTCATAGTAACTGTGGGGGCGCTCTGTTTCGCAAGAAAGGGACAGGAGATGCCTTCTGTAGAAACTTTAAAAGCTTATTACTCCGTAATTTATTTACCGATTTTGCTTATTTTTTCAATTATTGCATTCATTTTTAATCTTCCTCATGAAAGTAATATTTACTTGTTCATTTTTAATAGTAGTCATCATGCCTATTGATACTATTTTCAATTGGCTATGAATTGAATACCGAACACACATTTATTATCTTGAGTAGGTATAAAAATATTTTAGTTTAAAAGTTTATAAATAGTATCTACCTAATAACTGAATTATTAAACCCCAAAAGGCACAAAGTTTTTGTGCCTTTTCCGACCAAGGACACAGATAACAAAATGTTATTTACACATACATGCTTAAACGGTTATATTTACAAAATTACTTCACACCTCGCTATTTATGCCGTTCATGTATCAGGACGAAATGTCCGCTTCTTAAAAGGTATAAAAAGATTTACTTTAGACGGAATGTATTCCGCAGACTGATTACAAATATATTTGAAGGCGAGTCACGTAATTTACAATTTACTGTTAGAATACTAATTGATTTTGCCATAAAACATTTTGATTTTAGGTTCCACTTGTTTAGTCTTTTAGCAACATTTTTCATAATTAAAGTTCGCTACTTTTTCATAGCAATTATGATTTATTATATTACAAGTGACGTTCACTTTTAATATCAACTGGTTGTTTTGGGCTTTCATAATTACAAATTAGATTTTATGAGGGATTACCATGTGAGCTATAAATAGTAATAAAGTCTTAATTTCGTGAAGGCCACCTAAATAATAAATGTAGAACGTAAATCATAGAGTGAAGAGTGTAACTAGATTAAACTATTGCATGAAATTGCTCAGTTTATAAAATTAACATAGATTTATAGCACCTACATTACAATTTCAAACTATTACCAAATTTAATATAATAGTAAAGAATATAATTATCCTTGGTCAGGCGTGGTGACGACAGGTGGAGCAAGACACTAACAGGGGTGGCCAAGGCAAGACAAGCGCAGTGTCGGTCGTCTGGCAGCGAGATGGGTCGACGACATAGTCAAAGTCGTGGGAACCTGGACTAGATTGTCACAGGACCGAAGCGAATGGCATAATACAAGAGAGGCAGCAGTGGGATGTAAAAGGCTGCAGATGATGATGACGATGAGATTCGATGATAATAATTATGGAACGAACAGTACATGTTTAGATATACTTACGTATTTTATTTATTAATCCTTTGTGTTTTGTGTAAGGTTAAGTATTCCCAAAAGACCACATAAACAAATTGGATTGGTTCCTTTTTGGTTAGTGAAATAGAATATCCCAATTCATTCCAAAATGAGTACTTAAGAATTGCAATAATAGGTTGTTCATACTTTTACCGATGGTAGATAAAGATCTTCATTCTTTTCTATTTAAAACTCTATAACAATAAAGTAGGTAGGTACCTTATAGCCTATAGTTTCAAAACAGTAAGTAACGATGAGTACCTAATATCAACGTGCAAACTTACCAACCATAAACTTGCGGGAGCTGAAACCATTGAATTAATAGTTACTAACCATAGTAGCTACGACTGCCTCTGGCCATCAATGACTATCATTATTCAATCTACGAAATCTGTTTTAGCTGAACGCTTGGTAATAGCGATTGCTATTATTGGACACCTCAAATAACATAGGTCCTTATCGTCATTTACAAAGCCTTTGAAACTAATGATGGACGTGACGAAATTCATGCTAATATTTCTAGCGGCGCAATCGGGTCTGCTAAACACTAAACAGTATACAATTATCTTGTATAGAAACGTAATGGTTTGCGGAAATTCGAAACAACAGCTCTGGTCGGGCAAAATTAAGATTCCTTCGTCAGTCAATATCTAGTAATAGGTATATTGCTACTTATTCTGCGGCAATAGGTTACTTTGGAAATCTACTTGGGCCGACTGTTCTGGAGAAAATGGCGAGATCTTGTTAACGGTTAATAATAAAGGCTCAAGATTGTATGGCAAAGATAATAGCATAAAGATCAGTAGTATATAGGTATGCATTGTACTAACAAATGGAATATAGCAAGAGGCTATTCTGAAGCAAAACTGATGTAAATTAGCTGATGTAAATTAGCTTATTATATTACCAACGTCCCTAGAATTTCCATTTCCGACGGCCTTGTTCTTGGTTTAAATAAATCCCCTAAATTATAGAAAATGGGCATATATGTACTTACGGTTCGTTCGACGCTAATTTTAACATTTTGTTTTATTCAGTTTTCACCATACTGCTCCTTTACATTTTTTAGTTGAAATTGCTTTGCGGTAAACTTGTAGAATTGCGACATGGGCAGATGCATCCAAGATTCGCGTACAATTTCGCCACACGGATTAGGGTTTTACACCAGATTTAACGAGATCTCGGCGCATCAGTGTTGCAACTCGTAAGCTAAATCGTGACCTATTATGCCTTAGTAACGGTTAACTTGTAAAGCTATCTACTGTACGGATTATTAAATTATAGGCGCATTGAACATAAGCGTAATCTTTTAACCTGTAGTATCTGTCTTCTGTTGTAGGTTCCTAGATGCAACTCCTTTACGGGAAAGGGGTGGTAATAAAATCTTTTCTTTTGTTCACTTATATGGGTTTGCTTTTAGCTGTATCGCACCTGATGGTAAATGTAGATAGCTGAAGACCGGACACTCTTCCCCACAGATTCATTCCTAAGGATTTCATTTATTGTTAACTGATAGATTTAACTGATAGAAAATCACCGTCTTATCACAAAAATAATTTTAAACATCGCTTAGACACATATACCGTCTTACCACAAAAGGTTTAGACGCGCTTTAAACACTTGTTCAACAGTTGTTTCATGAATTCTATACCACAAATCCGCGCCTAACACTAGTTTAAGATAGACGGGCGTTAAACACGTGCTAAAGTTTAAACATACTCAACCCTTAGTTTAAGGGGTGTTTAGCTGTCGCTGTCACCATAACACACACAGTCAAACTTCACCCTAATAACGTTCCGTTTTTTCTATGGTCACAGCTATGACGCTAACATGTATTGGATTTAAAAAATGAGTTCTGCGCGGAATGAAACGATTCGTATAATGTCACCTTATTTAAAAAATGTGGATCGAGTTAGACAGTGTTAAAGTAAACACGGTATAAACATAGTTTTGTAGTGACAAAAATAAAACATCCGTTCCGTAAATGCTCCTTGCATTTAACTTTTAGACGCTGTCTAACTAAACATGTATCTAAGCGATGTTTAAAATTATTTTTGTGGTAAGACGGTTATAGTTAGACAGAGCGTCTAAAAGTTAAAATCTCCTTAAACGGATGTTTTATTTTTGTCACTACAAAACCATGCACTGTCTAACTCGATCCACATGTTTTAAATAAGGTAACATTATACGAAACGTTTCATTCCGCGGAGAACTCATTTTGTGAATCCAATACATGTTAGCGTCATAGCTGTGACTATAGAAAAAACGGAACGTTATTAGCGTGAAGTTGAAGAAAGACTTGTGTGTGTTATAGAGACAGCGCTTGTGTGCGTGGGGTGCTCCAAAAAAAGGGCAGGTCAAGTATGCCTCGCTCGCCCCACCATTAGTATTTCTGTTTTGTTCTGTGAGGATGGTCACTGACAAAGTGCGACGTAGGATATAAATATGTGTGTTCAGTTCAGTTTTAGGATTAATTTTCATGCCGAGCTTATCTATAGATCCCCCACGAGGATCAAATTGCAGCATAACTTTCACCCAATCTAAAGTTATTGTACGGGCGTAGCCTATTGTCAACTTGTATTGCTTTTTAAGATGATACCCAATCATCATAATATTGAAACGGGTAAACTCATTCGCGTTAAATATCTTTATTTATTATCCACTAATTACACGATACTTATTAAAGTAAGTAGTTATTTTGTTCAAAATTAAGGTAAGACGACAGTTAAACACCTCTTAAACTAAGGGTTGGGGATGTTTAAATTTTAGCACGTGTTTAACGCATGGAAGTGTTAGGCGCGGATTGTGGAATGAAATTCATGTAACAACTGTTCAACAAGTGTTTAAGGCGCGTCTAAATCTTTTGTGGTACGACGGTTAATGTTTTGTTGGATCATAATTCAAACGAAACATCACATATTAACGAACAGCAGAAATAAAACGTTACTTCACAATCCGAAAGATCTTGTGTCCTTCCTTCTTGTTTTGTTTATATCAAGGGCATAGATTAATCAAACCGAAATCAACAAATTAGCAAATCATATGTCGATCAAATCATAATAAAAGTTATTTAATGTAGATCATGAATAGATTCGGGTCGAACTTGAAACAAATTGAACTACATCTTTAGAAAACGATGATTGCAATCATTTTTCAATGTATTTAATAATAAATATCAAGTTTAATCGAATCAACATTCTAGTTTGAGTTTTTAGTACTTTAGGTAGGTACGTAAAGTTTGTTAATTAATTTTTGATGGAATAGTAATCAATATATATTTCGTTTCATCAGCCAGACGACGTTTACCTACTACAAAAAATATAGGTACCTATTAGCATGGGGTCTCATCAGGTACAAACGAAAAATAGCCCAAACTGGAGAAAAATGTAATATAATGCTGCCCATTCTCACATTCAAATATTTTTTTATTTTTCATCATCATCATCATCATCATAATCATCATGATCATCAGCCTGAAGACGTCCACTGCTGAACATGCATTTTTATTTATTTATTATGTATTTGTTTACGGCACCTGTTTTATCTCGGCCTGCAAATAGGACCATCCTACCTCTTCCTGCGGGTAATTGGTGTTTTATGGGGGAGGCCTATATGTGTTCCTGTTCAGCAGTGGACGTCGATTGGGTGCAGTCTTGATCCATTAATCCATTATCATGTAGCGCACAGATACTCCATTGGATGTATTTTATAGTAACTCAACTAAAACTGGACAATAAACAAAAACTGGAGGTGCAAAACAAAAACAATCAAATACTTTTTAGTATTTTCAGTATATTTTTAGAAGTGCTCACAAACTGTTTTACGGTGTTGTCATTCTCAAAATTTAATTTCAAAGTTGATTAGTTCACCAATCCGCAACACTTGCAACACCTCGTGACGATCAGCAAACTCACGTCTTTAACTCACGACTACAGACTCTGGGGAAAACATTGCGACGGTATACCTACATTAAAAATCAGTGCGATGCGTTCTCATCAAGTATTGCAACAAATAGGCCTATAATAAGGTAGCTCACTAGATTGCTAATTTACTTACCTCTTCGTCACCAAAAACACGCTTTCATAAGCGTAAGTGTCCATGAAACACACCTCATAAAATCCAGTTAAACTGTTGAGACTGCAATGTACATTAAACCCAATATACTCCCATTCCCACAGAGTACACCGCGGGATGCTGATGGATGCAGTAGGAGGCTACCAGACTTTCAAAAAGGCGCTCTATGGGGGGCCTATATGGTGATGATGATGATGGTGTTGGTGGTGGTGGTGGTGGTGGTGGTGGTGGTGGTGGTGGTGGTGGTGGTGGTGGCGGTGGTGGTGGTGGTGGTGGTGGTGGTGGTGGTGGTGGTGGTGGTGGTGGTGATGGTGGTGGTGGTGGTGGTGATGGTGGTGGTAGTGGTGGTGGCGGCGGTGGTGGTGGTGATGGTGATGACTCCCACAGAGACACGGGTCTTCTCTCAAGAAGGTTGGTGGATAACATCTAGAATTTTGTGATTTTTGAATATTTTCTCACGATATTCTTTTCTGCCGTTGTAAAGGAACAAGTGGAAATCCTGCACATAACTAGAAAAAATGATGGTGCAGGCCTGATGGGTGCGTTGGTTTAAATGTCGTACGAGAAGCCACTCTCGCTGTATGCATGCATGATTGTTGATTGAAACTGTAACAACAAACAATGTAATAGGTATGGTAAGCCAATCAACTCAGTTTCTCCATCCCACCGACCGGAGAGTTAATACTCTACTGCCTTACTTACCCATGCCTAAAGCGTTTGCAGCCACTACTGCAATACGCAGAACATATTAAGATTTAATCAGTAATTATTTGGGTGTTCCAGTTATTGGATTTAATATGTAGTACGAATTCTTATGAAACTGTGAGAGGCTAAATGGTAGATACAAAAATAAATAAATAAATCAAAGATGTTCATCATTCCAAATGTTAGGTACCTATGGAGATTAGGTTTAAGATTTGGTTCGGAAGAACGCACGCAGATGAAAAGTATGATTTTGAGTTGTGTATAATAGAATTTGCTTTAAATAATCCCTACATATAATAAATGTGTAATTCTGATGCGCTACGGAACACACACATAATAATGTCAAATCTAATTTATCCCATAGGTTCTATTGTTCAAAAAATATCGTAACCGCGATGCAGGACTACAAGGCTTTTTGCCCTTCTCCATACATTTTCTAATTTATCGTATCTAACGCCATCTAGGGACATTAATTTGTAGCTGTTTGTTTGTTTGTTTGTTTGTTATTGAACAAATCCCTAGATACTGAACTGATTTTCATGCGGGTTGCACTAATATGCTTAGAAATAACCAGCGCACAACATAGGATATATTAAAATACAAATATCATTAAAAATGTTTGGTCAAAATTATTAAATATCATTACGAAACCGGACGGAATTTTATACAACATGGCCGCTTCATGATGAATTTTTTTGGCTACTGACGGTTAGTTTGTGTCACAGTAATTTTTTTTTATTTTGTAGTATGGCTCCACACATAGTGTATTTAGCCAGTGTTAAGTATAGTAATTTTTCGTCGTGTTGTTATTGAATATTTCACATGTTTCACGTAAAGTCCATCTGGAGGCACAGATTAAAGAAAAAAAACGTGTGTAAGGCCATGAACAAAGAGTAATAGGAGTTAATTTCGGTAGTAAATATGCATTAAACAGTGGAATGAAATTTTACAATTTATTAGATTTGATTAACCATTATTAGTTTTTCTATTTAAGCCCTTGCAGGTTGTTTGGGGTTTTTGGAGTAAAATTGATATAGCATCCAATAATATGTAAGTAGTATGAATCGATTGCATTCAAGATACAAACATGTTAATTATACTTAAGTGCCCGCAGATTAGAGAAATAACCGGCCAAGTGCGAGTTAGGCTCGCGCACGAAGGGTTCCGTATCATTATCTATAAAAACTAGCAAAAAACGTTTGATGTATAAGAGAGAAAAAATACTAAAATACAGAATAAAATAAGTATTTAAGGGGTAAATACTTATTTTATTCTGTATTTTTTGTAATAGCGGCTACAAAAATATATTTACAGACGGACAGACGGACAGCGAAGCCTTAGTAATAGGGTTCCGTACCCAAAACGGACTGACGACGTCTGTCAGGCTGTCTGTCCGTCTGTCACCAGGCTGTATCTCATGAACCGTGATAGTTAGAGCTTTACCCTTGGGAGTATAATCTTGACCCTTGCTACGCCTATTTTTGGCATTACATGACGTTTATGTTTGGCCCACAGGTCTGAAGGCCAATGCATACTATTACCACCATAGGCTAATGCAGTGGGCCAATGATACTCTTACGTTACTTTGAATGATACAGAAGTATAATAATACTCTTTGGAATGATGGAAGTAGATTTTTTTCTCTAATCTGTGTACGAAACATGTTATGTAAAATGCCCTGGGGGTCTAGCAAAGATCACAATCACTAACGCTAACGCCTCACGCTAACTCCAAAAATGTATCGAAATGACATTCGCTACGGAAAAGTTAGCGATTTCCGAAACGTCATTTCAGTACATTTTGGAGTTAGCGTTTGGCGTTAGCGTTAGCGGTTGGTATCTTTGCTAGACCCCCAGACTTTGCCCTATTGTAAAAATGTTTTGAAAGCCTAGATTTTAATATAATATAGGTTTTAATTAATCATGAGTTCGATGATACTTATCGAAATATCATCGAAAATTTTTCTATAGTTAAGTAGCCTTGAGTGGAGATTTCATCAAAATTGGTCCAGGAATATCAAGGATAATAATTAGCGTACCTACGCTGTTTTGGGAAATATTATAATTAATTATTTCATCCATGATTAAGACATGTCATTTTTACTTCGTGGAAGTGATTATATGGGCAGAAAACTCAGTGTGGTTGATAGAAAAACAGTTTTTAAAAATAAAGCCATTACCCAAACCGAAACCTGAAAAGTAATGTAGTCCACGCGTGGCAACGCCGCGGGCAGTAGCTAGTAATAATAATAAATATGTGTGGACAATTCACACAGCGCCATCTAGCCCCAAACTAAGCAAAGCTTGTACTATGGGAACCAGATAACTGATACAATACTTATATACTTTTTTTTGTTTGTAAATACATACATAGAATACAATGATTTAATGGTTTCATATACTATTCAATTTTAATATAATTATATGATATTACGGTTGCATATTTTAGATATGAATTTTATTAGCCTTTACTTTGAGACCCGTTAAGTCTAGTCCTATGCAACACAAGAGCTTGATTTCGATACAAAATTGCATAAAACTCATAATTCTCCTTTGAGGTATCTATGAACCTATCATAGTATACTTATACGTAATAAACACATATATAGCGTATGGATGGCTCAAACAAGTTGTTGCAGTGCAATCTATTATAGATATTGGAGTTTTTGTAGATGTATTATAATCTACGGTTGAAAGATACATTATAAATCTAGCAAGATTCCATTTATAAGTGTTACCATTTCCGAATAATAATATTAATCAACGCAATACCATTATAGTTTTAATGTCAGGGTCCAGGAAAACAAGTTACCTGAGGTGCCAATAATCGAACGTCGTTTTTTGATTTAGCGACATGTCCTCAAGGCACTCTTAGCATTAGCATTAGATAATATAATACCTACAGTAGCATTACTAATTTTGTAAAAAAACATTATTTACCTTTTAATAATAAGGTTTATTTTATATATAATTACATATATATTATAAATGCGTGTTACATTGTAGTGTAAAAACTCTACAATATAATGTATAGAACCTGGTAGGTACCTATACAGGATGTAATTTAAATCATTCGCATAAGTTGAGCCCATGATAGTACATCAAATACAGATGATTATTAAAGAGTAAAAAGTGTAAATGAAATAATTTTTATTGAAAATTATGAAGATTGCCGCGGCGCCTAACGCAGTTGGCACGGATGATTTTGATACATTTAAACGTTTTTATACCTTTTATGTACTAATTAAAAACAGTAATTCATTTGATTAAGTTATTTCATTTTTTGGAGTTATTATTATTACCAAACCGATGTGTTAAAATTCAAAAATTTGGTCCACACGTGACCGGTATAGGAGTAGGTATCTAGTTTCAAAGGATGCTAATGAATTCAATTACACCCAGTATAGGTTCTAGATTTTTCCTTTGAAGGCTGGTCAAGGCTCCTAGATCAGTCTTCATTAGCCAGCCTATGGACATAGTATAACTGCCTATATATTTAGCACCTGAGTTTAGATGATTATAGTAGATTATAGTTTCAAAGAAACTTAATATCAAGTAAAATTGTATAATATGTTGTAGGCATAGATAGCCTATACCACAAATATTAAAATAGTTGTACCTACTACCTATACCTTATAATAAACCATCGGTGTTAGTTGTTTGTGTACTTTTTATGGCATTGCCTGACTGAATTGACTCAAATTAATTTTGCTTAGGTGCTATAAAAGACTCAGCAGAATAAGATAATTATGCGACCTGGAAAATAAGATTTCCTAAAGAAAATAGGGTAAATGAAAAAACTACGGGTGATTCTAAGAATACCAATAAGAATCCTATACCTACATACACATCAACAATTATGTAGGTACATTTAAAAAAAATCAATTGATCTCTGCTAAATCGATTCAGTTAAACTTATTCGTATGTAATTTTAAAAGTATTGACATTAAAGCCACCTGATCAATCATCGAGACATTGAGACAATTCACAAGTACACCATTGGTCTTTCAAATATACTTAATCATTAGTTTTTATTGCTAGTCTGACTGATTTTTATCGAAATTATTTTTTACTGGTTGAGTTTTTTTTAAGTGCAAGCTTTGTAAGTTCGTATCTTGGAGCTTAGAAGCACTTCGGCAAATTTTTATTAACTTTGTTACAGTCTCATGTATGTGTGTAAGCTTCTATTATGGTTTGTTGTAAGAACTTGTGAAAATGTGTCATAATATCTGACACCTTTTACAAGGTGGTAGGACTTTTATGCAAGCAGTAGTGTGCAAGCACTACTGTGTTCCGGTTTGAAAGGCATTGTAGCTAGTGAAATTACTGGGCAAATGAGACTTGGTGACCTGATTACACAGTGTAGTAATTTGATTACTTGACTGTGTGATGTCTCAGGATGACGTGCGCAGTGCAGTGTCATGCAAAACTTTATTATTTCAAAGTTTCGAGTGACACTGCAACTGTTATGGGCAGCCGTGTCATTTAACATCAGGTGAACGACTAGCTCGTCACGTTATTCAATCTCATAAAAAAAAACGAATATTGTTTTTTTTTTTAAATGTAGGGTCTTCAGGAGAGGTGTCTTTGAGGAAAATATAATAAATACATAGACGACGTAGGATGTACCAAAAATATTCTAAGTAGTAAATACCTATGTGAATATATTATGAGATGGAGGCAAATCTTTAAAAGATTGCGTGTCTGTACTGTAGGTATTATATAATCTGGGGTCTTAGACTGTTTAAGTCGAGATTTATCTATGGAGTAGCCTTTCTTGTCATGTTTCTTAGCAAACATGATCAGGCCTTAATATTATACTTATAGCCTTACTATACTTATAGGATAGGTCAGTGAAGTGTTAGATTAGGTATTGAGCGTGCGTTATTTATATTATGTTTATTAATGTCTGTCATATATTATCCGTCGGACTACAAGCTGATGATAATAATCTAGACTTGTACCTTATTGATATATTACGAATAGAATTATGGATTTACATAATTTAAAATCGCATTTGTTTGTGTACCGATTAAAATCTTAGCATCGTGATCATATTGATTGTACCTTCTGCCCCAAGTGACACTCACCTTGAACGTACTTTATTAGACCACAACAATATAGCCATAATACTTACAACCTACAATATTCATATACAGGGTGACCTAGTGAGAAGCAGTAACTTTTTTTTTTATGAGGAAAAGTTAGGAATTTCCGAAATGTCATTTCAGTAAATTTTGGAGTTAGCGTGAGGCGTTAGCGTTAGTGGTTGGTATCTTTGCTAGACCCCCAGGTCTTAAGTCTCATTTGCCCAGTAATTTCACTAGCTACAATGCCCTTCAAACCGGAACACAGTAGTGCTTGCACACTACTGCTTGGCGGCAGAATAACTGGCAAAGCGGTGGTACCTACCTAGCCGAACTTTGCAGAAAAGTCCTACTACCTAGCAAAACCTAGTAAACTTGTCTAAAATAAACTTTGATATCGTTAAAAAAGAATTCAGAAGAACCTTCGCACTTGGCCAAAGGGAAAGCCTTACTATAGCAGTGCTAAAAGTTAAAATCTCCACACTATTACTAAGAAACTATTTCCAGCTGTAAGTTTAATTGTCACCCGACAGTTAGCAGTATGTCACTCGACGTGTTAAATATTGACTATCAACTCTTTTCGTACAAGTTTTATCAACACACATCAGCCTTTTTGAGTCTACTGTTGAACATAGGTCCCTCATTGGAACGCTCGATAAGCGTTTTGGTCATTGAAAGCGCAGTAGATTTACGGGACTGTGACCGATCGGCGCTAACTCATTAATATAACTATTGCAGATGAAGGAGAAACAGCAACAAGTCGACATCTTTTTAGTCCAACTATTTAACTTACAAACCTCTTACAGAGACAGCCTGTATCACTAACCATACCCAGCGTCGTCTGCAGAACAAAAACTGGTCATACACCGAAGGTTGTCCACTATAAAAACATCAATAGGCACGGATAGCATCAGCACGATATGGTAATGAAACTCCAGGATGGTACGTATACATAATGCCGTCGGTGATTTGTTTGGGCAGTTAAGTAGCAGTCGGTATTTGGAATGGAAGATGCTTATAGCTTGGTTGCTTACTTTCATCCTTACGGGGAAGTTATTATACTACTGTACCTACTCTACTCTACGGTACTGCGAATTTATTAGAAGTTTAAGTTATAATTAGTTGATATCGATACAATAACATTTGTATAGGGCTGAAAATAATAAACTTCTATATTACGGAATAATTTTGTTTTATGAAAGAAGTTGCTCAAGTATTTTGTTTTCCAAACATTGTATGGGCGCAGAATGCAAACGCGGCAGAAATTGTTACACGTGGCGACCGCGCCGCTCTTGCCTCCTTAGTCGTCTCTCCACCACTACCATGTCATGATCAGGCAATTTCTTCACGAAAATCCCTGTTGTTGTTTCCTTGGAGTAAAAAAAAAAAATTTAAAAAAATATGTTTGGGCATTTCACACAGCGCCATCTAGCCCCAAACTAAGCATAGCTTGTACTATGGGAACCAGATAACTGATACAATACATATATTTTGTTTGTAAATACATACATAGAATACAATATAACACCCAGACGCAGACCAAACATCTATGTTCATCACACAAATGTTTGTCCTTGGTAGGAATCGAGCCCACAGCCCTCAGTTTAGAAGATAGGGATACTACCAACTGAGCTATCGGGCCCGTCAACATGAATAGGAACACGCCCAAGTATGCTAGTCAAGATCATATGATGCCACAAACATATTAGCAGTTTTCGCAAATTAAATCGGCTATGAGTTTAACGTCACTTATCAATCCTGCTATGAAAGCGAAAAGATAAAAAATACGGAGATCATAAATAACGTGCAGACTCATACATTTAAACAACATGCCAAAAATGCTTATCGCCTTAACATTTAGTATCTCATTACCATTGACATATTGACTTGGCTCTATCTGAGTTTTTGTTCAGGTTATTCAAAATGTATCAAACAAATTCAACGTTAAAATGGTTAAAATATAGTCATTGCTGTCTTTATGGTCCATGGTTAGAGTGAGTTAGGTACCTTACTTTTTTGAAAGAATGGGTGGGAATGGGTGCTTCCTCCACTTAGTGGTATCTATCTAACTAGTCAAAATGTTATGGGTGGTCTTACGACAACAACGGCGCCATGTTTTTTTTTATGTATTAGAGGCAAAACAGGCGGCCCACCTGATGGTAAGTGGTCACCGCCGCCTATGGACATCTGCAATATCAAGGGCATTGCCGGTGCGTTGCCTACCCTTAGAGAGGACTCTTAACACTTTTCTTGAAGCTCCCCATACTGTAGTTATGCGGAATAACCTTCAGAAGATAAAAGGTTGTCACCTTTTGGTAATGATCACTCGTCCATGTAATGCCCCTAACGAACGTTCAACTTTATCGATTCTAGTCAAGCAACTTTGCACCTTTTAATTACCTTTAGTATGAGCGCTACGTCGAACGTAAATGGAAGGTCAGCCAAGATTTTTAAAAAATTCATCCCCATCTCATAGAGTTGAAATAGAATAATAGATATTGAAGTAATATAAGATAATCCTCGGAGTACCGTCAGTAAATAATGACGATAAAAATTTTATGCTTTGCATATTTATTTTATCTTATACCCGATGCATTATGCATATCAATATTCCAGTCTATACTAATTATACGAAACGATAAATGGGAGTACATTATTTCATATAGTCAATTTGTTTACCTACCATAAAATCTTAGTACATAGAATCTAGAAGTACTAACCGCTAACGACATAACATTGTCCATATACAACGCACGATGTTGCCGTGCCATACAAATAACTTGGACCATAAAAAAGTGCGCAGATGCCCTTATAGCAGTCACCGGACTGGATAACTTAAATTGATAAAATAACTTAGTGAAACTTGCATTTGTAAGGTCTACTAGTATACTGAGATAAAGTGAGGGCAACATTGTCTTTAATATCCTTAATGGTTACTGATTTTGACAGCATCTATAACTTATGCTCGCATTCGAAGAGATGTCAGTTGTAACATAGTCTTTATTCCTACAATATAAGGCTGTGTAAAACAAGCTTAACGTAAAAGATCTGATATTTTACCAGTTTCAAGATAAGTCTAATATTATAATTAGTACCAGCATAGATACACCTTTAATACGCAAACAAGTGCAACTAACCTAAAAACATGTGAATTGGACATATCTGATAACAAACCTAAATGCAGTGCTATAATTATATTAAGTGCTTTAAAATCTGACTGATTTTGATATTGGTATCAATTCTTTTGTAAGTCAAAAAATAAACAGGTGCTCTGATAAACTTTGGAAAAAGAAACGGTCTCCCGGTTTCCACAGGCCCACAGGGTCTCAACAGTTTTAAACAAACGGCTCAAATATGTATCCACTACAATGTTTCCAAAGTTCATCAGAGTACCTGGTCGATGCAAGGCGTGACCAATATGCTGGCACTTATTTGGCACAACGAATCAGCATTGCACAATTTAATGGGGTAATGCTACCAGCATGTTGGTAGCCAGCATTTACCTACAGGTGGGCCGGAATGGACCATTAGGACTGTCAAGTCAAACTGGCTTAGTACAGTTCAAAAGTTTTGATAACTGTAGGTAGGCAGTAGTGTCATTATAGGTAGTAGCTAGATTAAAGAGCACAGAGTTTAAAAAAAGATTGTACATAATAATTTTGATGTAATTACGAGCCCTGTTATTGCTGCGATGGTAGGAAGATAAGCTGGTAATTGAAGACTCGTCTGCCGCGATCGGCCAGGGTCGGCTTCTTCACGATACACGACTGATCTATTTCACGAACTGGAAATGTTTTATATGTTTACTTATATTACAGAACTACCTGCGTCCCGCAGTTTTAATCAGTGTCTCGCTATCTTCAGTTCATTCATTTCAATACGTCAAACATTTTCAGATTCAAGGCGTAACAAACTAGTTCATTCACAAACTGCCACAGTTAGCAGTTAAACCTATGATGATATTAGGCATCCCTCCTGTGTCTTAAAATAACATCAAAGAGAAGATTACCTACTATAAGTCTCTCTACTACAATATCATTACACATTCTTTTAATTAAACATAAATTAAAATAATTACAAAACTATTATATCGGAACCTGTGAACGAACGTGTTTATAATTAGCAACCGCAAACTATAATTTAAGCTTAATATTGCACCACTTATATTAGACAGGTCCTGTTGGTGACCTATGCACTTGAAAACCTTTGTAATTATTGGTTATTAAAGCAAATATATGAGTTTTAATGGTTTAGGTACAAAACCCTACAGGATGTGGATAAGGAACTGCTATGACTCAGCTTCGGCAATTTTAGTTGGATAACGGAAACAACATTCGAATTCTCCCACGAATTAATTTCAGTTCAGGTACCACCAAATAATTAGGCACATTATCATATCTGTTTTATTGTTCACATTTTTATAAAATTAAGTTAAGTTGCTATTTTTTTTTCCCTATCAATAATTTTTTTCCCTTTCCCTAATAATAGTCATCAGCCTGAAGACGTTTAATACTGCTGAACATTAGGTACCTTCCGTATAATTATATAGAGAACCACTTTAAGCCGCTGTTCGTCTCTTGCATCAATCCGCTCGCTATATTTTTGACCAAGTCGTCGGTCCACCAAGTGGGGGCCAGACTACGATGATGCAGATTTCGGTTCGTGAACGCCATTCGGCATCGGTTGGTTCAGCCACAGATGTTACTAGGTAAGTTTAGCGCACAATGTGGCCTGTTCATTGCCATTACAATGTTCTAGTTCTAAAAGCTATATTGGCTTTATAGTTCTTCTGCAGTACCTATCAGTAAGCTATCGCGACTACGAATTATTATTATTGCCGGGAAGCAACGGATGTACGCAGTGGTTTAGTAAAAGGCGAATGGACTATCAAATAAAAAACGTATGTAGGTAATATTTACGCTTTTGCTGTCCTCATGTTATTTTCTTTATTATTTTATAGTGCAAGTAAAATACTTTTTATAATTGTTTATACTTTGTTTAGGTATTATCATCAAGTAAAATGCAGAAAGCTTCAAATAAACTTAATTTGTGATTAATAGTTAAACATGCTATAATTCTTCATTTTTATACAAGATCACACACATTAAATAGCGGTCATTTTCAATGATTTTATGACAAACCAATGAATGTTAATTAAATATTAAAATCTAATATATTCACAGTTTTCTAAAGAAATATCTATCGATACGTAAGACCATTGATATTAAGATACTTTTTATCTAATTTATGTTATTGCATTATGTGAATTGAGTAAGTTTTATCTTGATCTTAAATGATTAGAATTGATATAAGTCCCTTGGGAAAAGATCTCATCATATTACCATAGAAAATCCACTTATGATTACATTGTTAAACAACACAGAGCTTTGAAAAAGTGACAGGTAGCACCTAGAGTAAGGGAGACGGAGCTTATTTACTTTCGGTCTATTTAATATCGGTATTGACTACCTACCAATGAATGAAGCCAAACTCAACTCAGTGATGTGCGTTAGAAAATATCTTAGTCAATAAAGTAAACTAACAGAGGGCCTTTCCGTTTTTCTTTCCGCGGTAGAGCCTTTCTATTATGATGTGTGATTAGGTAAGTGTTAATTATTACCACACTGCGACTGTAACGACAGTCTATTTGTCGTTCATCGGAAGCACAGAGGCAATCTTAAAAGTCAAGGGCGGAGCAACTTACACTGGACCAATGTTAACTTGTGTTATTTAAATACCAGCTATGTGTAGCGATAAACTGTCAGGGGCTCCTTTCGAAACATCATATTTTGTTTTAAAGGACATGCGAATGCTGAAGTAGTTCGTCTGTGAAGATTCCATATATGGACGCCATTCGCGATCATACAGATTAATGTTTTCAGTTGGTGGTCTTGCTCTTATTTTACAGGTAATCTACGTAAGCTGATTGCGCAAATGATTGTGATAAACACATCTACCTAGTACCTAGTGCCTACGGTTAGTGCTGTATGTTAATTCATCATAAAATGCTCTGAACTGTGCTTTCAGCGATCAAACAGTATTTTCATGGATTTCAATAGAACTTTATTATTCGGTTTTGTACTATATAACGATCAAAATATACGACATTCCCTTTGAGTTAATCGTTCCCTAGGTAAGCTATACAAAGCTAGGAAACAAGAGAAAATATTTAAGTCTAACTTAAAACTGGCTTAGTCTTTCTGATATCGTCGCAATAAAAAGTTTTTGCCAAAGATGCTTAGATTAATGCAGGAAACTTAACAAACTGCTAATCTACAACCGCACTACCTTGCATTACCGTAACGTACTCTACTTACACATAATCGGAAGATGAAGCCCATTTGATCGATCGGTATCACCGTAATTGGCTTATAAACTCAGTCTAGAGTTATAAATCTTAATTATCAAAATGGAATGTCTCAAACTCGTATAGGAAGCTTGTAGGAAGCGAACGGAGGAAGTGCCTTCACCTACGTCATATATTTAAAACTTTAATAAGTACTTAAAATGATGAAGACGTGTAATAGGTACATTCGGTTGATATTTATGTCACTCTTGATTAAATTGTTTAAAGATGTTTCCGAGAATTCTGAGTCACGACGACTGACTCTTGTTCAGGATGTGATGAGAACTTATATAATAGATAATGTAATCTGATGTAAATTCTAACACTAGGGAACACGAGAGGAAGAAGAATTTGAAGTGAAAATCTAGAGAAAATGTCCGTTATAATCAACTCTACAACAAACTACACACCCAACGCAACGCAAACGTAGGACGTAGACTTGATTTTTAGAGGGTTTCTTTCTTTCATGTTATTCTAACAAAAGGTTTTTATAAATTCCAGATATCCCGAAGAAAAAAAAATAAGAGAGTGGAATGGGGTGATAAATGCAAGCTTCGGTGTGTGCATTTTTTTCACGCTCACAAGAAACAAGACTATTAGACGAACATTTAAGAGTGACTTGTCTACTTTCGTCACGTTGCGTAGTTCCCAGGAAAACTTGTGCAACTGGCAGTAGAGATGCAATGCTTCAATGCAAATGAATGTTATTATGACTAATCGATTTAGTTCCTTGAATCATTAGATGCAATGTGAGCGACGATGCCGAATCGTCGTAGATGGATAGCAGCAGTTTTGAAAGGTTTGGTTCTCATACTTTTTAATGTCACTAGCCAAGTGTTGCATCGTACAGTTGCATTGCAGTGACGTAATTAGTCCTAAGATTATGACCACTGAACGTAACTACAATGTGCTGCAGTTTGAGAAACGTACAAAAAATTAATTGCAGACTTTTGAACGCAATTGCGAGCTTTCAACGCTTATTTATGTTTAAATAATTACAAAAACGAAGTAACAATTTATAGTTAAACCAACGGAAGAACTAGAAGTCAATTTATCATTCAAATTAGTGTTACAAATTATTATTTGGAGCGTCTATTTTTAAATTAAGTTCTGTCTCAAATAAAACGGTTATTAGCACAGAAAATTCATAGGCATTGTGTTATGTAAAAACTTCCTTGGTCTATTATTGAGTATTATTTTTATTGGTAGTCGCTGCTTTCAATTTCTGTCTGACAATTTCATGTGTAAGGTCACCATAACACACGTAGGTATTAAAACATTACCTACACACGAAAACGATATAAAACTAAGTACATACCTAACATAATAAGAAACATATTATGAGTCTTCTAAAAACTTATGAGAAGTTTGAAACTTTAAAAATACTTTCTTCGTTTTTAACTTTTAGCCCAGTAACAGTAGGGTGTATTTGGTGTATATAATTTGAACCCTGCATAGAAAGAGACATAATACGACACTGTCCATCGCATGCGAATCCACGGGAAGAAGCTAGATCTTCGTAATAATAAAATTAATTCATCACTCAAATCTAAACAGCGCAATATGTTCAAACATAACTCATTTAGATTTCTAAGAAAAACCTTACCTAAGTATATTTAGATTAGGTACCCATTTGACGTGGGTCGAAAAATTCTAGGTCTGTGGTACAACCATATCCGGAATGAAGAACATTTTGCGCAAGCGCGTACGATTAAATACCTATTTAATAATAATATACAATGTGAAGATATAAAAACGCAGTGAAGATGAGTCTGACATTTCAATCGTGGATTGACACTCACGATTTGTACTTGAACAATACATTCCTTGAGCTCATATTATTATGGTACAATATAAGAATTTATTTTTATTAACCTTTAAAGGATATGGTATAGTTTCTCCATTCCACAAAGTATGAAGGTATAATTATTACCTTATAATAAGCCCTATATAGACAGGCCCCTTGACTACATATTTGGTATATTCTATAAATCTTCAGTGCATACCACCTATATAGAATCTAGAGTAATGTATTATAGCAAAAGCTCTAACAAAAACTGACGTAGGCATATACGACGATTAGAACACTTTATTAAGAAAATAAGTTTACTATTTACAAAAGAATTGGTTGTCATAGTGCTGTCCATAATGTTTGAGCATGCTTGCCTAAAAGTTACCGTTTCAATCTAGCCTTAAAACTCCCGGATTTTATTGGTCAGCAAACAATGACGCTGCTTTCCATTCCTTTGCTTTCCAAATAGGCATTATGACTTCTATTAAAAATAAACAAGTAAATATTAATTTCATAAAGAAGATTAAAAATGAATGCAATAATTGAAAAAATAAGCAAAATCGGTAAATAAATCACGGAGTAATAAGCTTTTAATTTAAAGTTTCTACAGGAGGCATCTCCTGTCCTTTTCTCGCGAAACAGTTACTATGAAAAACCTACTCGTGACGTCACATGCAAAAGAGATTGTATGAAAAGCTACCACAGCTTAGTAATGAGGTACGATAACGACCTTCCTCTGACGTCACTGGCCGTTTGAGCTATTTCTTTCTATTCCGGTTTTTAAAATGCTTGTAACTTGATCATTTTTTGAGATATTTAATTTTTGTTTTCACAAATGTTTATATTTGGAGGAAAATAATTAATTTATCCAAAAAAAAATTAGTCATCGTGCCTATTATAAATGAAGAGAAAACGTTTTGAACCTATTCGAGGAATTAAATAAATAAATTCTTATTCGTGGACATCTCACGCAGCGCCATGCACCTATTCCCAAACTAAGTAAGGCCTGTACTATGGAAACCAGATAACTGATAGAATACTTAGATACTTATAATTTTGGTGAATGAATACATAGAATACAATAGACGTACATAGGTGTTTGTAACACCCAGAAATAGAACAAACATCACACAAATATGTATCCTATACGTGGTTATCGAACCCAAAACCTTAGATATAGTTCAGAAGCCAGGGATACAATAATTATACCAACATATTAACTATCCGACATAATTACATACTACATACTACCCCAGACAATATAATACCTACGGTACAGATGCCCCATCCCATACAACGGAATAACGCGGGCGATTTATACTACTTATACTAAAGGCATAATCACAAAAATATATAAGTTATAACTAACTTATGATACTCATAATATACCTGAGAATAATAAACATTCTGCACCTCCATGCTTCAGTAGTATGTAATTATGCTAATAGCCTATATCAATTCGTGCATTTTTTTTAATAGAGCTTTGAAAACTCACTTTCACAACATAAATAAATAATGTAAACTTAGTCAAATGAAGCTACTCATATTTATAGCGGCACCTTTTTACTATTAAAAACTCAAGATCGAGTGCCTGCAGAATTTACATTTAGCATTCTATCTTTAGCTGTTTGCTAATCGTAAATGTGATGACTTATGGAACTGAGACGTGGTCTCTAACTGTTGGCATCATTACTAAGCTCAAAGTCGCGCAACGAGCTATGGATAGAGCAATGCTCGGTGTTTCCCTGCAAGATAAGATCCGAAATGAGGAGATCCGCAGGAGAACTAAAGTGACCGATGCAGCTCTTAGGATTAGCAAGTTGAAATGGCAATGGGCAGGCCACATCGCTCGTAGAATTGACAACCGATGGGGAAGAAACTCGTTCTCGAGTGGCGACCACGAACCGGAAGACTTAGCGTAGGCCGGCCTCCCACTAGGTGGACCGACGACGATAGTATTATTATACACAAATCATTAGAAACTATTTCTCCGAAACATCATTACTATTTTGTATATACTTATGTTTTAAATTCATCATCAACAGGCTAAAGACGTTTTCCGCTGAACATAGGATAGGCCTGCCCCAGCGCTTCTTGGTGATTGCAGTATCTAGATAAGACCAAGGAGAATACTCCCGCCCATTTCCTGGATATTCCTTTAGTTGCTTTCTACGGCACCCACGGGAAGAGATGGGGTGGTCCTATTCGTAACCAGCACCACACGGCGGATTCGTAACCGGGACCACACGGCGGCTATTTATGTAAATAGGTGGAATAACCGAGATCATAATATTGTTCAAGAACGTTTCACAATAGTCTTAGTTTTTATTGTTTAATTTAATCTCTAAAATGCATAATAATACTTTGGTGTACCTAGTTAAATTATATTTAGTAGAAATCTTGTGGCGGGAAAGGTCCTTCTAGTTCAAAGCCTTCGTAATCCGGAAACTGCTGTCTATGTACTGAAAACAGAATACAAAAAGCCCACTGTAGAAACTTACATTTACAATCATAAATAGCAATTATGTAGGGCACATAAGTATTTGCCTATATTCAATATTAGCTGTAAAAAGTATAAATCATCATCGCTATCATCATCATCATCATTATCATCATTATCTCATGTGTAGTCTACTGCTGGACATAGGCCTCTCCCAAGGCACACCACTAACCTCGATCATTCGCTGTAGTCTCAAGGAAACTTATGCTAGAAACCAAGGATATTTTCAAAATAAACGCCTATTTGAATGAACACAAAACATTATGTGTTAGTGATCAACGGACTAGGCGTTTACAAATTTTTTATGCGCCTTAAAGTTTTGTGCAGCAGCACAAATAATATAATTACCTGCAGTAGCTGCAGCTAATTAAATAATGAACAGGCGTTTCTGGTGAACAAAATTTCTGCGACGATAATCAGAATGAATCGCTTATGTTATTGCACGAAAATTAAATATCATCGAAACAAAGAATATTTCCCAAGCTTTTTCAGAGTAACGGAGTGATTCTATCACACAAATAACCTGTAGGTTGTAGGTACCAGCGTGGTAGACAATGTACCACTACACAATAGGGCCACAAATCGTTATCTGACTACTGGCATGTAATTGCATGTATATAATGATATTGTGTAATTCTTTTACCTGGGTGTCCATATTATCTGAGAATAGTTTTTGTAGGTACTAAATAAAATTGAGTTCAGTTCATGATAACATTAACTTGTAACAATGAATTTTTAGTGGGGGAAAGATCCCCTTGGAATTATTGTAATTAGGTATTTGTTATATACCACCACCACCATAGCCATAGCTTATGTCATTCCCTCGTACATAAGTCACGAGATTAACATGCTGCATTCGAGTTACATTTTTGTTAATTCAGAATCAATTTTAGTAATAAAATTCAGTAATAAAATCGATTTTAAGGTACAACTACGGGTGGGTTTTCATCGATTCGACGTTATAGTCCTTCAGAAATATAAAAATTATAACTTACAAAATGATGGCTGTTGCGGGTAAATTGGCTGGTTGTACAACTGCTGTGGCACCTCAACCGGCACCGGGATAGGTCCCGGCCCGTACCGGAACTGCGGACTGGATGGTACTGGGCTGTATTGCTGGCCGTAGAGTTGATTGGGTTGAATTGGGCCAATGGGGCCACCCGGTTGAATAGGGCCACCAGGTTGAATACGACCACCATACTGAATAGGGCCACCATTTTGAATAGGGCCACCAGGTTGAACCGGGCCACCTGGTTGAACAGGGCCTTGAATCTGAACGTTCTGTTGAATATGGCCACCTGGTGGTACCTGGCCATATTGTTTGGGCTGAACTTGGTGAACTGGTGGTTTGTGAACGTTGGGCCCAACTTTTGAGACCACTGCGTTGAAGCCGTTGACTGAGTCCGCGGTATAGTCCACGGTACGGATGGAGCCATCAGGTTCCACTAAAGAATATTGACCTGGAAATTAAAATAAAATATTTTGATTACAAGATAGTAATAATGTAAAAATTTCAGCTTGGAGAAGTTGAAAAGGTTGACATGGACAACAAGACTTATAAGGTACCTACATAAGGTAATAAATGTATAACAATACTTAATATAGTCATCATTAACAGCCTGAAAATATCCACTGCTAAACATAGGTCTCTCCTGTAGAGCGCCACTTTGAGCGGTGCAGCTTGCCTCTTGCATCCATCAACAATGCAAATTTTCGGTCAGAGAAGGGTTAGCTAAGTATTAGGTTAGGTGCTAACATAACCTCGTGAACCCGTGGCCTCAGCAAATAGCGAGGGAAGGAACACCCTGGATTTTTAGTGGGTAGGCCGTCTCATTAGCGGAGAGTCCCACATATCCACCAGCTGCCCCCGCGGCTGGTGGAATACATAAAATATTTTAACCAGGCAAAAAAAAAAGGTGCTAACATAACCTAATACTTAACTAACCCTAGATTACCTTAGCTTAGCTTTTGTGTTCATAAAATATAGCTAATTGGTATATTTTATGAACCCAATAATGTTGATTATACAACATAATAAAATTCTCAATATTGTTAGCACATGCAAGAAATAAATCAAACTGTTTAAATTACAGCGAACTTGCTAAGTTGCAAATTCCGAAATGTTTTGTGAAATACCTCTATGGACTTTTTGTAAGTATTGCATAGCTCGTAACTGTACTAATACCAACATAACACTAATTACAGCATAGCAGAGAACAATGCACGCCATTGAAAATCAATTCTTTGCAAATGTTTATGGCAATGTTGTACGTTTTATGATATGCAAAGCCGATATACGATGGCTGTTAATGGGACAATGGGTAGTCAGGCAAAATAATTCTTCCGGTTAATTATAATTAAGATCATAATTGAGCTTCATCTATTTTATCTTGCCTTGTATGTTAGGTTTAAAATCGTTTGTATCGCAAGTGGGTAACAAGGATAGTACTTACATCAAAATATGCAAATTGTCATACAATCAGCCTCTGAACTTTATATCATCATCAACTACTGATTTACTCTGTTCTCCACTTGGTGTACATACTAACATTACTAACTCACCACCTCTCCACCACTCGTCACCTAGTGGTCACAGCCACATCTAATTTTATGACAAGAACCTTTTTTCTTGAGGTCAATTAAAATCCCTTACCTTTTACTACATCTCCATCTCTCGTCTCATGTTGTGATTTGACATCTCCTGTCGAAGGATCTGCTACTCCATAGTTGAAGGCGTACTTGGGTTGTTTCTGAAAACATCATATACAGGGTTACAGGAAAAATTGTGCTAGATCCGTTAAGAGCGTGGAGTACCCATGATTTCTGACTTATTTCACTATGAAACACCCTAGGCTAAACTAATAATATTTTTGTAGATATCCCTTAGAAAACAATACAGTTTCTAATATTTTTTTTATATCTTAACTTTCACTTGTCTACTACGGTCTATTCAATTAACTTATGTACTATTTTAATGATTGACGTCCTAAAGCATCTTATTACACATGTAAAAATGCAATAATAATAATAATAAGAAGACACAAAATATTTCAATGAAAAAATAAAAAATTGAATATCTCGAAAAGGGTAAAGTTTAGCCTAGGGTGTTTCATAGTGAAATAAGTCAGAAGTGATGGGTACTCCACGCTCTTAACGGATCTAGCACGATTTTTCCTGTAACCCTGTATAATTTAATGATCTTTCAAACTCTGGCTTATTTGGATTTTATAAACTTAGAAATTATGGAGAGTAATTTGCCACGTGCAGACGGCAGAATTAAAATGGTAGGTGAAGCAACACTTTCAAACACTTCAGTAAATTATATGAGTAGGAAAAGTATCATTAATATATTTTGTACAATAGTATGCCAACGTGTTTTCGTAATTCCTCAGAAGAAAATGATTTTCACTACCACACACACTTAACTACATAAAGTCGTAAGTTCAGAAAGTATAAGGAGTCTATTGCAGCAAATTTAAGGACCCAAATGATTATTCAGTAAATTATATTGACATAGTTACTTACATAATAATCATACCCCACTTCATAACCAGGACCGAAGACCGTAAGTTTTGGCCGCCCTTGCGCCACACTCACCAAAACAGCCACAACCAAACACTGATAACGACACATATTTTTATCACCAACGTTACTGTTACCGGATTTTAATCAAGTACGACTGTATCACGTCGTGTCTGATCCCTGAATACAAGAAGCCAGGGTTCACAGTCATTTATATCTGGCCTTATTTGCGGATCGCCAGCCTTGGTAGGCGGGCCGAAATGGCTTCCGAAAATGAAGTTTCCTTTACCGCTAGAGGACTGAGACTGGCTGGTAAGGCTGGCTAATTGAGAAAAGTTTCACACGGTACAATGATCGCATGTATACTTACTTGCAACATAGACTATGGGAGCTGAGATATTTGAGATGATTTCGCCCGTTATTATGTACGGAATTATGTCGACGGAATAATTAACGCTATCCCACTTGATAATGATGTTGATGATACTAACATACTGTTATGTATGTACTGTATTTTCTTTCTTTCTTTTTTTATTTGTTATAAGCAATAGAATATTTCTTACCTAGGTCATCATCATCATCATTATCGGCCTGAAGACGTCCACTGCTGAACATAAGCCTCCCCCAAGGAGTACCATTTAGAGCGAATGCTCGCCTCCTGCATCAATCTGTTAGAGTAAAAGAGAAAAGACAACGTTCTCTACTGCCTATAGGGAGCTGAATAATATACAACCTAGCAAAACTATAATCATTATCAAAATATACTTATTACTTTATCCAGCCGTAGGAAATTATATACTTTTTGAATCCAGCTACTAATTTATATAGGTATACTTACCTGAAACCTTGCCTTTGAAGTTAGTATTTACGAAAATATTTTAATGAAGCAAAGCGTGCGAACTAAGCTCGGGGCACAACCCAAATTATGCCATATTAACGTAGGCATGTGAGTGAGTTGAGGACTATATAACACACCTGACTGGCAATGAAGCTTCTCCAAAATCGCCAAAAACGTGCTATTTTTAGTGTACCATTCCCAGTGCACTTAATCTATCATTAGAGTAATATAGACTTCGTCTCATGTAAGATGTCCCGCGGCCGCGTCGCCACGTTCGCGCTACGGAATGTTTCTGAAATTTTGGGGAGTTTAAAATATAGAGGTATTTTAGACTCCCCAAAATTTCAATATAAAGTAATTTGTGAATATCGATTTATTTAGTAAATAAAGCACTGTATAGGTACATTATTATGTAGTGTCGTAAATTACTTTCAAAATTAGTTCCACTTATTGCCACGGGACAAATTACGTGAGACGGAGTTTAGTTGACCAATGATAGAAAAGTCAATCAGAGCAGCGCCTGTTCTGCTGCCCACCACTCTTTTTCCAAATGAACCAATTCGATCAATACGATGCCGATTATATTATACTTATAATTCCCATTTTGTCAATGCACCAGTGACTCGCATTTTACTAGCAAAAGTAGTATAGGTATCCCACTGCTTACTTACTCCATGGAGTCAGTGCATGACACAGAAT
The DNA here is from genome assembly GCA_963580505.1 of Ennomos erosarius. Classification (NCBI taxonomy): domain Eukaryota; kingdom Metazoa; phylum Arthropoda; class Insecta; order Lepidoptera; family Geometridae; genus Ennomos; species Ennomos erosarius. Next base: position 5,221,736 of record OY756983.1, on the reverse strand, counting down.
TCAGACAACTTGCATACTTTGCATGCTTTGCAATACTCATGCGTGTGTGTACGTGGGATAGAATATGTCATTAAATATTACGTTGCTGGTGTTATATGTATTATATATTGTTACAACTAGTTTTGCAAAGCCTACACTTTGTTATGGTTCGCTGTTTGCTCGACCGTCCGTCGAACCTGTGCAAACAGGGTCGTTCTAAGGCTTAACTTTGTATAAAGAAAACAACGATGATCCAGTCCAGCCAACCGGACTACCAAATTCGTAATATGGGCAAGAAGCAAATAATTTCATTCATAAAATCTATTAACGAAGTATTAAAATACTTGGTAAGGTAAGATCAATACCACAACATAGAAGAGGTGTCGAGATAGATACTGACAACTTTTCCTTAGTGTCTGATATAGACAAAACGTCGTTTTACATCACCTTGTACGTTCTATATCTGTACTACAAAGAGCGCGCTCCAAAAGGACTAATGGTCAACTAACCTTTGGCATGCCTCTTCAGTTCCTACTTGAAAGATTAACTAGGTAGTAAAAACTGTTTAGCATGTCTAATGCGTTTCAATTTATATTTTACTAGCTTACCCATTTCGGCTTCACATAGGTTAATTAAACCATACAGGCTTAACCATACACCAAATTTTATTAAAATTGGCTCAGCCGTTTATTAGAAAAATAAATGAACACTTATCGCCTCATAAGTTGTGCGCGAAGATTTCATCCAAAAAATTAGGGTAAACGTACAACTTATTTTGTTATGATTTTTTTGAATGGGTGAGTGCTGGCCTATCTGCTGAAAACAACTTCGACCGGCACTCTTATATTATGGCTACTAGTTACTATAACTCTTTACCACATAAAAAATAATACCTATAATAAAAATGAATTAATTAGTTCCATCGACTCGTTAACTCGTTGTTATCAAGTAAACATCTGAGGATATCCTGACTGAGAACAATGGGAGAGTCCTCTAAATAAATATTTGTTTACTTTCGTTAACCGAAGGTAGCATAGTTCCCTTCGATTAGTTACGTCGATTGGTGATTAGGGATATTTAAGTTCTTATTAAGTATCACCACACTGGTATACAACAGTTTGAAATTAGTTATTAGGAAACTTATATATTTGATTACCTACAATATAGAAGGAACATTTTTAACTCCAAAAGCGATCCCTGCAATGTTACAATAAGGACGACCAGTAAAGTACTTATTAATCAAATTTTAATAACATGACCTTTTTATATAAGAACTCAGGAGTTTTTTGAGCAAATTAGGAATTGTGGTAACGTGGGAATCTATTTCATCATGCTGAAGACGTTCACTGCTTAACATAATATATAGGCATCTCCCACACACGCGCCACTTTGAGTACCTTTTGCATTAATCGGCTCTCCGCGGTTTTCACCAGATCGTCAGTCACCTAGTGGACCTAGTCTATCTACAACCTAGTTCTAAGCCTAGTAGTAAGCCTACGCTTCATCTTTCAGTTCGTGGTCGTCACTCGAGAATCATATTATTTATCTACCCCACCGATTGTCAGTTGAGCGATGTGCGTGCATGGTCTGCCTATTGCCAGTGGATCTACTTAGGCACTTATACAAAATATTATGTAGGTACCTATACAGTTTCGGGGTGTTCTCAGTAGTCTTAACAAGTAGTAACCATCAGTATATTACTACGACTACATGGCAAAAATACCGCTAGTCTACCTGCTAAGTTCATTCACGAGATTGGTTCGGTTCAGAGCCAATTTTTTCTTCTGGTGCCTCTCTACTGGAAGTTGGCCGTTGGCCGTCTGCTCTGCCAATTTACGCAACAATATTTTTTCCTACTAAAACTCTAGAGGACTGCCAGAACTCACTGAACTCGTGTAGCCTTAACAGTCCAGTTGATCCAGCACTATGAACTTATCGATATGTCTGTTGGGATTATTTACCATTGAATTAGTACCTAAGTGTCATTCAAAGTCATGGTGCATTAGAAACACCTGGAGCATGACTGGAACAAAGTTAAAATAAGCCATTTCATACCTCCTACTAGGTAACCGAAAACTATTTACAAGTAAAGCTGTTAGCGAACACGGGATTATGATTATACGGTCTGATAACAGGGCATTTAGCATAATGTCCATTTGTTTTCATTTCCCAAGTACAGCCAACAAAGGGCTAGAACGTAGTTATGTTGACGTAGGTACATTTTGGCAAGGTTGTGTGAAACGTTAATGAAGAATAGTCATGATCATGTTTTGTTGAAGCGATGATAGCTCAGGGGGTCTGGCAAAGATACCAACCACTAACGCTAACGCCAAACGCTAACTTCAAAATGTACTGAAATGACATTTCGGAAATCGCTAACTTTTCCGTCATTTCAATACAGTTTTAGAGTTAGCGTGAGGCGTTAGCGTTAGTGGTTGGTATCTTTGCTAGACCCCCAGATGGTTATTGTCCATCGAATGTAAGAATGCGTTTGACAGCTATAAAGAATTAGCAAAAATCTGAACGAAAACCGAAAATTCGGATCATTTTCACTAATAATTCTATCGGTTGGGTGGTAGTGGATTACACATTACCTATAATGAAACATTTACCTATAATGAATGTTTTAATACAGTTGTTTTGACTATTTTATTGTAGTTGTCATATGCATTCTTACATTAAGAAGATGGAGGGTAGTTGTGATGTGAGGGCAACTTGCGATACTTGGGTCGTAGGTTGGGATCCTGCAATAAACTTTAGTTTTTAGTCAAGGATCATAATGAAATCACAGTGGTACGGACATGTTCTAGTGGTAATCTGGATAACGTTTTTATTTAAAGAGCTCTGCCAATGTAGTCCTGGCTTTAGAATAAGACCACCCCATCTCTTCCCGTAGTTGCCGTCAAAGAGTATGTACCACAGAACACTACAAGAGTACTAACCGCCTTCTAGCGTGCGTGGTGATAATGGCAAATATCATAAGCATCCAAAGCAGCATTTCATGTCGGAGGCCGTTAACTAATAATTAAAACCATCTCTTATTGGCCAGTTTTTATTAACAAACTCTTAAAAAAGGTATTTATGTAACAATAAAAATTACAATTTAAAAAAAAACAAATAAATTACAAAGCAACACAAGAGATCTAAAAGCTTTATATGTTTATGCGTTTAAGCTATTTATGACTTAACCATTAAAGCTGATTATTTAAATACCTATAAAACTTATTAATTATTAAAAATTATTTTTATAACTTCTCTGATAAATATAGTGAGTTTTAAACATCAATTGTAGGAGATAATTAATAAAACTTAATAACTTTATTACAATTTAACTGAATTTTAACATTATAACTGAACAAGTAGCTCGAGACTTCTACTTGCTTGACTAATATTTGCTATAAGTACTATAAACTGCACCATATTTCTAGTTTTTACTCGATATAAGAATTTGGTTTTCCTAACATTTAATATGCGCACAGTGTTTTTAACATTCCTTGGGTGAAGGTTTTGTTGACATACGTATCCAGTTATTCTCCTACAATTCACATTTAAAACTAAACATTCCGGATAATTTCAATGGTGATGGTGCACATGCGCAGCCTCATGCAAATGCGCAGCCTCATGCTCCGATATTGGCGCAGTCTTGTGGACCACCGCGTTGAACCCGTTGTGCTTGTCGGCCGTATAGTCCACCGTGCGAATAGAACCGTCCGGCTCTACCACTGTGTATTGGCCTGGAAGTTTGAAAAAGGTTAATAGTTACGGTAATTGGCTCGTTCTCATTTTTACGATTCTCATCGTCAGTTTCATGTACAATTTTATTTTGTGCTTATTTCAAATATTTTTGTACAGTAAATTATAGCGCTTTATAAGATGAGTAAATTAATATGTAAGTTAATCAAATAGAAAGTCTTGTTTGGGTGATAAATGGTTTTGAAGTTTTAGAGGCCACGAAAGCGACGCATCGGGCCACGAAAATGACTCAGTAACTTTACAGCTATAATTTTCTCACGTTTTGCTACTGTTTATAAGGCTAAATGTTCATAAAATAACAACGTAATCTTGTTTTCATAATTAAACTGGCAAACAAATGACTCTTTTCCCAGCATGCAGCAGTTAAATTGTATTGGGTTGATGACGATGAACGTTTTGGTAACTAACTGTTTCATAAAGTGGTAACCATTTACTTAAGTAGATAAGTAGGATACAATTTTACCTACTGGTTAAGTATTTACTACTCGTAGAAAACGTTCAATGTTTCGAGTACATTTTGTTGTAATTACTACACATATCGCCAAATTATATGACAATTAAAAAAACAGTCTGGTGTAAAATTACAGTTTTACAACAAAGTATTCGTGTTTTTTCTCTAAGATACTTACAGCCACCATCACTGAGTTCTTATTTTACGTAAAAATTGAAAAATTCAGTGTATTTATGCAGATATTTATTTTTACCACAAGGCGGAACCCTAAAATGTTTGACGCATCATCAGCGTTTGTCAAAGGATTGTTTGAAAGTGCCGCCAATCCTTTGAGTAAACTGCTAATCCTTTTGACGGCAAGTGTAGCTTAGAAATGATTTTTTTAGCTTCCTTTAGTATCTTCTTTACACTTGTTGCGATCGCACGTGCAGTTACGCTTGTGAACTCGTGATTTCGTGATTTTTCCATAAACTTTTAAATATGAACTTTACGTGTTCGGAGTCGGGCCTACGAGCAAAATAATTAAAGTATGATTGAAATGTTGGCAGGGGACCAAAATGTACCTAGTAAGTACCTACCTCCCTACCTAGCACCTATATACGTACTTACGTCAAGAATAGGTAGTATTGTGATATGACGTGACGTTATTAATAATTTCAGAACCTTTAGTGATAGTTCCTAATACCTACGTACTTTAAGTACATAATATCCGACGGTAAACGTGTGTGGAGAAAAGTGTTCATAGAATGTGAACTTGGGCTATAGGTACCTTTTACCTAGCTACCTACCAGAATCTTCGCAATAGGCTGCTTCTCCCAGAAATCAGAAAAATGGTATGTAACCATAATATTTTAATCTACTACCTACCAAACGTAGGTACTGTTACTAGCTCTACCCCTTAGGTACCTGTTATTAAACATAATACAATGCTAGTTTCCAAGGAAGGTTCTCCCAACTTGAGAGTTACTAGGCTACCACGGTCCAGATCACCCCTTTTCGCGATAACATGACATACCTACCAATTCAAACTCATCCATTTTTAGGCTATGATTATTAATCACAATGAATGATGAGTGAGTTCGAACTGACCCATCTTGGCTCGATAAAAACACGTTTACATAATTATTCAAAACACTATCTTACATCTGTCATACTACAATAACTAGAATTTTTTCAATAAACTCACACCAGGCGCCACATTTCTAAATAAAAGAATGCAAAAAATCAGTTTCGTGGCCTAAAATCATTTTCATGACTAAAATGCCACGAAGTTTATGACACGAAACTGACGAAATTATCCCTTTTTTGTAAAATTGCTGCAAAGTTAAGTGTATCGATTTAAATCAAATACTACATAAATATCTCGCATATTTTAGGGTTTCGATGAGCTAACTTTGATTTCAATTGCTGAAATACAATGCCCAAAAAATGTTGTCCACGTGTGATCGGTAAACCTATGAACAAATACAAGCTTACCGATATTTTTTTTTCCGGCACGTTGAGCCACACGTCTTACGTCTGCGATGCCAGTACACAACTGACGTTCAACCGGACCACACTCAGTGTTTGATTGCTGATGTTTTGTTTAACAGGCAGCCATTATATCACGCGAATTTAAAGAACCCATATCCGCGTGACCGACACGTATGTTGTTTTGAATTGAAAATAATGATGAAAAGATTTATTTTAGTCTATTTAGTGTAAAGTTTATTTAATTACGATAACTTTAGTATATGTTACATACAAATACAGTGAAATTTGGTGAAGTGGTGAGCAAATGTTTTACTGCATCGGAGAGTGTGACACGAAACACGAAAAATTACCCCGTTTTTGACCATTTCGTGTTAATTTAAGGTATTATTTTTGCTTTTATTATGTCAAGCTTTATTTCTGTTGTAGCCTAATAGATGTTTCATCATTTAGTTCACAAATTCTGTTTGTATCTTAAGCCGTTTAGGAAATATAACCTCGTGACCATCAAATTTGAGCATCGATGAGAACTACCCAATTGATTGAATCAGGCGTTACCTCGCGGAAGTTCATCTTAAATACAAAATGAAACAAGAATATCTAGTGTAATTCCGCTAAAATAAGACTATAAGATTACCTATATTGGGAAAGCTGCAAGAGATTGTTGCTGGAGTATTTTTCTTATACTTTGTCACATACATTTACCAGCAACGATCCCTTGCAGCTTGCCCAATATAGATAATCTTATAGTTTTATTTTAGCGGAATTACACTAGATATTCTTGTTTCATTTTGTATTCATTTTGTAATAGTTACGGTCTTAAATAAAGTATACAACTACCATTCAACGAAAATAGTTACTATTAATAAAGTTTTACTAGGTGGTAGGACTTTTCTGCAAAGTTCGTCTAGGTAGGTACCACCGCTGCCGGCAAGCAGTAGTATGCAAGCACTACTGTGTTCCAGTTTGAAGGGCATTGTAGCTAGTGAAATTACTGGGCAAATGAGACTTTATGATCTGATTACACAGTGTAGTAATCTGATTACTAGACTGTGTGATGTCGTAACCGGTAAGTTATTTGTAGTTTCAATAATTTTTCTGTTACGAGTTGAATTAATCGGCTTGTAGCATTGTTTTGTTGCCTGCAGATCAACGGTATAGAAATGAACAAGACATCAAAACAACAACTTAAGAAAATTATCAATATTCAGTTACATTATGTACCTTTCACTACGTCACCATCTCGGCTCTCGTGATGGGTTTTAATGTCGCCAGTGTGGAAGTCGTTCACTCCATATTTGAAAACGTATTTTGGGTAAGCCTGTAAATAAATAAATAATCATCAATATTTAATAGTAATAATAAATAGTTACCTAGAAAAGAAATAATTTATGTTAAATATGTGTTCATAAGCGGAGTTTCTAGAAATTAAGATAATATAATGTGATTTTTATAAAGATATCGATAACGCAAACGTTACACTAATTGAATCACATCACAGGCAGAATACGTCTAATGCTGAACATAATCATATCCTCCATAAAAAGCCGCTATGGATGCTCATCATAGGAGGGGTTTGCCATATACCAGTCTTGGCCAGGCGTCTGGTGATCATAGAAAATTTGTATAACGCGATTCAATATAGGAAAGTACTGATAAGAGCCAGCATTTCTATTGCTATCTCAATTCTGCACTTACAAAACAGTGGAAGAGGGAAAACAATAGTTTCTTGTTTCTGTTGTTGTTGTTGTTGCTGTTATCATCATCAGCCGGACCAATGCTGCTGGTCATTCCCTGAAGTAATAACTTCAAATCCATTGCGATATAAATAATAATATTAATAAATATGTGTGGACATTTCACACAGCGCCATCTAGCCCCAAACTAAGCATAGCTTGTACTATGGGAACCAGATAACTGATACGATACTTATATACTTTTTTGTTTGTAAATACATACATAGAATACAATATAACACCCAAACGCAGAACAAACATCTATGTTCATCACACAAATGTTTGTCCTGGGTAGGAATTGAACCCACAGCCCTCAGTTCAGAAGGCAGGGATACTACCAATTGAGCTATCGGGCCCGTTTTATATAAATAATGATTTTAATAAGTTTTTGCAACTTCCATAACATTTCTCTTTAGATTATACGGTTAACTTTTGCTGTATTTCCTTCCTTCTGGGTGACTGAATATTACAAAGATTATAATTGTTCAAGCGGCACCTAATACATAATAAGTAAACATCGTAACTCACGGATTAAAACGTTTAATAGCTTCCTGAAACTGTAATACCTCATGTGCTAACAACTCCAGCTTGTTTGAACGCTGTCGGTAACTTTTTTAGAATAATAATCCAAGTAGGTATTACTTAGTTCGAAACGTAACTGTTTATTTTTAGGGTTCCGTATCCAAAGGGTAATGCAAACCTTATTACTAAAGTTCCGCTGTTCATCTGTATCTCTCTGTTCGTCTGTCATCAGACCAGGACTGAACAGATTGCTTCACGGGGATGCCCAAAAAACTCCTATTTTCAGTTGGTATGGCATAGCCACATACTATGATCGATATTTAATGAATAATTCAGTGCAGGTATATCTCTAAGCTCTACGCCGATAAATAATGGCAAATGAAATGTTAATTGGTATCGTTTTCTTTTCTCAGAGAAAAAGGATGGAAAGAATTATACTTCATGCTACAAAAACCTTCCTAAAACACTTACATAGTAATCAACGTGTTCGTCCTCAGATATGTGATGGTGTTGGTGCTCGTAGCCAAGTCTTGGCTGCGCGTGGACAACTGTTGAAGCGGGGAGGAGGTCTGCCCTCGCTGGTCGCAGGTACGTGAAGACCCGGGCGTGGGTACAGGCCACCAGTGCCAGGGATATTATTACCAGCTGTAATGTTAAAAATTGATATTTTTTATAGACTTATCTATAATCTATTCTCTTTTAACCCCCGACGCAAATAGAGGAGAACAGACAGTGGTATTTTAATACCAATGTATATTTTTATAATAAATTCAATGCTTAAGCGCTTATTTTAGACGGGCCCGATAGCTCAGTTGGTAGTATCCCTGCCTGCTGAACTGAGGGCCGTGGGTTCGATTCCCACCCAGGACAAACATTTGTGTGATGAACATACTTAGATGTTTGTTCTGCGTCTGGGTGTTATATTGTATTCTATGTATGTATTTACAAACAAAAAGTATATAAGTATTGTATCAGTTATCTGGTTCCCATAGTACAAGCTATGCTTAGTTTGGGGCTAGATGGCGTTGTGTGAAATGTCCACACATATTTATTTATTTTAGTATATTACTATTTTGATGTCTGTAATTTTGATATTTTGTGACGACTAGCTCGTCACGTCATTCATTCTCATAAAAAATGTATTATTAGCTGAATAACTGAATTAAATTAGAATTAAGCATGGGATTTAAATACATTACACAGAATGCAAATTTTTTTCTTATCAAAAATATATAAGTAACAAGAAATAATTAAAAAATAAACATAAATTTTCGTATCTCAAATATAAATTTTCCGCGCATATATTCTTGAGTGCAACTAACGTTTGAAAACCATAATTAAATAATGCACACCAACTATTTATTACGGACTCCTATTTTAGACTACATAGTATTGCGTGTTACTCAATTTTATTTACTAGATCTATGGATTTGATGCTTAGATAAATTAGATAAAGTTTTGAATGAACAAAATTATCTACAATAAGAAAAATATAAACCAGAACCCTAACATATCTAAAGAGTCTATTAAAATCAAACAAAGCATAAATAATAACTCAAAACTAAAGAGTAACTAGGTGGTAGAACTTTTCTGCAAATTTCGTTTAGGTAGGTACCACTAACCAAATAAACTAACAAACGAATACTTTGCAAGCACTAATGTGTTTCGGTGTGAAGGGTACTGTAGCTAGTGAAATTACTGGGCAAATGAGACTTCGTGACCTGATTACACAGTCTAGTAATCTGATTACTAGGCTGTGTGATCTCTCAGGATGACGTGCGCAGGTCAGTGTCACGCAAAACTTTATTATTTTTAAGGTTTCGAGTGACACTGTATCTGTTATGGGCCCGTGTCACTTGACATCAGGTGAACCACAGGTGAACGAATAGTCGTCACGTCTTTCATTCTCATAAAAAAAAAACAAGAATTCAAAAGAGTAGTCTCATTTCGATAAATCAATTATGTATCAAGAATTTATATTTAGATGTACAATCTTAGCTTTTTTTCTAACCTTAACAATAGGTATCGTTGCCCTCTACACAAAGCGACAGTTTTTCATAGTTTTCCCACAAGCTTTCAATAATCTAATGGTTACGTTCTATGGTTATGATAGTTTTCTTGCTGATAACTTTAAGAGTAGGTATATTTACACATATGTTTTCACTTAGTCTATGCTGTAATGACGACTCAAGCCGTTGTTCACATGCTTGAATAAGTAGATACCTAATCTTTTCGCGTTGTATGTAATGTTGTGTGATGTCCTGAATAAATGTATTTTCTTTCTTTCTTTCTTTTCTTTCTTTTATAATATGTTGTGTTAGTGTGTTACTACATGTTTTATTTTTGAAATTGATAGGTTCTGGGAGTCTAGCAGAGATACCAACCACTAACGCTAACGCCAAACGCTAACTCCAAAATGTATAGAAATGACATTTCTGAAATCGCTTACTTTTCCGCAGCGAATGTCATTTCAATACAGTTTTAGAGTTAGCGTTTGGCGTTAGCGTTAGTGGTTGATATCTTTGCTGGTATTTGTAATTTTTATTGCCGTCGCTCTGCTATCTGCACATGTGAAAGAGACAATAGAGTTCGTGAGTGAATGTATCTCTAATGTCTATATTTTAGCGTTTCAGGAAGAAATGGTTTTCACTCTCGAAATCTTAACAAAACTTTTGGTTTTGGTGTCCATCGTTTAAATAGATTATTGTCTATGACTGCACGTTTTGATGTCTTTTTTCATATTTTTCATGATAAATAAATAAATACTTAAACAAATATGTGTGGACATTTCACACAGCAGCGCCCCAAACTAAGATAGCTTGTACTAAGTGAACCATATTTTTGTTTGTAAATACATACATAGAATACAATATAACACCCAGACACAGAACAAACACCTACGTTTATCACACAAATATTTGTCCAGGGTGGGAATCGAACCCACAGCCTACAGTTCAGAAGGCAGAGCTACTACCAACAGAGCTATCAGGCCAGTCATAACGTAATTATTTTGATTTTTATTTACTTATTATTTTCCCAAAAATAATAAAACACATACCTTCAGGGACATTCTCCGGATCTTCTTTCTTGCTTTTGTTAAACCAATCCACTACCAAAAACGATAACAACAGAAAAAGACGGTAAATATGAAACAGGAATATGTGTGAAGCACGTGTGTCGAAGGCCGCATACGGAGTGTGTGAAGTGAAAACACCACTGAGTTTATATTATGTGGGTAAAGGGAGGTGGCGCGGATACTGATCGAAAATGTGGGGATTTTTCTTCGAATATTTTATCAAAAGCTGTTCTATGATCCATTTTATTTTTTATTTTTTACTGGCTTAGTACTGTCACTTTGTAGGATTTTTTCAGTCAATACTTTTATGCTCTCCTGCGGATCTCCTCATTTCGGATCCTATCTCGCAGGGAAACACCGAGCATTGCTCTCTCCATAGCTCGTTGCGCGACTTTGAACTTAGTAATGAGGCCAACAGTTAGAGACCACGTCTCAGTTCCATAAGTCATCACTGGCAACACACATTGATTGAAAACTTTTGTTTTCAGGCTTTGTGGTATTTTGGACGAAAAGATAGGTCGAAGCTTCCCGAACGCTGCCCAGCCGAGTTGGATTCTTCGGGCGACCTCTTTGTCGAAGTTGTACCTACCCAATTGGACAGTCTGCCCTAGATAGACGTATTTGTCGACAACTTCGAGAGTACATCGCTCGTAGAACTGACAACCGATGGGGAAGAAAGGTTCTCGAGTGGCGACCACGAACTGGAAGACGCAGCGTAGGCCGGCCCCCCACAAGGTGGACCGACGACCTGGTGAAAGCCGCGGGGAGCCGATGGATGCAGGAGGCGAGCAGCCGCTCTAAGTGGCGTTCCCTGGGGGAGGCCTATGTTCAACAGTGGACGTCTTCAGGCTGTTGATGATGATGATGATGACTTTTATGCTTATATTATGGATTTAACAGGTATCAAGATGAACATAACCAATGAACCAAGATAACTATGTGCCTATGTCCTGAAGTTCTCGTGATATCATGATAGAAGGTTCCGACTGAAAATCTGCACGAGTCGGGGACATAAATATCTTATGGAGTACTAATGTTAAAGTGCACGTGGTCTATGCAGGTAAATTGAGGTGGACCACGGCCAATAAAACGAGTCCGTGTTTTATGTAGGTAAATTGAGATGGACCAGTAGGGGCAATAAAAGTGCCCGTGGTCCACCCAGGTGGACAGGTGGACCTTTTTGTTGTGTGGCTTTTACTTCATAATGGCTGGACCAGTTCTGATGATAGACGCAAATTGTCTATCCCGGAATATTAAAAGCTTCAACGGAAAACCCACCATGGACCATTTCTATGTTTCCAATAGAAAGGTAAGTGAAGGGCATGCTTTATAGATGCACTAGGGTATTGAATATTCAGTGTTATGTCACGGATCCGCCTATCAGCTTATAAAATGCTCGCATTGCATTACAAGCGCGATCAACGGCCATCAGCAGCATGCAATATGAAGAGCAATGTGCATTCTAGCATAATTCAATAGAATCAGTTACAGAATGTGTTGCTAAATAGTTTGTCGCTGATTTTTTTTTTAGATATAAGTATATATAAAATTTCGAAGTTTTTAAATAGATATGCGAAATTTTTGTTAAACCTAATATTATTATATACAAAAAATCTCGCTCTATCTTCTCGTATTAAGCATGACTGTGGTCGTTACTGCGATCGGTACTAATTTTGATTTGTCTCGATGACAATATGTCACTAGCTCGTAAGATTGTTGCGCAAGCACACCTTATTGACTAGGCCACTTTCGTTACACCACATAATTATGTGACAATGGCAGCACCAATAGTCGTTACAATATAAAATATGACCATTAACCAAGTAGAGTGATCTATTTTAGAAAGGAAATTGGCTAAAAAAGCACAATAGCGTCATCACCATCACTATCGTCAACAGTGGAAGATAGACCTTCCTCATAGAGCGTCACTCTAGGTTATTTACCTCATGCACCTATAATACGGCTCGCCACGGGTTTAATCAAGTTGTCAGTCATCCGACCGTGTCAGATTGTTTGTAGCCATGGAAAAATATGAACATTTCTCCTTCATCAGTTATTGGTGGCAAGTAATGTGTCCTGCCCATTACCATTTCAACGAGATAATTTGAGGACCATCCTGGTATTTGAAAATGTAGACAATTAGGAGCCCATGAGTTAATTTACCTACATTTTAGTGATCCAACTTAGTGGAAATGAATTGATGCCAATTACCAACGAAAAGTGTGTTACGTTTTGTAGGTAGGTATGTGTCGCCATAGGTACAGTATTGTACAATCATAAGTAATTTTATGTCTTAAAAGTACCATTTAGTGTAAAAAAAAACACAGTAACAATATTTTTGAACACTTTAAGTATAATAAAATAAATGAATGTTACACACAGTGTCGGTCTCCCGGAGCACCGGGAGTATCCCCGGTGGGCCGGTCCCTCCATGGACCCTGAGCCAGATTCCGGGCCGGGATGACTGGGCTAGTTATTATTTAATTCTTTGCTACAAGTCTACAACCAGAGGCAGATTAAACGTCGAGTCGAGCGCTCTGGGCAAGCGCCTCATCGATAGATCTTGTATTTTATAACTAACAGAAAAATAAGTTAATAAGATGTAATTCAGGTCAGGGGTTTACTATCTTATTATACCAATAACGTCATAACGTTCAAAAATCCCACATTTTAAGAATTTTTTTTTAAGTTAATGAATGATGTCATGAACACATAAAAATCAAATGCACTAAATCTGACATTATTTGATACCTAGAATACCTAGCTACCCATCTTCATAACACAATTCTAATAACTATCGATGACAGCATACAAAACACTGTTATATCATTCTATCTCCCATTCTCCACGCATTGTTAGCGTCGATAAAAACATCGGAAACGATTGCAGTATGTGCACATAAAATTAGAACAATCGTATTATGTAGTAGGTATACATACACGGTTTATTTGCGGGGAAAACAAAGGAATTACCCGGCTCCCATAAATATTTTAAAAATGTATAGCAGTTTTATTATATCTAGATTATCCATTTGACCGTTCAACGGAAAGCTGAAAGTTGTACTCCTATGTAAAAATCACCATTCAAGTTAGGCTTCTGGTATTTCCAGAATAAAACGGTTATAATACTTATAAGTGCCAGCACTTAAGTATATTATAACAGTTTTATTCTAGAGACAAACAACAACAGTTAGCAGTTACAGTTTTTTTCATTTGATTACAGTGAACACCATAGCTGATGATTATAGGTACATGACGTTCTTTTATAGTAATCTTCTATTTTTAAAACATAAAGGAAAAAACATTAGGTTCATTACTAAAAAATTATTTTAATTAGTTCATAATAGTACCTACTAATTTGCGGCGGCATTTTTTTTCCAGTAGTATCATGGTTGTCCACAAAAGTTGCCAGTTTGTTCTTCACCGAATGCACTCTGTATTTTCCTCTTTTCTTTTACCAAATATACTTTTACTTTATCTTTTGTACATTGCTTCGGAGCTTTTACTTCATTCTGATAAAATGTTTCATAATCTGGACTAGCAACTTTAGCTATCTTACCTGCATGTGCTAAGTGGCTAAGCTTAGCAATATTTTTGGCCGTGGTGCTGCTGCTGCTGACGTCTGCTTTTTCAGTATATCTGTTACTGAAGCTCATTATTTCTGATGCTAAGTCTAGCAATGGTTTCATGGGTTTCATATAATCAATGGGGTGTTTAAACTGCGGTGGTGCTTCTTTGGAGGTACTTGGATCAACTACTTTGAATGTTTTAAAACTGTTTAGTTCAACCCTACAAACAAAATGATAGAGTTCAACATTAAAATGAGGTATCATATCAGTCTCAGGTTTGTTACAGATGACGTTCACTCGTGAATCAATTTATTCATAAAATGGTTGACTGAACGTCGTTCTACCTGTATAATATGGTCTATAGCCGAAAGGGATTGAAGTTGGGCCTTCACGTAAAAAAGTCGCAACGCTCCGTTACAGAAGATTGCGTGAACAATATCCAACGGCGTAGGCACTGTGCATGACTTGCTAATATAGCAACTCGTCATAATTATTATTATAGTAATTAGTTGTGAGAATAAAGGCATTTTTCTCTTTAAAAATAGAGAAATAAAAAAAAATAGAAAAATACCTATTATGATTTTATCTATGAACAAAAATGGTTTATCTGCTTTTGAGCTAAGATTCCAATATACAGCTAGACACACAGACACATGATAAACCACAGAATTTGCCCTATTCACATAGTTCAAGTCTATGTGATATAAACCCTTTCTATTTAGATACGTCAGGTTTTTTAATAAAACCATTTGATTTAGCCAACATTGACATTAGAACCTAATAGATAATATTATGGTAGGTATAAGAGAAAGGAAGTAGGTAGCGCTTTTTTCCTTTTGCTATATCATAATAAGAATTGTTTCTTAAGACTAATTCAAAGATTAAGGAGAGGGTTATAAGTGGGTGTTAAATATAATCAAAATGATAATAGTGGCATAAGATACAGGGTTATACATAAAGTTAATCCATAATTTAAAGTTAAACCTCCGATAATATAAAAGCTAAAACAAAACTAAAACTCGATTGTTTCTGTCTAATCTGTGGTTACCCCATAGGTTACAGAAAAAAACAGTTTTTACTTTGTGATAAAACCACATGAAAACTGTTGCTGCTGGTTAAATATAACATTCAATTCGTCAGCTGCAGTGTTGCAAGCAATAAATATTTTTGTTTAATGTCAAATATTAAAAAAAGAGGTGTGAAAAAATTCTTTTTAAGAATATTATTAACCCTTCAGAATTAAACTTTCATTTTACATTAATTGTATGGTGATTAGGATAAACACCCAAGTTCCATACAAAAAAGTCGTGTCCTTTAAGGTAAGGTATGTGTCACAGAGCTATGAAACAAATGACGCTTCGCCTCTATATAGAGACGAAATTAATCATATTATTGCTGCCGAACTTCGGTACGGGGTACTCTTCTGTGTCAGTTTGATATTATAGGGTAATTTCGCTAGTTTCCGACCACTTAGTGGAGTTGTCAAGTTTAGGATGCATAATAAAATGTACCAGTATCATTTTTTGACTTGATGCTACTAAGCTACGTTTCAAATATTATACTCTATATTTTTATCAGATTATCAATCATTTTTTAAAATAACCCACCCTTTTATAATATCTAAACCAAAGGCTAATAGTGACTATTTTGCTAGTTTTCGATCAGTAAATTATATTTACGACCACTTTTTCGCTAGTTTCCTACCACTATAAATTGAAAGACGTAGGTGCCTGACTGCCTGTGGTAAATAAATTATAGAAACAATGATCAGAAAGGCTTCTTTAGATCCTCTGTCTTGTATTTTCATGATTTCTCCAGCTTTGAGGCACTTACTCATATAAAAAAGCATGATCTTTTTTCTTACTGAGACCGCCAAAACTTATTTAAGGATATGGCTGAAAAATTCAGCTATAACAAAAAAAATATTGGCTAACGTAGTTTATAAACATAGTAATGTTTACAAACTAAATACGCTACTTTTTTTTTGTAATAAAGCCAGCCCACATTACACCCTGGGCGAGAAATATTCAATCATGGTTCGATCAGTTGGTCACGCCTATTTTGCGGCCACCAGCATTAATCGTTTTTTTTAATCGTGTCTGGTCTAATTAGTTAACCTTACAAAGTAATCGACTATTTATGTACTTTTATATGTAAATAAATACGTATTTATAATGTTTTTGATATAGTTTGCTTTTGCGGTCGAATAGCATTTTTCTGCAGCTGGATCAGTTTTCGACCACGAGCGATTTTGGGTATCTGAAGTTTTTATGCCAGATGGTGGATAAACGTGGTCGAAAACTGGCAGTTAAAATGTATGTGCTTTTAAGCTTCAAAGCTTTATAGAATTGGGGATTTCTCGTATATTTGTTACAAAACTGAACCTATTTGGATATAATTGTGTAGGCATAATATATTTTAGAGATGTGTTCACCGCAAGCTTTTTATTTTTTATATTTTTTCATCAAATGTACATTAAATGGTCGGATATAGGAAGTGGTCGCAAAACCGGCGAACTTACCCTATGGCAGAAGTACTGATAGTGATGTAATGCGTTGGTTATCCTTATAATTATCGATACATCGATAGTTTCTATTATGCCATCCGGAAATTTGTTACAATAAGTTTTAAATGTTTTCAATTTATTTTGTGGTTAAATTGACTTCTACTAATTAAACTTTTAATATCTTTTATGTTTATTAGGTTTCCTACAGATCCTAATATAAAAGATAAATAGATATTCGCAACTGGACAGTGCAATTAGTTTCCTCAAAAACATGATACGGTTTGCTCTCAGCATTTTGAAGCTGAATGTTTTATGAATATGTCTAACCATATACGTTTATATTTTGACGCTATTCCCACATTGAAACTATCCTATTTTTAACGAGGTACTATAATTTCCCCCCACTAGGTGGACCGATGACCTGGTGAAAACCGCGGGGAGCCGATGGATGCAGGAGGCGAGCAACCGTTCTAATTGGCGCTTTCTGGGGGAGGCTTATGTTCAGCTGTGGACATCTACGGGCTGATGATGATGACTATAATTTCTCTTATCCGCATTTATTATTTGATGAGGACATTATAATGATGTGCCGTGCTCGCCCATGAAAGAGTTTTCATGTAGCCTCCATGGAGCTATTAAAAAAAGAAGGAGGGGATCCCGTCTGATCCGAAACTGAAGCTCCCTTAGGAAGCCGGAACGCTTCGTACGTACGAGCGGAACACGCACACGCTCACATCATATGCAGCCGGTCGCCCTACTTTCAGCTGACACACATATGTAATATGTCCGCCATTTTGGGCTTCAGTTCGATGTCAATCAAAACTCAATCCTTCTTTTTTTTATTTCATCCATGGTAGCCTCATAGAAAATCATTGCTCTTGGTTGCTAAGGACAACTGATCTCATTAATTCTACGTAAGAATCTACGTCTTAGTCGATATTGAATGAAAAAATTCACTTGCTTTTTATTTTGTAAATAGCTGTAAATTAAAATATACATCGCATGGTGAGCTGAAAAATTACCTTTATTTACTGCCAAACTAAGGACCTACCTTCTATTAAATAAGTGTTTACCTACAACACCTCAATGATACTCAATATTATTATTATTAGGAAAAATAATTCTATCAAAAAGAAACATGACGCAACATTACTGATGAATCATCAGCAAAACGTGTTACCTATGTATTTGGAGTTTTAATATATTTTTTCGTTTTATAACTTGTTATGTTTCTTCTATTTCGGCATATTTCAAACTTTAGTTTATAGATATAATTATACTATCACATATCAGCCGGCAGACGTCCACTGCTAAACACTGCCTCCCCCATAAATCCTCACTTTGGACGCCTATCGGATTTGCTTATAAACTTAATCTTTATAACCATAAACTGACGATAAACTACCTCTATACTTACACACATTACATTTGCCATAAAATAGTTGAGAGGTGGACTGTATAGCCGTGACGCGAACATGACGTACCTACCAATACCAATACATTCAATTTTATTTATTTTAGATTTATACCGGTATGTTTATCGGCTGGCTATTGTCGACCCAGAATAGAGTACAATAGAATAAAATAACACTATTACACATAGAAATACGCACAAAAGGCACAAAAGATATAGGTAGGTACTAAAGTGTACCTAATGATACAATCTGGTAAGAGGTACCTTACCGCGTACTTAACTCATATCAAACTATCGATAAAAATATATCGACTCAACCCACAGCACGTTTTGCTGACAGCAGTGGCACTAATGACAAGACAATAGCAATATATGTCATCTGCGCAGGTAAACCATAGAGGTTTCATTGTAATACCTGACACGCTTGAATTGTATGAGAAGTGTCGAAAAGGCGCCTCTATGTAGAGGGGAAGCGTTTTTTTTTTGCTCTGTGGTATGTGTAATGTACCTATAGATTCTAATGTGACCTTACGCATAACTAGAATGGTCAGCATAATACTTCACATTGATA
The DNA here is from genome assembly GCA_963580505.1 of Ennomos erosarius. Lineage (NCBI taxonomy): Eukaryota > Metazoa > Arthropoda > Insecta > Lepidoptera > Geometridae > Ennomos > Ennomos erosarius. The sequence goes on along the minus strand of OY756983.1, from coordinate 5,202,690 downwards.
GGGTTACCCTCGTTGTCCACATAAGAGTATTTACCCACTACGGTACCGTTAGGATACCGGACCTCGTCCTTTAGAACCGGCTGTGTATCTGCATTAACTTTATCCACTGGAAAACCTAACGAAACGGTACTAATTTTAAATGATTTAATCTATGTGTACTACTGAAACATTAAATAATTTAATACCTGTTTGGATTTTGAAACATTATTAAGGAATTTATTCTGCATAATTCATAAAAATAGGAATAATGAATAATATTTAAAAAATTATAATTCTAGCTACTTACAAAAGTTGGTTTGAAGAATTAGAAAGAGGTTAATGAAATATATCCAAGGAATAATCCCACTTTTACTCATTATAGGAATCCTATTGTATTATAAAAGTGTGTGTGTGTTATAAAAATTTTACTGAATTATGAACACAAAGCACTACACAGGAGCCACAGAGAACTTTGCTATCACAGGAGCAAAGCAAGCAACTTTAAATTTTATTGTTTGGTTGTTTTTGACAGTTTTTGACATGTTTTTGACTTGTTTATACAACAAAAGTTAAAACCTGCGCGGATGACAATTTTGCCATTTTTCCGGAAAAAATATAGAACAAAACATGAACAAAATATAAAAAGTTTTTCGTAGTTTTGAAAAAGAAGTTTTGTTCCATGCCTATAATTAATTATTAAGGATTTCTTAAAATAGAGGCTGTCGGCAAATGAATGGATATAAAATATATTTTTCATTTTATTTTCGATGATTATATCTAGTGCAATATAATAAATATTTTATTACACTTACTTTGCGCGTTTCGTATTTTTAACATTGACTTAATGTTTACATTTCATACTGATATAAATAATAATATAAAATTATGTTAAGAAATAAATTAATAACTATTTGAGAATTTAATCGTAAGGCACATAAAGACTTGGAGGCCCTATTAAATTATATCTTTGGTTGTATTTTGAAAATCCAATTTTATTTATAATCGGGTTTCTATTCTTGTTGGGTCTCTTTGGGCGAGTCCATGTTATCGAAGACTCTGTTGGCTCGATGGCAACTTTATCGATGGGTTTCAGGGTAGTTGTTCGGTGCCCATAGAAAGGCTGGAAGCGATCTTCTTGATAAACTCTGAAAATAAGAAATGTAGTTTTCAACCTTTTAATAGGCGAGACCATTATTCTCTTTGGACGAGACCATGTTGTGGTTCCGGTACTACATAATATGTATCTAATTTCCCGTGAGAGCTTTCCATTTTCTGGGTTAAAAATATACCTATGTTTTGAAATTCAAAAAAGGTGTTTTTTAATCTACACTATTGCTATCAAAACCATGTAAGCCCTGAATGTTAACAAACATGCATTAATAGGTTCATCCTTACTTTCACACATCATTATTCATCGTATTTTGTGATTTTAAACATGGCTGACTTCTTCACGATGTTTTCCTTCACTGCCGTAGTAGGAGTAATATTTTTTTACTTATATTAATTTTATTAATGAATGACGTGCCAAGCTAGTAAGAACTATATTTGTGCTACCTAGTATTACTTACCGGTACCCCGCCTGGTCGGCTACGTATCGGAATCGCTGCGGAGTGCCGAACGCGTCAACATAACCGTAGGCGCCGGTCACCGTACCGTTTGTGTACCTCTGCTCGGTACGATATTGAGTGTTGCCAGTAACGTCATCCGAGATATCGTAGTTGAAGGAGTAGGTGCCTGGATTACCTACAGTAAGATTATAATCACAAATTTTTAGCAATGTCCATTTACGCGTAGGATTACTGTAGGTATAAGCTTAAGTAGCCTACCTACTGAATATCAAAATATGATTTAAATTAACTAACTACTGTTTTGATTTTAAAAACCTACAATACTAAAGTAAGCCAAAGCTAAGAACCTAGCTAGTACCTAATCTAAAAAACCAATACCAAGTAGGCAACGTGCGTATATACTGGCAGAATTTTCCACGTAGGCAGGCACCTAAATGAAAATTCGCAACGTTTGACAGTAGAGAGCTATACCTATGGATCATGACCAGTGGCCATGAGAAATCACAATATAGGTAGACAAGTCAGTTAGTCTAACAATGATTAAGTAAATTATATTCTTTTACTCCGATTTTGCATTTTCAAATGTAGATAATTAGAAGTAGAGCAAAATGTAGAGTCGTTTCTCAAATACAATATTCTAAATAGAAAATATATCGTATTCTAATTTGAGAGGTTCCTGCGAACGAAGCCAGTCTTTGTAACCCCCGGCGCAAACAAAGGGGTTTTATAGATGGCCTGTCGGGGTATCGTAGAATCGTAGATCCAAAACGGATGAACCAATTATAATTCTAGATTTTTTGTTTGAAAGATATATGGAGCTAGAGCATTCTTATAGCTTAGTGTTTTAATCAGGAGAATTTTAATAATAAATTCTTACGTGTATATTAATCTCACCTTCAATATCATTATAGAAATGCATGTTTGGCGACGTCTCCGCTACACTGAGTCTAGGCAGCCTTGGAGCCGACTGTACTTTACACTGGCTCAATAGAGCAGTTGTCAGTACTATCTAAGGAAAGAATCTTGAATTAAAAGTAAATAATAATTATGCTTCAAGGGCTTAGAACTTTAAAATTAATAAATAAAATTATTTTGTTTTATTTATTTTTAGAACATTAGGGGACTCTGCTAATCTTACACCTAGCTAGAGAGTTTATAACAAGGGGCATAGAAAATAATAATATAGCATTCTTTGAGATTTTTTTCATCATTAACAGCCTGAAGACGTCCACTGCTGAACACTGGCCTCCCCCACAGACCGCCACTTTGAGCTCGCCTCCTGCATCTATCGGCTCCCCATGGTGTTTACCAGATCGTCAGTCCATTAGTGAGGGCCAACGTTGCATTTTCCAATTCGTGGTCGCCACTCAAAAACCTTTGTTCCCCGGTCATCGGCTGTCAGTTTTACGAGCGGCTCGAGCCAACGAGGGAGTTTTAGACTCACGAACCTCCTTCTGAAAAGCTGATCTTTGACTATTCGATACATATTTGTTGATTTCCGACATTTTCTATAGAAATAAGGGCGAGAATTCCGTGAAGTCTACCTTTGGAAATAATTATTTTGTTGCTACGGAGTTACCCATTACGACTTTCTGTAAGAGTATTTCGGTTCGTAGTATTATTGAAATAATTATCTATCAAAATTTATATAAAATCTACGATAATTATTTCATTAAAACATCTAGTAATTTCTAGACTGGAGTTCATGTTTTTATTAAACAGGTTGTCCTACATGCCAGGAATAGGCTCACAACATTACACGTTCATGATTATTTCACTGTATCAAGAATTAAAAAGAACTTACCTTGACTAGAAAGTCCATTGTCACCAACACTACAAATATACAACACTAGAACTTGTAATTCGCATTTATACTAAACACTGGCCGTAAAGAAACGTAAGTAGATAGCTTGAATGGTCCACACATGCGTCCTCTTACGCGAGTGTTTCCTTTAAATGGCTTCAGTTGGCGAAAACAACAGCTTTGGACTCGTAAACTTGTGTATAGGCTTTATCTGTAGGTAAGTTAAGTTAGTGGGTGAAGGCAATTTCACCCATATCCGCAGCGTGATGTCACGCCATTAGTGCGACACGACAGGATGAGGCATCGCCTTTAGAGTTCAGGAAAGATAGCTAAGCCTTTTGCCAAAAATATACATTTTACAAGTTATTAAAAATCAAGCGTAGGTACATTAATTGTTATATGTTTCATTTAATCCATTACCGCATGATCTAAAGAAAGATTAAAATAATATTTTAAGTTAATCGTTATGAGTGTACCTACTTAGGCACCTACCAGTCACACAGTAAATCTTTTCACAACTGAAGCTAATTCTTGTACAGTGTCGGAGGACTTGCACAACAATGGATTTTTGAATAAAAATGCGTCCGAAAACACAAGCATTTACAGAATTTTGCCTTATTTACATAAACATTATTATCATAGAGCTATGTCTAACATCCCCAAAACTCGATTTAAACCTTTACGCATAGCATCGAATATTTAAGTTATGAGATATTTGGTAATATTGCTCACGATCCAATACAACAATGAATCATTCTGATAGGCACTCTAAGTAAGTATCAAAATAACAGATAATAATAAGCCTAGTTTATGTGTAATTAGCCCATTCCTTATGAAAACATGTGAATTGCAAATTAGGCACGTAACAAATGATCAGGAGGCGAGCAGCCGCTCTGAGTGGCGCTCCCGGGGGGAGACCTATGTTCAGCAGTGGACGTCTTCAGGCTGTTAATGATGATGATGAAATGATCAAAACTGGAACTGGTTCAAATACCTAGTTTGGGCATCGCCAGAAGCCTTTTTCGTAAAGGCTTCTAGCGATGAAATGCATCGTTAAAACTCATCGTAAAGAACCACTAAAACGATTATTTTACTGCATTTTGACGATTATTTTATATCTTGTTACCTAAAACACAATAATGCAGACAAATAAAATATTATGATGATGTGAAATATAACCTTTTTGCTAAAACTTAGTACAGTTATAATACCAAATTGGTTATCTACTTTACGACGACATTTTACTGTCGCCCACTAATCTTGTGAATGGAATACCAACAACCATGAAGCTAATAAAAAAAAGATTATCTGTTTTTTATTTCATCCGTGCCAACAACATTAATTTATGTTAAGGTTTTTAGAAACATAACATTATAGGGTTGTGTATTTGTGTGGTGTTAAAATTGAAAGTTTAATAATGAATCAATCACAACAGTTCAATCGAACACTTTTTGCAGCATAGAGTAAGCCATGATTTTAAAAGCCTAAACCTGCCACATTGTAGCTATTGTTAGACAACATAAAAAAGAAAAACACTTAATTCCCCAACATATTATTAGGTGCAGCAGGTAAATCCTGTGTAGTAATAGATTCTATTATAGGCACGAAACTAGGCTAGGGTAGGTGCCCAGTACTAACCCAGTACTAATATACTTTTAAGTAGCTAAGTATTACATTTATCAAAGGCTCTAGTTTACAATACAATAGTAGCAGTTGCGCAGAGATCTATATACATATTCAGCAAAATATTTACACATTGTGTGACTTCTTTGACGATCACTCGTTTAATTTAGCATCCGAAATAGGAATAGCAATTAAGCAGTAGTAAAATGACACATTGGCTCATAACGGGCTTATATCCGAAACTCGTTTACAACTTGCCTAATTGGGTGTTATGGCAAATAAAATATCAACAGCTTACAGAATCGAAGAAAGGTTAAAGAACCTGAAGAAGTAAATAGGTACATTATTTCAATAACTGAGTTGTTTTTTTTTAGTTTAAATCTTATTCTAGGTAAGCACTAAGCATACATCACCGCAGGCCGTGGCATCACTTCTTATCAGTGCGAGGCGAGATAGTGGTCAAATGGTAGGCACTACTATTAATTACAAAAAAGAAACGATCACATACATAGATCCTGGACCCTGATTAGGATTCTCTGTATCTAGGGACTCAGGGACTACGTGGATGCTCCCACAACACACAGACGGAGACACGTGAGACACGGAACAAGTATTTGCGCTTTTTGTCATGTGTGCGTTCTGTCGCAGGAATCGAACCCGCCCCCTCGGGTCATGAACCGACCTGCTCAGCCACCACACTACAGAAGCTGCAATAGAGCCTTATAAGTAATATCATACCTATTATATTCTCGACAGTGAACTTGTCGTATCTATCAAGAATTCTATTAAGGCATGCCGACGACGAGTTATGTTTTATTACTGCCATTTTTCTTTCCAACTTTATTTATCTTAGAGATAAACTACTCTGAGGTCTACGAACTCTATTTTACCATCCTACGTAAATCTTAACGCAGGTTTTTAGCAGTGTGTGAATTCTGTGTGATAAAATTTAACGCTGAGGAACGTGAGCGTATTCGGTATTGGGCAACCAGAGCTTTTAGTGACGTTCATCATCAACAGCTTCGGACATCACTGCAGAACATAGGCCTCCCTCACATAGTGCCACTTTGAGTGGCTGCTCACTTCCAGCATCCATCGGCTCTCCGCTGGTTTGACTAGATCATTGACCTGCGACTCGAGCCAGCCTATGCTGCGTCTTCGGGTTCGTGGTTGACACTCGATAACCTTTCTTCCCCACCAGTTGTCGGTTCTGCGAGCAATGTGTGATCTACAGCTATTTCAACTTACTTATATGAAAGCAAGGTAGTTTAGTGACTTTAGTTTTCCTGCGGATCTTCTCAACCACAGAGCTTTGAAACATATGACGGTCGCTTGCTAAGCAATTTTTTTTTGCTCTGTGTTGTCAACCAATTCATGTGATCACGAGTGAAAGAAGGAGATAAGAGATTTCTATTAAGAAGGCCGTTAAAGATTTGTAATTGTATTTCCCCGAACGTATTTCTTACTGTTCTGGTAAAATACACAGAGCAAGGTCTATGGAGTTTCCTTACAAGCCCATGCCATTACTTTGCGCAAGCGCCGTTGTGAGCAACCTCGGAGAAATCGCATTTTGTAATGTATAGATAGATAGTGTGTCAACAATAGGTACCTAGTTTTCAGCGGAAATAGCTCACATTGTGGTACTTAGACCTTTGTTAGTGGTGTAATTATTATTTTGTGCAAGGACTGTCATAAAAACTGATAATGCTATGCTAAACTATGCTTAGTTTGGGGCTAGATGGCGCTGTGTGAAATGTCCACACATATTTATTATTATTAAATGATGACGCAATCATATTATAATCTCGATGCATAAAACATCCTACGTCATTACGAGGAGTGACCTGCTTTACAAACGAATGGTGCATTGGAATGCACCGGCATTACTGAGCAGATACATGATATATCTCAACTCAACAATAACTGTCCCATAAGACCGTAAATCAAATCATATTATATCATTTCGAAAATGATTGTGCTTGTGTACACAATATTGTATGGAAGAATCTAAATAAACGCAAAGTATAGTACCGGCAGGAGCCATTTATGTTGTTGGAATTTGTATCCTCACTCCAGCTATTTTAGGTCTCCTGCTACTTCGTACCTACATTAGAAATAACACATAAAAAGGTAAAAATACCCGATAGTAGGTCAAACAAAGAATATTATGAATATAGCTAAGTTAGTCGTTTCGCGAATGTATGTAGACACTGCAATCGCATATTGACACATTAGCTATGTATAGTTTGGGGCTAGATAGCGCTGTGTGAAATGTCCACACATATTTATTTATTTATTTATAGTCAATAGAGTAGAGATAGGTCGTTATGGAGATAGGTCATTTTGCGAATACATTGTTTTATTTGATTAACTCGCGCTGATAGCATAATATTTAATTAGGTACATTTTGGCACTTTTATTAACTACGCAGGATAATCTACGTGAATGACACATTTCACACATAGACGAAATAACATAAAACATAATAAATGGCCTACACACGCATAATGCAAAATGACACGTCACGAAATGACACATTTGCTACATAGTATCCGCCTAGTCATGTATTTTGCGAATGACTATAATAATAATTAAGCCAAAGAAAAAACCATAATCATGTAGGCCAAAAAAACAAACGCAATACAGTTAACAAGTGCCTATTGACAACGATAGATAGACAATTTTGGTCAAAAGATGTCGACATAGCCAAAAGTGAACCAATTGAATATAATTTCACTGGGCTCTTAGTTCAGTCTAAGGTAGTAAAATAGTTGATCCCTGAATGTATAACATTCCTGTGTTTTGTAAACCCATTCGTATCATTTTTGATTCGGTATAAATCACAGCAGCTAGACGAGAAATAAATCCACTTATTCTACTGTAATAAAATCTAGAATTTAGATCATAATAGCTATCGCTATTTCCAAACTCATGTGGTACACTATCATCATTAACAGCCTGAAGACGTCCACTGCTGAACATAGGCTTCCCCCAGGGAGCGCCACTTTGAGCGGCTGCTCGCCTCCTGCATCCATCAACATACATATGGTACATTATACTACCAATTTATTATTGATGAGTACAAGAAACTGGGCAATAATGCCCAACGATCACATACATAGATCCTGGACCCTAACTAGGATTCCCTGTATCTAGGGACCCAGGAACTACGAGGACTATGGTCCCACAACACCCAGACACAGAACAACTATTAGCTCTTTTTTTCGGGCATAAATACTTGTCCTGTCACGGGAATCGAACCCGCCACCTCCGGGTTATGAGCCGACCTGCTCAACCACTACACCACGGAGGCTGTCAATGTCAAATGTACGTAAATCATGAAAATGAAACATACGTATTACATAATTATAGGCCTACCATACCTCAGGAGATTCTCAACTTCTATAGATAGGTAAAGTTACATTACATAAGCATACTGCCTATATGTGTATAATGAAATTTACAAATGAATGACTTTACAATGTAGTAACGAGTAGTAACGTCCGATCGGAAGTTACGGTCTACTTTTACCTCGACGTACTCTATCCATGATAAAGAAGATTTATAAGGACTTCGAGTTATATCATATGAGAAATTTTTCATTACCTAATGTAACATAAGTAATTATATGTATATCTACATAGTTTCAAAGAATGTTAACATAAAGTAATATACCCATTAACACCGCGGTTTCTGGCTCGATAAATAGTGGTCTGGTCGTAAAACATGAACTGTTTCGTACAGAGACCTATAAAATACTACGCAATTTACAATAAAACCTATAATTTCCTCGGTATCTCTACTTCTTTTGTTTTACTTTACGAACTCTTGCATGGGTTTTATCTAAGTATTAAAGTTTACTAGCCGGTAGACGACATCAACTCATTTCTGGTAATGAAGGCAATGTAGGTTTTTTATATTATGAAAAAATGGCAGTAGATTATGTATGTCAGTGGACATTAAATTTTGGTTGCAGTGGTGACGGTAGATATCAAACTTAAGCCATTGAAGATATGTTTCGTAGTGGGTAGAAAAGGCATTTACCTTTTATACCTGGCGGTACAGAGCTGGTGGGGAGAAAAGGAACAGCCCGATATTTATAAGTGATAATAATTATACCTTTCTATTATGTACTAAAATATGTGTTAAATCAACCTAGAGAGAAAATATCGCAGAGGAGAGTAGCACAAAGCAGGTCTATAAACTACAGAGACGTCAATAGAGATCAAACGATGATGTGGCAGTAGAAACCGAACTGTGACCTGAATCCAAATTTACTGCTTTCGAGATTAATATTTCTCTGCCAAATTACTGCATAATAATGTTATTTCTGAATTAAATAAGAGTTATGACTTATGAAGTTATGGCTGATATTTAAATATGATGCAGAATATTTTAAACACTTATACATCTTAAAGAGCTATCATTATAGATAGATAAATAAGTGTACTGTTATGTAGGCGTTTCTACTATTCGGTGTTTACTCTTTCTAATTAACTCGTGAAGAAATGAGGTTTTTAAACTTAAATAATTTGGGTTAGTGAGTTGAGAACGTGAATAGACAATCATAATTTATCAGTGTCGGTGTTCTTTTTCTTTTACATAGCAAGAAATATATTTAGTATGCAGCATATGAAACTATTAGCGATGATGGAGCCGTAAAACTGGTGCAAGTTCAGACATTCCGCAGCGGTCGAGTAATTTTCCCAATGATGTACGTATTACCGTTCTGTAAACAGTAAGGTATTCATAAATTGATTATCCAAACATCCCGTTATGAATTATTCAGTGCAGCATTATTCAGGCGAGAGCTTCCCGCGAGCCTGATTCCCGCAATTTGGAGCACCGCGGCTCACTGAGCGCCCGCGCCGGCACGTCGATATGTCTGAAAGTGCGTTATTTATTTATTTTTACCGACAACCTGCTCTTCCGCGCTTCTCATCTTAGTTCCAATATAGACTCCGCTTAGAAGACACGACCACTTTACATTACATCCGTTGACAGATAAGTCAATGCGATTTACATACCGCGAACTTTTGTCCCACATGGATTTCGGTTGCTACGACAAGGACTCGGGGGAAGTGGAGTGCTACCTCGAAATACGTAAATACATTTTGACTAAACGCTATCGACGGTGATTTACAGCTTTCTCATTGTTGTGGAACATCGCATTGTAATATATATTTTTAGTTGCGATCGGTGTAGTTTTTGGGTCGTGTAAACAGCTGGACTCTGACAGATAAGACGGTCCGTGTGTCAGCGCAGTCCGTGATTGTCGGCCGGGTCAAGCGTTGTTAGGCACTTCTAATTATCTGGTCCATACAACAATAACTTACGAAAAGTCGAACCGTATCGTCCTTACTGCATAAAATGCGCACAGAATTCAGAACCGGCACTAGACGCGACAACGTGCCGAGTCGTGAGTAATTAATGGAGAAATGAGTGCGCTTCTAAATATTTTATCATAAAACTGAGCTCTAATTCTAAACGTTTAAATATTTTAGATTGCGATACGGGTACCTCTTGCGCTATCACGATACAAATGCGTAAGTAACTTGACAATCCGAGTGCAGGCTTGCATAAAAGCTTACTTTATGTGCGCTTATTTACCATACGCCTTCATGAAAATTGTTCGTGTTTATAAATGTCAGTCAAAGTTCGTTAGGGATAAGCCCACGAATGTTTGTGTTTGATGAAACAGTACGAAGATTTTTTTATTTGTGACAGCGAATCCAGATTCCGTGGGATGCATAGAGAGATGTGCAACGTTGCTCTCGTTCCTGCTTGTCATCATCACCTTTCCGTTTTCTTTATTCGAATGTTTCAAGGTATGATCCTTGATTAATTATTATAGGTATATTTTTATTTTTTTCTTATTTACGGACTATTATTTATCATATATTTTTATCATTTATTTTTAGGCTTTTTGAGCTGTAGCTTATTTAGTAAAAATTAGTTTCAAAGAAAAACAAGCGAAGCATAGTTTTTTTTTTTACGCGTGATAGGCTTGCGCTTGACTACTATCCCACCTGATGGGAAGTGACGATGCGGTCTAGGATGTAACACGCTTGCCTAAGTTATTGCTATTATGAGAATATTTTGGCTAAAGCTTTAAGGTTGTTTGATACATGTATTTATTAAACACAGCCAAGTAACTCTTGAGCTTTGTGAACCCATATATCTTAACACTATGCTTGGAGTAGGTACCTATATCTCCTAAAACAATGCGACGCTTTAGGTTATTTACTCTGTTATTCAGTTTATTCTTCTTATTTATATTCAGATTGTTCTTAGTATGTACTGATACTATTATTTTTAGGTAGTGCAAGAGTTTGAACGCGCAGTGATCTTTCGACTAGGAAGGCTAAGGAAAGGAGGAGCAAGGGGTCCAGGGCTGTTCTTTGTACTGCCCTGCATAGACACATATAGAAAAGTTGACCTCAGAACTGTATCTTTTGATGTACCTCCTCAAGAAGTAAGTCGTTTTATTTTACTTCAAGTTATAATTTTTATTCACAAAACAACACTAACAAATGTGTTATTTCTAAAACTAACTACTGCTTTTACTTAGAGCTGTTTTTATAGTAGCTATCAAGCTTTATTGAAAACCATTTATTTTGGAATGCATGTAAACTGAAACAGTACATAAGTATATTAATACCAATACACATTACGCAAAATACACATCAACATCTACAAGGTGTCCACTGCTGAACATTAGGCCTCCCCCATAAACGCCACTTTTGTACACTATGACTAAGATGGGGAGGGAAGCAAATCTAGTAGTAGTTTGCAACATTAGTAGCCAATTAGTATTATTTTTCTAACTTTTATAAAGGTAGTTTAACTCATATACGTGAGAGACAAAGTTCTGAATATATATATTTATCAACTCTACCTATTTTACTGTTCTATGAGTTCTTTTTTAAACTCGACTAATACCTAGGTTATTTTCGTTATATAAGTAAGGTTTTTCTGCATCGTATAGTATACATGGTTCAGAAGTACGTATTATTGTAGGTGCTTAAAGGCCATGACATCATGCCTCCGCTGACTACAATACTCAAATTAGCTTTAAAGTAAATTAACAGCTTTAACCCACATTTGTTATTGGACTTACTCAATTACTTACATGGGAAGTTCATTAGCATTGTCAGATTAGGTCTTATTCAACTACCTAGTAGTAGGCGGATGCGTTTGTAAGGTTACAAATGAATTCTGATTATTGTTACAGCTACCAGTATTGATGAGCAAAGTTTCATTAATGAAGAAACTAAAATAGTTTAATAACTTTTTATTGTAAAATAGAGTCAGTAGCTCTTTGAAGCGAATATAATCTCAAATTAACCGGCAACTGATCTCAATTCCGGCCAAAATTACGACCCCAATCTCGGGACAAAAACGAAAAACAGAGAGTATTATTAGGTCGCCAGTTCCCAGACAATTGGTTTACACGAATGTTTAGCATCTCGTAAAACTTTGATTGATAGTTTACAGCCACATCAATTAAATTGTACCGGCTGAATGATGGGAAAATGGCAGCAACTGGGTTAACAGTTTTCAATACCAATGCCATGCCTAAAATTCTGGTTTGGTGGTAAACACATGGTACACAACGCGTGCTTTTATTTACGTTATCGGTGAATCAATGTACGATAAGGTAAACCGTAGAAACATGGAATTTTATTGAAACCTATACTTGAAATTATGCTAATGCCTGAACGAGTGGCGAAAAATCGAGGGACTAATTATAAACCTAAAGACGGCTTATACTCTGCAGTAAGCAATAGGCTGTTGATGACAATGATGACTTTGAAACATTAAAGATAAAAATATTCAAGTAATGTTCAAATACCATTTCTTAGGCAGGTTTAACCTACTTGTAGTTCAATTAAAACTCCCTTATCATCTATTAAGAACATACAAACAATTCATAAATTGTTTTCTGTTTAGCCATAAAACATACACGGTTAAAATATTGCAAACTTCCTGTAAACCTTCGTACAAATGTGTTATAAAAACTAATTGTTCAAAGTTAAACGTTCCAGCTTTAAGCCTTGGTTTCTCGTCGATCGATCATTCTGCATTTACAAAAAATAAATACATATACATGGTCAATATCATAACCGTGGTAAGAACAGTTTATTTTGGCGTGTCCAACACTGCACACTCGCGAACAGATGGCTCGCAGCCGCCCGGTAACGTCGAACGATTAGAACGAAACAATAAAATAAAATGGTGGGCCAAACATGATGTACATTTTTACACAAGGAAATCTGTTTCAGAGATCAATACAGTCAATCTAATAATCTTCAAAGCGCGTGGCAGCCATATGATAAATTATCCAAAAACGCTCATAGGATTGTTCCGATTGAAGTCGATCTTAGTCATATTGTTAGATGATGTAATAGGGACTTATTTCAATATTTTTGGCCTATAAAAGAAGAGTTTTTCTTACATACTGGTCTGGCTAACAAGGTATTAAGTATTGTATGTACTGTGTGATGCTGCGAGGGCCAGGTCTTGCAGCTGCGAGCTTGACAAATAGGTACGTGTGCATGCTTTTTATTTATAAACATGACAATTATTTTCTTGGAAATCAATACATTTTTCCATGACCAGCGTTTGAATTCTCAATCTTTCATCAATTTTATAACACCTTTGATCAAAACGTAGCACCGGTCTTGTCACTTCTGTTTATATCTACATGAAAGTAAAGAAAACAGCATGCCAGATGGTCGGACCTTGTTATAGTGTACACTCATTCTCATTATGAATCGTTCTCAATTTGTGTAATAAATGTAGGCAGCAGCGTCTGCATTAGGTGCTGGCGAGCTTTAATGGCCACTTTGAATCAGTAGACAAACATTCATCACGTCTAATAGATTTGGAAATGGAATACCGTAATAACAGTTACAAACTTACAGCATTCATTTGGGATGCCATCAGACAGTATGTAACTTTGGGGTTATCAATTAATGATTTGTATTTGATTTGTATTTGTAGGAAAATAATAATAATATATTATGATTGTGAAATATAAAAATTTTTAAATATCATTGTCGTCAGATAACTGGGTCCCAATCTGCAAACAAACACACATTTTGCTTACCTACACACATTACGGCAAGGAATAATATGGTTTTCTTGTTTCCTAATAATATTGTTTCTAATGTCGCTAAAATGTCTAAAGTGGTTGTAATCGGTAACAAAACAATTCGATAAAAACTCTAAAATTCAAGACCGACAGTAAATTAAGACCGTAATTAACCGCAGATAATTACTTTACAGGTACTAACAAGAGATTCAGTTACGGTCGCAGTGGATGCAGTAGTCTACTATAGAATAAAAGAACCACTAAATGCAATCGTGAGGGTTGCTGATGCTGGGTTCGTAGTTAGTACTTACAGCCATCTCATCTATTTGTTATTAACTCTAAACACAAACAGATCTTATGACCGTATCTTGGCTGGAAATGGCTCTCTGCGTCGCAGTTCTCTTTCCAAACAGCTTTTGCATGCAGCCAAACAACGTAACTTTTAGAATTAGGAACTTTAAATGCCAAATGGGCAGGCCACTATGCCCGAACACCTGAAAAACGATAGGGAAAACAGTTTCTCGGATTGCGACTATGAACCAGAAGACACAAAGTAGGCCGCCACCCCACTAAGTGGACCGACTATCAGGTCAAAAGCAGGAAACAAGCAGCCGCTCAAAGTGGTGCTGTGTGTGGGATATTTACAAATTACAATTTGAACAATGCATATCACTCTCCAGTGAGGTTAATGTGAAAATCGATGCCAAATTACCTGTAATAATAATAAATCAGCTAAACTGTAATGCGCAAACCCACAGTGCATGATGCAGATGTGTTTTACTTGCTTAAACAACAACTTCTCGAGTGTTATGTGATCATTTTGGATATTCAACTTATAGGCAGGTATAATATTTCTATTTCTTGGAATCATTTAATTAATTAAGGCTTAAGAAAAGGTAGAAACCGATAAAAAGTTTTTTCCATAATATAAAAGGATATCTATTACAGAAATCCCTGCTTACATTCCCATTAGTGGACCCCATTTACTTGAAATCCCCACAATAAGCAATGGGGATTTTGACAAAATGTAATTTTCGTGATATTTTCATGTTACTTTGGGGACTACAGTATGGATATCACTGGAGATTCCGAGAACTAAAGCAAGGAACCCTATTCATCATCGACTAATACTTATAGTCCACGCATGAGCTTACACCTGCCCCAAGTGACCCCAGTCTTCTGCCCTATTATACTAATTTTATTCATCATCATCACAATCATCTTCATAAACAGCCTGAACACGTCTGAAGACGTCCACTGCTGCACGTCTTGGGCCTCCCCCAGAGAGCACCAAAGAGCGGCTTCTTGCCTCTTGGATCAATCGGCTCCCCACGACTTTCACCAGATCGTTGGTCCACTAATTATGCCTTTTTTTCAATTACAGAGCATCAACTCGTCTCTTAGCCGCGACGACTCTACGAAACGTTCTCGGAATGCGAGACTTGGCGCAGCTGCTCTCTGATCGAGAAGCCATCAGCCACATGATGCAGGCCAACCTGGATGAAGCTACTGACCCTTGGGGCGTAGAGGTGGAGAGAGTTGAAATGTAAGAATGTTTATTATCAGTTTTTTGTATGTTTGCTATTTTCTCAGTAAAAAGCATTCATCATCATCATCATCATCATCAACAGCCTGAAGACGTCCACTGCTGAACATAGGCCTCCCCCCGGGAGCGCCACTTAGAGCGGCTGCTCGCCTCCTGCATCCATCAGCTCCTCGCGGCTTTCACCAGATCGTCGGTCCACCTAGTGGGGGGCCGGCCTACGCTGCGTCTTCCAGTTCGTGGTCGCCACTCGAGAACCTTTCTTCCCCATCGGTTGTCAGTTCTACGAGCGATGTGGCCTGCCCATTGCCATTTCAACTTGCTACCAAAAAAAAGCATTCGGCCGAATTAATTGATGAACGCTTAGCGTCATTTTTAGACTGATACAGATTAATTACTGGGATAGGTATACATAAGTACCTACATACTTTGATAAAATGATCACTTATCGAATTCAGGATATGTTTAAAATCTTAATGTAATTTAAGTATGTCCTACCTTTCCATAAAATATTAATTTTAGTCACGAATTTTAAGAATTTGGCGGCTCATCATTTTGCACTTACTACAATTAATGTCTCATTTTTTACTTACAGTAAAGATGTCCGCCTGCCGGTGCAGCTGCAGCGGGCGATGGCAGCAGAAGCTGAGGCTGACCGCGAAGCGAGAGCCAAGATCATAGCAGCTGAGGGTGAAATTAAGGCTTCTAAGGCACTTAAAGAAGCATCTCTTGTGATGATTGACAACCCAATGGCATTACAGGTAATGTTTAGCAATCACACTTATAAGTACTATAAGTGTTGCGAAAGTTCCGTACATCTTCACACCGCAACCGGCTGAACGGTCCATAGCATTCGCGGGTGAAACTACGGGGTACAGCTAGTATAGCCAACTGGTACATACATACCTGCAATATGACTATTTTTTTTGCATGTTGATGACGTTAAATGGGGAACATACGACTAAGTTTTACCTATAAGCATGGAGCTATTAAAAAAAGAAGGAGGGAATCCCGTCTGATCCGAAACTGAAGCACCCTTAGGAAGACGGAACGCTTCGTACGTACGAGCGGAACACGCACACACTCACACCATATGAAGCCGGCCGCCATACTTTCATCTGACACACATGTGTAATTTGTCCGCCATTTTGGGCTTCAGTTCGATGTCAATCAAAACTCAATCCTTCTTTTTTTATTTCATCCATGCCTATAAGTACAAGATTTACAAACCAGTGGTTTGGCCTGATGTTATTACTGAAAATATATAGCTGAAGGTGACACCACGGTACACCTGAATCAAGAATTGGCACTCTAATTTAATTTTTCTGAAGGGTAACGGATTAACTTTTAGCCGGATGAGTAATATGGCAAATGCCTGACCTGCGTTTTGGTTGCATATCATAGGATGTCGAAAATACTCTAGGTCTGTAGTTACATAGGTACTATAGGTAAAATATATTCTTTCACCGGAAATTCAATATGCAGGATTTGAACGAATTATCTATGACAATACGTCACTATTCACTAATCTATAACATCGCTTCGAAGTGATAATTATAGGCTAACATTATTATAATTTATTCTTTTATTGTTTTCAGCTACGGTACTTGCAGTCCCTGAACACGATATCAGCTGAGAAGAACTCAACGATAATATTTCCATTCCCTCTGGACTTCCTTAAGACATTCTTGGGTGGACCTAGCTCAATGGCTCCTAGTTGTTCGCATGCAATACCAGGCCGTTCGGCTCCTAGTCCGCCGGCAGCTTTATCAGTATAACTTTTGTATATGCACTATTCAATCATATAACTATGGTTGTATGCACTTATACTTTAAACTTGTATAAATGCATACATACATCATTTATAGATCAATATTGGTAATGGTTTGACGCGGAAATTCGTCATAATGTGGTTTATCTCATTAGAAAATATTCCACTATACATTGGTCTGAATAGTCAAAGCTTACATGAGAACTATTTAAGATAAAACTATGGATAAATAAGTAGTAAGTATTAGGTATGATATGTGTGGATGTTATATAGTACTGTAAAAAGGTAGCCAGAGTTAGATATAGATACTCATATAATGAATGTAAGTATCTTGGGTTTGTCACGTTGTCCAAGATCTGCTTATTAGGTTTGTGATTATAATAATTATGTAGTCCAAGAGCCGCAATAATAGGCAATTAATTTCATCTACTAGATGGTTTACTGACCTAAGTAGTCCTGTAAAATAAAATAAAATGATGACATTAAATCCTAGTCAATTTTTTAAATAAAAATCGGTGTCTCTGTAAACCTGTCGTATTTTGTCCTGTGTAAATAGTCTTGAAATCTAATGAAGGGCTCAAGAAGCTATGTAGAGTTTTTACCAATGTACTCTGTGTTATGTAGGTAACTACCAAAAAGAATCGTCAACATAGGTAAGTGAATATATTGGAATCAAGGAACTTATACGTATACTTTGAATTGAATAAATTGAAGGCATGTGTCATTAATTATTACCACAGAGTACATTGGTTTGAATTTATTTTTTAAAACCTGTGTTTTCTGAATTTTAATGTGTAATAAGGGTGGATTATTATCCGTTAAGTGTTCGTGAACGTGCACGAGTGTTGGCAAATGATTTCAAGATTATAGAAACATGCATTTTCGTTTTTGCTTCAACGGCCGTTTTAGAGCCTTCAGTAGAATATCCACCATTTTAGTGTTGGCGTTTTGATTAACTGACAAAATATTACTTTGACTACAAATTTTACTTAGTTGACATTGGCAGAACTATTGCAAAAAATCGATAGAAAGCCATTAAAGAAGAAGAAAAAGAGTACTTTTTTTTTCTTATATTTTGGCTCCACACATAGTGTATTTAGCCAGTGTCAAGTATTATATGTATTTTCATCGTGTTATAAAATATTTCACGCAGTCATGTCCTAGTCTTAGTCATAGTCCAGTCTAAGTCAGGTAGTCATAGTCCGCTCTAAGTCATGCTCCAGCAAAGTGGTGGCAACTTTACTAGAAGCTTCTATGGAGTTTTGGAAGCAACACGAAAAATCACGTTTCACCACATTATACACTTGCCCTCACTCATGCTCGTAATTCAGCACTTAATGCGTAAAACGCCACCAATTTTAAACATTAATACTGGAAAAAGCAAAAGTTTTGAAAAATAATATAATGCAACGACGTGAACTTTTCCGCGTGCCCGCCAAAACTCAGAAGAGTACATTAGTCATCAACATAGAATCATATATACCTCCATGACATTGGTAATAACCATGGAGGTCTATGGAGAGAGCCAAAATCTGGAAATGCGGCGTTGCCGCTCCGCATCCTTCGTGTAAACATACTATCTTGTATCTCTGTCTAATACACAAATCGTCGCATAGAGTATGCGAGAAAGCGATTGTCGGTACGGCAACGTCGCCTTACCTCGCACCGCGTGTCATGTTCTGACAGTTTGGTGTGTCAAGAAATTAAATGCGAGAGCATAAAACGTGAAAATTTAGTGATTATATTGTTATTAGGGCTAAATATTGTGTCAATAGTGACATTGTGTCGTGTTGTGCTGTGTTTTGTGCATCAAGAGTAACCCGAGGAGTCGAAGGAAAACCAGAATCATCTTTTTATACGTTAAAGTTTACTAGCTATTTTTATGTTAAACATCGATGTTTCGAAGTAAATATGCATTTCACATTAAGAATATACGTTTTTTCCACCGTATAATTACCATGCAATTGCAATTACTGAAAGATTTAATGCTTTAATTGATATTTTTGGGATGGGCGATTTTACGCCTCTCGAATAGTGATGTACCTACACTGTCCATTACATTTTGTCGATATTCGTAAATCTTCATACATTTGCACAAAATTACTTTGGTTTTGGGGAGATTAAAAAGTAGAAAATCTCTTTCCCTAAAAGTGGCTGAATGGATTTAGATCAAAGTGCAAACAGAATGAAAAAGTAGGTGCAAATCTGGCAATTTAAAAATAGGCACCTAACCTACTTTTATAAAATACAGTAGGTAGGCCAGTGTCGTCTGGCTTCAATATGAGTTATGAAATTTATAATAAACTAGCTGACCCACCCCGGTTTCGCACGAGTTTATTAGTTTTATGCCCTTACCGTGTTTATGGGTAAGAGAGAAGCAAAAGTGAAAAATATAGGGGAAAAGGATGAATAGATGGGACGGCGAAGGGAGACAGGCGCAGCCGTCCCATCCATTCTTCCTTTTCCCTAAAATAAATATAGGAGCTTCATTACAACAAACGTGATTTTTTGCTCGTTTTTATGGTACGGAACACTTTTTCAAATTTAACCATCATTTTATTGAATAGAATAAGAAAAGGCGAATATAAAATAAAAACTAACTATTATGGAACAATGTTATTTGAACAGCCTGAAGACGTCCACTGCTGATCATAGGCCTCCCCCAGGGAGCGCCACTTAGAGCGGTTGCTCGCCTCCTGCATCCATCGGCTCCCCGCGGCTTTCACCAGGTCGTCGGTCCACCTAGTGGGGGGCCGGCCTACGCTGCGTCTTCCAGTTCGTGGTCGCCACTCGAGAACCTTTCTTCCCCATTGGTTGCCAGTGCTACTAGCGATGTGGCCTGCCCATTGCCATTTCAACTTGTTAATCCTAAGAGCTACATCGGTCACTGTAGTTCTCCTGCGGATCTCCTCATTTCGGATATTATCTCGCAGAGAAACACCGAGCATTGCACTCTCCATAGCTCGTTGCGCGACTTTGAGCTTAGTAATGAGGCCAACAGTTAGAGACCACGTCTCAGTTCCATAAGTCATCACTGGCAACACACATATAAAAATGTTACTTACAAACGTTATTTCATATAATGTGTTTCGATATACTTTTACTAGGATGGGTCATCATCATCATCATCATCATCATTAACAGCCCGAAGACGTCAACTGCTGAACATAGGCCTTCCCCATAGAGTGCCGCCTTGAGCGGCCACTCGCCTCCTGCATCCATCAGCTCCCCGTGGTTTTCACCAGATCGTCGGTCCACCAAGTGGGGGCCGGCCTAAGCTGCGTCTTCTGGTTTTACAAATATTTAATTTTCTTTATTGTATTAAAACTAAAAAGTATCGAAATTCTGCAGCACTGTTTGGTTAGGTTTATTATATATCGATATATTGTGTAATAGGGGTCACTTCTCTACTCACGCATACTAATGCATGTTCAAATACTCACACCAACAGAAAATGGACAGGCATTTTGTGAATGTCCGCCGTCCATATGATTCTATGTTGATGGTAAAAACATTATTACTCAGTATCACAGAGAACTTTGCTATATACTCAGTATTAAAGTCAAAATTTTGTTCGATTCGAAGATTTTCAGGCTTTAACCAAGAGTTGAAGTGTCTGTACTATAGCAAAGTTCTCTGTGGTCTGTACCAATGTACTCTGTGGTTGAAGTTGATTTTCAAGCAAATTTGAACTTTTTTACCGTTTTTAACTTTATAATATTTAGATATTACTGCGAAACAATAGCTATGCCTTATAATACCGCCCAAAAAAAAACATCGAATCTGAGTCTTACAGGCAAGTAGTAACCTATATATACTTAACCCATACCCCAGATAATATAATACCTACAGCTTAGCTCCATGCCTACAGCCTATACTTAACCACAGACACTGTATAAAAGTATCCTAAATAGTTTATAGCATGGATGAAAGTTTATAGTATATTACTTGGTTTAGGTATATACTTGAAATACTATTATATATTATAGATACAGCGTGATTGGTTCGTAGACCGTATCCTTTCAGGGTGTGCTTAAACAGGTCGTGGGATATCTTTCAAGCGTTACATTAGTTCAGCGATTTTTTTAAGTTATTCAACATTTTATGGAAATTGGGAAAACTCCCCGTTTTCGACCTTAAATCACTGATTTCTGAAAGTACTTTGACGCTTAATAGCTTACGCTTAAAAGATAACCTAACCTGTTTAAACACATCCTGAAAGAACACGGTCTCCGAACCGATCACCCTGTATAAATACCTAAGCCAAGCATTGAAATAACCTTGCCCGAGTTAGTTATGTATTTTATTTTTACTGTTTTTCTATTTCAGATATCAAAAAATCATCTTGCACAGAGAAGATTTTTGTATTGCTTGCGTTATTAATGATAATCATATGTCCATTGACGCTGCTGTGTTGTTTCAGAGTGGGTATTTTATTATTATTATACTAGCTACTGCCCGCGGCGTTGCCACGCGTGGACTACATTACTTTTCAGGTTTCGGTTTGGGTAATGGCTTTATTTTTAAAAACTGATTTTCTATCAGCCACACTGAGTTTTCTGCTCGTATAATCACTTCCACGAAGTAAAAATGACATGTCTTAATCATGGATGAAATAATTAATTATAATATTTCCCAAAACAGCGTAGGTACGCTAATTATTATCCTTGATATTCCTGGACCAATTTTGATGAAATCTTCACTCATGGCTACTTAACTATAGAAAAATTTTCGATGATATTTCGATAAGTATCATCGAACTCATGATTAATTAAAACCTATATTATATCAAAATCTAGGCTTTCAAAACATTTTTACAATAGGGCAAAGTCTGAGGGTCTAGCAAAGATACCAACCACTAACGCCAAACGCTAACTCCAAAATGTACTGAAATGACGTTTCGGAAATCGCTAACTTTTCCGTAGCGAATGTCATTTCGATACATTTTTGGAGTCAGCGTGAGGCGTTAGCGTTGGTGATTGTGATCTTTGCTAGACCCCCCAGGGTATTTTACATAACATGTTTCGTACACAGATTAGAGAAAAAAATCTACTTCGTATCATTCCAAAGAGTATTATTATACTTCTGTATCATTCAAAGAGTATATAATTTATACGTAACGTAAGAGTATCATTGGCCCATTATCCTATGGTGGTAATAGTATGCATTGGCCCTCAGACCTGTGGGCCAAACATAAACGTCATGTAATGCCAAAAATAGGCATAGCAAGGGTCAAGATTATACTCCCAAGGGTAAAGCTCTAACTATCACGGTTCATGAGATACAGCCTGGTGACAGACGGACAGACAGCCTGACAGACGTCGTCAGTCCGTTTTGGGTACGGAACCCTATTACTAAGGCTTCGCTGTCCGTCTGTCCGTCTGTCACCATCAGGCTGTATCTCATGAACCGTGATAGTTACACAGCTGAAATCTTCACAGATGATAAATATATTTTTGTTGCCGCTATTACAAAAAATACAGAATAAAATAAGTATTTAACCCTTAAATACTTATTTTATTCTGTATTTTAGTATTTTTTCTCTCTCATACATAAAACGTTTTTTTGCTAGGTTTTATAGATAATGATACGGAACCCTTCGTGCGCGAGCCCAACTTGCACTTGGCCGGTTATTTCTCTAATCTGCGGGCACTAAGTATAATTAACATGTTTGTATCTTGAATGCAATAGATTCATACTACTTACATATTATTTGATGGTATATCTATTTTACTCCAAAAACCCCAAACAACCTGCAAGGGCTTAAATAGAAAAACTAATAATGGTTAATCAAATCTAATAAATTGTAAAATTTCATTCCACTGTTTAATGCATATTTACTACCGAAATTAACTCCTATTACTCTTTGTTCATGGCCTTACACACGTTTTTTTTTCTTTAATCTGTGCCTCCAGATGGACTTTACGTGAAACATGTAAAATATTCAATAACAACACGACGAAAAATTACTATACTTAACACTGGCTAAATACACTATGTGTGGAGCCATAATACAACATAAAAAAATTACTGTGACATAAACTAACCGTCAGTAGCCAAAAAAAATTCACCATGAAACGGCCATTTTTTTTTATATTTGTATTTTAATACATCCTATGTTGTGCGCCGGTTATTTCTAAGCAGATTAGTGCAACCCGCATGAAAATCAGTTCAGTACCTAGGGTTTTGTTCAATAACAAACAAACAAACAAACAAACAAACAAACAAACAGCTACAAATTATTGTCCCTAGATGGCGTTAGATACGATAAATTAGAAAATGTATGGAGAAGGGCAAAAAGCCTTGTAGTCCTGCATCGCGGTTACGATATTTTTTGAACAATAGAACCTATGGGATAAATTAGATTTGACATCATTATGTGTGTGTTCCGTAGCGCATCAGAATTAGACATTTATTATATGTAGGTAGGATAGGGATTATTATATCGATTTGTAGCATTGTTGAACCAGCGACTGGTTGTAACCATGGACCACAGAATAAATATGTATTTATAGTAGGTACTACGCCATGGGGAGTCGTTGATTCCAAGAAGCAATAAGCAAACGCTCAAAGTGGCGCAAGAGGCCTATATTCAGCAATGTATGTCTTCAGGGTGATGGTGGTTGGTGATGATGATGATTGTATGATAAACTATGCAACAAATTAATTTAGTAAAGTGAAATCTCACACTTACAATACAAGACTATAAAATAAACTATTTCGCACTCTATAGGCTCTACAGCGAAGCTCAATAATTACTTGAGCAATTTAAACTTTTCATAGCGTAATTTGTACCGATGAAGATAGGTCTTCGAGTGGCGACCACGAACCGGAAGACGCAGCTTAGCTTGGCCCCCCCCACCACATCCTGGTCAAAACCATGGGAAGCCGATGGATACAGGAGGCGAGGAAATGAACCTTTTACGCTGTTTTTTTTTTCGTGATCCTAAAAGGTACTACTAAGGCCGGGTTTTGTTCCGTAATTAAGATGACTAATGGTTAAAATCTCTAACCAATTGTCAAATTTTTTAGAATTTATTATCATGGTCACCTTGAGTACAGATTAAAAACACACCCTATGTTTTTAGTGGTTTAAGTAGCTTCTTTTAAAGGTTGTCAAGGAATATAAAAGAGCCGTAATATTGAGGTTTGGAAGAGTGAGAGCTGATTCCCCAGTTGGCCCTGGTGTCATCTGGGTTGTGCCGTGCACTGACAGCATCATGTTTATTGACATACGAACGCAGTCCGTAAATTTGCCACGTCAGGAGGTAAGCAAATCTTCATCTACCTTACATACTTGCGTCTTATTAATTCGATGTTGGATAGATTTTGGATTGGATCAATTCTTAATACGGCAGATTCTCTATTGGACATATTCGTAGATTGGACAGATTCTCTGATTAAACAGATTCGCTATTACAGCAGAGACCGCGTCCGAATCGAACGTATACGACAAGTACCTACTTAGTTTAAAAACAAACGTACCTACTCCATAGTCAGCAAATAATGATACTTCCAGATATAGGAAATAATCATTATTTCCTATATCTGGAAGCATCATGATTTCCTATATCTGGAAGTATCATGAGCGCGAAGGGAGCGTTCCTAAATTGCCGTTTGCCGTGTGGTCCCAGCACAGATGGTATAATACCGGTCCTGAAACGTTTCGAAATCGAAATCCACACTCTCCATCTCCTTCATCTACATTTAGAATGAAAGAGACGGAGAGTGTAGATTTCGAATCGAAACGTTTCCGATAGGTTGGGAATAGGGGTGCTGGTGTAAGAATAGCACTAAGTAGCGATCCCATCTCTACCAGTGATTGCCTCAAGAGAATATCCAGGGAATGAGCAATAGTATCCTTACATTATAAGTATTATAAGTAAACGTTTACGATCACCAAACTGCCTGCCAAGCGTGTTGATTATGGCAAACCCCTTCATGATACACAGTATTCTCAAATTTAAAATTTTCTAGTTGTCTGCCTCTAATTGTTGTATGGAAGAGACCAGTTTTATTATAGCCATATATAAGACCACCCATTGCACTTATTAATTTTTAATGATATATTATGTTTCTCTGTCTATCTGGTTACAAGAGTTTATCTAGGTATTGACTAGGTATCTAAGTGTCCAATTAAAAACCTAGACTTCTAATTTCAGGTTCTTACCAAAGACTCAGTCACCGTAACCGTGGGCGCGATTGCTTATTTTCACGTTCTGAAACCTCTCAGTTGTCTGCTGAATATCCAGTCGCACAAGTAAACCTATTTACTAATTTGTCGCCAATTCTATAATTGCAAAATAGCTGAAGTAGCCTTTGATTTCTTTACAAATTGTAGGGCAAAAAGCAGCTCTAGGAGTTTATAAATAAATTTGATAATAAGATTTCGTAGCAAAAATTCATCACATTTCATTGTATTATTTTCTTATCGTTCATTATTATTTTGGATCACTTTAACCAAATCCTCCATCATATTTTTTTATGTTAATGTGTGTTACCACTATAATGTGTTCTTGCTATGTGTTTAATGTTTAAGCACAAGCTAATATTGCTTTACAGCTGCTTTTACTAGGTGGTAGCACTTTTTTGCAAAGTTCGTCTAGGTATTAGGTACCACCGCTTTGCCAGTTATTCTGCCGCCAAGGAGTAGTGTGCAAGCACTGCTGTGTTCCTGTTTGAAGGGCATTGTAGCTAGTGAAATTACTGGGCAAATGAGACTTTATGATCTGTGCACACAGTTTATTAATCTGATTACTAGACTGTGTGATGTCTCAGGTTGACGTGCGCAGTGCAGTGTCATGCGAAACTTTATTGTTTGTAAAGTTCCGAGTGACACTGCATCTGTTATGGGCAGCCGTGTCGCTTAACATCAGGTGAACAAATTAGCTCGTCACGTCATACGTTCTCATAAAAAAAAGAAAACATAATTATACAGTTGCAATGACCATGTGGTCTGGCGGGTGTGAGAATATAGGTTGCTAGGATTCGGTAAATTCTGGCGATTTATGTATAATCGAGATATATATATTTTTTTTATGGGAATGAATGTCGTGACGAGCTGGTCGTTCACCTGATGTTAAGCAATACGGCCGCCCATAACAGTATATCTTGAGATATCTTCATAAGCGATGATTTCATTAGTAGGTGGGCGATTATGATTATATACCATCTCATAATCGCTCTTCGCTAGGATTTACCTACAATGAATTCCGTTAAATTTATAGATTTTCTACACAATCGATAGCGGTGGCTATATTAAGGAATGTCCTCAGTCAATACACCCTATCAGAGGTACTTAACAGTCGCGAGACCATCAGTCGTGAGGCAAGAAAAGCAATAGACACTGTCACTGCCGAATGGGGAGTGCAAATGGAGCGAATCGAAATGTACGTACATACTTATGTATGTCGAATTTTAAGTAATCTTTTGAAATCATTTTACTAAGCGGTTGGCGTGCTTGAAGGTATTAACAGTATTATAATATCTGTGCTGAAGCATTCACCATCGTCTTTACTACCAAAAGTATGAAGGATTCATGCGTTGTCAACCCCTTTTTAGAACCTCTGGCTCTTCGAGTAGGCATCGAACAGAACACTTGATAGCTACTTGTTGACGTCTTCGTAACTTTGAGCTTCGTAGTCAGGCACATAAAAAAATCATAGTAAGGATTTCATCACGGCTATATCATATAGTATGTGGCGTTATCATCCTAGGACCTATATAATTAAAATGCATAAGAAAGACTGCGGCAGCGAAAAAAAAATTAATTCCACTAAAAAATTCATTGGGGCAATTATATTATTTTAACAAAATAGTTCTGTACAATTGTGTCATTTACTGTACTGCATCTCTACAAAGGTCTCATCCTGACGAATTAATCATAAGTGACTAAATTCTCTACTATAAGCTCTATCTCTCAAAATCATAAATAGTTTCGCTTGTCTTTTAACAGAAAAGATGTGCTTTTACCATTGGAGTTGCAGAAAGCAATGGCCGCCGAAGCGGACGGTACGCGATTGGCCAATGCCAAAATAATTGAGGCGGAAGGTGAAATAAAAGCCGCAGAAAATTTAAAAAAAGCTTCGAGAATCATGATGGAAAATCCGCAAGTTATGCTCGTAAGTTACAATAATACCTACTAATGAGAGTTCTGGGTTAGGTAACTGAAGTTGACTAAAACACTTGTGTATTTGAAAAATGCTTCGAGAAGCAATATGGAAAACCCGCAAGTTCCGCTCATAAGTTAGTCAGGGTACAGTTCTTTACCAATACTTGTCATCATCATCGTCATTAACAGCCTGAAGACGTCCACTGCTGAACATAGGCCTCCCCCAGGGAGCGCCACTTTGGGTTCTTTCCAAGCCTTTGTTACATTTTAGATGATAAATCTAATTTCTTTATTATCACTTTTCCAGTTACGATATTTACAAACGTTGAACTTCATTGCATCACAGCAGACGACTTCAATATTTTTTCCGTTTCCAATTGAAATCCCTAACCCACATGGATCTTAAGAGCAGTGTATTATGTAAGTCGCAACAGTTTCAATACTTCATCATCATCATCATCATCATTAACAGCCTGAAGACGTCCACTGCTGAACATAGGCCTCCCCCAGGGAGCGCCACTTTGGGTTCCTTCCAAGCCTTTGTTACATTTTAGATGATAAATCTAATTTCTTTATTATCACTTTTCCAGTTACGATATTTACAAACGTTGAACTTCATTGCATCACAGCAGACGACTTCAATATTTTTTCCGTTTCCAATTGAAATCCCTAACTCACATGGATCTTAAGAGCAGTGTATTATGTAAGTCGCAACAGTTTCAATACTTCATCATCATCATCATCATTAACAGCCTGAAGACGTCCACTGCTGAACATAGGCCTCCCCCAGGGAGCGCCACTTAGAGCGGCTGCTCGCCTCCTGCATCCATCGGTTTCAATACTTAATTACATGATAAATCTGCTGCCCAGTGCCCACCCCCACAAACTAAGTGGAGGATACAAGTATCCCACCCCCACCTGCGTGGACTACAGATTATCGCCATAAAAAGTATTCGATGTTCTTCCCCAGAGTTCAAAGTTCCAAATCTGCATAGTGTTTGTTCAGACTTGAGTACCTCTTTTTCTCTAATCTATGATCTATACATAAGCAAACCACTACTACTCTAAGCGTTCAGCTGTTCAATCGTTAAAATTTAAATTAAAACAGGCTATTTAAGTACTTTAGAATAATAATAATTATACTTAATTTATTTTAGTATGAAATTATTTTTACCAAAGATAATGAAATACTATAAGTAATACCTACTTATTTCGAAAATCTATAAAACTTTTGATCAAAATATTTTGTTAGAACGTCAATGTTCCTGTCATTTTTCGCTAGAGTATATTCTCTTTGGCCATAATTATGTCAGCCATGTGTCAGCCTGATTGAAACTGATGTTCAACTTATTGTATTTTTATTGTGTTGATAATATTATAATAACAGTAAATAATTAAATAGGTAGCCTACCTATGTCTCAACCGGAACGGACAACTGACCAAGGTAGTGACAAGGATAAGGATCGAAGAAGACCAGCGAGGTCAAACGGTGAATCGTCACAAGGTCTAGAACGGCAGGAACAAATCCTAAAAATTCTGGATTCAACCATGGATTCAAATGAAATCAAAATCGTTCACTCCGTGGAAGAAGCTCTGCACCAAGAATCTAAGTATTCAGATAAGAGCCTAAAAAGAGGGTCTTCTTGTAAGAACTCGGCTGGTCCTGATAGAGATACTTTAAATAGTAATTCTAAGGATAGTTTTTCAAGACCAATCAATACGCAATTCAACAGAGGTATAGCTACGTTATTGGACGTACTTATAATAAAGTTTGTCCA
The DNA here is from genome assembly GCA_963580505.1 of Ennomos erosarius. Lineage (NCBI taxonomy): Eukaryota > Metazoa > Arthropoda > Insecta > Lepidoptera > Geometridae > Ennomos > Ennomos erosarius. The sequence goes on along the minus strand of OY756983.1, from coordinate 5,173,416 downwards.
TTGAGTAGGTACGACAGTGGGATACATTTACCTAAGTATAAAATAAACAAATAAATATCGCCTATAAATCACATACAATATAGATCCTTGATCCTAACTAGAATTCCGTGTATGACCGTGTGTGCCCGATGCAGCGGCCAATGGGGCGGGGAGCCGATGGATGCAAGAGACAAGCAGCCGCTCAAAGTGGCGCTCTTTGGGGAAGGCTTATGTTCTGCAGTGGATGTCTTCAGGCTGATGATCATGATGAAGGACCCATAAACTACAAGAACCATGGTCCCACAGCACCCAGACACTGAACAAGCGTTTGTGTTTTTTTTACTACATATTTACCTATCTACTAATATTATAATCTTATATATCTTTATGTGTAAAGATGTAGGAATTAACGATGGTAATTAATGCGATTTTGCGTAAATTTCATAAACATGCTAATTCACGAGTCTTAGCATGCTAATTGCTATTGCTATGCTAAATGCTAAAATGAAATGAAATGAAAATGAAAAATTATATGAAAAATGAAATGAAAAATGTAATGAAACATAAAATGAAACTTTATATTAAAAATTAAATTCAAAACGAACTAAATTAATTGAAATGAAATTTCATATTTAATTGAATTTCGCAACACAATTTCATTTGCGAAATGCTAATTGAGTTTTCACATGCTAAAAATGAATGCGAACGCTAATTAATCCATCACTAGCTAGGAATGTTTATTGAATTACACAATATACAGTGATAACTATTTCGTTGATTTTACAGAACCAGAGCCATGCATTGAAAAAATACTTGTCTTTTTATCGTACTTGCTCTTTTTAATATGTTTTCCGGTTTCTTTATTCTGCGTATTTGTGGTAAGTTACTCTAATTATTTTTATATAACAGGATACCTACATTTTGCGATACACATCAACATGCCACATCAACAGCCAGAAGACGTTCACACCTGAACATAGGCCTCTCCTATAAAACGCCACTTTGGACGCTTATTATATGGAGGATTTTCCATATTCACCACGTTTGGCAGTCGGCTTGGTGATCGCAGAGTCGCAAGATTTTATCGTAACGAGGAAAATGCTGCTGCCTGTTCCATGGATATTTCCGGCTCTTACAGAACCCACGGGAAGGAATTTGATGGCCGTATTCGCAAACTCGGACCACACGGCTATTAATAAAATTATCCCTAATATTTCTTACTTTTTCTGTACCACATACATATACAAGGTGACCTTGAATTTGTATGTTATCCCGAAATGGGGGAACTGGGACCATAATACCCTACAGGTTGTGAAAGCCTTACTTGAAACTAGGTGTTTCCAAACCTCTATGGTAAAAAATAAATCCACTCGCAAAAGTGCACGTGCGATCGCTACGAGAGTTAACAAGATACAATAAATACATTTCTAAACACAGGTCGTTAAACTCATTTATGTGCAATCGGTCAAGGACGAAGTTCAACCACCCAGCTGCGCTTTGGCTATTTTCGAACGTAAACTTTACATGGCATTTCTTCAATGAAAAGCTATTAATTAATTAAAGTCGTTAAGAAACAATGTCTACATTGGGGTGTAGATTTACCCCCTTTCGGAATAACATATCAATTCAAGGTCACCTTTTAGTAGTTTTAGATTTGTGAAAAATTTCGTTTGTTTCAAGGTGGTCCGACAGTTTGAAAGAGCAGTTATACTTCGAAACGGGAAAGTACACGGGAAACGAGCGTTTGGTCCTGGCTTAATCCATTATATGCCGTGTATTGACATTGTTAAGTTTACTGATCTCAGAATAACTTGCTACTCGGTGCCACCACAAGAGGTGCTTGCTTAAGCGTTAGATCACTATATAGCGATTTGGTTCTGAAAACAAAATAACTCGATAAGTCGTTCTTAGTATAATTAGAGTGTTTATAACAGGCAATAACAAAATCCCTGTTAAGTAAATGAAAGATATCTTATTGCTTGAATTGGCTTACGTATATATACAAGGTGACCTTGAATTAGTATGTTATCCCAAAAGGGGGTAAATCTACACCCCAAGGTAGACAATATTTCTTCTACGACTTTACTAAATTAACAGTTTTTCATTGAAGAAATGACATGTAAAGTTTACGTTCGAAGATAGCCTTAGCGCAGCAGGGTGGTAGAACTTCGTCCTTGACCGAGTGCACATAAATGAGCTTAATGACTAATGAATGATGTGTTTAGAAATGAATTTACAGTATCTTTTTGACTCTCGTAGCGATCGCACGTGGAATTTTCCGAGTGTATTTATTTTTTCCCATGGAAGCGTGGAAACACCCAGTTTTAAGTAAGACTCTCACAACTTGTAGGGTATCATGGTCCCAGTCCCCCCATTTCAGGAAAACATACCAATTCAAAGTCAAGTAAGTAGATATTAGGAGCAGAATCAAAACAGGAGAAAATTAATACCGTTTTACAAAAATGTTTAGAACATTGAACGCAAAGAAGTATATAAATATAGAACTAGTATTAGTACAATCTTTATTTGGCACTAGATATAAATCCTGCGGATATAACAGGGTTTTTTACACCCTGTAAGTATACCTACAAATCATCATCATCATCATTAATAGCCCGAAGACGTCCACTGCTGAACATAGGCCTCCCCCAAAGAGCGCCACCTTGAGCGGCCACTCGCCTCCTGCATCCATCGGCTCCCCGCGGTTTTTACCAGATCGTCGGTCCACCGAGTGGGGGGGCGGCCTACGCTGCTTCTTCCGGTTCGTGATCGCCACTCGAGAACCTTTTTTCCCCATCGGTTGTCAGTACCTAGAAATACCTATTGCTAATACGTCTATGGTATTTTTCAGGTCCTAACAAAAGATTCATTGACAGTATCTGCAGATGCGGTGGTTTTTTATAGAATTGGTAATCCAACTGGAGCCGTTATTAATGTGGCCGATTATAGGTAATTAATACTGTATTAAAATTATCGCCCTTAGCCCAATGTGTTCCTACTGCTGGAACACAGGTCTTCTCTTCATCTCAGCCTATAAGTGTAATATTTAGACTGAGATCAGCTAAATTCATATACCTCAGTATCATACTGATATTACGCCTCAAATCCAAGTTTGGTTCCCACTTCAACTGCTTCACCCACAGAGCAAAAAAAAAAACGCTTCCCCTCCATTTGTTTCATAGCTCTGTGGCTTCACCTCACGCATGTCTAGTAGTAACGTAAGTCGTGTCTTCTGTCACATGAAAACTCGCGCACAATTTGCGCGGCTGATGAGAGGTCGCGTGAGTTGGTGGTAATAATGATTCTAGTACAAAAAAGCTTTGAATATCTTTATAGTAGAAGTTATCAAAAAATATTATAGGTGACGTTACCTATCAAAAAAGGTAGGTAAACTTATAGCTAGCTATATTTTTTATTATTAAACATTTTGACGTAGCAAGTACCAGATTACAGATTAATTTGTAAAGGAAAAATTAGAATCACGAGCGGGAATTGAACGTTAAGTGGGGTTTTACAACCAACTTACGGGGTTGAGACACATGAGACCACTTGTCACGGTAGCTCAAGTAAAGCATATCCCGGCTTGAGGGATGGATGGATGCGGGTTCAAGTCCCGCTCACGATTCTAATTTTTCCTTTACAAATCAATTTGTAAATTACGCTGAGCAGGCGATACTGCTATAAAAATCATTACCTATTTAATTTTTTTGTTCTAACAGAAGGTCTACTCAGTTCCTTGCTAGTACGACGCTACGAAATGCGCTTGGCACTAGGAAGCTTTCAGAATTATTGAGCGATAGAAAACCCGTTTGTTTGCAAATATTCCAACTGATGAAGCGCATTGCTAGAGAATGGGGCATCAAAATAGTTAGAGTCGAAGTGTAAGTGTGCTTATTCCTCTAATTAACAAAACACAAAATAAATACAAACTCCTACACTATTGTAAAAGTTTGTATTTATTTTGTGTTTTGTCTTTCTCTATCGAGTTTCAAGTAGGCAAAGATAAAATATGATAAAATACTAGTCATCAGCTATATCTTATGCAGTTTTTCGTCACTTTCCATCAGGTGAGAATGCGGTCAAATGCGGGCTATGCAGTTATAAAAAAAACATGCTATGCAAAATATAACCAAACCGTAGAGAATTATTGTTGTAATTCTTGGTACGTAGGTATTCCATCATTTATGCATAAGTAGGTGATATAAATTTACCAACGTGTAACCTAGTGGTTAAATTCTCTTTTTATGTATACTTATATAAAAGCGCTCATAGAAAATTAAGCTCCATTAGCCGTTCTTTTAAGTTAGCGGCAGTCATACCTAATCATTTTTTGTAGTAGGTGACCGGGTGACTACTACAGCGTAACTGTTTAGAGGGTATGATTTAGTAGGGCCTTACCTATTAGCTAAATAGAAAGGTTTTTCAGGCAGGTAAAATGATCAAGTTCTAATTCTTTCAGTAAAGACATCTGGTTACCCATACAACTGCAAAAAGCAATGGCAGCTGAAGCAGAATCATCGAGGCTGGCGAATGCCAAAATAATAATAGCAAAAGCAGAGATTGAAACTACGAAGAACCTTCAACTAGCCACCACTTTGCTCATGGATAATCCACTTTGTATGCAGGTAAGTTGGGACTACAGATTATAACCCCTGTCCAAGTCGAACCTTCGAGTTTTTTTTACTATTCAACTCACAAATTAATATTTTCGCGACTGAGGTAAAATTTAATTGAATCATCTACCTATATTTATTGGGCATCGCAGTATAGTACAGCTACGTTGGACCTGAAACGAGCCAGTACCTACATAGTATAATATCTTAGTATCGAGACACTTTTTCATGCTTTGATTGGTTTATGAGTAGTTACTACCCATATAAACATCAGATGGGAAACAAAGGTTTTTGAGTGGAAGACGCACTGTAGGCCGGCTCCCAGAACTACTGTCTGGGCCATTATTCCATATCGATTCCTTACTTCGAAACCACGCGAATTCCTTATCTTACATAAGAAATCCTCGACACTGTATTCTCTATGAAAAGAAAAAAAAACCGCGCGAAATGAATTTGGAATTAGCGCGATTTGAACTGTCAAAAATCGTATGTTTTACGGAGACGCGTTCCGAAACATCAACACACCACTTATGTCAATATATTTTATTCAAAATAAAGATAACTTTAATGTAAAGTGAAGGTATATCTGACGCTGTGGCACGATTTGAACAAGACACGATAACGACGTGGTTTCGTATCGTGTGGAATCTGTGTTTCCATAGAGAAGAACCGCCCTGGTCAAAACCGTGGGGAGCCGATGGATGCAGGAAGCGCGCAGCTGCTCAAAGTAGTCGGAAGACTACGACTACAGAGGCAGAAGAGGGAGAGGCATGTTCAGTAGTGGATGTCTTCAGGCTGTTGATCATGATGATGACTCTTGTTATATATACTATATTTACCTAAGTCATGGAGTCCCATCAGGTACAAACGAAAAATAGCCCGAACTTGAAAAATATGTAGTAATCGTGTCTAGAGAGTTACTAGTTACTGTCCAGTGTATTCATTTGGCCCAACACTTCGCCAACACGCAATAAATGTCGCTTGATAATCTTGCGTTATGCAGAAATAAAATAATTCGTAAAATAGCCCGCGTTATTCCGTTGTATGGGATGAGGCATCTGTACTGTAGGTATTATATTATCTGGGCCTAAGTATACCTACATACTAACAAACTAGACCTATTATCGAATTTGTTTAAAGTCCAGGAAATTAATATTCATTATTACCTCTTTGAATCTTATATCTTATTTTTAATTCTTATTACCTACTTATTTAAAAATAATCACAATGTTTCTTTCAGTTACGATATCTTCAGTCGTTGCATATGATTGCAAATGAGAAAACTCACACTATAGTGTTTCCATTTTCAATAGAAACCTTTAGTAAAATCTTTAAATAATTTGTAGCATTTCTAATTATTTACTCAGTTTCGTATAGGTAAGTATTTTACTATTATGTTAATTTATTAAAATAGTGATTTAACTTTTTTCATTATGTTTTATTTAACAAAAACAGTAATAAATAGGTAATAAAACACTAATAAACTTAAATAAACTTCACTTGAGAGCTAATCTATTATGGACGTAGCATGATTCAATGAGGGGCCGATACTGGTTATCGACGACGTCATATGTCGATTTAAAACTATATATAATTCTATGGACATCGCTGTCGAGATACAACCTCATCTCGCACGAGCTTTCCGAGTTACAGCCCCCTGTTTCACGCCTAACTAGAATACTGAACGAATTTGATTGGCCATGATGACTAGTATTCTCTGGAGTCGTCGTCGTCGTTTTTGGGGTGACCATAATGTACGGGCTGCTGGGCTTGACCTCCTGCTTTCTTGTGGACGGTAGCCTGAAGTAATAAAAAGAAATGGGTAATAATTACTGAAAATATAGTGCCCTTATGACTGTTATTCTAGGAGCAATCTTAAATTACTTCTCTTAAGACGAAGGGTAGAGCCAGATAAGCAGCTCGAAATTCGTTCAAAGAAACATCGGTTTTAACGTTGTAGACTAAAATATCAATTCAGTCTGAACTTCCGCGTGGCGCTTACGACAAAAACAACGCACAAATGACTGATTGGTTGTATAGTAAAAACTTATAAATATGTGTGGACATTTCACACAGCGCCATCTAGCCCCAAATTAAGCAAAGCTTGTACTATGGGAACCAGATAACTGATATAATACTTAGATGCTTTTTTGTTTTGTAAATACATACATGGAGTTTTGGCGGGAACGCGGAAAAGTTCACGTCGTTGCATTGTATTATCTCTCAAAACTTGTGCTTTATCCAGTGTTAATGTTTAAATTGGTGGCGTTTTACCCATTAAGTGCTGAATTACGAGCACGAGTGTGGGCAAGTGATATAATGTGGCCAAAACGTGGTTTTTCGTGTTGCTTCCAAAATTCCATAGAAGCTTCTAGTAAAGTTGCCACCACTTTACTGGAGCATGACTTCGACTGAACTATGACTACTTGGCATAGACTGGACTATGACTATGACTCAGACTTGACTTAACGTGAAATATTCTAAGGCTGAGTTGCACCAGCTTACTTTAACTCTAACTTTAACGCCAACTATAACCGTTCCACGCTTCGCAGGGCGGGCTAATGTCAAAATTTGACCGTAACTTTAACCGTGATTATGGTGCAACTCAGCCTAAGACTGAAAAATTACAATACTTGACACTGGCTAAATACACTATGTGTGGAGCCAAAACATAAAAAAAATACATACATAGAATTCAATATAACACCCAGACGCAGAACAAACATATAACAATATTTGTCCTGGGTAGGAATCGAACCCACAGCCCTCAGTTCAGAAGGCAGGGCTACTACCAACTGAGCTATCGGGCCCGTCAGAATTGTTCAAGATTATCAATTCATCACATTATGTGAATGTTTCTAATCTTGGACATACACTATTATTTATTTGTAAAAATATATTCGATAGAAACTATAAAATAGGAGCAACCAAATTTTTTGAGGTATGATTGCGATTTTTTTCTATAGAACTGAATTCATTTATCTTGTATTTGCGTTCATCACAAATACGTTAATGAACCGAATTACATGATGATATATTAAATTCAAAGCTCCACATGCTCTAATTTCGTCAGGAAACTTGCCAAAAACACCTGGTTTGCTCTACCCTTCACCATAAATTTGCACTTATTTTTCTAAGAAGTAGGTACTTGAATGCGTTGCAGCAGGCACGTCATAGTGAAATTTTAGTACAGACGGCCATGAGTATGTTTTTTTTCATACGAGCTTTGTTGAAGATTATTTAGTATCGCAATCTTTTCACGTCAAAAGTTGATAAACATTACTTTTTTTCCACAAACGGCCCTCACTGCATTGAATAATTATGAGCTTGTTCTTTTTTATCGCAGTAATCATTTTTTGCTTATCATCAGCATCATCATTAACAGCATGAAGAACATAGGCCTTCCTTAGGGAGCGCCACTTTGAGATACTTTGCTTATTACCTAAATATTACATTTCCCAAGTTGTCACGAAGCAATAGTTTAGGTACCTTCTTAAGTACACTCAAGTACATTAATTTTGGGTGGAGTTGCAGAGCAGATATTTACCAACAAAATTTTAATTACCTCCGGCCATTGAGATGTGTAAGTATCATACCTACCTCGATGCACCCGGGGCGCCGGCGTTAAAATCTATGATTTACCACTCGCGATATAAATAAGATGACAAAATGGCGTTAAGTACATGAATGAGCGCACACAAAAGAATCTAGTTTATCTTGCCGCAAGAGATGGTATCAAAGAACTAAACTGTGACTAAACCGATTTTTTATTACGTGAACCAGATGTTTCATTGTATCCGATGATGTTAACGATATGACGAAAAGTTGCATCGTTCTGTATTACCTCACTTTAACATTTTGTTTATTTTAAAATGGGCTAAACGATGCTACAACTTGGCAATATTGTAATTTGATAACTCCTTATTATTATACTTATAGGCCTACATGGTCTACATGTTAAGTTCTGGTTCTGATCTACCCCACTGATTATAGAGTCACCGACCACTTGCTTCCAGGAGAACTAACTTAACAAGTCGATCCCTTCATTAGTAGGTATAATACACAGTACATATAGAAAGCCTGATTAAAAAACTAACCATTCATGGAAACCTTAAAAAGCCCATTGCAAAGAAACCCCTCCTAAAAGAGGACCCCTGAAATGAATGGATGTTTTCCCCTTTACATACCTGAAAACCATTTTTAGGGTCAGCAGTGTATCGCACCAGACGGACTGAGCCATCAGGCTCTACTAGCGAATATTCACCACGAACCACATCTCCGTCTCTCTGTTCCTTGTGGTTCTGGAGGTTGCCGGTGTGGGGGTCTTCTACTCCATAGGCGTAGGTGTAGTCTGGCTTAGCCTGAAGATAACAGAGCGGTAAACCTGGTCAGAACTTTTGATGGAGTTTGTATTAATACGGGCAGTGATATATCAGATCAATAGGCTATCTAGCATCAGCTTTTGTTACGGGGTTTTCATCGGTTACTACAAACGCAGTCAAAGAGCCTAAAGATCATAATATTACCTATAAAAAAACGTTTCGCCTATCTTTATACGTAGGTAACTAGGAACGAGGGAAGAACAATGTTTCTGTACTTTTAAAGCCAACGCCGTTTTCTGCTGCAGAGTACCAACACCGACGTGACATATGTCTTAGGATACGTTTTACCACTTTGCGCCATCCATGGACACAAAACACTGAAAAAGATCTACCATACTTACCACATAATCAACAGTCTTCAAGTGTGCGTATTTGGCCGTGTCCGGGTGGATCTTTCCGGCGTTATGGTCATAACCGTAGTCCGCATGCTGCTGAGCCGGGATGCCTTCTGCCGCCGGCACTTGGACCTCCACGATCTGCCCGCTAACTGGCCCGCTGAAACGGTTGTAGGAGTACCCGCCTGGAGCTTTTCCGGAAAGGGCGAATGTTGCCAGTGCGAGGGGAGCGAGCATCTGAAAAATTGATATAACGTTTTAACCGATATGACCGTTACGCGCGCTTGGTACGGGTTTTTACGAGTACTGTTGATTCTACTAAATAGATTATAGATTTTGTAGGAAAACGCATTATTACATTATGTATTTTATTGTGACTGCTTGACGTTTATTTTACTTAAAAGAAACCTAAAACATGTAGGAGAATACTACACATTACAGATCGCAGTTAGGGCCACAAGTGTATTTATTTCCCAGTAGGTATTATTTTCAGTTGGCACGAGCGCCCAGTTTATTTTCATTGTTGACCACAAATCTTGTGACCTTCACGGTTGACGGCTACTATCTCGTTACTCAACTGTGGTGACAATGAAAAATAATCGTGCTCGAAGAAAGTTTTGTCTTGCGACGAGGGGAACAAATCGATTTCAGTATACTTTATTGTTTAGAATCAGGGTCAAGACCAATACAATAATTAAGTATGCATTTAATTAGGGCAATATTAAAGCTAGCATTAGTGAACTTTGGGCCTAAAAGACATGAAATGATATCCTGAGAAGAACAGGAAACTCATCGATTTTCTCATGTTTTTACGGGCAAATATAAAATCTGTAGACAAAAGCTAACTAAGCTGCTTTTTTATGTATGATCACAGTGCACTTTGGCCTATTTAGTCTAAGGAACCTATATTTAAGAACCTTTCTGGGAATTATAATACGCTTGCTAATATTTGAGAATACTTTGTATTTGTTTTACTACTGCCTCCCTTCGCCGTCCCATCCATTCACCATTTTCCCGTACTCCAGGGCTAGGCCGTCTGGCCTAACCCTGTCACTGGTGTAAAATGGTGTAACGGCGACACGGCCGCCCATTACTTGTTGCTATAAAATCAAATACTCAAAACCAGAATAAAATAAATATTCAAGACGGCTCCCATACAACAGACAGGTGATTTTTTGCTACCGAAGGGTATGCGCGAGTCCGACTTGCCTTTGGCCGGTTATTTTTTTTTTATATAGGCATGATCACCGGATTTCTTCAAGATATTTCTAGACCGATTTTAGACCAATTTTACGTAATTTTATTTTCGTTTGGTACAAGAACTTTCCGCTGTGGTACCAATGTAAAATTGGTGAAGATCTGACAAAGATTTTTGGAGATAAATAACTCTAAAATAAGTAACTGAACCAATATTTCATCTACTTAAGTATGTACCTAAGTACTTTTCAATATAAAATTAAGGTGATTGAACTCACAGAGTACTTTTTTATTAACCGAAAATTGAACTTGGCTCAACCTCTTTCTAAAGGATAAGTATATTATTAATCCGTAGGTATCAGGATCACTTGTTTCCTTATCTAACACCTACTTAAGTATAAGTTATATATTACCTTGAATAGAAAAGCCATGTTGCCGGTTGGTGGTAGTCGTGTCAAAATCCTTGTAGAACTGATGCCGTTGCTTGTGCTGATGTGGTTTTATACCGACCACAAATCTGAGCGAATAGGTGCAATCGTGATCTTGTTCGGCCCGTTGCAGCAGACTATGAATCAATAATTTTCAATATTCGGCTACGCAGCCAAACGTTACAATGTAATATTGCGTAGGTTTCATTTATCAATAGAACCTTCCGTCTCAACTCTTTCCAAGTTAATTTGTGTTTTGTAAAGGACTGAAATCGGTAAGCTGATTATAGCGGTATTTCTTTTTCTAATAGTCCTTCACCGAAGGACATCACAGGCCGCTGCGTCGAAATAGCATGATTTCAAGCCATATACCGAGGTTAGCAGGTAGGTATTAGTGATTCGCGACTTTTTGTTGTCGCTCTTTGATGATTCGCACCAGCAGCGGCAACGTAGGCCATTTAATTGAATTTGAGACACAAATGCCCACTATTGGTAAACTGTCAATGGAACTAAAAATTGAAGTATTGGGAACAGATGACTCCCATACACCTGCAGTCTTAATGGCGGCTTTAAAGATAATGGAGTTCATAAACTATCGGGGGGACAACAGTTTAATGGAATAAATAAATCCGTGTTCATCTCTACTACTTTTCTTAGTCATAATTTAGGCGCCAAAAATGCGTAACTTTGGGTGGCTTTAAATCCGAACATAATTATTGTAAAACCTTTAAAAAAGTAGACGTAGAAGCATAGTCTTTTACTGGGTAGACAACGTAATATACTTATAAAAAAATCATCAAAATCAGATAACGTTCAGAGGTGGACAAGCAGTAGCAGTTTTGTATGGACAAGAGGGGGGTATAAGTACCTACGCTTCTCTTAATACACATATTACACTTATCAAACTAATAATTTAATTTTATAATTACTAGGTAGTGGAAAAAAAGCTCAAACAAAAATTTTATTCCAAGAAGTTAAGTTGGTCCCTACATAATTTCTTCTGCGCACGCGAGTTCATGTTACGCGGTTTCGATTCGAATAAGCGGACTTATGATTGACCGTGCCGTGCATGTGGGTACCTATAAAAATCGTGCATTAAAAACACATCAGCCTCATCTAAAACATATGTAACCGGCCAAGTGCTAGTCGGACTCGCGCACGGAGGGTTAGGGTTCCGTACCATTATCTATAAAAACGAGCAAAAAAATCACGTTTGTTTTATGGAAGCCTACTTAAATATTTTATTTATTTATTTATTGTGAACTTCTTAGTTGCCACATACAGACTCTTTATTAATAAGAGTCTATGCTTTTCAGTCGTTTGAAGTTGTCATATAATTAATACTATCTTGTATTGTAATACATATACTATCTCTCTAATTAATATTTGGTTTCCAATCCGCTCTTGTTATTTCATAACAATGGTTATGTTCCAGTAGCTGCTAAGAATGCCAAGAACGTCAAAAACGATCACATTGAAACTGTCAAAGACTCCCACAGTGGTCACATTTATTGCTAGTGGAACGACTTTTGTGATCAAAAATAACGAAAGTAACAAAAATAAGACCCATCTGGAACGCACCCAAAGAATACCTTAAAAGTATGGATACCTACTCATGTCGAGTTTTTTATACAAGGTAACCTTGAATTGGTGTCGCTACGGGAGTTAACAAGATACTCTAAATTCATTTCTAAACACAGGTCGTTAAACTCTCTTCATGTGCACTCGGTCAAGGACGAAGTTCAACCATCCAGCTGCGCTAAGGTTATTTTTAAACATAAACTTTACATGGGATTTCTTCAATGAAAATCTATTAATTTAGTAAAGTCGTAGAAGAAACATTGTCTATCTTGGGATATAGACTTAGCCCTTTTCGGGATAATATACCAATTCTAGGTCATCTTGTATTTGGTGCGTTCCAGTTCGCGTTATTTTTGCCATTTTCGTTATTTTCGATCACAAAAGTCGTTCCACTAGCAATAAAAGTGATCACTGTAGGAGTCTTTGACAGTTTAAATGTGATCGTTTTTGGCATTCTTGGCATTCTTAGCATGTACTGGAACACACCGATTATAATAAAACTGTGAAAGTAAGTATACCAGCTATTTTGCAGCAAAATTGTGTCGTTTCTTTGACTTTGCTATATTTCCAAGATACCTGAATAAATATTTAAACATATTCGATCACTAGGACTAGGAATAGGATGCGTTTAAGATATCATGTTATTTGACATTATAAGATACTCAAGTATTTTCTTACCGATAGTCAGTAGGTTTCGTGAGGACGATTCGCTTTTATCTAAATATAATTATTTTAACATTATTTTAAGGCTTATAATACACTTTGCAATTGGTTTAATACTTCTAAAAAGAAAGAAGGATCGTTTTAGATTTACGTATATTATAAAATAACCATTTTGACCTGACTTATAATGAGGCGTTTTATTAAAAAAATAAGCTGTAATTTTATAAAGACCCAATAGATGGCGTTAAATGGCGGTTTTACGTTCTGTCATTGTTAAGATAATTATGTATCGAGTTTAGTATTCTATCATTATTTTATGAAAGGCATAATATACTCTAATGGCTTTCTATCGACAAATCGACAACGTATACTCTGTGATCCACTCAACTGAATTTGACTTTTCCTTGTACTCCGTGTTTTGAAACTACGACCATGCCTGAAATACGTCGTTACTAAACCATCTAGTAACAGAAGCGAAACTAATCATTTTTTTAAATAAAACGTCTCATTAAGTTATACCAGATTACTCCAAAGAAAAAATATATTAAGGCTAATAACTCTGCTTGGTATTGAATGTTAAGTTTGGTGACGCTATCCTATTTTGACTTGGCAGCACTGGGGGTCTAGCAAAGATCTCAAACCCGAACGCTAACGCCAATCGCTAGCTCCAACATGTATTGGAATGACATTTCGGGAATCACTTACTTTTCTGCAGGTAATGTAATTTCAATACATTTTGGTGTTAGCCTTTCAGATCTTTGGTAGATAGACCTCTTTTTACAATACGATACTAGCACTTTCTTTTCGAAACTGAGTAGGAATCGCAAGAATAATTCGATGCTAAAAGTACTTGGTATAGAATGAAAAGTATCGAGTACTTACTCGTATTTACTGGTTCGGACATCCCTACTCAAACAAAACAATACAAAACAAAAACAGTAAATAAGTAAATAAAAATAAAGATAAATAAAGTACTTAATACTTATAGGGGTCCATAGAGTACATTGGTACAGTAGGGGCACAGAGAAACTTTGTAGGGGTCTTTGAACAATGGCGGTTGTAAATTTTGAATTTTTTACTAAAACCTGTGAATTTTTAAATTTTAATGTGTAATAAGGGTGGATTATTATTCGTTTTGTCCAAGTTTATAGGAGCAATTGCCGTTTTCCCTTCAACGGCTTTTTTTTTTTCAGTCTCTACATTGGTAGAGACTGAAAAAAAAAAAGCCGTTGGCAGAGTACATTGGTACTCTGTGGGCTTTTTAGAGCCTTCGGTAAAATATCCATGTATCCACCATTTTACTGATGGCTTGACTTGACTTGACTTCTTGGTTTATGGCTTTTGTGGCTAGTTGTCACAATTCTGCCAATGTCCGTTTCATGCTAGTGTCATGAACTTTTGGAGATGGTGTATTACAAAAGAATATGATCGGTGGAGAAGAGGGAGACTCAACCAAGATGATTTACTCTGAAAACAAAGAGACATCACAACTAAGACAAACACTGTGTTAGTAAAACTACTAGAAATATTATGGTTAACTAAACATAAAAATTGTTATTACTACATAAATACTTATATTATTTTAATATTCATACATATATACTATTATAATACTACAACCTAATTTTATTTATACTAATAAATTTACATATTATATAATTAACTAACGGTGAGAAGGTAAGGGATAACAGGCATTTTAAGGATGTAGGACGAGGGATAGCAGGAGGGAGGATATCATAAAGTGAACAACGTAATTTAGGACAGCTGAAAAATATGTGGTCCACCGTTCCTTCGTCCAGGCCACATTCACACATAGAGTGATCCCTAATCCGGAGTTTGGCTAAGTGTACTGGAGTGCATGAATGTCCTAATCTTAGTCGACAGATTGTGGAGGTGGTAGACTTGTTAGCTTTTCGAAATTTAAAAAACCAAGGGGCAGCTGGGATGTCTGGTTGTATATCTCCGTAGAATTTATCTTTTTGATTTTTGGAGGTTTCCCAGAGCTTTGACCATGATGCTTGTAGATGAACTTTTGGGAGGAGACAAAGGTCGTGAGAGTATATTTTATAATGGTCCAAAGTGCCTGTCTGTACAGCATTTTTGGCACAGGAATCCGCGGTTTCATTACCGGGAATTCCTGAGTGTCCTGGGATCCAGGCAAGGATGATATTAATACCAAGGTTGTGGCACTCATATAGGGATTGTTTGATTTTAAAGATTAAAGGGAATCTAGAAGAGGATCGGAAAGGATTAGAGAGAATAGCTTCGAGAAAGCTTTTAGAGTCAGAGAATATTATAGAATTTAGAAGGTTTTGCGATTTAACAAATAGAATGGCCTCCAAGAGAGCCAGGGCTTCTCCAGTAAACACGGTAGAGCAAGATGGACTCTTAAAGCTTAAACATATCTTTGAGGAGGGAATCCAAACAGCTGCACCGACAGCACTATTGGGGGAAAGTTTGGATGCATCAGTAAATATGAGGCGCCAACCCCTAAGTTTACTGTAAATTTGTTCATTGAATATTCTGCGTGCATTAACAGAACCTTTGGTTATACCAAAGTCTAACATGACATTAGGTTGGAATATGAGGGCTTCATATGGGGTTGAGTATAAAGGATTTGCAGTGAACTGATTGGCTGGATCAGGTAGTTTGGAAAGTTTAATAAAACTAAGGAGCAAGCATGGCGTTTTACTAGAAATACTAGAAGTGTCATATAGGTCCGAGAGGTGTTTTAATTTGGGAAATAGAGGGTGATTGGAGTCCTGAATTAGTTTAAAAAGAAATCTATCTGAGAGGAACTGACTACGAATGATTAGAGGAGGGTCTCCACACTCTACTTGCAAAGCATTAATTGGAGAAGATTTCATGGCTCCAAGAATAATTCGTAGACATTTGGATTGAACTTTGGAGATCTTATCTTGGCCGAATTTGTTGCAGGCGTTCAATAGGAAGGAGCCATAATCGAAGTGACTTCGGATTATGGCGTTGTAGAGTAGCTTTTGGGAGTAAGGATGGGATCCCCACCAGGCCCCAGAAAGTGAACGGAGTATATTAATATTTCTTTCACATTTTTGGGCTATGCAGTGCCAAAATGGAAGTTGCCAGTCATTCTAGAGTCCAATATAATGCCTAAAAATTTGGTGCTATTACTTTGTGGGATAATTTCTTCTCCTATAAATAGGTCAATTGGAGGAATGAGCTTTTTTCTTGTGAAAGCTACTACCGAGCTTTTAGAAGCAGACAGTGATAGGCCGTGGTCATGTAACCAATCGCTAAGGTATGATAAGGCAGAGTTTAGTCTATTAGTTGCTTCTTCAGTGGACTCTACTTGAACATAAAGAGCCAGATCATCAGCATACTGAAGCACTTCACGGAATGAGTTTACAGAGCTTTCTAAATCGTAAGTATAGAGGCTATAGAGTAATGGACTCAGTACCGATCCCTGTGGCAAACCTTTCCATACAGTCTTAGGGTGGAGGAATATGTTATTTGACTTTACCATTACCGACCGTTCCATCAGCATATTACATATGAATCGTACAAGCTTCTCTGGGATACTCAGCTGAATGAGTTTTCTCCTGAGGACCGGAAGCAGGACATTATCGTATGCTGCCGCCACATCAAGGAACACTCCGAATAAAAGCTTCTTTTCCTTAAACGTTATGGGGATATCAGTAGTTTAAATCGCTAAGCTGTCCATGGTACTTAATCCCTTCCTAAAGCCTTATTGAGATTTGGCCAGTAATGAATTATTTTCAACAAACCATTCCAAACGATGTTTGATTAGATGCTCTGTGATTTTACTTAAGACAGATGACAGTGCTATTGGTCTTCTACTGCTTGGATCTGAGGGGTCCTTACCAGGTTTTAATATTGGTATGATAATTTGTGATTTCCATTGCTCAGGAACTATACCATTTTGAAAAAAATTATTAATAAATTCTAAGTAAATTTTTTTGGCTTTATCAGAAGATTTGGTTAAAAAAGAATAGCGGATTCCATCGATGCCAGGAGCAGAGTCAGTAAGTCCATCTAGTGCAAGATTTAATTCAGATAAGGAAAACGGGCAATCGAAACAGTCATGAGATGGGAGAGGTGATGGGAGTGAAGGTAAGGAATCAGCGCTGGGAGCAGAAGGAGGGGCTAATTTATCTGAAAAGGCTTCTAACCAAGACGAGGGGTCGTTGGCTGATATATTCTCATAATTATACGCTCCTCTAAAACGTTTAATTTGTTTCCAAACTAGAGATGATGGGGTTCTTGGAGATAGGCCTTCACATACATTTATCCATCCAAGCTTTTTCGTTTTTGAGACCAATCTTTTGACTTTTGCTGCAGCCTGTTGGTATTTTAGGAAGTTTTCCTCAGTCATGGACAAGTTGTAATTCTGTTCTGCTTCTTGTCGTTCCAGAACCGCAGAGGTGCGTTCAGAGTTCCACCATGTGGTGGAAACTCTGAAATCTTTAGCAGGCCTTTTAATGGGAATGTGGAGATCAGCAGAGGAAGTAATATTTTCTATAAATATTTTATAGGAAGTGATAGGGTCAATGTCTATGGGGAATATAGAAGAAGAATCTAGTTTGAGATCAAGTGTGGAAGCGTAAGAGGACCAGTCAGCAGAGGAAAGCTTGTATTTTAGAGAAGGGCAAGGATTGCAGTAAGGAGATACTTTGTTGGGAATAGAGATAATGATAGGAAAGTGATCGCTACCATATGTAAGCGGGAGAACTGTCCAAGAGAGAAGTGGGTGAAGTGATGGTGAACAGAGAGAGAGATCAACAGCACTTTTCGGATTTTGAGAGGGAAAAACTCTGCGGGTAGGAGATCCATCATTTGCCACACAGAGATTGACTTCATGAAAGACATCTAGAAGTGAAAGGCCAAATAGGTTGGAGTGGCTAGAGCCCCACAGGATGTGGTGGGCATTGAAATCACCCATTACCATCATTGGTGGGGGAATGGAGGAGAGAAGAAGAAGTATATCTGGAATAAGAGATGAATTGGGGTGGGGAATATATATAGATACAAAGGAAATACCTAAGGATCTGATACCAACAATATTGATATCAGGCGGGTGGGGAGGTAGGGGAATTTGGGAGAACTGGAGGGAGCGCTTAGTGAGTAAAGCACTTCCTGCATACCCGTCAGCCCTGTCGTCCCGTAGACAGGAGTAACCTGGCACCCGAAATTGGGAGCCTGGCACTAACCATGTCTCCGAGACGGCAATAACTGACGGGTGGAATTTAGTGATTAAGTGGGCCAGTTCATGCTTCTTTCGACGCATGCTCTGGGTGTTCCACTGTAAAATTTTTACTGGATCCATATTGAGACAATGAGACTAATTGAGTGATTTTAGAGGCAACGTTGGACGGTAAAGGTTGAGGATTCATGAGGATGATGTTGATGATTAAGTTTATAAGAGTTTCTAACATATTGTTGTTTTGGGGTGAGGAATCTGAAGGCTGGTTGTTGCTTAAGGCACAACCATTCGGTAATGATGGAGCCGGATCAGCTACAATCATTTGGTGGCCAATCTTGTCATAGGACTTCCCGAGTGGAGTTTTGGGCTTGGGGGTGGCATAAACGGTCTTTGCGTACGAACGAGTAGACCGGATTAGGCGGGGCTGGGAATCCTGGGAAGACCCAGAAGTTTGAGTGGAGGAAAAGAGAGTTGATGTAGGTTCTTGTGAAACTTCGGCATAAGACCGAGAGACCTTTGGGAACTGAGCTGCTGCCTCTTCATAAGATATACTGTCTTGGGCCATCACAACTTTTATAGACTTCTGTCTTTCATGCTCCGGGCAGCCTCTGTACATGGCAAAGTGCCGGCCCGAGCAATGAAGACAAAGGGAGTCCTTTTCTAGAACTTCACAACTATCTCCAGAGTGCTCCTTGGAACAGCGGAAGCAACGAGGTTTAGACCTGCATTGTGATTTTGTATGTCCGAATCGGCCGCATGTAAAACATTGTATAGTCGGGTATAATAGGAATATACTTTTGAGGGTAACATTTGGCCTTGGAAGGTCACTACAACCGTCTGGGTTGGGACCCAGGTGACTTTTCCTTCTTCAGTGTTTTTCCTGTTGAGGCGCCTAGCTTTCAGTACTTTACCACAGCCTATCGGGAGATCAAGGGACTCTACAAATTCAGTCATAGACATATCGGTGGGTACCTGGCGAATGAGGCCCATTCGGGTGACATTATAAGTAGGTATTGTTGCCACATATTTACACATGGGAAGGATCGGAGAACATATAAATTTATTTGCATCATCAGCAGAGGTAAATTCTACGGAAATTTTGTTTCGTCCTACCTTTTTAACTCCATCGGCACAAATATTTGTGACCTTGTGGGATTTCAAAAATTGGCCAAATTTAATTGGTCTTATAGTAGTGCCTGCTGAATGGTCAGGTTCTGTACGAGAGACGTGAACCACATACGGACCTTTATCTAGTGCGCTGTATGAAAGACCGCCAACAACAATAGTCGGGTCTGTATACACGGTTTCAATTGACGCAGATGCTAGTTCAGGTGATGTAATGGTTTTTATCGCCGGAGGCTGAGCGGTTGACTACATACGGCGCTTAGTTGCACTTGTAGATGGGATATTGGAAGCAGGATCAGGGGGCTCGGGCGGCGGTTCACACTCCATGATGGCGGCTTGAGGTTAGAAACCTCGAAGCCGGAAAACTATATATAAACACAGAAACTACTGGCTTACCTCCACCTAATTAGGACAACACAACACTTATATAAACCAAATTGGTATTGTTTCGATTCGATCAAAACAGATCTAACAAGAAAAACACCGAAAATTATCCGGTAAGTTCAATCGCTATCACTTCCGAAAGCAGAATGTTTTCTGATGGCGTTTTGAAGAATAACCGCCCAACAAAATATGACTTTGACTTGACATAACTGTATAAATAGTTACTTACTCACTTGACATTGGCAGAATTATTGCTAAAAAGCGATAGAAAGTTAGAAGAAGAAGAAGAAGTACTTATTTATAACCACAGAATTCCCCCTATTACATAGATAAAAAGTCTTTGTTTATAACTTAAATTCATCTCAATATTTTAATTTATTTTATCTTCTGATCTGAATTAAAGTATACTAAACAATTATACAAAACTTTAGCTGTGTTATTTAAAGTAATGAGTCAAAGTCCCAAGAAAAAACGATCAAAAAAATCTACCGATGAGGAGACCAATGTATTGAAGCGAGGAAACGAAAGCGAAGGAAGTTCAAGCAAACGTTCCAAATCTATAAAAAATGACGATGAAGAACTCCACGCGCAGAAAAGAAAAAATTTCATTACTGCTTGTGAACAAGTCTCCTACAAAGCGTATTTTGATCATAAAGCGAGGCTACTTCTGCTTTATTTGCCCTCGTGTATGAAGAACAGCGTTTGTAAACATCATGATAACAAATGCGTAAGTGTCGAGTGTGATTGGTATTATTATGTTCATGAGCATTTACCAGGTAAAATACTCATGGAAATTTTACCAACAACTCTGAATAACTACGTAAATAATCGCCCATAAATCCTCTAGATACCTAAAGATCTAGTTTTACTACTTTCTCTACTTTTAGTAGCTATAAAGATTTTTTATTATTATGTTTCAGACTCATATAAATGAAATGATGCCACATGCAGAAGAAGCATTTATGATAGACATAAGAGCAAACATGTGGTGTGAAGCTTTAGAAGTTTGTGCTATGAGCATAAATTCCACTCAGTACCTGTCTGCCAATGTCCTCAAGGAGGTTGTGGAAATTATTCTGGTAAAATTTTCTATGCTACAATTTGGTCACAGATACTTAAAAGATATCTCAAAGACTATAGATTTGGTCATTACTCATAATTTAATCTTAATTAGATAATGTACACAAAGCAGCATTTTTCTAAGACAAAATGTGTCACATCATTGTAATTATCTTAATAGTCCTAGTCTTGAGAGTGCGTGTGGTCTAATAGTTTTGAACCATTTAATCAGCACTGTGTTTACTCCTGTTAGCAATCTATACTTATAATAAAACTGTAACAGGTTCAATTCTGTAATCAGGTCCTCCCTATTATCCATGCTTATCCTTTTCCCTCTTCCTTCTCTCAACCTTTCCTGAGATAAGGGGTAAAACTAATAAACCCATGCGAAACCAGGGTGGATGAGCTAGTTTCCATTAAATAAAATAAACATGTAGCACATCGTTGTGAAAGTGAGGAATCAGGGGTGGATCCAGGTTTTCATTTTAGGGGGGGGGCCATTCTGCCAAGATTTGGAGCTAGGGTAACTAATACTAATGAGTGCAGCGAGCGAGAAAAATCAGAGTGTAAACTGTAGATATAAACGCCACTGTAATAGGAGGAACATATACCGATAAGAAAAGTAACCAATGGGGCTGGCATGGCCACATAGGCTAAAAGTCTCAAAAAAATATATATACAGGGTTACAGGAAAAATTGTGCTAGATCCGTTAAGGGCGTGGAGTACCCATCATTTCTGACTTATTTCACTATGTAACAACCTAGCCTCAACTTAATATTTTATTTAGATATTCCTTAGAGAAAAATAATACAGTTTCTAATATTTTTTGTATTTCTTAACTTTCACTTGTCTACTACGGTCTATTCAATTAACTTATGTACTATTTTAATGATTGCCGTCCTAAAACATCTTAATACACATGTAAAAATGCAATAATCATAATAATAAGACACACAAAATAAACAAAATTAAATTTTGTAGCCTAAAAATCGGCAATTTTCACAAAAAATATTAAAAGTCGAATATCTCGAAAAGGGTTAAGTTTAGGCTAGGGTGTTACATAGTGAAATAAGTCAGAAATGATGGGTACTCCACGCCCTAAACGGATCTAGCACGATTTTCCCTGTAACCCTGTATATATAAAAATATATAAATAAATATATAGCTCGAAAATTTTTGATACATATCCTGGCAGATTTCAGATTAATAAGTATGTAATGGGTAGTAATTTTGCTCAATCAGAAAAACAGGAAAGGTCGTAAAACGGCAGTGCGAGCGCAGCGAGTGCGAAATTTCAGTGCGTTAGGACTCTACAAATGAGTGTACACTGTAATAGGAGGATACACTAAAAAAAAAGCGCGAGCGTAGCCAGCGCGAAAATTTTTTGAACATGTCCTGGTAATTTCCGAAAAATAACGTTTCGAGACAATTCAGGTGCACTTTTACACAGCACTCCTATGAATTGTTTATGCTGTGTAAAAGTTCACCTGAATTGTCTCGAAAGTATGAAATTCCTGGGTCATGCCCCCCCCACGGATCCGCCAATGTGACTAATAATATTTGAAATTAATTTCAGAATGCACATGAAGATGAGTATGCAGATAACACAGTCTCTTACTTAATAATGAAATGCCAATATATCCTGCTACAAAACTTTAGCACTCATCCACCTTGCTTCACTAAGCGGTTAAGACTATGCTACAATAACTTTCTGACTTCACCCTTAAACCTAAAAGAAAAAACATTCACCAATCGAAGCCAGTTTGGCCATGACAAAGGTTTGGTCAAGTATTGTATGAACAGGCTGCAATATGAAATCAGTTCTGAGAGCAAAGATGAACCTCTAGTTGACAAATATGAAAACATTCCTGAAGAAATGAAACAGAGTGTCAGAGGTCTTCACTGGCAGAAAGAGAAATTTGAGATTTACGAAGTTCTAGAGAGAACCGAGAGGATAGATCGTCTGATGGCTGTCTTGGAGAGTGTAATAGAGTTACTTCAGTTCGACTTAGCCATTTGGCATTGCAGGTACATTGCATTTATCACAAATATGATTTGAACCAGATAAAGAGACTAAATCCCAATGCAAGGTTATTTCTCCAGACAACCTTTACATTGTTTTCTAGACTGAATGTATGTAGTGTTTGTAAGCCAAGTGTGTATTAGTTTGAGAGGTAGGCATATATTTCAGAACAATGCTTAGTTGTCAATTAGTACTCAAGTCAAGATTTTGTTCACGAATTGAGCATTCTGTTCTTTAAATTGTGACTTGAGCACCGATCGAAAGAGTATAATTTTACACCTACACTGGTTGATGACTGAGCATCATTCTGTAATACAACCCATGTACTAATTATGCTTCTATTTTATTAACAGGTATACAAACAATTTAGGCAGTCACATAATGAGGTCTCACAAACCACTGATGGCATACATTTTGTGGTCAAACAACATTCTGTACACTGGAGCTGTGAACAGTAACTGTCGGCAAATTCTGACGATATTTTCACAAATGATACATCTCCAATACCCAGAGAAACATATTAAGATTATGATTGTAAGTAAATCATTATACTGATTCTAAGATTAAGATATTCTATACTACTTTTTTATTTAAAATTTCTTTAAGGGCTTTTCCCACATAGTATGTGAGATCCTTATCTTAATTTCTAGTTTAAAAAATTTAATATTAGTTGCATGATGTGATGAGGTTAGGAATATAGATATATATTAATTTATTTATTTTACAAAATGTATAGATGTTAAAATGGTGTACAGTTTCATCCAATCACAAATTTAGTTTATAATGTTAATTGCATTAAAAATAGAAAGCAGAAAGTATACAATTCAGAGTTCACATAATTTTCAATTATTGTTGTATATTTCACCCACATTTCCAGATTTGGCTGAATGCAGTGATCCAGACTTTTTACATCTGCGAAACTAACTCAAACAGTGACTACCCAAACACAGGAAAATACTGTTCAGCTTTTGCAAATGAATTCTACAAGATCATTGCAGGTTGGTTTATTTTCTGTATTACAAGTGCTCTGCAATTGCACCAGCAAATTTTCACCCGAATCCCTGGAAGAACCAGGGGTAAATGACCCCTATGTCCATCTCAGTAGTGATAGTGTAAAAGATGTACAAAATATGATCAAAATTAATTCATCCATTTTGTCATGATATCCATTCAAACAAACTGACAATATTTCACTATTAATATTAGTAGCATTCAATTTGATTAGTGTTTAATAATAAATAAATGTGTGGACATTTTACACAGCGCCATCTAGCCCCAAACTAAGCATAGCTTGTACTATGGGAACCAGATAATACTTAGACACTTTTTGTTTGTAAATACATACATAAAATACAATATAACACCCAGACACAGAACAAACATCTATGTTCATCTCACACAAATTTTTGTCCTAGGTAGGTTTTCCTAGGTTGGTTTGTCCTATCAACCCACAGCCCTCAGTTCACAAAGCTGGGTTACTACCAACTGATCTATCGGGCCCATCAATTTGAACAAAGAACATGATTTATTATACTTTAGTAGGTACAAAATAATGTAAAAGGATGCTATGAAGGATTATCTCCCAGTCAGCCTAAATGTTTATTACAAGATTATCATGGAATTAAGCAATTTGGAATGGATTTTAATGTGTAAACCAGACATGACTATAACAATATTTTTTCTTTAACCCTTGTAAGAACAAGAATAGTAATTTTGTATTTGTAATGATATTGAAACACTGCAATTTTCCGTTACAGAAATGCCACATGACTCAATAGTAAGGATTTTGGAAATGATCAAACCTGCATACATGAAAAGCCTTCTTGGTGTTATTCACCTTAAAAAGTTGCTTTCAACAGAAGAAGATTGTGTTATCAAAATCCTAATAGATTTTGTAAAACAATCAAAATGGAACAAATATCCACCAGCCAATAGTGAAATACAACTATCAAAAAACTTATTCCCAAAATACAGGGTAATTAGAAAAGTAATTAAGTATCTATCAAAGAAGTGCATACAATGGAGTTCAGAGGACATACCAGAAATTGAGGAAAACCCTATTTACCCAAAGATGGATTCTCAGTTGGACAAGTATGGGAAACCTAACTGCAACAATGTTGTCCAAACCTTGTATATCACACTGCAAGCATACCTAGACAAATATAGTGTTCAAGAAGTTCAAGAAACTCTGGATAGCTTAAATGAAAAGCTTGTCAAACACGATGACTCGGATGTAACCATCAATGATACCCTTCCCGAGCTGGTCTCGTACACTGTGACTGAACAGTTTATAAAAAAATACAGATCCATTTACCAAATGCTGAAGGAGCTCATACTGCTACTACAACATTTGAAGAGTAATGGTGAATTACCTGATATTTTAAAAATATTCGAGAACATTGATCTATTAGGTCTTTAGTGTAATGTAACACAAAGTGTTAATTAGAGTGCAGAATTTAATGTGCCTTACATTTTAGGATAGACTTATGTGTAAGTATTTTGTACCGTCTACCTACAGTAGTAGTAGATATCATACTAAAATATTTTATGGTAAAAAAATACAGGTTACTTAATTTGGCAAGTCTTGAAACATTAGGAGATATGTGAAATCATGGTGTGATTGCTAATAAGTTACCTCTCACTCTCAACAATGAAGCACCAATATTGTCTATCTATAAATAAAATAATGTTAAAGATAATGAGGTACCTATTTCATTCTAAAGATCATAGCTCATTAAACCCACCCGGCACCCAATTAGCACCACCTCATTGCTCGGCGTCGACAGGTGGTCAACGGGTGAACGATGCGTGACGATACGGAGTTGATGTAATGAGCGCATGCTCATACAAGTAAGAATACTAACCGCTCGGCGAGGCAGTGCGGGTCGGGTGCCGGGTGGCTATGAGCCATGACCGTAACTATGCTTCCTTTGTATACTGGCAACTTTAAGAATTTAGCTTCATTTGTGGTTAAAAAATTTGCCAAATAAAACACAAGTACATTTAGATTGTTAATGAGGTTTTAAAATCCTATCCCAGATTTTTTTAATTTCTAGTAGTTTTATTTTAGCAGTTGTATTAAACTCAGACAACTAATACTATACAGTATAGTATTAGATGTCTGTGATTAAAACACTAAACTTGATCTTAATCATTAATAAATTAAATACTAGTCTGTGAACCCACCTATTATAATATTACTACCTTTAATAGTATAGTTAAAAAAATTAAAGTTTCTGCTAGACCTTGTAAGGTTACCATTAACTGTCACAATAATAATGGTACTTATAACTATTTTTACAATTAGTTTAAGGCTTCTAGTATATTATTGTATCATCTTATGTGGGTTGGCGAGGCTAACAAGTAGGTATTGAATTTGTTTGTTATGAGTCATAATAATTACATTAGTAAGGAACAAATAAAATAATCATTATTAAAGACATCTGTCCTATTCATCTATGGGGAAGTGTTCAAAAACTTGTTTTATTTTAAAATTATCAATATAAATGATAAGACAACATATTTTTTTAAGTTTAATTAATTTGTATGCTACATTTCTCACATGAAGATTGCTCACTACTACCACTACTACTGATTAAGTTGACAGGTCAGCAAGGTGAATAAGCTGTTGGTCATAAATATTGTTACAAACTGTTGAATAATTATGAAAAGCTAGAAATAAAACAACTTGAAACCATTAAAGAAGGATCTTATTTATTTAAAACTTTGGTATACAGTGACCTCTAGCTTTTTTGTATTTCTTTGCTTTCTCAATATCTACATCTGGATAGTCTGATTTCAAATGCTCCATATTCATATTGGGGAAGCGCTTCAGTAACTGTTGGACATGGTTAAAATCCCTGTTACGAGCCTTTCTCTTCTCATTCAATTGCTTCTCCTTGTAAAGTCGTAAAAATTTCCTTACAGCATAGCTACTTATGTATCCATTTTCGAGATATGGGGTTACCCATCTTGAATTCATGAAGCGAGGTATGTAATGCTCTTTCTTTTCATATTTCTCTGGCAAGCCTATTTGGTTGATGACATCTTCAACAGGCCTCTCACCTGTCTCCCCAGTCTCCAACTTGTAATATGCAGTGTTACGCTCCCTGATAACATTCTCAATATTATTCATTGATTCTTGAACCTTATCAATTCTTTCAGGATTTGGAAATAATCTCGTGTGTTTATTACATTCATATTCTATTGTATAAAGCATATTGCGCTCCTTCAACAAAACGTACCAAAGTTTGTGCAAATCTGTATTCGATTTTATTCTTAGTTCATCTAATCTCCAAGACCTGCCAACTCTCACAGTTGTTTCACCGAAATTCCTCTTGTCATCGAAAAATTCCATCAGATCCAGGGAAGGTTTGGTAGTATGAAAATCCCTTTTGATAAAAGAAGCTGCAGCAACCTTACCATTGTGCGACCGATAGCAGATATTCAATGTACTGCGTAATAATTTGGTTAATATAGCTGGGTTCATGTTTTTTAAGTAACTAAAATCAATCTGTTAAAGTCTAAAATAAAATAAAATATAATTTACAACAATACATAACCCAACCAAAACGAAGTGATCACAGACTACTAAGAGATACTACGAGTACGTATACTAAGAGATACTACGTATCAGACGACCATCTCTAGTACTGTCACCATAGACTGTAGATAATTATGTCGCGTGACGTTTCTTTTTTTTTTATCCATGTGGCCTATGAAGTGAAACGAAATTAGCCGGTGTGCCACTATATATACCTACCTATAGCTGTAAAATAGCCATTTTCATGTTCCTCATTTTTATTATCGTACAAATAAAACTATAAATCATTTATTAAAATATTTATTTTTTAATTTATATCAATCTGCCAATACAAACGGTATGTTCATGTTGCCGCAAAACTATGATTCAATTCAATTATACAACTTAAACTATTTTTGTTAAAAAAGCTTACAATTACTTAAAATGAGTCTTTAAACATCAACCTAAAATGATTATAGAAATAGACTATCTATTGTAACTGAATTTTGAATATTTTAATAACTAAAATCTATCATAATTCTATTTTGAACAGTTGACTTTTTAAATAAACATTAATAAGAAATTAGATTACTATTATTCATCATCATCAGCCCTAACACGCCCACTACTGAACATGGGCCTCCAATTTAGCAAAATTCATTAGCTACTAATATTTAAATATGCATAGGTACTTAAATGTTTAAATATAACGATCACAATAACAAATCCTTTTTGTATTTTATCCATAGCATTCTGTTACATATAACTGGTTGGCAATATACAACTCCTTACTTGAAAGATATCCATGCCCTCATGTGTGTTATACAGTTATACTGTACTATTGCAGCTACATACAGTTTTCCTAAGTACTTTCACACAATTTTTCACCTGAAACATAAGAAACAACACAATTAATATAAAAGAAGGTATAATCTATACAAATGGGTACTTGTGTGAAAAAAATTACAATGAAAGAAAATTCATCATCAACCGGTAAACATCCATAATAATCATGTTAAATAAAACGATTGTATAATAAATTTAGTATTAGCATATTGAGCTAGGTGCTAGCTTAAACCCTCGGCTCAGACTCCAAAGTCAGGCGGTTAAGAAAAGGATGTCCCGGCTTAGGCTTTCAGGATGGATAGATGCAGGTTAAAATTGCATCATGATTCAAAATATTTCCCTACCAATAAAATTAATCTGTATAATAACGAAAATGATATGAAACTCACCTTAATTTTGTTTTCTTTCCTAGAATGATATTTAAGCAATTTGTGTAGATTTTTGTCTGCCTCCGCTTATTGTAACCGTTCCATCTGAAAACAAATAATAAATTCTCATGGGATATGGAAATCAGATATTATCTGTGAATGGTCTATCCATGTTGTAGGTATCATCATCATCATCAGCTTAGTGTGATGTCTATGCGGCCTAATTATACTTACAGGGTACAAAATATCTTTTAGATGAATAAGTATCAGATATAAACAGTGGTACCGATGTTTACTATATTACAATAGTGGTGTATTAGCAAAAAAATATGATAACATAAGACCATGATAAACATGTTAACGATTCATCTTGTACAAGACTTACCAGCATCCTCCTGAGATGGTATTTCACTCGACTCGAAACATAGATGAAATGTCGTCATTAGTAAATAGGGAAGAATATACTTGATACATCGAATTGCCGTATATGACTTGATATTAAATTAAGAAACGCTTTTCAGTGTTTTGACAAACCCATCACAAAACAAAAACCTTTGCACACACTTCTCAGTGCACGGGAAATTGTGTAGAAAATAGTCATGCTGTGAATTTTTGTACACACAGCTCTCAATAACTAACATCTAAAACATTTTATCAAAATAAAATAACACATGAAGTGGAGAGGTTATGAAAATAAAATCAAAGAGTATAAAATAAAATAGAGTGAAAAAAGACAATATAGCTGGAGATCTAGCTAAGCCAATCAGAGCGAACCCTGAGCAAACCCAAATGTCACGCAAGATTATTCTAATATGGCGGCTACATGCTGCGTTTCATTGTACGCAGATTGTGAGCCGTGGAAGTGATTATCAATCACGCCTAGTAATCTGTCTAACAAATTCATGAACCGTACGAAATGACGATCCATCTGTGGTGCAAACTTAGAAAATGACGTCACAGGCACCGTCACACGCCTCCCTCACCTTCATTCTTCCCCCCGTGACGAATCGAATCACCTTTTTGTTGTCGAATTCTCAGCCCACCGCCATTACTGTTTATTTATACAATGATGTGAAATGTTTGAGTTGATTAATTTCCACGGATTAAATTAAAATCCACATACTCAGTAATATCGCGATCGAACTGACGGAAAACAAAATGTTTTCGAAGTGTTGTGTCTCAAAATGTGAAAGTAAAAGACAGGACGTAAATTTCATAGATTTCCTATACGGGAAGAATTGCGTATAAAATGTGAAAAGTTAGATGGAAAACCTAGTAAACAAAGTGTATGTGTGCGGCAAACAATGAACGTAGGTTTGTTACAAACAATCATCTTTAAAGTATAATACCCAACGTTATTTACCGACACAGAAATTGCATCTGGAATCCCATCAAGCATTGAATCTGGTAAATCTTTATCATACTCTTGGTTTCATGTACCTACTTAGCTAATTTTCTCTATATTAATAAAGACAATCTTTAATTTTCAGCACTTAACCCATCTCCATATGTAAGGAAGCATCACTGTGATCATGATCATAATAACTACTGCTCTTCCCCAACGGTTGAACAAATAGAGATAGAAGGTACCTATTTATGGTTACTGTTAGTTAATACCCCTGACCTGTTCACTCCATTCCACAACTAGAAAAACGCTGATGATTTTATTATTGGTGAATTATGTATGTAGCATAAATTATGTATTGTTTATGTATCGCCTTTATAATTATATTTATGATAGATATGTGCACAGTGATATGATACATTTAGGCACAGTGTTTATTAGGAAAATCACTGTCCATTCAAGTAAGCATTATTAATTTTTCTTTGCCAGGTTGTCTCGAAGAGATCGCTTTGAGTGATAACTCCGTACTTTGTTAGACTTTTGTTATGTCTGTTCACATGGATTTATATGATTTGTGAGTGTTGTATTAATAAGATTTCAGAATCCATCAATCAATATTAAGTACCTATAACAATCATAAAAATACGTTTTATTATTGTTACAGATCTTCTATCTACATCTAGCCAGAGCAAAATGTTCCCAAGTACCTCAGCATCTACGCAGAGAGATACTGCATCGATCAGCAGTCCTGTTAATGAAGCACCCAATATTCACAGATCATCCATCTACTTCTAGGTAGAGAAAAATGTAGGTACACATTACACAATCACAACCATACAGGCCCGGAATACACAAGCATGTGTTTTTTAGTACTTGTTGATAGAGCGACAATAGAAAAATACATCATCTGTGAATGTTGCAACTAACTATCACAGTTCTTATTTTTGTATTAGTTTTATTTTCTGTGTGGACCGAATGTGTAATTTTATTTTTAATGATTGTATTGATATTTCATTTCCATTTGTAATAATTTTAATTTTGATAATCATGTTATTGTATAGCATGTCCGGCTTAGGCTGTAAGCTGCAATGTAAATGTAAATAAATAAATAATACAGCCTGGTGCCAGACGGACAGATGGACAGTTGAGCCTTAGTAATGGGGTTCGTTTTACCCGTTGGTATGACACTCTAAATATTTTTTGTTATCACAACTGTTTATTTTTTTAGGGACCCAATTTATTAATATATGCAATAAAAATATATCATTTTAATACCTATTAACTTGTTTCTATTCTAGCCTTCCTATTTATTTAAGCAATAGAATATAAATAATAGTAATAGTATACTACCTATAGGTGTATATAATATATATAATATACTGGGTAAATTCGCTAACCGGCGTAAGCCTTTATAAGAAAAAAAGTTATTTGTGTTCTTCTAAGTTTGCAACGATACATTGCCGATGTATGACACATGACCATCTGATACGTAGTATCACTACCTAATCTATGGTGATTATATCCATTTTGCATAAATAGCCCAAAGAGTATATAATTTACTTAAATAACCCCTAACAACAAAAGCATGGAGGTATGTTAATGAACAAAAGAGAATATAATCACTTCCAAAGAGTATAATTATAATTTACTTATTTTTATTTACTCAACAACTTAAATAATAAATAACATAAAAGATTAATATCTCCTTAAATCAAGGTATAAGTTCCTCGGGGTCTAGCAAAGATGCCAACCACTAACGCTAACGCCTAGCGCTAACTCCAAAATGTATTGTATCTTTGCTAGACCCCTTGAAGTGACATTTCGGAAATCGCTAACTTTTCCGCAGTGAATGTCATTTCAATATATTTTGGAGTTAGCGTGAAGCGTTAGCATTAGTGGTTGGTATTTTTGCTAGACCCCCAGTGCATTTTGGAGTTAGCGTAAGGCGTCAGCGTTAGCGATTGGGATCATTGCTAGACCCCTTTGACTTACAGAAAAATTATACAAATACATACTCTTTTGTCTATGCTGTTAGTCTGTGGTACAATATATTTTTCTCTAATCTGTGGCTTTTTGGCACGTATTGCGCAGTGCTGCCAACTCAAAACAGATCTAGCCTTATTTATAAATATTTCGTTAATCACTGACTAGCTGGGTAACATGCTGTTTAGTCTCTAATCGATGGTTAACTTTTTCTTATTCATAAAAGATAGTTTGGGGCATTTTAGCTAAACAGCCCACAGATAATTGCAATACTTTGACTTGCCTGCAATACATGGAAAATAAAGAACAAAACGACACGTATCTGACAGAAATTCAGTCTGTATTATTATTTATCTGTCTAAGTTGATCTGCGTTTTTAATACAGGTATTTATTACTTTTGTTTTTAATATCGGTTGAAATATGAAGTAGAATTGTTTGCTTTCGAGCAATTATGTATTGTTTTGAGAATCCTAACAGAAAAATAACTGCAAAACTGAAATGCCTACCTCTCTCTACCTAGAGAATAAACTGATTTTGGCTTTGGTTCGAAATGGAACCATCAAAAAGTATTTGGTTACCAATTGAAGTAAAGATGAGAAGGTGAGAATGAGAATTGAAGATCAGTTGAATTCAGTTGGCAAAAAACGAAATTAGTGTTTGCATGTACCCAGCAGGATGATGAGATGAACATGGGCTGCACAAATACAAAGTGTACATACACCTAAAACTAGTGATCTGTTTTGTACTGCTTAATAACGCATTATTAAGCAGTAAAATTACTTCGCACCACGCAATATTTGATGGCAATGGGCAGGCCACATCGCTCGCAGAACTGACAACCAATGGGGAAGAAAGGTTCTCGAGTGGCGACCACGAACCGGAAGGCCCAGCGTAGGCAGACCCCCACTAGGTGGACCAACGTCAAGGTAAAAACCGCGGGGAGCCGTTGGATGCAGGAGGCGAGCAGCCGCTCAAATCGGCGCTCTCTGGGGGAGGCCTATGTTCAGCAGTGGACGTCTGCGGGCTGTTGGTGATGATGATGATGATGACGCAAAATTCAACAGATGAGATGACCAAAGAGTATAGATCGGATTTGGAACCGCCATCTTGCTATTTAAGTACCTAAACATGGTCTCGAGGCTTAATTTTGACAGCTATTCATCACGCATCGTAACTTTAAATAGAGTTTATAACTAAGAATTTTTGTAATCAGCTGATAATCAGCTGATAATCAGGTGATTAAAAAGTAATCACCGTTTATAAATAAGACAGTATATTATTTCATGTTACGATAAATTTTGACATTTGAGGCTTGGGCTACTTTTTTAAGTGACCGAGCCTGAAATTCGGCTACTTTAGGCTACTTAAACCAAGGAACTTATACGTATGCATAAGTTCCTTGACTTAAACTGAGAAAAATGGCGATATTAGTCCCGTCGTCGTTGGCAACACTGCAAAGACCAAAAAAAATTGAAAATGGTCGAAACGAAATAAGGCAAGGCAAGCGCATTTTTGGTTGACGACGCAAAAGTTTTGAAAACGTAGTGTTTATATTTTAGCA
Organism: Ennomos erosarius; assembly: GCA_963580505.1. Lineage (NCBI taxonomy): Eukaryota > Metazoa > Arthropoda > Insecta > Lepidoptera > Geometridae > Ennomos > Ennomos erosarius. The sequence goes on along the minus strand of OY756983.1, from coordinate 5,139,820 downwards.
GAGTTTAGTTAGCGCCTATTCGTAGTTCTTAATCTGCAGTGATTTTCAACTATCACAACAGCACAAGTACGGAGTTATGTGTTTATTCTAAGTCAACTTGGAGAACCTTACTGACATCCACAACCAGTGAGGACTGAGGAGGCAAAAGGTACGAACAGCAATCCATGCATTATTATTTTGTATTTCTTCATTGGAAGTTTAAAACAGAAATGACGTCTACCTTTGTTTTACTATACTTATCTAGTCATGCATACCTAAGCACAAATCTTGATTCAAACAAGTTGTTTACCCATTGTATTACCTTGAATGAGTTATTATTTGCTTATATTTTGATATGCTCTATCTGTCATTGCTTAACATAAACGTAAAATATGTATTTTCTTTCAATTATATTAGGTGTCCACATAAACCATTATAAAAATACAACGATAATAAAATAAAACTACTAAGTCTATGGCTAGACTGTAATATTATTAGAGCGCCTATCTTGCCACTCTAAGAAAAGGAAAAAAATATCTGTAAGAAATTTAGGCACCTACTCCTAGAAATTTTTTTAGTACCTGAAGGCCTAATCTATACATTAAGGCAAGATTCACCTACACATTACACATCATCAGCGGGAAGATGCCCACTGCAAAACACAGGCCTCTCTCCTAAAACGCCACTTTGGATGCTTATCGTAGGAGAGGGAGGGCAATATACCTACAGTCCTACATTATATTGAAACTTGGCTTCCTCCATTATTACTTAAGTCATGGAATGTTGAATGTCAAGCATTGCTTAACCTCTGAAATACCAGCAGCATGCAAAATCGAGTTACTGAGAGTTTAAGAGTTAAGTTTAACCTAACCTAACGTAATTGACATATTATGTGGGTGACTTATATCACGTCAATTGTCTTTAAAAATATCTAAATAAGAGTGACACATGGCTGGATTACATCAACTTTAGCACATCAATATCTGGAAGACTTCACTGCTGAACCTAACCGATAAAACGCCATCTTGGACCCTTATCATATGAGGGTTGTCACAATCACCAGCATGGCAGGCTTGATGAACACAGAAGGTTTAATGTTCTTAAGAGAATGCTGCTGCTCATCCTCATATTCCCTTAACTGGCTCTTATGGCAGCCACAGGCCAAGATGGGGTAAACCTATTCTCCAATAACAGCCATTCAGAACCTATCATGTATTATGTATGAACCAATGAGTGAAACTAAAGGAGTGATATGGAGTTGTATGAGCTCCTCCAGCATCACATTTGCAAGATCACTTTCAAATTTTCACCGTTGGCACTGCCGGTAAGTTGATTTAGAACTAAATTAGCTGACTCGCCACAACTTTGCATGGGTTAATTAGTTTTGTGCCTCCAAGTCTAAAGAAAGAGAGAAGATAAGGGAAAAGGATAATTTAATGAACGGTGAATGGAGGCACCTTTCACCTTTACCCATTCATCGTTTTCCCTTATCTTTTCCTCCCTCCTTTCTCACTTTCCCCATAGCACAGGCATAGTGTAATAAATACTAATAGTGGGTCAACTTCTTTGTTATACCGCAATATAACTAAAAGGCCGTCTTGACCATAGTGGTGCTAACACATACCGGTAAGCCAGTGACGCTAGCCGGTACTACCCCAGACGGCGCGGGCAGGAGGGGGATGCCACTCTTGTTAGCCGCCGAGTTGATTCACTATTAGTATTTATTACACTATGGCACAGGATAGGAGGACTGGAGTGGCTTTGAACCTAACACTGAAGTTTGGATGTATGTCTGTAGAGTCTGGCTACTGAAAGTAGAGACTGAAAAAACGCGGCAAATTTAAAAAATATCGGCTGGGTAGCCCAAACTAAGAAGAAAACTTGGAACAACACACTGATTCCTTAATAAAGTTTATGTTTTACCGTTTTGCATAAATATTTTCAAATTTTCTTCTTAGTATGGGGCTGCCATGCTGCTGGGTGATTATCAAAAAGTGCCTAAAAAAACATAATTTCTTTGGCGCAGTTTTTTTTTACTTATTTTCAAAAATTAAATAACATACTTTGTAAAGCTCTCTAAGGCCTACATTTATGTGTTATTCGCCTCAAAATCTATCGAGCCGATTCGAAGTTTTAACGATTTTAAATAATATTTGGCCATAGAAATTAGACATGTACCAAAGAAATTAGAAAACGTACCAAACAAATTAGGAAACATGCCAAAGAACTTAGATTTGTTAACAATGGAATAAGAAATTACATTAAATACATTATTTTTTAGGTAAAAAAATATAGTAGGTGTACCTATTAAATAAAACAACTTATAATTTTTGTTTATTTGGCATTATTTTAATTATCACATGTAATATCAATCCAGTATCACTTCGAGACGTTTATTATGCTGTTCCTATCTGTAGTAAAATTTCCAAAATGATTTCTGTTGCGTTTTCGTATTAACTTTTGATTTTTACCTGTCATCTTACTAACAGACAAAATTTTCTTCGCAGCTTTTCTTTTATGGTAACTTTGTCTGTTTTGCTTTAAAATCCGCATCTTCTGGGGCGCTCCTAATTCTTTCTAATCTCTTGTGCTCAGCTAGTCTTTCTTTTCTTTTCCAACATTTTCTTTTTTGTTTTCTGCCTGTCTTCTCTCGTGTAGTTATACAGGGTTACAGGAAAAATCGTGCTAGATCCATTAAGGGCGTGGAGTACCCATCATTTCTGACTTATTTCACTATGTAACACCCTAGCCTAAACTTAACCCTTTTCGAGATATTCGACTTTTAATATTTTTTGTGAAAATTGCCGATTTTTAGGCTACAAAATTTAATTTTGTTTATTTTGTGTGTCTTATTATTATGATTATTGCATTTTTACATGTGTATTAAGATGTTTTAGGACTTCAATCATTAAAATAGTACATAAGTTAATTGAATAGACCGTAGTAGACAAGTGAAAGTTAAGAAATACAAAAAATATTAGAAACTGTATTTTTCTCTAAGGAATCTATACATATAATAAAACTGTAGAGATAAAAAAATCTGTAAATGCAAGATATCGAAAAAAAAATGACACAGGTTGGCTTGAAATTTTTTGCTGATCACGTTAAGCTAACTTTTAGACATTTTGTCTGTTTGTTTGTTTGTTTGTTTGTTTGTTTGTTACGGCACAAGTCCGAAAATACTGAACGGATTTTCATGCGGTTTTCACTAATAAGCTTAGAAAAACCCGGCGCAAAACATAGGATATATTAAATTTTATATATCGTTAATTTTTTTTTGGTGAAAATGATTAAGATTTCATTATGAAACGAAACGGGATTTTAACAAGATGGCCGCGTCAAGGCCTCAAGGTAAGTTTTTTGTCTTATATTTTGGCTCCACACATAGTGTAGGTATTTAGCCAGTGTCAAAAGGTAAGTTATATTTTGCCTACTAACGATAGATGAAAGAAAAAAAATTTTACTCTGCTACATTGCTACGATATTACTGACGGTAATTTTATCTCGGGTTTATCCGGATGCACAGATTAAGAAAAAACTCTGTTACTATTATGGCACGGCTTCATATACGCTCGAACCTTCGCTGTTGAGTTGGCGCGCAAAAACATCTCTGTTGACTATCCTCGATGTTTTTGTAGCGCCCCAACCTGGACACAGTCAATTTGTTTGCCTGCTGCGCGACCGACGTAGGCTAAATAAATGGAGGAAGCAGTAGCGTTATATTGCATGTCGGCGAATAAATATGTTTTACAAACTGTGGAGTATTATTTGTGATTACAAAAATAAATTGTAATAGTTTTAATTTATAATTCCTTATCAATATGAAGTAAAACCAATTTTTTTTTATTTGTCTGTTTATCTGTCCCTTTGAATACGGACCACGGTTATTATATAGTGGCAACAGAAATATATCATCTGTGAAAAATTCAACAGTCTAACTATCACGATTCATGAGTACATCCTGGTGGACAGACTGACATCAGACAGATGGACAGCGGAGGTTTAGTAACAAGGATTTACTCTTTAAGTACGGAACTCCTATATTTTTGTATTTCATTCTGAACAATCCCCACTGCACTAAGCAATAAGGAAGTAATTTAATGCATGTTTTACAACAGTAAATAACAATTGGTGCGCCTGCATTACCGGCAGTGTATCACACATTTCGGGCTACGGCGAAATACAACGCGCGATAACTTCGTCTGCGCTCGATGCAATGCAGATTAGAGAAAAACAATGTGTTCATTATGTAAGTACCCAAAAAAATCATATGTATTTACATATAGATAAGTTTTTTCGTTAATCTGTGGTCTAAACTAAAAAAAGAGGATAGGTATTAGAACCTTCTTGAATATGAGCACGACAAAGAGAACAAGGAATTTAGAAAACTAAAAACTTCTTAGACTTTTTTATAAGTTTTAAGGCTTCACGCGATATCATATTTAGCCAATATTGAAACATAACTACATTTTTATTCAAGTTTTCGATTTATAGGGTTTTTGGCGGGAGTAATGTTCTTTATTGGCGATCTGGTAAAATGTATTATTTACATGAACTTACTACACGTTACCATTCTAATTAGGTAGATAAAATTATTTTTGCGCTACTGCTACATTCTTGATCAACCCCAAGGAAGTTTTAAGGTACCTGGGGGTCTAGCAAAGAAACCAACCACTAACGCTAACGCCAAACGCTAACTCCAAAATGTACTAGGATGACATTTCGGAAATCCCTTACTTTTCCACAGCTAATGTCATTTCAATACAGTTTTGGAGTTGGTTGGTATCTTTACTAGACCCCCTGTAGTACTTATAGCTACTTAAGTTATAAACCCTTATCATTGCTACGCATTTTAAACCTTTTTTATTTTGGCATTAAAGTAAGCCGGAGGTGCTATTATTTGTATTTAGCCAATGATACGAAATATTTGATGAAAAATGTTTAAAAAGGGATATAATAATTAATATGTAGGTATTCATTATGGCAATAAAATTGTATCCTCGAATTAACAACATGGCGCGTAACGTTCATTCGTTTTTGATTTGTTCTTCTTCTTCTTCTTGCGTGTTGAAATAAGTTTTTAATAATTAAAATATTTTAGATCTGTAGGCTTTTAAATAAACCACGGGAGCAGAAAATGATTGATTACTCGGTTACTTCAAGAAGGTTATAGTTTAGTAGGTAAGTAACTTTGGGTGTTAGTAATAATTATGTAATGAAGATTTAACCTACTTCCTCACTTTCATCACTAGGTAGGTACGTTGGGAATGAGACAGCGTGGAAAATAGTGGACATAATAATAATTATAACTGTCGATTCATTAAGGAGTGGTGGTTTAGTATTTGTAATTCCTAATTAGTATTAAGAAAATTAAATATGTACGCGTCGTACAGGTATATCAGGTCGGTATCAGGTGTCGGTAGGCATATCTCCAGCAATTTATAAACTTATTGACACTGGCTATGTGTAGGTAGTTAGGTACTCAATTCGTATGGAACCAAACTTAAGAAGGTAAAAAAAATGTGGTAAATGGAACAAAAAGCGCGCGGATAATAATTATGTAAAACTGAGAAAAACAGGATCATCGTGTGTGATTCTTCCATATTTTTCTAAACTGTACCTGCCTGCTTAGGTACCTAACTACTACCTAAACAAAACTTACTGAAACTTCTGTTAAAGACCTGAGTGAAGTGATGATGATTTGTTTTTGTTGTAATATGAAGAGGTACTTATAAAATTGTAGATTTTTGTTTGAAACTTCTTTTACTGTTATAAATCTATATTAGACTCAAAACATTTAATTTTAGGTAATGGCTTAAATAGCTTCCACTCACGGCTATGCTTGCGTTATACCTATACCTATGCTAATACAGGTTACTGTGCTCAGCTTCGAAAAGATTTAGTGGATTTTGTTGTTTGGTACGAAATGCATGATCTATTATTAGACTATAACGTAAAAATAACATAACACAAGCGTGCGAAGCCGCGGGCAAAAGCTAGTATCTAAATAAAATATTAAGTTGAGGCTAGGTTGTTTCATAGTGAAATAAGTCAGAAATGATGGGTACTCCACGCCCTTAACGGATCTAGCACAATTTTTCCTGTAACGCTGTATATTGCATCGTAATCACTAACTTTGACATTATGTTATTTTGTGTATTTTGTTAGCTGACTTCTTTTTACGTTTTGCCATAAGTAATTTTATATTTACATTGTGCTCTGAAACAAGGGGAATTAATATAGTATAAAAACAGTTCTACCAATATTTTATAGTCAGCCTGTACTTCCAGGTTTTATTATTTCACCAGCAGGATAGGTAAAGAAAGGCATAGCATAGCAATACATAATATACTATCTGACTTTAAATTGGTATATTATCCCGAAAGGGGGTAAATCTACACCCCAAGTTAGACAATGTATCTCCGACGACTTTTCTAAATTAATAGTTTTTCATTGAAGAAAAATGCCGTATATTGTTTACGATCGAAGATAGCCTTAGCGCAGCTGGGTGGTTGAACTTCGTCCTGGACCAAATGCATTATAAATGAATTTAAAAACCTTTGTTTAGAAATGAATTTATAGTATTAGTAGTAGTCCATGAAGGTTTGAAACACGCAGCTTCAAGTAAGGCTGTCACAACTTTTTTTTTTCTTATATCTTGGCTGCACACTTAGTGTATTTAGCCAGTGTCAAGTATTGTAATTTTTCATCAATGTTAATAGAATATTTTACGTGAAGTCAAGTCTTAGTCATAGTCATAGTCCAGTCTAAGTCAGGTAGTCATACTCCAGTCTCAGTCGTGCTCCAGTAAAGTGGTGGCAACTTTACTAGAAGCTTCTATGGAATTTTGGAACCAACACCGAAAATCACGTTTCACCACATTATATCACTTGCCCACACTCATGCTCGTACTTCAGCACTTAATGCGTAAAACGCCACCAATTTTAAACATTAACACTGGAAAAAGCACAAGTTTTGAGAAATAATACAATGCAACGACGTAAACTTTTCCGCGTTCCCGCCAAAACTCCCAAGTGTCACAACTTGTGGGATATCATGGTCCCCCCCCCCTTTCGGGAAAACATACCAATCCAAGGTCACCTTGTATATTATAATTAAGAATAATAAGAATAAGAATAATAAGAATAATTTTTATTGCCAGAAAAAAAAATAATAGTGTTAATCATCATTACAAATAATACAAAATCAGACTTTATTAATTATAGTACAGGTAAAAAGAAAGTATCCCACGGGCCCCAAACTAGGCAACAGCCTGTATCTTGGGTGCCCTAGTTAATGCATTCCCTGAACTATTGATGCGTACATATATAATAACTAGCTACTGCCCGCGGCGTCGCCACGCGTGGACTACATTACTTTTCAGGTTTCGGTTTGGGTAATGGCTTTATTTTTAAAAACTGATTTTCTATCAGCCACACTGTGTTTTCTGCTCGTATAATCACTTCCACGAAGTAAAAATGACATGTCTTAATCATGGATGAAATAATTAATTATAATATTTCCCAAAACAGCGTAGGTACGCTAATTATTATCCTTGATATTCCTGGACCAATTTTGATGAAATCTCCACTCATGGCTACTTAACTATAGAAAAATTTTCGATGATATTTCGATAAGTATCATCGAACTCATGATTAATTAAAACCTATATTATATTAAAATCTAGGCTTTCAAAACATTTTTACAATAGGGCAAAGTCTGGGGGTCTAGCAAAGATACCAACCGCCAACGCTAACGCCTCACGCTAACTCCAAAATGTACTGAAATGACGTTTCGGAAATCGCTAACTTTTCCGTAGCGAATGTCATTTCGATAAATTTTTGGAGTTAGCGTGAGGCGTTAGCGCCAGCGATCGTGATCTTTGCTAGACCCCCAGGGCATTTTACATAACATATTTCGTACACAGATTAGAGAAAAAAATCTACTTCCATCATTCCAAAGAGTATTATTATACTTCTGTATCATTCAAAGAGTATTTAATTTATACGTAACGTAAGAGTATCATTCGCCCACTGCATTAGCCTATGGTGGAAATAGTATGCATTGGCCCTCAGACCTGTGGGCCAAACATAAACGTCATGTAATGCCAAAAACAGGCGTAGCAAGGGTCAAGATTATACTCCCAAGGGTAAAGCTTTAACTATCACGGTTCATGAGATACAGCCTGGTGACAGACGGACACACAGCCTGACAGACGTCGTCAGTCCGTTTTGGGTACGGAACCCTATTACTAAGGCTTCGCTGTCCGTCTGTCACCATCAGGCTATATCTCTTCTTTTCTTTATTTTGGCTCCACACATAGTGTATTTAGCCAGTGTCAAGTATTATATTTTCATCGTGTTATAAAATATTTCACGTAAAGTCATGTCCTAGTCATAGTCATAGTCCAGTCTAAGTCAGGTAGTCATAGGCCAGTCTAAGTCATGCTCCAGCAAAGTGGTGGCAACTTTACTAGAAGCTTCTATGAAGTTTTGGAAGCAACACGAAAAGTCACGTTTGACCACATTATATCACTTGCCCTCGCTCCTGCTCGTAATTCAGCACTTAATGCGTAAAACGCCACCAATTTTAAACATTAACACTGGAAAAAGCAAAAGTTTTGAAAAATAATACAATGCAACGACGTGAACTCTTCCGCGTTCCCGCCAAAACTCCCAAGGCTGTATCTCATGAACCGTGATAGTTAGACAGCTGAAATCTTCACAGATGATAAATATATTTTTGTTGCCGCTATTACAAAAAATACAGAATGTATTTTAGTATTTTTTCTCTCTCATACAACAAACTTTTTTTTTGCTAGTTTTTATAGATAATGATACGGAACCCTTCGTGCGCGAGCCCAACTCGCACTTGGCCGGTTATTTCTCTAATCTGCGGGCACTTAAGTATAATTAACATGTTTGTATCTTGAATGCAATCGATTCATACTACTTACATATTATTTGATGGTATATCTATTTTACTCCAAAAACCCCAAACAACCTGCAAGGGCAAAATTATCACAGTTAAATTGATTAATTTAGTTATTGTACATAATGGCACAATAAATCTAGTTGTCCAAAAAAATTACATATTAAATGGTGCCATTATACAAATAAGTGTCAGTTTAAAACAACATAAGCTTAGTGTAATAGACATTGAATGCATTTAACGTTTTCTTAATGGTATTTACTATGTTATTGATCTTATTTCTAATTTCTTTGTACTAACGCTAATTTCATTGACGCAATATGCCAAAGAAATCCAAAGAAATTAGGGCCAAAGAAATTAGAAATCATCAATGATTATTTATTTTCACAAACAGCTGATGTACGATTATAACCTTTTATTGCCATGTGCGCACTGTTTGACTGAGGAAATGTGCACAAAAATATGCAAGCATCAGAAACCAATAATAGCAGGACCATAACCATCGAAGAAATTAGGCACTTACCGGGCGAAACTCCGTTATGGGCTGGAAAAAAAAATATTTCTTCTCGCATTGTAACGAATGCGCACTTTTGCTCCTGGTGTTGAATAGTACGTGACTAAAGGGTGCGGGGAAGGTCGGCAATATGTCTCCATGGTCCTTTTAAGCAGAGTAGCTACACAGTTTCTGTGCGCCAAAGATATTAGTATTTTTACCTCGGACAAAATTGTTTGTGTTATAATTTAAATACAAAACCTAATAATGAATAGAAAACTTTTTTTTCAAATACCGTAAGCATTTGTCATCAATATGACATATACATTTTATTCTTATTCTTTTTTTATAAGCGAGTTTTTTCTGATAAACAAATATAGGTAAGTAATGGACGCGCCAAAGAACTTAGGATATTCATCTTCAAATAAATATTATCTCTTTCTTTTATATAATTACACTGACTATTACTAATTCATTAAAACACCTGTACGATACATTTTCGAAAAAAAAATACACAACTGTGGAAATCAAATGTTTTAATAGATTTTCAGACTTAGCCGCTCCTCAATTGCGTCGTTTGATAATCACCCTGCTGTTTTTAAATTTGGCGTGCGTTTTTCAGTCTCTACTTTCATTAGCCAGACTAGTTTTTGTACTACAAAACCAACAACCTTGAAATATTTACAGTACCATACTTAAAGTACCTCTTTTCTAACAAAAAAGAATGAATAAAATCCTACATGTTAATAAATTAAATATTTAATATTGTACACATACTTAATAGGTACTTTATAATATGTTTGTTATTTATAAAATATAAACTCTTTTTATTTTATTTTAAATACTTACAATACAGATTAACAGATTCAGATTGGTTCCATAACTTCAAAATTGGTTCAGTAGTTTGGTTTTAAATTCAAAATAAGTAACTGCAAAAAGTATGAAATTATGATATTTATCATCCAAGTATGTTATCAGTATGATGAAATTAAAGCTGTGAGGTCAGACCCTATTACTAAGACTCCGCTGGCTGCCTGCCTGCCTGTCTGTCTGTCTGTCCGTCCGTCCATCCATCCGCCTATCCATCTGCCCTTCTGTCTGTCTGTCTGTAACCAGGCTGTATCTCTTGAACCATCATGAGCGGTATCTCAGTAATAATAATAATAATAAATATGTGTAGACATTTCACACAGCGCCATCTAGCCCCAAACTAAGCATAGCTTGTACTATGGGAACTAGATAACTGAAGCAATACTTATATACTTTTTTGTTTGTAAATACATACATAGAATACAATATAACACCCAGACGCAGAACAAACACAAATGTTCATCGCACAAATGTTTGTCCTAGGTAGGAATCGAACCCACAGCCCTCTGTTCAGAAGGCAGGGATACTACCAACTGAGCTATCGGGCCCGTCAGTCTTTTTACTTTTTACTTTTGAACCCTTTGTGCGCGAGTATGACTCGTACTTGACTGTTATGGTAAGTAAACTTCAATGGGGCATCCTTATACAGGATGGAATGTTATTCTCTCATTTTGTAAAATTTTACTGCCCGTGATACATAATACATTTATTACAACCTCCTTTATTGAATAAATTAAACATCTCTTCTTATTTAACTAGCCCTCCAGCTAGTTAAATAAGGAATAGGTTGAAATGTTTTATTGCATTCAGTGGCTTAATTTCCTACTAACTCCATGTGCGATGATATTATGTTAACTCGAAGCTTACGTAGTTGTCGAATTAGGATTCGATTCTCGATTCATGTTCAATTTATTGGTCGTATAGATACATAATTTATTGCTATGCATTACACTTGGAATTTACGTCACGTAGCGTTCAACTATATCTGTCGTCGGTCGAGTAGGTGCTTACACTGGATCTTGGTATAGAATACTTGATTAAATCAGACGCCAGCGCTTTGTTTGGCGGGAGCGCATTATCTTGCACGCTTGTCATTCACGCTTGACCCGCTTGTGACGTCACACTAGTCCCTAAAGCTCTGAGTGACACGAGAGGGTCTGATAATCTATCCACCTATAACAACTGTCACTATGGACGGGATTATGCGTCCATGCTGCGTAAACTAATTCTGGCGCCGCGTTTACTTCATGGTTTAGTTTATTTGACCAAATTCAACAGCCTCCAGTGCTGGGTTAGCACGGCCGGTAGACAAAATTGTCTTTCCCCATTTTATGTCACTTTCTGCATACTTGCTTACTTGCCAAGTGGAGTAAAACAGGGGAATGGCCATTTTCTCTACCGTCCGTGCTATACTAACCAAGCAGACCCAAGCCAGTGATGCGAGTTGATTAATCAAGATTCTCTTTGTTCTAACGGCTACGGTGCTGTTCTCGCAAAGACTTCGCATAGATTTGATGTTCCGGTAAAGATTTTATGCACATGTACATTTCAGATCCTATTGTTGATTGGTGATGACTTGGAAAACTCGGATTGATAACTTTGAACTCATAGAGGAAGCGTTATTCTTCTATGTTTAAACTTATTTGTATTGTAATTTAATGCATTACGGAATGGCCCATTCTAGGGAACATGTCGTGCGTGTCGTGTCATACTGAGTGTCTAATAAATGGTACTGTTGCACTGCTGACAAAGGTTTTCACCATTTATTTCCGCGTCTTCCGTATCTTCGGATATGTGAAGCCAGTCGTCACTCCACTTCTGCTTCCAGGGGGTCTAGCAAAGATACCAACCACTAACGCTCACTCCAAAATGTATTGAAATGACATTCGCTGTGGAAAAGTTAGCGATTTCCGAAATGTCTCTTCAGTAGTAGTAGTAGTAGTAGTAGTAGTAGTAGTAGTAGTAGTAGTAGTAGTAGTAGTGTATCTATGTATGTGATCGTTGGGCGTTATTTATTTATTTATTTTATTTACATTCTGGAGTTAGCGTTTTGCGTGAGCGTTAGTGGTTGGTATCTTTGCTAGACCCCCTGGGCGGTTATTCTCTATGGAAACACAGATTCCACACGATACGAAACCACGTCGTTATCGTGTCTTGTTCAAATCGTATCACAGCGTTGGGAATACCTTCACTTTACATTAAGTTATTTTTATTTTAAATAAAATATATTGACGTAAGCAGTGGTAAATTTAGATGTATTGATGTTTCGGAACGCATCTCGGTAAAATATGTGATTTTAGACAGTTCAAATCGCGCCTATTCCAAATCCAAATTCCAAATTCTTTTCGCGCGGTTTTGTTTTCGTTTCATAGAGAATAGAGTTTTGCAGATTTCTTATGTAAGACTAGGAATTCGCGTGGTTTCGAAGTAAGGAATAGAGAATAGAGAATAACCGCCCTGAAATTAAATATTGATTGAATAAGGGCGTGGATACAAGAATAAGAGATTGAATTTTGTGATAACGATTGTCAGAAGCGAGTGGAAGGTATTGGGAAGGTAAAAGCAGGTGGATGATGAATCTCTTCAGTTTCCACAAGCCTAATTCGCCAAAGTGTAATGGATATTTTGTAAAAATATATATTTATGTACTTAAGTTATAATGTATTATAGCTATACTTACAAAATTCTCGATCAAAAGCACCTACAGGTTTAATTCATGCATGAGTCCTGAAGGGCAAAGATCAAAGCGATTCGGAGTCGGGGAGTAAGAAGATAAAAAACTTTATTCGTTTCGTTTGTTTGTTTTTTTTTTTTTCATGTTTAAAGGTATGTAACAGTGTAACTGCTCTAGTTCTAGTTTTTAAGGCAAATTCTATCGTTTCAGATATTTGTGACGGTTCTAATATTTTTACTTTAGAATTTTACACAGTGCCAGTATAACTATGGTACAAGAGCGAGTCACCGTGGACTTGGACTTGCAATGATTAAATCATAAGCATCTGATCATTTGCATGAAGCCATTCATGCGTTTGTTTATTGTTTAGTCTAGCGCATCTTCATTGTCATTTCATTCAATATAATCGCAAGTGTCAATGCGCCAAGTATTATCAGTATACGCTGTACGTTTATTGAATGCGAAACAATAAACACTTGAACCCCAATTCTAAAGCATTTAGGTGTTTTCACGTGGACAGCGGGCGCGGCACGGACCGCGGTCGTCATTGTCGGTGTAATCGTTTACGGCGCGCTTTATTCTAGAGAGGTCACACGTTATCTAAACCAGCTGTCGCGCGCACACGGCCTACAATGGTCTCGTTTGTATCCGCGCCGTATAATATTGTTTGTAATTTTAAATATCGGGAGTGCCGGCACTCGACAACGGATGCTGGCACCGTCGGGTGGCGCGAGCGGTTTATGTTCCAGCACCGGCGTGGCTGCGAGGGATCGAGGTGTACCTATTGTTGCGTTGATTAGATCAGGAGAGCTTTGTTCCGAGGAGAATGGCCGGCTTCACGCCTGCTACCGTCTGTCGGCTACACGCGACCTGTTCGTGAGATTGTGGTTAGGATTAGGACGTGGAGTATCATCAGTGCAGCTCTAATATACATGTATACTTAATATTTATGATTTTTATAGTAGTATCGCCTGCTCAGCGTAATCTACAGATTAATTTGTAAAGAAAAAAATTAGAATCACGACCGAGGATTGAACCCGCATCCATCCATCCCTCAAAATTCAGACATGAGACCACTTGTCACGGTAGCTTAAGTAAAGCATATCCCGGCTTGAGGGATGGATGGATGCGAGTTCAATCCCCGCTCGTGATTCTAATTTTTCCTTTACCAATTAATCTGTACATGTATACTTAGTCTATACTCTATACATCATTAGCGGTTTTACAAACAATTAAATTTGGATTTCTTAATCAGAAATAGAATTGCATAAATTGATTAGGTTTATCACTTCTTTAGTTTTTAAGTTTATTTATGTACGACGATGTTAAAATGTTGTAGGTGATGTCGCCTGTAAATTTTTTGTTTATTTATTTATTAAGGTAATCCAACAGCGTGAACAACACATTGTACACTTGTTTTTCTGTAATTTAAAAATGTATTTAAGTAAAAAGGTACTAAGCTCTGTTTGTTTCGTATAATTACTCTGAGGATAATGAAATAAAACCAAATATTGAGTTGCCTAAATTCATTTCTATAGACCATAGAATACTCGAAGATACTCACAAAAACCTTCGGAAATGATGGGGCGCGGTTGAAAAGACGCTAACAATACGCTAATGGCTTATGTTTGCGATGTCCCTCGCAGCCAACAGGCTCTATTATCACGGTCGGTCCTGTGCGCTGAATTGGCTAAATGTTTTGTGACTGAAAAGATTTAAGATGACGGTGAAATTGTTGAGAAAATTGATCACTTCCACTTGGATGAGCCGGCCTTGGCTCGGTTGCAAAAGGAGGGTTTGCGTTGAGAAGCAATGTTTTTCGTCGTCGTTGGCTGTGTGGCTCCAGGCAACCTTTCTATTGTTTCGGTATTTTGGTTTCAATTATTGCCTTATCCTTAAAAAATGCTAGTGGGTATGGCTTAAAGCCTTCGCAATTTTATCATAAGTATTAAAAATTTTAAAGCCTGGTTTATTTGGTAGCCACTACATTCGCCATATTCTACATTCGTCTAGCCCATTTTTTCGTTAAATTCGTTGTTTATTTGACTGCAGCACAAAGATGGATCTCTTGGAATAATCCGTTGTTTGGTGCAAGTGTGCGGTGCAAGCAACTGCTAATTCTAAGTGATAACTAACAACTGCCATAGAGGTAACTTTCCCTATAGGCCTATAGGAAACTCGCTGTTTGATTCCGACATGATTTTCCAGCGATACTTAACGTGTATGAATTTGAAATATGACTATTCGTTTGTATAAAACAGATAAAGATAAAAAAGTAAACAAGTACTTAGTGCTCTTATTTTTACCAAAATAGTCTGATAAGCTGCACTCTCCATCATCCTTTAGTGCAACACTATATTATCTCATCACTACTCAAAGTGGTATAATGTACTTATACTAGCACCACGCGCCAGTCCGGTCTCTACGGACGGACGGACGGAGAGAGCTAACTTCGCACTTTAATTACGTATCTTGTCTTTTTTAACAAGAAATTCTTCCTCCTTTCCTTGGTGATAAGTTTTAAACTTGGTTGTGAAATACTAGCTTACTGAATTTATTGGACAACTTTAAACTTAAATTCGTTTGGCAAATAAAGTGAAATTTTAGAGTTATGAAAAGCATTAGTATTGAATTGTTGTTTTACCAGCTTTCCAAAGTAAGCCAAATTATGCGATTAAATAAATGTTGATTAATATAACAGATTTTAGATGGAAACTTTATAACTTAGCGTAGAGTTTCGAATTAGTTGGTACTCACTTAACGAGTCCGTAAACTTGCTCAGCGGATATCTAAATTATTAAGATAAATATCTGCGTATTATTGGTAACTCGATACATTTGCTCAATTAGACTTCCAGCAACACCGGTATGTAAGTATTTGGCTAAAAAGAAAACACGGGTTTTTCCGTCGTAACGTAAGTAAACCTAAAAGAAACAAAATTATTCGTGGTTGAAAATCCGAAGTTTTCTAATAAAATCTAAATGCAATCTGTACTTACCATGTAAAAATACGACGTTTCTGTCTAAAGTAATACTTGCTCCGAGATCTTCGTTTGTCTGATACGGACTTTTAAGAAAGTCTTTACTTATTCTTAAAGTTTACTGGACTTGTTCATTGTTTGCTCGGAACATTTATAGAAATGATCGAAGCCGCCGTTATAGCTTCAGCTAATTTTGATCTAAGTTTTAATTTAAACACGTCAAGCTCTCCCAAGGTGCGACCATAAACCATAATGATTAGCATACAGTTATACGTAGAGCCTCTTACCCGGTGGAATTCCGTATAGATCATAGAGCATAAATCCGCAGTGGCGTTCACATTTATGGCACAAATTTGGAATCTGTGATGGATTACGCGCGATATCGTGGAGGCGATGTAAGCGATGTGTGTGCACACACGTCACGGGGGTGTGTCGATCAATCACCGGCGCGGATGGACGCACGACAGGCCATTAGGGCGGCTTGTCGCGACGGACGCAGGTGCCGGATCCGTTCGTTACCGCACCTCATGCCGGTGGGCCACACGCAGCCTAGTCTTCGATCACTCCATCCACCGACCGCATAATCCATAACTCCAACGGCAACTCCTCACATTCTTGCCCGGCCTGCCTCCCCAAACGTTGAATACGTATACTCGTACATGTTTACCATTCCATGACAGAGCACTTTCCTCTAGACCCGGTGCCTCAAAGAGCTGGGGTAAGACCTTACCATGCAGGATCACGAATATTCACGCTATGTTCTTCTATAGACTACACTACACCCAACACATGCAATAAAGTGGTCGCCTGCGACTCAAAAACTTTATTCTCTGCTAGCATGATTATAATAAATGTGATTGTGGGTTCCACAATTCCCAGAAATTTCAAATGTTCAGTGTACAGCGCAGAACCTCTGCATAAGATGAATCGCGTGGCAATAAAACGAGTTAAGTTGCAGCGAACTACAATTGTGGGCGACATGTGTTCCCGCTGTGCAGCCGTGTCGACAAAATGAAACCAAGAACAAGAAATGGAGTAACAAACGCGATTTTAACTCCAATATCTAACGTCGAGATGATGACAGGTAGCTGAAATTCTTAGATAATCTATGTCGCCAAATATTCTTTATATAAATTTACAAACTTATCTAAATAATAATAATAAATAAAATAAAATAACTAATAGATTACCAAATTGTTATCCAACCACCGTACTAAACAATAATGTAACTTTCCATTTCTCTTGCGTTATATTCCATCGAAGAAATGCTTCGAAGCGAAATATCAAAAGTAAATAAATATTACGCACCGGTGGCTTCGCACGTGCGGTATTACTCATGTGCACGTAATGTGCTAGTAACGTAATGTTTTAATGAAAAATCGCATAACAGGATCGCGTACACCGTACACCACGTATCAGGCGCGAGTTTCGTACAATAATAGACTGTGCCCATTAATTAGATCAACATGTTTCATCGTAATGGACATCGGCGACGCATACGGTGCGGCGGCACACTATCCACTCTATTATAACGTGTAATTGATGGCCGCGCCCTCGGTTTTTGCTTTGCCTAAACATAACCCGTGTAAAGCTTTTTGTGAGGTTCCGATTTCTAACGGAACATTATAAACAGTCATGATAGTAGTTTTCTTATTTGACCGCATATTTTGTTTCACATGATATTTAAGATTGTTATTTCAGCAGTTATTCATTGTTTGTTCTGAAATTAAATCTGTAATGTTTTCTTGGTAAGATTAAATCCTTGATATTTCAGTTCAGAGATGCGCTGCTTAGAGCCATAAAGAGCAGATAAGTGAATTAATCTCCATCCATCCTCTTCGTTTAGTAGCTCCCCCGTTCCGCTTTGGATGGAGCTATTCACCTTTCACATGTAGGCCATTAGCAGAAAGATAGGCTCGATATTGTAGCACGTTCCTCCCCCTCCTCGTTGAGATAAGCCTGAAGCGTTAAATATGTGCCTCTCGTGGCTTGCGGCCGGGCGGCAGCCTACTAAACGTGAATACACCGACAATGTTTATGGTCTTTTTTATATGCTTTAATCGCAATCCGCGTTACAAGTGCGTTGTTATACGTGTCAGTGGTTTGAAATTATTTTCACTTTTTCAGGTACGCTACTGGAGTTCGCTAAGAATCGTTTTTATCACGGTGAATGGATGAAAGGTAAATTCTAAAAACTTTTGTCTAATAACATTATACAGGAAGCTAAATAGATTGAATAGCGGACATATTCTAAGCCTGTTGTGGCAGTAAGCACCTTGGCAGGTTGAAGGCATGGTATGATACTATTCTATTCAGCCATGGCTCGCGTAATATAACATGAGCACTCAATAATTTTACCATCCTACTTAGCGACAATTTTAGCGACTTAGAATAAAATAAAAGTACTTCTCGTTTCTATAATGCTTCACATTTCAAAATTAGTTCATGCTACATTCCTTGAAAGGTAGGTACAATTCAAAACCGCATTAACGGCCATGTATTTGTTACCGAACCATTTCGAGATGGACGACATCAAAATGTATTCAAACCACCCTTGTCACTAGAATACCTACTTGGAGAAATGTCAACTGCCTTGACACTCCGAATTCCACGTTTCACCGAGTTTAGACACTTGGAATGTAGAGACAAATACGCCAGTTTAGTCGAATAACTTCGAATCAAATGCCTTTTGATCAAATACGAGTTTAATGTCGATTTATGTAGTTTGCTATTGCTATTCAATGCTGATGGTTGGCTAAGTATTTATGTGTGTGACAATAATTTATACTTAATCATGTCTTCACACAACCCAAAGCTATTTAGAATTCTGCTGTTTATCGTACCTGGAATCTTATGTAAAGGATACCGATCCCACAGAAATCAATCTCTATAGTACACAAAGGTTTTGGGTTATTCCCGCCCGGCCCATTGTTTCTCTCTAGGATCCGTTAATAATATGTTCCTAATTAGCTACCCCAGTCAAATCCTCATTGTGATTTTACGTTTGATACAAAGTTAGTTCTTTAATTTATTTCCATTATTTATTAACTTTAAGCCTCCATTTAAAATGAGTCCCAGCGAAAAGGTTTATTTGCTTACAATTAGGGATAAAATTGAAATAGCGAGCTTTGTCGTTATTTTATAACGATGCTTAAAATTTAGACGTCTTCGTCTAAATAAATATTTGAGTCCTTCGAGGCTCTAAATTTCAGTAGCTTTTAGAAACCTGTTTTGGTGATATTGTTCAAAATTTACGTCTCCTATAATACCAACAGATTTCTAACATCTAATTTTGTAGGCGCCTATTTTCCGAGTTCGTTTGTTCAACGTCAAATAACATCCTCGTCAAGATCTCGTTAGACAGGTAATTCCGAGATGTGTGCCTTGGTCTTGTTAGCCTTAATTGAAACGTGAAAGCTTTTTAAGTATAGACAAAAACACGTAAAAATAGTATTGTCAGCAGGTTGGAACGTAGAGGTTACGTGGTTCGGTTTCCATTGTGTTGGTGAGATGTAGTTCAACAGGACAGGAGGCATGTTGTCGGTATTGTTCGCGGCCAGACGGTGTCGGAAGACCTTTGTTCTAGTAGGGCACGCCCGACCGGCGTTACTTTATCTTATTACACGTGTCGTCGCTGCTATAACGAAGCTGCCTGGCGCAATTGTTCCACCTCCTGAATTAATGTCGCTCGCCTTATAATAACCCCCAGAGACTCCTAACTATTCCGTGTACGTAACTATTAGCTGTATGTAGCTCGACCCGAAATATTGCGTCCGATCTTTATTCCCGGCAAGACCGCAGGCAGTAATTTCCACGGCATGCCTACCGTTTTAATTAACCCGATTTCATCTTTACGACTTAATCAGGGTATGGAAAATTACGTGTCTATTTACTCAACGTCAGCCGAGACTTCGGCACCGGATTATAAACGTTAGAGATAAAATTACAAAGAGAGAGTGGAAAGCAGTCGAGGTGTTAATTGAACACATAAAACACACTTGGCTTGTGCAATATTTATTTATCCAGATCTCGGGGAACGAAGCTATAATTGTGCGGTGTCTATTTATCACTGCCACAGGTAACTAGATAAATTTATTAGACCGAATACACGTGCGTAACAAAGAATATTTGTCTTATTTAAGCTGGGATAAAGAAAACACGGGCGCCGTAATCATTTCAGATGTTCTTTTTATACAGACCATTTTTGTAATTATATTGTGTAGGAGACACTTTATTGTTCGTGTCGTCATTTTATTTGTTAACATGATCTTTAAGTAAAAATTAGGTACTCATCTTGGGCTAGATATAAAAAAATTATAAGTAGATTTAATTTTTCTGTTAAAATTCCTATCTGACAATTTTTTGGATATCATGTAGAGCAGCATTAGGCGTTGATGGTTACGTTGTTTGCTTATGTTTGCGACACAACAGCGTTATTGCGGCAGTAGGCGACTACAAATGGTGGCAGCTGGTAAATTACCTTTCGTTAAGACCTGGATTGCGGCAGTCACCCGAGCCTCGGTGTGAATGCGGCGCGTTAATGAGTCAGTGCCATATGCGTCCATAGCGCAATGTCCGAACATTATATTCGCAGATAATGTACAGTTTGTCGTCGTGCTATCATTTCGCAGTGCGGCTTTTGTTTTTGCGATGTGGAAAATGTGAATGTGGTGATTAATAATCCCGACCCACAGTTTATATTTGTGATTTACAAAGTCATAGTTAATGGATTAAAAACATATTAGGTTCGGTTCTCTATAGGTCTGTATAGATCACATTTCTCTACCGATTCTCGTGACATTCTGTAAGCAGGAACAATGATTATTTTGTCCAATATAGTTTTTAGAATTTTTTCAAAATGGTAGTTTAAACGTACTAATAGTTTTCAATTATAATAAGCTATGCAAAATTGCGAAGACAGACTCGTGAGGTCTACTGCTCTCTGTTTAATGAATTCATTTCCTTTTTTGTGAGTATAGGTAGATTATTAATACAGTTTCGCACTTAGTCTATTGTAAGTACATGGAGCATAGAACACTCATCAAAGTTTCTAGTTAAATGTACTATTATGATATCTGTGCATATAACATACTTACCTCGATTTTTGGAACTTTTATTTCTATTACCTACATCATTTTTTCCGAGAGGTCCCTTTCACTCCTGTCGCGCGTCGTCTCGTTGAATTAGTTCCCGGAATAACATTAGTGCTTTCGCTTAGGCAACGTTTATATGCTGAGTAGAAATTATCAATTTATCAAAAGTGTTTCGGTCGTGTGATCCGAAGTGTGAATGATTATCGGTAGGTGATTCCGGTGACTTTGTGATCGATGTTTTTTATGAAACGATCATGGAGATAATGTTGTGACCTAACTTCTAACGTCCTCTGTACTAAAACTGGCTAATGTCATATTGTGGGTTAATCCGGTACGCACGGTGCCTATATTGTGTATATTAAATACGTAATTTATTTACCTTCGTATCGTATCCCGTCTTGCTGATAGGCGTTAATTAAATCATGGGCATATCTTGGCATATTAATTGTAAACCGCTAACCGCTAAGTATGCCAAACAAGACATCTTCCCTATTCCAAAGATGCTTGTAATTTGAGGTCATATGATCTTCACTTCGAAGATATTACAATAATTCATTATGATATGACAAAACGTTTCAAGGATTACATTTCGTAAATTTTCGGTAGCTTATAAATATATAGTACCTTTGAAAATGGCTCCCACATTTCAGTGTCTATTTAAACAAGTTCAGTTTAATTCCATTAAAATATGTATCCATTGCAAGTGCATAAATAACAGCAAAGCGGGGAAATTTCTTGCTGAATTCCGGTGATTGTTCTGTACGCTACATTTATATTGTATGCTCTGTTCTCTGCATTAGTGAGATGACGTTGTAATATACAAACATTAGGTGACCTAGTAACTAAACAAGTAGAGTAGCTTCATAGGTATACTAGGGTGTACATATTAAGGACCGTCACTAGCTTTTAAATAGTAATTGCTTGTTTAATAATGGTACCAACTCGCCACACCTTTGAACAAATGCAATGTGCTATATTACACCGTCCACATCCGCTATAAGTCATACATATAACACTACTGGCTATCAGGCACTATAGGTGTTCCGGTAGCATTTATCCCGTGTCCATTTATGACATGTACAATGCGCATTGCATGCTACTGCCTAGTTTTTGCCAGCAGAATAACTAGCAATTTAAGAGCACTCTGCAATGCACCAACCTAAGGGTACTCTCATCCGAGAAGCCAAATTATACCTGTACATCATATCACTTGCTTCCTCAATTTACCCGAATGTTCTAATTTACTACAATTCTATATCTCTTCCTGTAAAAAATAACTTGCTAATGTTGCCTCGTTATTCGCTAAAAGTTTACGAACCATTACTTTGAAAATGTAAGAAACAGATTTTCTGTTTTTAAATTGGTCATTTATATTTATTTCCTCCTTAAATTATTATTCACAGTTATAGGTATTGTTCTTGATACTTTGGAGTATAATACTCAAAGCTCAGGATCAACGTCGTTTGTGAGCGACGTATACAAAGGAAGTTAATTCAAAGGTTTCAATCGTCTAATTAACTACAGATCTCATTCCATTCCCTTTAGTGACTGACTTTGCTCTACTTCGTAGGTATTGCTGTTTTATTTCTTGGCGGCTGACATTCAAAGATATTGGTATAGTTTTTGTTTCCAGTCATTATCATCATAATCATCCTCGTTTTGGGATGTATCTCATTGTGGGATTCTTCATCTTGTTCATCACGTATCTTTTCACTGGTCTTTTTACCTTGTTCATGTTTTGGAACCAGTACAAGATATTTATCGTAAGAGAAGAGAAAAATAGCCTTAACAAGTTTAAGGAGGGTGAGGCTGAATTTTTCTATTCTATTCTATTACGAATACCAAAGTTATTAACAAAGCCCGTACACATGTTTTTGGTATTATAATTACATTTGAAGAGCTTCATTGTCCAAAGGTCAAACGCAATCAACTTCATTTTGTCAGTGGCCTTTGCTGTATTTTCGTGGTTGGAGTAAAACGCCCGGGGAAAAATTAATCTAGTGTCCCGTACCAACAAATATTGTTGTTTGGCCGTCGGCTCCGGAGGCTATAAGTAATCTCGGCACGTTATGCACTCCGTCGGTCGGTTTATTGGAAAAGTGGATGCCCGGAACAACAACTAATGCTCTAGAAACATTTTGTTGATATACGGCTGACGTGTGTTCAGTTTACGTTTGGAGGAATTTGATGCCATGCATTTTTAAGGTGACTACAAAAGGAGCCTGTTCTGAGTTCTCTGTTCGGGTGTGTGTTTGTATGTTTTTTTATTCTGACACATAGTAGAATTATATACTCTAGTACTATTAGTTGTTCTGTGCTTCCATTATCCCCCATTATTATTATCATCAGTGTGCATTTAGTTAGGATTTAATGAAGGCGAACGAGATAAAACCGGAAACGCCTCAATGGATGACAGCAAATGCATAGGGAATTGGTTTTTATAATGGCATCGCTAATTAATAAATTAATTATAAGAAATAATTACGACTAACCAGTGTAGTCAACGTGCCTTTAAAAATATACGCTGCAGAACACTAAAGCGATTGAAGTCGCGTTGACTCCTTTTTAGGGTTCCGTACTCAAAGTGTAAAACGGGCCCTATTACCAAGACTCCGCTGTCCGTCTGTCTGCCTGTCTGTCTTACTAGTAGTAAGTACCAAAGTTTTCTAGTGCATTTATAAATTATACCCTCGTTTTTTTTTGCATCGAGATATTTTCGTATTTTTGGGATCCGTTGGGGGCTACCCATATTTTTCAATCCCATCCAATTTCCATTCCTAATCATGATCTGGTATGGCCTTCATAAGATACCCTATTTTAAATTTTCAGTATACTAACTACTATCACAAATTTCTTCTAGTTGTCATTACCGCGTTCAATCGCTAAAACAACAACAGTTTGAAGCAGTTTAATTCTCTATCGTTACCTCGTTACTTTATTACCATAATTGAATCCTTGTTTTTAGGTAACTGATTCAGCCCGCTCAATATTCAAGTCGTTTCGTTCGTTTTGGTTCAATTAATTTATTTAATAAATTCTTAGAGAGCCGGCGTGCCGTCTGTCTCCTCTTCGAGCTTCGTTCCAAAGTTATGAATTTATATAGCCGGACGTGTTCAGAATTTATGCGCAGATGTTTTCTTAGTTTGCGCTTCTGCAGCCGCGGACCGAACTCGCTCCACCGACAGATGCGCAGCCATCTACTCAGTGGTATGTTGCCTTATTCGGTATTGACCTATCTGTTCTACTTCTCTTAGTTCCATACATTTCTCTATGGGTGTTAATGAATTATGATCGGCTTCGTTAACTGGTAGAAAATTCTGTTAGCATTAAGTCCACCTTTTTTGTGTATAAAGTATTATAAATAAAGAGATAATTAGTTTATCATCATAATCATCATCAACAGCCTATCAAGCTGTCTATAAAATACAAACAAATTATATTTTCAATATTGAGGGTATATTAACAGTTTCACCATTCCATTATTTTTATACCGCCCCCTGAAGCCCTGAAGCATCTCTCGTAGTTTCGTGTAAGTTCATATCCCCGAGCGTCCATCCTTCAATTATGCAAAGCTAAGTCGGTTAGTGCTAAACTCGTCGGAGAGTAATCTTAGATCGCACTTAGCGGTTGTAGTTGACAGCAGTTCCGACGGCCCATCGCTTTGTCCCCCGCAGCCATTGTCTTCCGGGACTGCCGTTTAGTTTTAATTAACATTGCTCTCAATGCCCATGTCTGATAGTGCTATTCTAACGGTGCGCATTAAACTCTTCCTATGTTAAACTAGGTCTCCGTTCTATTACATACAGTGCTAGTTATATTAACTACCCGGAGTAATACCCGGAAGGAATACTTCATCGATATTCGCCTCAGATAGCTATTTCTTTCGTTCCCTTTTTTACTATTTCCATTGAATGCTTTCGTTGATTTGATCTTTTTCCGTCCCCGTTGGCACTCGACCTTCGCAAGCGCCACGTTGAATAAGCGCTGAAACTGTTTAAAGTGTAATTATAACTTAATAGCAGAGATGTTAAATTAATTCGTGATATTGACACTAAAAGCGGCAGAGACATTTAACTCGGTCTCTGAAGGAACCGAGATGTAATTAAAATAAATATTTGGCACGAAATCCGGGTCGCGGCGGTTAAGCAGAGACATTTCCACCCTTTGAACAAGTTCTTGTTTATGTTTGCTCATTAAACAAATAAAAGTGGAAATTCTGTCTTAATCTGTAGAAACTTTTACACTGCTGGCTGCTTTGAGTTGAAATTGTTTCGTGGAATAATTTTGGGAGGTGCTTTGGCAACCTTGTTTTTCTATTTTTCACAAAACTGAAAAAAATATGTACTGATATACGATATATTCGATATAATATAGACATACTTACGAGAAATGAGATCATTTTGATTCTGCAGTTCATCCTCGATTTAAAGATCTCAAAATTGTGTTATATGGAATCAGTTCTTCCTCTGGCGTTTTAGTTTTCGTTTCGCATCTTCATGAAATATAGGAAATCAAAATTGATCCAGAGCTGCTATTATGCTTATCAGATGAAATATCATAATGAATACGTTTAACACGACATAAGGGCTACCTTATATGGATATGTCTAGCGACAGCCGGTCATTAGATGGTCGATTTACGCATAATTAACACGCAAATAGAGGTGCTATTCGATTGCACGTTAGTGCGCTAACTCGATGCCTAGTCACGACTAATGGCATAACAACACTCCCATGTAATGATACCTGCAAATTACAGACTACGCTTCCTCCTGAATACTGGCCAAATGGGTGCGACCAGAATACCAGGTGAGACAATGGCACAAATAACACACCTACAGTATTGCTCAATGTTAAATTTTTGTGTTTTTTTTTTGTTGTGTTATTTTTTTTTGTTGTTTTGTTTTTGTTTTTTTTCTATTTTTTTTAGGTGGTAAGACTTTTCTGCAAAGTTCGTCTAGGTAGGTTACCACCGCTCTGCCAGTTATTCTGCCGCCAAGCAGTGGTGTGCAAGCACTGTTGTGTTTCGGTTTGAAGGGCATTGTAGCTAGTGAAATTACTGGGCAAATGAGATTTTATGACCTAATTACACAGTGAAGTAATCTGATTACTAAACTGTGTGATGTCTCAAGATGACGTGCGCAGTGCAGTGTCACGCAAAACTTTATTATCTTAAAGTTCCGAGTGAACACTGCAACTGTTATGGGCGGCCGTGTCGCTTAACATCAGGTGAACTACTTGCTCGTCTCGTCATCGATTCACATAAAAATAAATAGATAAATAAATACCAAAACAGTTTTTATCTTTGATTTATTTGAAAATGTGTCACTCGTAGGTATGCAAAAATATTATTACTAAAAATTCATTACCGAATACTTCTGCGGAATACAAATCGAGATGCACGTGCAAAATATTCCATAAAAGTATGTAACGGCTCCTTTACCTTGTTTTAATTGCAATAATGGCGACTTTTAGATTACGTGAAAATGCAAATGCGCTTTTTACTACCTCTCTATTAAGTATGCACTCAACTTTTACAGCTTAAAACCTTTAAAAGCCGTAGGTAACTCTCATATTTATGCTTTTGGTATAATATGTGTAGTCGTACAGTCTACTT
This sequence comes from Ennomos erosarius, assembly GCA_963580505.1. NCBI lineage: Eukaryota > Metazoa > Arthropoda > Insecta > Lepidoptera > Geometridae > Ennomos > Ennomos erosarius. The sequence continues at coordinate 5,113,184 of OY756983.1, read as the reverse complement.
ATTTGTTATAAATTCTATTAAATCTTAATAATGTGTAGAGGTGTGTCTGTGTGTATGTGTGTGTGTGTGTGTGTGTGTGTGTGTGTGTGTGTGTGTGTGTGTGTGTGTGTGTGTGTGTGTGTGTGTGTGTGTGTGTGTGTGTGTGTAAAGCTACCATAGTTAACGGTAATATTATCCAGTTAACTGTAATGTTAACATGGATTAGTCATTCTTATCGAAACGAGGGTGGCAGTTTTACGTAATCACGTATTTTTTTCTTTTTGAAATAGATAGATAAACTTTATTGTACACACCAAATAATACATTTTAACAAGAGAAATAAATGCAGTTGTACCCCATCAAAATATCATTCCGAACGTCTGCTCGCATTACTTGAGCGCTTTTCTAAGGAATATGTTTATAAGCCAGCAAATGTATTTCCTGAGCTTGGGCTAACGTTACTGCGTGGAAACTTAGCTCGTAACGTAACTATACGGCAAAATCTTTTCACGCGGTCTTGCTACTATTGTCAAATCTGAATCTGAAATTGCTCCGAATTCATTTACGAAAGTTTTTCTTACTAGGAACATTTATTTTAAAAGTGCTATTATTTTTATCAGGAAAAACAGAAACTAATAAATCCAACGTACAAAACAAAGACTACGGATCACGTTGAAGATGTTTTGACAAAGACTGCGATGAATGCGAAGAGAGGTCTTTGAGATCTGTGATTGGATTTTATGCTCCTTATTTTGATCGTCAGCCTCCTCAAAGGTCGCGCTGTCATTAATCGCTTTATAAGAGCGGAAGTGCAAAGTGGAGCGTACGAGCGCGCTCAAGGACCCCTCGCTCTGTACTCCATGAGCATAAAATACTTATTTGCCGCAGTATCTCAAATCGCTCGAATTAATGAGTTAATATAATTAGAATTATACTTCACGCTTGATTTGCGTGTTTAATTACAAGAAGCGCTGATTGAGAGCAAAGGTTTATTATAAAGAAAGAAGCTAGATGTTGAAGAAAGGTGTTGATGGGGAACATAGGTTCTCGAATGGCGAGCCGCTCAATGTGGCGCTATCTGGAGGAGGCCTATGTCCATCAGTGGACGTGTTTAGGCTGTTGATGATGATGTTTATTATGAAATTTCTCACATACATACTCTCACACATCTCGCACATAAGTACACAACGGGTAACCATCAAAAGTGTATTAGGTACCCTTATGCTTGATATTGTGATTGTAGCAGTCCGAATATCTTCATATTCACATTAAAAATCCAATAAATTATAATTTTTTCCATCCTGTCGGCGGGTTAGGGATAGGGACCCTCTTATAGCGTGACTCAAATATACCTAAAACCCAGGCCTCAGTATTTATAAATAATTGTATTGTGGCGATTCAATTTATAGGTTTCATTTGAAATTTGAATCGCGCTAACAGGTAATGATGGCAAGAGGATGGATACTGAACTGCTTGAGATGAAACACTGCGACTCTACGAGTCTGAATTCATTATTGTCCCTCTATCCGAAGATGCGCTTCAAAGAAACTGCTGATTTCAGCTCCACTCCGACCTCTCTACTGCTTCAACGTTTTATTGCGCTTTCGGAAACTTGGTTTACCGATCGTTAATAAGAGATTCTTACTGCATAATCTTATCTTATTCTATTACTTACCTACTATTTTTAACGTGATTCCTTTGGCAGTGTAATTAAGATCAGGAGTGGTTTGTTGTTTGTTGATTTCATTCATATTTATTGTATTTCATGCTCGTAAATCAATCATCATAATTGCTTCAATTCTGTAAGGGATCTATAGTTGGTGTCAGTGGTCAAAACAGATAATATAGATTTTAAATGACTATTACCATAAGCCTCGTTTCGCAGATAATTTATCCCGCTAACGACAAAATCGTCATCATGAGTTTGATGAAAAGCAAGATTTCAAAAATGATGGTATAATTTCAAAACTATAGTCGGCATTCTAGGTATATATTGACTTGACACCAATTGTATCTAGTTGATGAGAGTGATCACATAAGAATCGGAATAATATTAGGAAACGAATTTAAGTTTAAATAGAAAATTAATTTGATTTTTTATGCAGGACTAAAGTTGTGAGATCAACGCGAAATTAATCAAAAACTTGTGGAACTTGTAAGAATATTATAGCTTCGCACTCGGGTAGTTTTTAATTTTGATAGGAGAGAATTCAGCTAATAAGGACCGGCACGAGTTCGTTGGAAGGACTTTAATTAAAATTCGTCCATCCTGTGTAAGTACTCGTCGTCGGTACGTTTCATGGAATTTACGATGGAGTTACTCTTGGCAAAACCAGGGATGGTTTAGGAAAATTATTTTGGCAGCCAGCTGCTACACCGTGCTCTACTTTAAGAAGAACTATGTGTAGACTTAATTTTTTAAGTCAATTTGATTTAAAATTAGCAATGCAAACCTATTGTCTCTGGTGTTGGCTTAAACAAGCTAATTGAACCTCAATTGTGTTTTGGAAAAGTCTTCATTGTTGATTGTAAAGTGTCGTTTGGTAGAGCGTCAAGGCGCAAGAAGGGTGACTGAGGCGTCGCGCGCTGGCGGTTTTGGCTTTTGGCACCGTGCGGACACTTGAGACGCTGGCTGCTGCCCAACACGCTTAATCTTAATGCACTCGCCTGTCCTCTCACTTCACTGTGCCCATGACTTACCTTTCAACTCTACAATTGTTTCGGTAATATGATTCGTCGTTAACACGAAACTTTATATCCACCGACGTGCATCACTGGTTCCGTCGCAGTACAACGATACTATAAAAACTGACCGTGACTCTAATACTTATAAAAATCTTTAAACATTCCGTTAAACTTCTCATGAAGTTTGCGTTTTGTGACTATGTAATATGTATAGCTACGTACGCCGGTAGCTGGCGAATGGAGCAGGAATTTAATTCGGGTGTTGCTCCTCCCAGGATGTGACGGCTTGTGACACTACGCGACGTTCGTTGGACCCTGAAACGATTTTGCGCCCCGGTTTACGTACCTAACCAAGAGATTTTATTATCTCTTAAATTCCAACAAGAAATCTAGAGTTTTACATAGCGGTACTATCAAAACCATACGTGGGTTTGACAAAAAAAAATACATACAGATTTGAATGCTTGAAACCATCACCATTCAAAATAAAAGCATGCGGATTGGTGGTATGGTAACGGTATACCTACGTGGTGGGGTCAGGATCGCATTCATCACAAGCTCTTCGCAGCACGTAGTTCAATGGTTAGGCGTTTTCACAAAACGTATACAAATAAACGGGTCGTGCTCGTGCGTTATGCAGGCAACTTGCAGGCTACTGTACGGTCCAATTGATTTTTGAAATGTGGAAATTTTATAACAGCAAGTTTTGTTTTTGTTTTTAGTGGCTATCTGAGGTTTGTGCAAGGGTGCCATGCTTTGGCTCCACGCCAGTAGGAGCGGGGCGTGCATCGCCCCAAATCGCAAGGAAGAATCATGCACGCTCATTGCCTAAATTAACTCCGTAAAATGTTTGAGTATTTCACTGCTTTTATTGTGTGCAATCTTCTACTGATGTGTTAAAACGATTCAATATTTAGTCGTGCTTTAGAACTGGAGCGTTCGGCTAGCTAAATTGTTGTTTAATTTAGCTATCACAATAGGTAATTCTTAAATATAGTGTATTAAACTATAATAATTATGTTGATATTCTAAGCACATTGCATCAGTCAATGGTTAGGCTCATTATGCCACGGTTAATGGTTAAGTCAATATAGTAGTTTGAGCACTGGACATAAACTACTGCGCCGCTGTGATTAATATTATACCACCAGCTATTTACCTATAAGTGCGGGCAATAATCTATTATATCTAATTAATGCAAGCCGCGTATCTATAAATCTACCGATTTCAATTCGATTACACAAATTTGTGCCTATTGGAAACAGAGCATTAAATTACCGGGTACGTTTATTAATAGGTTTGTCAAGTACCGGCATTGTGTTTACCAAAAGCTCGTAAAGGTAGGCTCTATAAATCTCGAATCAAGTTTGAACGCCCTCATATCTTGGCCATCGATTATCGATGCTAGGGACAGAGTTTAGGGTATATCTGGCTTCGAATTAAGTCATCATTCGAGCAGTATTATTATAATCTGATTGTGCCTGATAATCAGTTGTGCCACATGTCTATTTAAATACAATAACAATATCGCGCATGTTAAAGTTAAAATCATCCATTTTGCTAGTACGAGTATTGTGCTGTCCTTGGTATAATCCTTGAGCAAACACTTAGATATTATGGCTATATTAGCATTTTGGTTTATCGCAAAATGTACTAGTGATAGGGCTGGTTCAGTATATAGGGCCGTATGAGCACAAACAATATTGGCAGTGGAATCACGTTCTATTTCGCGGCGGATATAGGGTCCCGCGTTACAGCCCAATCCGACGACGCCGACGCGGTGATGTTACGCCGTCGACTACGATTTCCGGCTCGTACGCTGTTATGTGCCAGTTTATTCCATGTTCATGCCTGAAGTAAATGCTGTTTAGCCTCGAGAGAGACATCAAAACAAGCACTCAACATTTTTTTATCTTTTCTGATAGTAACGTTCCTTTTTCCAAAAATATTGAATGGCACGCTCCGTCTTCCTAGTTCCAGCGATATGTTGTTTAGTTCGATTTCGCTCAAATGGCAGCCTGTTTGGAATTCGATTTCCGTCTTGGAAACTTTGAGGGAATGCGACCTTAACGGTTTATGATTTATTAAATTAGTCAAAACATTTCTTCTCTTAGGCACGAATGATTACATAAGTTCTCTATTGTTTGGTTACTATGGTATATAAAATATGATACAGCTCACCCAGCAATGTTTGTATTAATACTAAGAGGTGCTTGAATGGCTGAGAATGAAAATCAAAAACATCCTTAGAAGTACATGATGTGATAGGTGTAAGTGCGAAGTACCAAACGGGATGAAAGTGGCTGGTGTGGACGAAGCTTCTTGAACAAATAAAAAGGCACGATGAGTCAACATAGGCTGCCACATGCTAATGCACGACAACCTCGACCGTGAAACCTCTCGGTTGTCGCTTATATTACGTGTGGTATACATTCAATAGAGTTCTCGCTTTTAAAACCCTATGTACGTATATGTGGACTTTTAGTAATGTAATTCTACTTCATGCATTTGTATTTACAGTATTATGCTACTCAATCAAAAATTGTTGCTATTTATTTTCAAGGGTTCACCAGGTCCTTATAGTCGTAACATAAAGGTGTAGGTAAATGTTATACTGTATGCAATGGGGTACTGTATTCATAGTTTATTCATACGAATTTCAGCAGTCCAGGATTATACAATCTTGATTGATCTGCTTGACACTTCAGATCTATTCTCAGTAGCTCATGGGAATACGAAAGCTCTCGCAGAGGTATCTGCATATATACAAATGCTATTCACGAAAACGCCGTAGGTAACTGAATATTCAGCCGTTCACAACAATGAACTGATTTACTACTTTGCTATTCAGCGTGCATTCGCGCTCTTCGGCCGAATCGCTCTTCAGCCATCAGGTAGCGCCACCGAGGACCCTATCCTTCTATACTGATACCTATTCGAATGCCATAAAACGTGAAATCTCCCCGTTTACTATTCCAACTCGTCATCGCGCATGATGGGGGGAAATATAGCCTTAAATGGGTCACGAAAATCTTGAGTGTTGTCATAAATCTGGCGCTCGTTTTACTGACTGTTAGGTTTAAATGGTAAGATTATAATTCACTAAAATAAACATCACGGAGGCCGCTCCAAGACGAGGTCCCGTGAAATTTGCATGCGGAATGAGATTTGTCATCCCGCGTTTGGTTGCGGGCGAGGAAGGGAACAGGGTGGCTCTTGAACGTGTTTTATTTGCTGTGCGCACGTGACGGACTCCGCCTGAGACGCAGCCGGTACGATGTCCTTAGATCAACCGCTCGTTTGTCACTCAAAATTACCTACCCGTATAATACAGTAGCTCGTATTATGATATTACAAATTACAATCATTATTTTATAGATAGCGCGTTGTATACAACTACTTTAGGCATAGGTACCGACAGCTAATTTTAGCCATATGGAATACCTATATCCTAGAAACTGCGCAGACGCTGCGTGCGGTGCCCAGCGCCGGCCCGCCTTACGATATCTACGATCAGTCGATCATGCCAAGTACAAATCACTCAAAAATGAAAAAAAAAAAAAAAACCTGTGTACTCTGCACACTAGTATTTCAATTTTGAACTAACTTGTTTTAAGTATGTGTTCATAATAAAAACATTAAAGTTGGAAAATAAACTAAACATCATAGAGCAAGGTAAACATTGTTAAATCGCACGTTGTACCCTTAATTTTGTCCCCTATTGGTTTATTCCGGGAAAACTTTCACATCTCATTTCTGGCCTTAATTAAATCGCTAAGAATGTGATTTTTAATGAGCTATTAAGCGTTGTGTGCTTTACGCGTAACGTACTTACTTGTGTTAAAGAGTTAAAATAAATCGTTGGTACCTACCTATAAGGCGTTTAAATAAATTACAATGACACGCTTTATTTAAAACTATGTTCACAGTAGAAAACTGGATGAGATGTCATGACACTTGTTGCTCTTGTCATTTTCATAAGTATTTATGGAAGAAGAAATATGTACTAATTGTACCTACCTATTTCTATTGAGACGATAAATACAGTGTTTTATTGGATCACAAACATACCTTACCCATATACCCTTAGGAGTATATGGCTACACGTGTTAAAACCTTTTTAGATCCTGTCCGAAATTTTATTACTGCACTTTAGAGGTACAAATTGGATTCAAGAAAGACGGACACTGTCCAAAATAATGCGGCATTAATATCAGCTGAGAGTTTTGCATTTTTTGTCTGTTTGGTTCTGTAAACGTGGTTTACCACGACGGTCAATCGTAATTGAATAAAATTATACATTGATAAGTTATTTATTATACCCAAAGTATAGGTTTTTTTCTAGGTTCTTAATACCGTGATAACGACGTTCTACGTCCCGCGGTGCCGACGCTATGAAACTTGTCTGTTTCACGCTTTCAGTCGATTGATAATTCTAACGAGCACTTGTGTGCATTAATCTATGTATAATATGCTTACACCTTTATCTCGATCTCTGTAAGAAAATAAGGGCAGAAACGATAGGGTCGATTATTTGGTCTACATTCTGGACATAGAGTTAAATAATAGCGATTACAAGTTTTAAAGAAAATAATCATAAATGTAGTATTAGTAATAAAGTGTGTTAAACTTTTTTATAGTACATTGCCTCTTCATAAACAGGCGTTGTTGGAAGGAATATTTAATTAGTGGGTACGTAGTAGGCGTTTATAAATTAAATATTGATTCGATTGTTCATTCGTTGTAGGTATTATTATCACATATTATGCGAGACACCATTTTATTGACAAATAAAAGTAAAGTAGATGTATAAATGTAAATGGTTGTAAACGACATACTTCTCAATGTCCTTGTATCCATTAACGTTTTGATCATACATAAAAGCTGATATTCTCACACCACCTTAATTCATTAAATTGTCTTCGTGTCAAATGAATATTCTGATATCTGCTCTCCCCCAGTTCCATACATCAAATTCATATAAAAGTCGTTTGCATTAAAGTAATTGTGCTTGTTGTTATCTCAACAGCGCCGCGTCTCAAACTTGAGAGGGTTTCTACGTCATTGAAACAGTCGCCTGCGTGAATGCTAATTCTTCGCTCGATAAACACATTAGAGGCACTTGTATTAAAGTATTAAGTTTCAATTAGAAACGTTATTGCCGTCCATTAATATGGTAATTGGGGGCAATATTTGATTTACCGCAATTTGTCGATTGGGATTCTGGGTAGATATCAATGATTTCAATTGCTTTGAAACCAGTAATGTTATTTTACAACTCATTTACCCTGTTCTCTGTTTGGTAATCGCATCTATATATTGGAGCGGTTATACTGAAAACGGTCCGATTGCCGAAGTCAAAGACAAGTAAAATTGAATCACAGAAGATTCCGTTTCATCAAGTAATGGGCGTTAACAATGCGACTTATGATCTTGTGGCCTTACACAAAGGGTTCTCCTGATGGCGCGGGCAGCTAGGATATATGGGTCATGATAATCCGTTTGCAAACGTGTCAGCTGAATGGGCAGCTCAATTCCGAGCCGTAATTAAGGAGTCACCTGCGTGAACAGCTCACTCCGCGTAATTAAAGCTTTCAGCTGGGGTCGAGTTATGTCGACCCACCACTGCGGGCAGCAGGTTGCGCGGTTTGCGAGTCAAATTTCATGCAGATAATAGGACCTTTATAACTGCGCAACTTGTGAGCTAGCTAAGCCACGGTTTAATTGAAACCATGAATAAACCGCCCGAGTTTACAGTATAAACAGCCATCTCTCCTTTTCGGATCCCATTAACATAACTCGATTTAAGCGGATAAAAACAGTTTGCATAGGTTTCGAATACCTTAATTTGTTTTCATGGTAAAATGGGAAGGGGGAAAATTTGCATAATCATATCATTACGGTTGCGTTGTACAAAATACAAAGCCTCTTTTGTATTTTTATTTTAACGATAAAGGATGTACTGAGAAATTAAGAAAATCATTAGTTTTGTATACATTTTCGGTATATTATTGTTGCTGAACAAATGAACAACACGTGAACAAGAAAATGCGACAGAAGTTCGAAAGTGTGTTTAATGTGTCTTTATTTATTGTTGATGACTATCAGTTTATGACATGACAATGTCATATGAAGGCATGAACAGCATGTTGGAAAAGAATTTTGAATATGTGTCCAAAAAATATTGTAAGGATCATATTTTGTATGGACTGTGTGGTGGATGATAATTTGACTGTATACTTAGAAGTGAATGTTGGGATGACGACTGACAGAAGTGAGCGTATATAAGAGAAAACCCATGCTGCACCGACAATCAATTTATAGTGGGATAAAATATCTAGGCATTTTTTAGGCAAGCATGCACCACCGTATGCCACGGCATCACTTACCATCAGGTAAGATAGTGGTCGAATTCTATGCCATAAATTACAAAATCTTAAAAAGTCAGGTATATGACACACTACACACACAAGTAAAGTATCTAAGCGTCGCTTATGTAGCTTGAATGTAAATCAGCGGTTTAAAGGAATCAGTGGTCCAGTGCAGCTGATAAAGCTATAGTAGCCTGGGGCGGTCGCGGCGCGCCAATGTCGTCGATAGCGCCGGCGCCCAGCCCACTTGGACTGCGGCCAACATCTCCTGTTTGTTTAAATTAAAATAGTTTAATAGGTAATGATGCACGATTTTATTTATTTTAGCTCGAATTCTTTGGATTTTACACTAATTCGTTCATAGTCCAAAGGTATGCGATCAAAGTATTTTAGGCGTTTCAAAAGGATGGTAGAACGGTTTCGTAGCACTGCGCACTACATTGCTGTGAAGCTAGTAGAATATTATGATGAAGTTATTACAATAGAAGTTCAACAAACGTGCTTTTTATATACATTTTATACAACGGGTGTGGTGTCATTCTTTTATTTGGTCTGATGTATAGCGATTATTGATTCCAGAGAAATCCACAGAGTGATAAACTATGCCTAGATCTCGGTTATCGTAGCAGCGTAGCGCCCTACGCGAGTGCTTAAAATGTATGAAGTTTCGTAAACAAATATGCCTAAATAGGAGTAATCATACGCACCGCGGTAACGTCCGTGTTTACATAGGACTGGGAAACATCTGGTTTTGATGAACTGAATACTTTGCATTGAGGTTGGCGGCACTTGAAATCGTGCCAGCTTATTTTAAGTGGCGATGTCTGTTCGAGATTTGTGTCTAATATCCCGCGCTATTATATTTTACGACTCTTATTGAAATCAACATTGTGTAATATATTGACTCTTTCGCATTGTTTACAGAAAGCGAGCGAGTAAGCAAACATGCGATGCTAACACGTGCACCTTGTTACACTTGCAGTGAGTGATAGGCGTAACATTTTTTTCAATTAATTAGTTCTTTTCACTTTCGCGACAGACACTCTCACTTGCGCAACTGCCACGATGTGCATCGCTGACCACAATACGTATTAATAATGTTTTAGTCATCGGCGTATCTCATTTTTGCAATTCAGTAATTAATTCGCACACTTGTTGTTACACTGAAGTCAATGACATTTATACAGCCTTTGAATGTTCAATCAATAATTTCAATCCATCAGAAAATGACGGGGGGCTAATTAGCGAACGGTTCATTGAGCGAGACCGTTTAAACGCGTATAAAATTTTTAACGACTACTAAACTATTCATATCTTGGGTTGCGTTGCGCAATTGAGCGGTGCTTCCGCGGTGAATTGAACTGGTAGCACTTGCAGCCCGCAGCTATGGTAATGAACTGGAGTGGGCTATAGTTTGTTCCCAATATCCCCGTAACGACACCAACTAGACTCCGACTCGCCGACTCCCGCCGGAAACAAAGTTTGATTTAGTTTAGACACGACAATCCGTTTGTTGTAATACTAACGAATCCAATTATTATACACAGATACATTTACGTATTTGAGCTTCGGGCTTGGTAGCGGGAATAACTTTTGTAGTTTGATGTGAGAGATTTATTGAATTCCCAACATATTCATGTTCTCGTAACACATATCATATATACTGAATCAACTGTATGATCCAATAATCGAATAGACAGAATAGATAGAATAGATTCGACAATATCAGACTTCAATACTTTTTGAATAGTTCTTATTTCTATTTTGGAAAATGCTCTTTAAAATAAAGATATTATAGTCATCAAAGAAACCCCCCCCCCTCCTCTTCTCTTCCCCTCTCCTCTTTAAAATAGTTACAGTAATGGCAACGGAAACTCTTAGGACTTGAGATACTCGAGGTCCTCTTTATTGTTATCGCATGACCTGATTTCACACTTTAGAAATGTTATTCTAGTAATTATGTCTCAGGTGGTGTCATGGTGTGGTGATGTGGTATTTCAGGTGACTCGTGACGTGCGCAGTGCACTTGCAGTGTCACACAAAACTTTATTTTAGAGTTCCGCGTGGCACTGTAACTGTCTTAGGCAACTGATGCTTTACACCAAGGACTTTTAACACTAACATCAACAAAGAACTAGACTTGTCATGGTTTTTCTTTACATTAAAAAAATAATTTCTGAAGGAGGTGGTCACATTAGCTGTAGGTACCTACCATTTCGTTGCCATTTTCTTTGTGCAAATAGAGCAGAACACCATTTCCGATTTCATATCAAGCAAACACAGTTCTTTTATTCATATATAGCCGTTGGCTTAAGAGCAAGAATAGATAGAAATTCACATCTCGGCATTTTAACACATCTGCCAGCAAGTCCCGAACGCCCTCGTATCGCCGCGGGCCGGTTGTCAGCTGTTACTCACTCCACTGTAGGATCTTAGCACATTTATGAAAAAACTTTTTACATCCACATTCTTGGCATTGTTTTGTCTCGTTCACTCCCCGGTCTAATGATTCTTGTATATTAATTGTTAGTCGTTGAGCTCCAATTACAAGCTGTGCCCTGAATAATAATGTTCATTGAACATTTTTGATAATGTACCTATGTACTTGTTATACTTTTCATTCATCTATATCTATCTACAACATTCTGAGCGGGTGTCGAGATTGGCAAAGTTTTAAGGCTATATACAAGAAATAGGGTCCCTATAATCGTTAATACAAAACAGTAAAGTTATTAAAGTTAATAAGTAACCTCGACAACTGTTCACTTGCTTGCGCGCTCTTTCTTCGCAGCCCACTGGCTCTTACTTTTATGAAAAAAGTTTTGCTCGTTCTCGTTGCACTTCTCTACAGGAATCGCTTTTGAAAATTCCAATTAGCCAGAATATATATATATATATATATATATATATATATATATATATTATTATTATTATTATTATTATTATTCAGCCTGTCTTTGATAACGCTTACGTCCTTTGTAATAGTGTGATGCAACAAAGAAATATATCGGCAAGACAAACCAGCTTTTAGCTCGGAGTAGGGATTTAGGGAACGCAGGTTTGCCCGTTATGGCCGAATGAGTATCGGTTTGTTTCAGTTTTTCAATAGCCGCATGACTGTATATATTTTCTTGGTCTTGAATATAATTATTACCCAGGCGAAATTTGCACCTATTTTAATTTATCGATATAATAATACGCGTATTCTATATTATTTTCTATTCCGCTTCAAGAGCTTTCTCTGAGCCGCTTAGTGACGCCGCCGCTCTGCCGTCACTACACAGAGGATTTTGGAGCCCGGGTCGGCTTATGCAGTTGTGTCGGGTCGCCATACGCCATTTACATTTCGCAGACAATCAATTACTCGCATGGTTGACGATAATATTCAACGTTCTTGAATTATAACCAAGAAGTGCAGTGTGCATCAAAAAATTGGGATAAGAAGTTATTACGTAACCTTGATGACACCGTTTTGATATTCATGATGAACCGTATTAGACTGTGCTGATAAATAAATAAAATAAATAAATAAATAAATATGTGTGGACATTTCACACAACGCCATCTAGCCCCAAACTAAGCATAGCTTGTACTATGGAAACCAGATAACTGATATAATACTTAGATACTTTTTTGTTTGTAAATACATACATAGAATACAATATAACACCCAGACGCAGAACAAACATCTATGTTCATCACACAAATGTTTGTCCTGGGTAGGAATCGAACCCACAGCCCTCAGTTCAGAAGGCAGGGATACTACCAACTGAGCTATCGGGCCCGTCCAAATGACATTTTTCTAACCATTGAACTGTTTTATAACCGTGCAGTGTTCCTTATGTAATAAAAACTTGGAAGTTGCTTTAGTTTTATGCCCTTCCTCACATAAAGAGCAATATAAGCCTGTCATGTTCCCATCTAATAAATTCACAAAACGTAGCGGTAGTCTGTTGATATCAGTACATCTATACAGTAACGACGCCTTGTCATGTAAGGCCGTGGAGCGAACCCGCACCTGACTAGACAGAGCCTTGTTCCTGAACAAATCCCTGAGCTGTAAAGAATACAGATTATTCAATACCTGATTTATGTAAAGGCTTGTTGAATGGAAAGAAGATTTGAATAGAGCTTCCCGTTAATCGTGTCGAACCTGAAAGCTTTTCATAAATGAGGGTACCAAGAAGCTCCACCTTAGTGCGAGCTTGCTAAAAGCCCCTCTGTTGTTGTACTTGTACTTATAAGAAACTTTTCAGTTTGATGCGATAAAGCAAGCTTACTAACGAAACGCTGCGTTCAATGACACGTTATTTGTGATGAAATTCAATCTGGAAACGGGTTGGCATGCATTGTCCTGAGTTTATCAAAAGTTGATAACGAACATCTTGATAGTGGTCTTTTTATAAACTTTGATTTTTATTTATGTACGATAACGATAACAAACTATGTTCCTTTTACTGTGTCATTATCGTAGCATATTCTGACGTAATTGTGTTATTCATATTATATTAACAAACATTATAGTAAAAGATAGAATCCATAAGCCGTAATCGTATCGATATATCATCCGGTATATCATGTATCCGGATTAAAACGCTATCAGTTGTAAGAGCAAACGTCGCTATTCGGATCGACAGCCTTCTATTTATTACCGTAGCAAAGTGCAGCACTGAGAGATAGTAGACACTTGTTTCGCCAGCGGAATAGACGCCCTTTAATAATAGGCATGATGACTACTATTAAAAATGAACAAGTAAATATTACTTTCATAAAGAAGATTAAAAATGAATGCAATAATCGAAAAAATAAGCAAAATCGGTAAATAAATCACGGAGTAATAAGCTTTTAAAGTTTCTACAGGAGGCACCTCCTGTCCCTTTCTCGCGAAACAGAGCGCCCCCACAGTTACTATGAAAAATCTACTCGTGACGTCACATGTCAAAGAGATTGTATGAAAAACTACCACAGCTTAGTAATGAGGTACTATAACGAACTTCCTCTGACGTCACTGGCCGTTTGAACTATCTCTTTCTATTCCGGTTTTTAGAATGCTTATAACTTGGTCATTTTTTGAAATATTTAATTTTTGTTTTCACAAATGTTTATCTTTTGAGGAATATAATTAATTTATCCAATAAAAAAATTTTAGTCATCATGCCTATTCAGACGCGTCAGCCAATGCTAAATTCGGCTTGACTTAGTGTCAAATATAGGCTTAAAATATCTCGTTCACTTCAGTGAGTATTGGACTTATTGCAATTTTCACTTACTTGCTTTTAATGTTAAACGCATACAGTTCAAGACGTAATTCGTAAGCCTCATAAGGTGGAGAAAGCAATCGAAACTATCCATGCAATAACAAAGAACTGGGACACAATATGTGCAGAATCCCTTAAAGTTCACTTTTTGTTTGCACCGTATTCAAGTGGACCGCTGCCAGTAAGTTTCGTTAAGCGTAAAATATATTCACCGGTTAAACAAGGAAGGGAAAAGAAAAAGTCAGATCCTTTGGGAGACGACCCTTCCTAACGCATCAAAGCAGCATTTTCTTAAAATTGTTCCAGGTTATCTCAAGTGGAATGGAGAGTGAGAGTGATTAACCGATATGCTGCCGAGGTTTATATCAAAAGAAACTGTTTATTTGTTATAGAAAGAAAATATAGAGCATAATGTTGAATTGTAGGAGAGATGAAACTATCATATTATGTTTTTTGTTGTGTGTGATTACATAATAATACATGTTATGTATTGTGTTCTTCGTATCACAAATACGATATTGTAACCGCAGTGCACTTGTTATAGATCTGTGTGTCTGAATAGTACTCTGTCGCCGAGTTGTTAAAATTACTAGAGTTTGTACAGTACTGATGAAAAGTTTTACATTAAAAAAGAATTTATTCAAATCTTAGTACTTAACAAACATGAAAACCCCTGCATACTCGTAGTACACAGCGCGGGAAATATAGGTACCTAAGGGACTTTTTTGACAGCATCTCATTCTTGCATTTTCCAGGCAATGACAGCTCTGTTAGACTTCAAAGTATATATCCTTTTATCCACGTTGTATAGTACAAAAGAAAGGGAAAGTGATAACGAACTGAAGAAACGAGCAGCTATTTGCGTGGGCTGACCGAGCGGCCGATAGCGTGAGCTCACACATGCAATGAACACGCCGCCGATACACTTTATGATCACCACAGACGTATTATACCCTCTTGCCTCGCGCAGAACATTTATCACATTCTTTGAACACGCATCTTGCTTTTATGTCATAATAAAACGTTTTATTTCTATGTCGTTTTTAAAAAGCTACTTTCCTCGTGTTATTTTGGTGCATTAAAGGAACAGTATTAACAGTATCGATTTAAACTAAAAAAATAAATAGGATAGTGCCAGAACTATCGAAGATTAAAGGTTTGTATTGATACATCCTGAATGATATTCTTGTAATTAGGTATTTTAAAACAAGCGATGGCTCCGATAAAACAGCAGCAATAGAAGTGATTGTAAACCTATATTAAAAATTTAGATTCAAATACATTAAACAACCAATCAATCTAATTAAACCCGTCAAATTTTATAAAACCTTTTCACGAGTAGACAATAAATCGATACGAATAAACTTTATCACCCGATTTTATTACAAAGCAGTCATTACATAGATAATTTGATGATTTATGTTTTCCGTAAAAGCCTTGTTGAGTTTAATAGGCTAATAAAAAGGGTACCCACCGGTAAGCCCCCGAGCGAAATATACTTACAAGGCTCATGTAAATTCCGCTAGACAGTCGTGAGTCAGCAGTAAAAGAACGTACACGTATAATAAAACAACACTTGTACGTGTAATGTACGGCGCGGCGTAGCGCACTTTTCTCGGTCGGAACGGTGGCTGAGAGTTCAAAATGACGTAGGGCAAAGCGCGTTGGCTTCTAAACACCACTAGTGCTGCTCTACCGACTGTACCACGTACGTGCACGTAGTTTCTTGGTTACGTGAAACGAGAATTTCGTGAGATTTACTAATGCATAACGCCTTTCTTGCTGTTTAACGTAAGAAATTACACGTGAAAAGGATTTGCTAAATATACATCTGGATAAATGTATTCGTTGTACTAAAGCGTAAGCGTATTATTGAAGGAAAGAAACTGTGGTATTATATTGATATGTCATTAACTCCTGATTAACGATATGATTCGAACATTCACTTTATTTATTATTCTATCATAAGTGATAAGCTCTCATAATTTGCTGTCGAGGTAGTTTTAACACAAAATGCTTCATTCTCAGCGAATGCGTCGGATTACATGGCTACATCGTATACATTTCGCTAAGGCTGTATAGTGCATATCATACTAATTAGCAGGGATCAGCGTCAGTCCGTCACGTTTTCACGCGAGTGATCTGTCGTCCCGGGCGGCTTCATCCACGTGAACATACGCGCCTAAATCCAATACATTATCCAGCTATCGACTGATTAATCCTTTTTCGTAGAAGTTGAGCTCCCTTGACATTAGCAATGATCAGGCGTACCCCATCAATCCTAATTCTCTTTAAAAATGTATCCCTGTTCGTTCGTATAACCTTTACGTAAATGTTACAAGCCCATATTAAATTCATAGTCCCTAACGAATAGATACTGAATAGAGAAGCCATTTACAGCGAACAAATGTAACACACCGACCCCGTGCAGACATCCAATAAAATAACCCAAAACAAAGGAATGCGATTCCGGAACAGTATCGAAGGAGGTGAAGTACCTTGGCCATTTGTCAAGCAAACGTGAGCGTCCCATTAATAAAGGCGAACGAATCTTCCGTGCAAGACAAAGAAGCTAGTATCAATATTTATTGGCGTGCTTAGTATTAATCGGGTCGGGTACTGCCGCTGTTGTACTTGTGTGTAAGCAGTATGCAAGCTTCCAATTTAACCATTCGTATATTACATGCTAAAAAGCTGGCCTCCTTTTTATTTGGTTACTAACAAGTGACACAATCGCGCCGCTGAAAGACATGTGAAGCTTTGATATAGCTGGGCGTCTAATCTGCCGCAGAATGACATGCACTAAGACTAAATATAGTGCCACTAGTATCGGACTACCTCCAGGATAACTCAATTATTGCGGTTCACAGTAGATAGAAAAGAGAATACCGAAAAGAATTCTAGCTTGTGTAACTGTTTTACACAGTCACTGCTTCTGTATCGCGTTTAGGCGGCCGGAAGGGAATAGATGGACTGTCGTGGTTGAAGCGGTCCTAATTTTTCTCCACCGAATAATTTTATGGTCCCGTAGATTATTATCCCTAATGGAAACTCGAGCTGGGAAGGCTGAATAAACGGTTTCTTCTTAATGTCCCGCAATAAATTCAATCTGTGGCTTAGTTTGTCATATAGAGATTGATATGATAAAGTTTCTAATAACGTTTAATAGCAACTGAAGTTCTGCTATAGCTTTTATACATAATTAAAATCATGATTGAAACAAAAAAGAAGTTGCATGTTTTGCAAAATCTTAAGTTTATAATTGTATTTTATGTATGTATTTACAAAAAGAAATATAAGTTTAGTAATGTATCAACTATCTGGTTCCCATAGTATAAAAAAAATGTGTGTGTGAAATGTCCGCACATATTTTTTATTATTTATCTTTTGCCGGTACATATTGTAACACATATTGAGAGGTATAATTATGTAAAAAGGAACCCACTTCCATTATTAATAATGATGTACGAGTATGACCGAAACCCATAATAGTATATGAACGACCGAATTTCCCGTATCACCAGTTTTTCTCACCCCCGTAGCGCGTAGCGTTCGTAGCGCCCGCCCTACGGTATAGCCCGCCCGCGCTGATATCGCTAGTTGCAAACGCCGTCGCCGTTTCAGACTATTTCAGGCTAGTATACTCCGAACCGCGCGACAGGCAGGACGTATTGCGCGTCGTGTTCCCGCCCGCCAATCGTGACGAAACGTGTGACAATAAGTGTTGCTTCCTCTTTGTTATCTAAATGTTTACGTGTTTATAGACTAGCACAGATAATATTATAACATGTTATACATTGCTGTTGAATTGTTGCTGCTGTCGCCTCTAATGCAAATGTAACAATTCAACAGTTGAGGGTGAGTTAATTTTCAAATTGACCTTAACCGTTAATTAGCCGTTGAATTTTGTAATATCCTTTAACTAGCGAACCAAGGAGCTTTAAACTATTTATGATATTCCCGCAAATGGTTTACTTTTGATTTTTATCGGTGCGAGGTTGGCGAGCAGTCGACATTCGCGGTGACTGCTATCGCACGCACGCAATATTATGATTTCATAGCACATTACTTGTGAATGATTTTCCACGTCCCCACTATGAACTAAATGGTGAATCACCACTTCCTTTGTTGTTTTTTATGTTGCTATACAAACTAGCGGAAGTGTTTTTGACTTGATGTTATTGAAAGTGACAATTTTATAATGCATTATGTATCAGATAGTGATGCTCAGTTTTTCATCTTGTTTTGAAGTCTTCATTTTATATTACAGTTGTGTATATTTCGACATGAAATAATTAATTCGTGTTGTTTGTTATAATAAATTGTTGTTTAACACAATTAGAGAATATGACCTAAATATTGTTCGACAGTGCTTTGTGTTTCTGTCATACATTATTCCATATAAGTAGGTTCCTATGTTGGCTATAAATTAGTCGAAGAAGTATACAATACTATCAGTAAAGGCAGGCTGCAATGATCTTTTTATCCGCAACGCCTAAAACACTACTTCCATTCCCCGTAATCAGAAGTCATAGCGGCCGGATTTTGTTTAGTCCTTTTTTCTTTGCCAGTTGCCAGTTCGCTGGAGTAGGTCGTGTTATCGCTCTCGCCAATTCCGAACACAAATCCACTCTCGATGAGAAATAAACCAGCGTGTAAAACAATTGGATCAAATTCTTTTCTCTCCAAAACTTTTGTTTTTTTTTTATCGCTGCTTGTGACATCACGGGCTTTTAAGCTCGCTTGAGGTTGCCATTTCTCTGTTTTAACTATTCTTAAGCTTTACGGTATGTGCTTGGCGGACTCGTAAAACAGACTAAAGTTTTTAAGTTTTCATCGTTATCATGATATTAAAGAAATTCGAAGGAAAATTCGCAAATCATTTACTTGAGAATTTTCCTCGTCGTCGACGACTAATATAGCGTATTTCTTTTTCTTTACTATAAACACCTTATAAGTATTTTCCGTGATATGCCCAATGATTTTGGTGTTGACAATCAGTTTCAGTTTTTAAATTATAAGTTATCCACCAACGGAATTTGAACCGGCTTTAAATTCTAATCTAAACTCACAATTTTTCTAAGTCCCAGCTAGCTTTTGTTAACGCGGTTAGCAACCATCATTTCTAAAGTTTGTTTTTACGCTTGATAGGCTTACGTTTGACCACTATCTCACCTGATGGGAAGTGACGATTCGGGAAGTTACATAATATTCACTATTATTGCTATTTAATTTCTCAGTTGTCTAAATCAATGGCCAAATAACGTTTTCATGGAAAAAAAGAAACAAAAGCAAAGGAAAACCTTACGCTGATTGCGTCCTTAAAAAGGAATATTGTAAGCGTAATCGCTCACCGTTTGCGGACGTTCGCACGCTTTGTCCCCACTTTGTGTCTCTGTCGGAGCAGCGGGCCAGAGAACTTTGTCTCAAGATAGAAAATTATGAAGAGACAGTGCAGCGAGCGCATTGCTCTTGCCATTTAGGATGAGAAATGGGCAGCGTTGCCGTTCCGACAGCGTCGTCGTCGGAGCACTAAGATTGCGGGCGCATTATGCTTATGCACTGAATATTCATTCGCGCCGAGCCCGGCTCTTTAATCAACTCCTTGCGACCACTAGACAATACCTTTGCGCCTTGTACCCATGTGATGCAAGCAACGCATTGGAAGTACCTTAACATTATCCGATAACTGTAATTTGCATTTTGTGTAAGCGTTGAAGAACTACTTGTACCCGTCAGTACGTACTGAAAGTATAAAAACAGTAGATGCTATGTATAAAGGAACCAAAAAAAAAACAATTAATCGGCTCATTATAGCTTAACTTTAAAATAATTGTTTTATCAAACTGTAAAACTCAACATCAATAAGGATCCCACGGACACCCCGGATCTAAGTGGGAAATTGCTCGAAAAATTGCTACTGAAAGATCCCTGTGGTAGCTTTATTGAAAAAAGGTTGGCTTGATTGATATTCGAACTTTACACGTTGAAAATGCTGAAAACGCTGGGCGTTTCGGTTTTTCGTCTCTCGCAAAAAAAGATTGACTCAATTTGTTCTTGTCCGTTGTGCAATAAACTCAGCGAAGGGTATTTTTAACTAGGGATTTATCTTGCCGTAGAGTCTGTAATCGCCCTAATTTCTTTAAGTGAAATTTGGATTTAAAATGTTTAAATGGTAGATTAATGGGTTATGTTAATGTTATGACGGGAACCGTTTCTACTTAATTTAGATTTTAACGACCTTTAAATTTTACGTAAGGTCTACTTTGTAACATTGGAATTGGAATCTTTTCATTTAATCGACTTCTTCTTTAATGGACTATTTTGCATATAACTATGTTCGTTTGTTTGTGAAAATCGTATAATTTATCAAATGTTTATTTCATGTTTTACTTCATGCTATAGTTATTCGTAAAATATTAAAGATAAAATAAAAATAAAAAACAACTTTCGTACACTTACACTGGAATTCATAGTCAAGATGCGGGCTCCTCTAGAGGATGATTCAGGCGCTGTGAGGTGAATTCTAGCTTTATGCATTTCATAAACAAAAGCAATCTGGCATTGTCAGAGGCTGGATGCTGATTGTCCAAAGGATCATGTACAGATGGGTCCTGTCAAATACGATTTATTTATTTGTCATGGATAATTATGGCTTATACCTTAAAAAAATCCTATTTTTTTGTTCTAATTAAAACACAAACTTGGATAAATTTTCTCTACGTCTAAAATATTTAAATCCATGTTAACCTTTTGCATTAATATAGCTATTCAAATCACTACCAAAGAGTACAATGTTAATCACACACGAACCACAGAAATAGTCACAGTATACTCAATGACTCAGTGTAAATAAACATGCATTAATAATTGAATATTATAATCCGGTTATTAAATATTTTTTTTAATATTTATTATGTTCTTGTACCTCGTGTAATGTTAAATGGAACGTAATTTAAGTTGTGAACCTAAGACAGTGTTGCCAGAACGTTACTTTGTTAACATTTTTCGGTACTTTCCCGTTCCCAGACTAAAATCGTTACTTTATCGTTACTTTCTGAGGCGAGGGTTAAAATGTTATTAACAATGACAGATAATGTAATACCTACAGTGAACAATTTTAAAAAACAATACCTACTTCCCCAAGTTGCAAGCAAGTGCATATTTGTTCAATTCAATAGTTGAGGATTATGGTCGCAACCTTAGAGCTAACCAAGAGTCTTAGATAACGGCATTCTTAGTACTCCTAGTACAAAGATTGCCGTTATGGAACCGTAGTATTGTCCGTATGAAATTCGAAAACTGGAAACCAAGTAATATTAACTTGATGTTTTGGGGGATGCTCTATAGGCGTCTAGGTGTCTTAGCGTCGATATAAGTGTGCAAGCATTTATGAATAAATAAAAAAAATAAATAGGCGCCAGAGGTAACAGGTCCACCTCATGGTGCCCCTGTATGATGTGGCGGTGCTAGTGATTTTTATGTATAGTCAAATCTGTTTTCTCATGCCTTCAAATAGGTACAGTTGGTAAGGTGTTGTTTTTAATGGCGCACTGGGGAATCAATTGCTCGAAATGCCATACTTAGGTATGGATTTTATCATCGCTCGTTTTGCTCAGGCTTTTTATATTTGTCTTTTCTTTTACTTTAAAACTATCGCACTGCTATTATAATTCTACTATAAATACAATACCCACTCGGTCCACCCTGGCGAATGGCCAGAGCTAAAAAAATCCGTTGATTCACTTATCAATAATTTCAATATTTTTTATAACTCTATAGGATAATAGAAAAAAATATTGTAATGGTAGGTAATGATATTGTTACTTTTGATATGAAAACGGTACTTTTTGACTTGCTAAACATTACTTGTGTTGTGATGGACGAGCTCTGGCAACACTGATGACTGGATCGTCAAAATGTCAATGTCAAAATCTCGAAGTATTATATCACTTATCAAAAAAGAAGAAGAAGGCATATCAATCAATGGGTATATTAGTCAACATAGACTGTGTGCAAATGTATTTAATTCTCTTGGAGTGAAGATGAGATATTTATATAACAGTTATGCATGATATCAGGTTGATAGGTAAATAAATAAATAGAGGATTCATTTCATGTTTAGTAGCTAGTAACCATATTAACAAAGTGCCCTGTACTTAGTACCTACAAGAAAGATGTCATAACATAACCTCAAGCTTGATAAAGAAAGAACTCTTTTTTTCACATAGAGAACGTAAGTAATACTTTAACAGAAGTTTCTAAGATCGTAAAAGATTATTATTACTCACAACTTACAATTATCCACTAACCAGACAAAAATACGTTTGACAGGATTTTCGATGTATAGGACGTGAGCATCCTCCTTTCGTCAACCAAACAGTCCCCTTGCTTACAAATCGTGATATTTTATTATTTTAGGAATTTGGTTGTGTTTTTTAAAATGCAAATTATGTATGTCGGTGCCGTTTCTTTAACATTTACCAGTTAAATAATAATATTTATCACAAAATACACAAAAGAATAATAACATTTAACTTTTTTAATTCTCTGAGTGACGGGTGATATTATGGCGTGATAGTTCGAAAGTCAAGTCAAAATGATACTCGACAGAATTTTCATAGACAGTTTGATTGATATCTCATAATCTCATAAATAATATGTAATTAAAATGCTGTTCAGTTAGGGGTTTCTCCAGCGATTGTTTATGAAAAGAATGATTCAACATTCAATATCTAGGTGAAATTTAAATGATAGATTTTGAGGGTTTATTCAGCCTTTGACTGAATTCCACTGTAAGAAGGTTTTAAAATAAAAAATTACCCTGGGTTCCGCAAAAATATTTAACGTGTTTTCTCCGAGCGGTGTCATTATATCCTAACAAAAATTTAATTACCTCAACTGCGGTGCTCTGGGGAGCCATTGTACTTGGAATAAAACGTCGTACGCACTGCTGGCGACGGTCACGAGAGAGCTCACCGTGATAGATGATATTCGGGAACAATTAATCTTGGGCAAAATATGCGGACGATTTGCGAGCGAGTGGTCGGGCCTAATGGTCGGGAGATTATCGCGCAACCACGTCCCGCGCGCGCGCCCTCATTAGCGGAAAACAACCATTGTATTAAGCAATTTTAACACGAAAACGATTACACTTAGAACGGCCTCCGTAATACCATTAAAAGTATGATAATGCATATAAAACTCGTTCAGAGAGGCAATATCGTGTCGCCACACGACCATATATCAAAGCGAGGGGTTTCATAAAGGCGGCGACGACGACGAGGCTGTACGCTCGGACACTGAAGGCGTTGTTATGCGACGCTGCTGTCCTCGGATAATGTCTTGCATAAATTTACTGTAA
This sequence comes from Ennomos erosarius, assembly GCA_963580505.1. Taxonomy (NCBI): domain Eukaryota; kingdom Metazoa; phylum Arthropoda; class Insecta; order Lepidoptera; family Geometridae; genus Ennomos; species Ennomos erosarius. The sequence continues at coordinate 5,089,527 of OY756983.1, read as the reverse complement.
TCTAGTAAAGCCAGTGGCACTTGCATAATTTAATGCAAGCAATGCAGTTAATATTAAAAATGTCAGGAACAGAATGCATTTTAAAGCAATGTGCATTCCTATTTATAGCCATATAGGCGGATCCGCTTCCGCTAAGTGAATCTCCTAATTATTCACGAGTGAACTGTCGGTAACAAGTATTTAATGGTTCAAATGTTCCGTTAATTGGAGATACCTGTTAGCTGATGGATGCATTTCAAAGGAGCATCGGTTATTACTTGCTTGTAGCAAATCGATATAGAAGCTCTGATTGTGTTTGATTAATTTAAGACCGTATATAAGTAAGTAGACAGATGCTATGGCGTAGATTGTACCTGCCTACAACACAGACTTAACTTATGAATTGAGAATGTACAGTCCCCGATAAAGTATATGTTTAATGGTAATCCCTTTTGAATTTTTCATTTTTGTAATGTAAGGTTAAGGTCCCTTTTTTCAATCGATGGTGTGACTTTGATTAAACTCGATTACGTACTGGGCTTTTAATAGAATACAAGAGAAACCCTTTTTTTGTTAATATAAAATATGTCTAATGCAGTACTCTTTTGGGAAGACTGTACAAAACGAATTTGTGCACAACTATACATTATTATGTTTTGATCCAATAACCAGCGACGGCTTATTGTATTTATACTTATAAAATGATTAAATAATCATCATAATTTTTATGTTGATTGAGGTAGCGACAATTTCGAGCTAAACAAACCCTTTGCGTATCGATCAGCGACAGAACTGGCATATGGATTTTTGACCGATATCTGACTAATGCTTATCAATTCTGAAAGGACCTAGCAAATACACAAATAGAACATCAGAATGCTCTATATAATTCATAATATGAAGTTTTATAACACAATATTGTTCTGAGCATATCTCAAAGCAAGCTATAAAGTATCGAATACGTTTAATGTTTATGCAGTGTAATAGCGTGGTTTTAATCAGTTTTAATGAAAATGAATGGAAATGACAGTTTGAATTCCATATTCCTGGTATATTTGTGGAGATATGGGAATAGAAGTTTCACTATAGAGGCGTGGTACGAACAAGTCGGCCGGCCGTCGCGCCAATGCAAATTAGTGGAATCACAATTAGTGCTCGATTGTTGCTCGCCGGCAGCTTGCATTTAGCAAATGAAACAGCCAACAACCAGGTAGAAGAGATTCAGCGAATAAATTATTAAACGACATGCTCCATTTCTACTTTCTGTTATTCTGTTGAATCGATGTGAAAATAGTTCTGCAAGACTCTGTAATGGAACTGTTTAATTAACTAATACAATTACTTTGTTCTCGTTTATTTAACCGAGGAAATCTAGTTTGAATCAATTGATTTGTTTTTTTTTTTTAATGTTTTTTGACCAAGATTAAGAGAAAAAGTTCTTACATTTCTAATGCCTAATGATAGGGTCGGTCAAGTGTACAATGAATAACGTGTTACATTACAAGACGGATATGTAGAGCTATTTGTACGCGAAACAAAATGTCTACAGAATAACCCAGGGTTGACAGATGATGCTAGAGGCAATTAATCTTGACCAAATATGCGGGCGAATTGTGGGCCCAACTCGCATCCCTAATGGCGACGCTAATGTTGCAGCTACATTCTCTTACATAAAAAAAACGTTCGGGTATTAAGGACAAACTACAGCTCACTCTTAAGATTATTAACCTATTTCTACAATGTACTTTGAAACATTTGTAAAAAAGTATAAACTGCTCAGAACTCAGAAGTAGAATAATTAAATAAGTCAGCAATAGGTCATTTCATGACATGACACCTTCAATTTAGCAACGAGGATAATACAACAGATACTTCAGAGTACTTGCCGTGAGCGTCGCCGAGAACAGAATGTCTGTCTTACTCAAATGGAGCTGTATTTATACTGAATCACCGGGGGCATTCCGTCAGAATGACGCAGTGGGAGTGGTATAGTCGTTAAACAACCGTTTATTGGATTTAATTTGAAAATAATTTAGAGGAAGTGTAAAAATATGACAGTCACCCAAAATATCGCTAACAAAAGATATAATATTATTATAAATAATATATTTATATTACATGGGTCTGTCTGTCAGATCCATAAATTAAATTCATGCCGAAGCTTTAGGTATCCATACCATATAAAGAGCTGTCACAGATGCCAATGTAGTTGGACCGCAGAACGAATGTAATACCCAAACGTCCACTTGGAAAACATTAAATGGCATTCGGCGGACCCCCATCATTGTCGGTGTCACTCCTCTGATTCACACAGCCCAATATTTTAGCGGCGTGATATTCACATTATAGAAGTTTGATGTCGACGGCGACATTATTATGCGGGTTTCCTTAGGGGTCCGTGACGACGAGGTGTGGTGAACGAGCAAAGTTATAATAAGTTGGTCCTTTCGTCTCTGCCGTGAGAGCATTGTCTTATGATCCGATATAACGGTGCGATACTATCACAACTGTGCGTGCCCGACCAACTTGTAAACAAGGATTACCTACATGTTATCACCGAACTTGCTGATGATAAACTACGAGAAAGTTATGGATGAAACAGCAGCCAGCGAAAAAACAATTCGCTTGCAAAAACTTACTTTTAGATAAATTGCTTTCGTCAGGGTTTTGCCTCATATACAGGCAAGTATACGTAAATTATGTACATCGTCAGTTTTCTGACCAAAGGTTTTAGTGCTTGTAGTGATTTCACAAATTTCTTCTTAACATCATCGTATGGCTGTTTTATACGTGTATTACGTTTCATAATTACGTTGTATATTATTATAATTTATTCGTTTTGTGCCTACTTCCGAAATTCAATAATTTGGTGGCCGTCTATTATATCCCTACCTATATTTATAGTTAAAGTATACAAGATTTATGTGAAACCACACAGGAAAGTCCTATTCAAATCGCTGATAGGTCATTCCAATTACTATTTTATGTGAAAAGGTCCCAGGGTTACTCTATTAATTGTTTTCGGCCATTACGCGTTCCGGCACGGTAACCCGTCCGGACTTCGGTTCGTTTACGGTGGCTCCACGTAATGGGATTAATGCATCACTATCTTAGCTGTGGCACTTAAATTATAGAAACGTTACCTATAGTAAGTACAAGACTTATAGAGTTCTCAAAAGTATTGTAAAGTTATTTGGATGTAATAATAATCAGCGCTGTCCATCATTTTATTTCCAACTCCAGTAAACTTAACGGTCTAGAGACTAAATGTACCTAGTAGATATATAGGAACGGTTCCAATTTTACTTTGATAGGTCTAATACACGATATATAACATGTGAAGAAAAAAGCTGTGATGGTAATAGATTAGGTTGCTTCCTTTTCAGTTTTCCCTCTGTCCCTACGATTTTATCTCGAGCGAAAGAATAAAGCACGTCCCGACAGTGAGCAGTTTGAATTAACCTTTCGAGTAGCCTTGTAGATTCGTGGCCCGGTTACGACCGGGTCATCTACTAGTTAATATTCAAAGGGTCGCACAATCTCGGATTCCGTACCCGTCTGCGTTCCGCAGACTCGCCTCGTCGACTCTTTCGCTTAAGCTAAAAAAAGAATAAATCTGCTAAATCTTCCATCTTTCATGTGTCGTTCTTTCATATATCATTAAAAATTATTACGAGTTATAAGTAAAATCTATAACGTTTTTTGTATTTAAAAGTGTGATAGATACATATAATGTTAGTTGTTTTACAATTTGATCAAATATGTGAATAGTATTTATTTTTATTAGAGTTTTGCCATTTTTACGGATAATGGAACTACCCGTTTAGGTCTCCCTTCATTACGGTTTCGTATTTTCGCTGTAGATATCACTGAATTATTAAAATTCTTGAATGGTACTAACTATTAAGGCAACTAAATATTATACCTCTACCTAAAAATTATGTGGTCTTATTTTCATGAATATTTACTTTCCATAAGTTTTTGACATAAATGTCTCAATTATGCCAAAAGATGCTGCCCTTGGTCAGGGTCAGGGTCAATCGCAGTAATTACACTGTAATTAAATAATTTATTAATAATGGAGGTGGAGTAGTTCAATACGGTGTCTGAAATTTCTCAAAGACTGAAGAAATAACCGGCAAACGAGACTCTAATTTTCAATAATGATGGCGGTGCACAGATCTGAAACGGTTCAATTGTAGTCCAAATCCGATTTCGCATTCATTACTTAACTTTCTGATCAAATTAAATTCAGAATTTTGAGGATTGTTCGTCCAATTTGACGGTTGAATGGATTTATTTCGGCCCGCTAAGAAGTATTCTGATGTAAGTCTACATTGAAATAACGTCAAGGGAGAATTTATATATATATAGGGCCAGCCGGCCAATGTGAAGTGTTCACGGACCAACGAACTCAAATATTTCGAGACTGAAAATGTATTTCATAAATGTAATGTGCTTTGTAGTTTCGAACTTATTATTTTCCTGCTATTTTACGCAATCTGGAGATATTATATTTAAGCTTAATTTAATTTAACCAAATCTTCGACATTAAGTATGGCGTTTAGCTTTTTACATTCAAATAACGAATTGTATTTTAAAACAAGACAAGACCCGAAATGAGATCTGTCAGAGAACTAAAGTCACCCATATAGCTTTCTGAGTTAGCAACTGACAACCGTTGGGAAAGAAAGGTTCTCGAGTGGCGACCACGAACTGGAAGACGAAGCGTAGGCTGGCCCCCTACTAGGTAGACCGCCGACCTGGTCAGAACCGTGGGGAGCCGATGGACGCCTTCAGGCTGATGATGATGATGATGATGATAATTTTAAAAACAGTTCATCTTGCAAATAGTATTGATTCCACATTATCCCGCATTTTGGTAAACGGGCCCACCAAAATGCAACCACCTGGTTGTTGTATTTTTTATCGATTTTTTTTATAATAAAGGCCCAATTTAGACAAAAATACAAACACAAGTATAGCTAGCATGCCCTCCGCGAAAAAAACATATCGTCGCTGTTAGAGTGAGACGCACTTAGGCGCTATTATAGCCCTGTCACGGTCTCTCACGAGAAAAAGCGTCAAAATAATTTTGTCGCGGCGCGCATGCTAGCCCGCCAGGTTTTCAAATCGGAATGATGAGCGTTGCACTATTTCAACATTTATTGCAGCTGTTAAGCAGGTATATTTTTGGAAATAAAAACTAACAGAAGCTATACAATTATACATGAATATGAACTGTTGCAATAACTGCGTTTGTTGTTGTTGCAGACGTTACCGATGAGTGCGGAGGGCGACGAGGCCGCCGCAGCTGCTGCCGCCGCCGCCGACGCCTCCGCCGCCGCCGCCCGGTGCCGCACGCGGATGCCGTGAGCTCTACACCGGGAGAGCACGCCGTCGCCGTGATGAGCACAACCCGCCAGCAAGCGTCCGCGGCCTCTTTAACCCGGGAACGGACGCGTTTGCCAGCTCGCGATGGCCGCCGGCGCCCGCGCGCAACCCCCAGCGCTCGCGCACTCACGCACCCCACCGCACACGTATGAGATGTGGAAACACGGCAAGTGGCGACAGAAAACTTCACCGCCAAGGACTAACGCAGCCGTTAGAGTACCCAGATAGAGACTCCTCGATCCCTTAGAGGCCTAAGTGTTTTTGTGTAAATATAGTGATAGATGTTAAGGATGTCGGGGGAAGGGCGGGGTGCGCGGGTGCCGCTGCTGGAGAACGGCGTGGGCGAGTTCGCGCATGCGCACAAGACGCCGGCGCAACGCTGCTGCTACTGGCTCGCCGGCCGCGTCAACGTCAAGAAATGCGTCGCCGGTGTCATGGTGCTTACCGTCCTCACAATATTCTTCTATACTTATTACGTTACAGTACCTTTAGCTAGGTGAGTATCCAACGAGCATGTTCTCTGTACTGTCGGTGACAAAAGTTGCTGTACATTATTTGAAAATCATTGAGTTTTCTTGTAGATACAAGTCATTTTATGAGTAAAGGTTTTTCTTTAGCAAGTTTTGTCAGTGACTGCAGTTTTAAAATATGTTTATATTATATAAGAAATTGTATTGAACCCGGCCAAGAATGAAGGACCTGGTTAAAATTGAATAGAAATACTGTTTCTCTATTGTCTATATTATATAAGTAGGTATATATAAATGTATATAAAAAAATATTGCCTATACAGTTTACAGTAGTTAAGTATATAAAATTAAACTGAAAGAAATCTAAAATATATTCTAAGAATGTATATTGTTGTTAAAAACTCCCCAATAAATAATTTTCCCATTTCATAACAAACAAGTCAGATACCACGCGAAAATTTAATTAATAACGAGTTGAAAATATGCGTCATTCGCGTAAAATCCAATTTCCTTCCTATCTGAAGCAAACACGTCGTTGATATGAATTAATTATATGAAATTATCGCTCACGAACAACTCGCGTCGATGTATCCAATGTTGTATTTATTGGATTTAGTTGTGAATCGATGTTTTTATGTCCACAAAGCACATTGTTATACAAAACGAAATAATAAATTTTATGTTAATGCGTATTTATTGTTTCGTAGTTTGTTTGATTGTATGCTTTGGCAAAACGTGTTATCAATTTCATATGCTATGAAAATCTGCAACTGTTATGGGCAGCCGTGTCGCTTAACACCAGTTGAACGACTAGCTCGTCACGTCATTCATTCTCATAAAAAAATGTTAACATTCTTTGTTCTTAAAGACATTTTACACAATCTTGCTTTTGGAGCTTAGAGTTAGTTTGATTATTTAATAACCTTATAAACTCCGCAAACTTCGTTCAAAACTGTTAATACCTAACACTTAAGTCTGGGAAGAAGAATTATTTTCAAGAATGCCGATAAACGGTCGTCCCCTTAAAACGTGGATGGCTGGATGCATGAAAATGAATGATAACATGGAAGCGTCAATAGGTCAGGGTCAGGCCAACGTGAGTTCCGCTGCCTTTGTACAGACCGATAACTTTATCCTTATTATTATAACCTATTTTGCCTAATCGCCGCAAAACCGACTTTTTTCTTAAATTGGACTTAACTTATAACAAAACAATAATAATTATCAAACACGCATACGGCCCTCTTGATTGAAAGAGGTCATCGTAGTGTATGGACATTGGCCATAATAGGCATGATGACTACTGTTAAAAATGAACAAGTAAATACTTACTTTCATAAAGAAGATTAAAAATGAATGCAATAATTGAAAAATTAAGTAAAATCTGTAAATAAATCACGGAGTAATAAGCTTTTAAAATTTCTACAGGAGGCATCTCCTGTCCTGTCCCATTCTCGCGTAACAGAGCGCCCTCACAGTTCCAATAAAAAATCCACTCGTGACGTCACATGCCGAAGAGATTGTTGAAGCTACCACAACTTAGTAATGAGGTATTATGAACGACTTCCTCTGACGTCACTGAGAGCTATATCTTTCTATTCCGGTTTTTAAAATGCTTGTAACTTGGACATTTTTTGAGATATTTAATTTTTGTTTTCACAAATGTTTATACTTTGACGAATATTATTAATTTATCCAAAAAAAATTTTAGTCATCATGCCTCTTATGTCGTGCCACTAATGCGTTGCTTACTTTGCAACGGAGTTTAAAAATATTCAGAGAAATCCTTGTTGAACCGATCATTTTATTCAACATTTATACCTGTGTATAGAGTAAATTGTTTGCATAAACTCATTTCATTCTTATCTCTTCTTTTGTAAAGGTACACGTTCAGGGAACACTCATTTTCTGGGTCCTTTCCGCTCACTCAACAAAAAAGGCGAGCGACATCACAGACGACTCGAACTGTTTACTTACATCTTTATATTTTAATATCAAAGGATTCGTTATGCGCAGAATTGCCAGTTAATATCAGAAGGAAATTGCCTAGCGGAAGTATTAAAAGCGTTTAACTTCTCGCCGCGCGTCACTCTTTGTTTTGCAGCTAAACAACGACACCGAGCTGTATATATTTAAGAGTAATTTATTTCGTGATTTTAAGTAATTAGGGCAAATGTCGTGTATCTGCGCCCGTGATATTTTCTTTTATCGACTTAAAATTACGGCGACCCGAGATGAGCGGCGGCGGAGGCGGCAAGTTCCGCCGCTCCTACAATTTATAGCAAAACTTGCGTCCTGCCTGGCTAATTAATGGAAGCTGCTTCGCTAACGCGTTGTAACTCGCTGATTTAAACGCATATTGTCTTGTGGCCATTTATTTACTAAGAGCGCAATTAAAGTTATCAAACTTTGTACACAATCATAACTTAAGCTCGGAACAGTTTATGGAAGTGAAATGGCTTGTAATACCGAACTGAAATTCCAACTTCAAAGTAAAAATAAATTTGCGAAATCACCGAGAATCGCAAAGTTGGCTCTCCACGGTCGTACAACTTGAAATTCGTAGTTAAATACTTGGGTCATTATAAAACTATTCGCGGGCACTGTTAGTGGGCGAGCGGGTGTAAATAAGAGCCGTGTTTGCCCCAATGTCTTTTCAGCTAGCTGTTAAAGTTTCCTCCCGCTGATTTAGACGTGGCTTTCATTAAAGCAAAGAGGCCGCAAGTCTACCGCGGTTCACGGGACCTCTACCGCCTACGGATAAAATATTTCCACAAATTCCTGCCTTTATTTATTTTACGCTATTGAGATAAAGCTTAATGGCTCTTTGATGTGGCTTCACGGAATGCGGCTTTAACTTTGGCAGCCTTTGATTGATTTTCTTCTAAATATTCTTATTAGGTTACTTAGTAGCCTGGTGGTTCTACCAAATTTAATTGCTTACCTGATTTATTAGTTTGGGGATTCCAAATTGATGTCATGCTAAATGGATTGACTGGGGAAAAATTGAGTGATTATATTTATTATGCGAATAACACACGGGTTATTGTTTTGGAGTAGGTAATATAATACTGAGGCTCGAGAGCGTCAACTTACTGTGACTATTTTTCGTTAATTTGAAGTATGTTCAGACAGGTTCTAGTTTGTAACAACTTTACTAATTGATTACAACTGTCAGTTAGTTTCATAATAATTGATTGAACGTCAAGTCCCTGAGTTACCTCCGTTTATAATTTAATTGTACCATTCGTCCAACTAAAATAGTTTATCTAGTATTATTTCTGTAAAAAATATGCGGTGAATTGTGATCGTGGTTAATAATTGACAATTTCGTAATTATTAAGACATGATTTTGTTGGTATGATTTTCATACCTAAGCTACCCATTACCTAACTATAAAGAAATAATAGCAACATACCTAATTTTGCTAAACCAGCCGTGTAATCTTACCAATTTTCAAAGCTGTGTCAGTCAGTTGCTACCCACCCTCATTCAGTACTTTGTATAGAAAAATCCAAACATCGAACACTTTGAAAACCATTCTGAGCTGACTATTCGTTTAACAGAATTCGGTTCCACAGTAAAATTGTTCCAAAGCAAATAAGAGGCTTACGGTGCGTTAGTACCGCTTTTAAGATTAGGAACAAGTTAAGTCAAGTCCTCTGTTATGTTAACTTTAAAAGGGCTCCGGTCACGTTTATTTTTACAAGCTGTTGTTTGAGATTTACTCAACAGATATCGTAGAGCTTGTGCGCTGTGGTTTTACTCACGTGGACTATAATCACACTATTCCAGAGGAGCCACACAATTTTTTGTGATAAAAGTATCCTAAGCAAAATTTCAACTCAAGGACTTATTGTGTCCCTTAATCGTTAGACCATGCCGATATGTGGTCTTACTCGCCAATTTTTTTTTTATAAATACCGGAAAATGATGCTATACCGGGAATTGTTTCTCTATCTCTTTTCCTTTCAGGCGCTGTGCTGTAGGTAGGTACTTGATTATCAGAAATCCTTGCTCCCACGTGTCCCACGGGTGCTTTGAGAGATAGTAAAAGTATTCTAGGCCTATAAATCCAACTGCGTTTATTTGGACTAAGCACCTGACTCCTTTAGCTGTGCGGGCTATATCCAGCTGCCTTCTAGCTCTACTACAGAATACATAATAAATAGTACTACGTGCTCTACTCTTCCTGCCTCATAGGTATTAGCGTTTAGATGAGTGGGCCCCGAGCTTGGTATCCTAACAAGTGGTTCCTTCCCAGCCTGGTGTGGCGCGACCGAGTACCCCGGCCGCTGTCGCAGTGCTCGCTGCTGGTGTCACAGCAGCAGGCGGCGCGGGACCACCGCTCGGACGCGCGGCTGCGCAGCGATGCGAAGGTGCTGGTCATCGTCGAGTCTGCATACTCGCGACTCGGACGCGACATTGCCGAGCTCCTCGTCGCCAACCGGATACGGTGATTATCTATTTCCTTATATTGGCACTGATTTTAGGATACTTACCGTACGTATGTATGGTAACGGTACGACAATATTAAATTTTCTTCCCGAAATTGTTGACTGAAAAGACGCAAGTTCCAGCCAGTTTCTTAATCGGCTCATACTTGTCCGGTCCGCCGCGCCACTCGCGCATGCTATCATTCAAAATCCATTCTCCTTATTTACTCCATTAACAATGTGTAGTTCAAATGGTCTCTCCGACACATTTCACACCCAAATATTTACCGAGTAGGTAAGCTTGTCTGATAGCTATTATAGGGTAGATGTTTACTCCTATTTGTTTATTTTCCCGTATTCGAGCGAGGCGATCGCTGGAGCCCGTTGACAGCTAATATGCGGACGAGGTGATGTACTGCGCTCGAGAACGGATGGAGTCAGGAAAGCTATCTGCCGCGAATACAGGGCGACCCTTCGTGCGGTAACACATTTTTGCTTGTGAATGGGTTTTATGGTTTTAGATATTTGATGCCACGGTTTATTCGGTTGCGTGTTAGCGCGCAAAGCGATCTGAACTGATTAACAGCTGATAGGCGGATCGTGTGCATTTAGTACGTTCGCTCATGAGTTCAAAAGAGGATGTGGTCTAAATGCTCATTTGTCGTTCATACTTTATTGTACAGATAATAAATCGATTTGCTGAATACATTGTTACTGAAAATATGTTACTGTTTATTAATTAAAACATGCTAAATGTTATCTAGTACTCACCTGATTAAATGAAACGCATGATGAGATAAATTCATAAATCTTAACGGTAAATATCAAGACAAATTGTTGGACTCTCGGAGATGTTTGTTAAGCAGTACCACAGAGCTATGAAACGAATGACGCTTCGAGAGAGAATGCGGTTTTTTTTTGCTCTGTTAGCAATACCATTATCATTTGAACATTTAATTTATTTAGTAATAACACTAGAATAACAATTTGCTGACATGACCTTCTCTTACAAGAAAAATGATAAGATTGCACTTAAATTTACTTTTCTAGAGTACTTAATTACTGAACTATAATAAACTTCGTTCTTTGCCATTCAGACGGATATGCAGCTAATCAGAAAAGCATTTTAAAATTTTTTGCTCGCAAAATAGTAATTTTAACAGCCTGTAGGTTGTGAAGTATACTGCCTAGTTCTGTCACACAAGATTTTTTTCTCCTTTTGGGTTGAAAATCGGTTTCGTCTCCAGCTCACTCAACTACGCTTGTTTATGAAATGTTTGACGGGTCAGGAATTAGTTTTCTCTGCAGCATTTTTCCCCCTTCGATATATATATCCTTGAGCTTTCTTGAAGCCTCTTTGATATAACTTTATGGATATCAATCTTTTTGTTTCGTTTGACTTCGTGGTGGATAACAAGCTTTTCATAAGTGTGCGGAATGATGCTTGAACTAAATTATTATTTCTTGACTTTAGTGCGCACGTGAGACATAATAGATAAATAAATGGTTCCTACATGTTTTGCTCCAGCATTTGTATATAAAGCAATGATTGCAACGCGATCGAACTCTACAGAGCGCAACTATAATGCATTCTCTTTCCTGCGGACTCTCATCGAGTGCAGACGTGCGCAGCGCCTCCTGCCGGTCTCGGCTGTCTCCGCTGTCCTTCGGCGTTACTTCGGCCTTGCAAGACAAAACAGTCATCCCTTGTGTACGAGTGAGTGAGCTAAGAAACACACACACTACTGCAGTCTTCAGCACCCCACTCTACTCGGTTACCACACACGTAGGCCTAAGCCCCGCCCACTGCGTGTGCGCATAGGATAGTGGCCCACACTGTCGCATTTCCCTAGCCGCGCCTCGTTGCATTATCTGCAAGCCGCCGGGTTCATTTAGGCCTAATGATGCTCAATTCTCCTAGTAAATCATCCTCTGACTCAGAAAAACAGAGCAAATCCGCACGCTTTAAGCGTAAATTCGAAGAACCAGACTGGCAAAATGACCTAAAAGCATTTAGGACCGAGTTCATGAAGTTCCTTAATACCTTCCGCGAAGAAACGAAAGCAAAACTCTCAAACATTGAAAAACAGTTTGAAAAATCTATAGAATATCTTACGTCACGGTTTGAGGACATGACGCAAAAAATCAACACTTATGATGAAAAAATTAAAGAGCATGATATGCATATTCGACTTCTGGAAGGAAAAATTGAAGACCTTTCACGTAGCCTCCAGATTTCTCATGTTGAAATTCGCAACGTACCTCTCAAGGATAACGAGACTAAAAAAGACCTCACGAGCTATATTTCAAATATGGCAAAAGTGCTGCAGATGGAATCTATTGAACTGCGTGATATCTACCGTCTCCCAAGCAAGAAAGATGGAAAGCCAACTATAATTGCAGAGCTATCAAATTACACCGCTAAATTCAACTTGATGAAGGCAAATAAGGTCTACAATATGAATCACCCAAGTAACAAGTTGAATGCATCACACCTTGGCTTCTGCAACAGCTTGACCAGTCCCGTTTTTATCGGAGAACACCTCACTGCTAAAGCCAGAAGGCTTTACTATCTCGGAAGGCAGCTAGTAAAAGCCAAAACTCATAGGTTCTGCTGGACTGTTAATGGTAAAGTCTTTGTACGGAAGTCGGAAACATCTCCTACTATTCAACTTCGTGATGAAGAGCAAATAGAAAGGATGAGAATAAACTGACTGAAATTAGACCTACAAGACGTCTACTTCGTGACTAGCTTTACTGAATCATGTTTTTTCATTGGTTTACAATACTATAGGCATGGGCATGCATTGTCAGATATACATTTGATCTTGAAGGGTTGTTGTATAATATTGTACCGATTTCCGTATAACGTGACCCTCAAAATAAAAGTGTACGTGTATATGAATGTCATTTTGTCAAACGGCTCGCAACAGAACAGCATAAAAATGGTTATTCTAAAATGCAGAAGTACTTTCCTCATTACCACATCTTACACTTATCGTAATCACACACTATTTTATCACATCCAACTTCATGAGAAAAGTATTTTGATCGGTAAGAATAAATTATCATATAGTTTATTTACTGTGATAACTTTCTTCAAGAACTATAAATTAAAAAAATATATTTTCACTCTTTTTATTATACACCGAAATCACTTAAGTAGATTTCACGCTAATCGTTACTTGCAAACGGTTTGGTTTATATTGGATGGCTTGGAACGTAATTCTACAAAAACACTTTCGTTCAATAACACTAAATCCTTGACCAGTAATATTCACCTCAATAGAAAATACTGGATAATCGCTTTTTACACTCACAACTGCATACACACTGCTGTGTTATATTCGTATAGCTTACAACCTAGTCGGTCTATAAAAACGCGTATGCTATATTATGGATTAATAAAAAAATATACTAATTTAATAATGCGCGATAGAAACTTTAAATGTTACGCTGGTCTTACGGTTACATTTTATTCAACGTCATTCCCAGCTGAATGCCACAACGCCACTAGCGATAAGCCTCAATCCCTAACGAATCTATCCTTACCTATTTATTATAATTATGTCACAATCGTATGCACATCCAGTAAACAGGTTCTTAACTCGTATATTAACCGTTATGTAGCATGCACTTTGCTGTACCTACAAACTTCTATACTACCCAATTCACCAAGACTTATTAATAAACATTCTAAGCCATGTAAGCAACTTTATATCCTTATTTTCGCCTTCACGAACACTCAATCTATATACTGTTTATAATGGATAACGAAAATATTATGCAAGACCTCGATAAACTTAAAATTGCGACCGAAGTTTTGTGTTCACCAGAGGAGTGCATACGTAATATTGGTGATCCCATCCACAGTATAAAAATATTATGTTTGAACATAAGAAGCATTTACAAAAATATATTAGCCTTCGAAATACTTCTTAAACGCCTTGGTTTTCAATGTGATATGGCTATCTTAACAGAATGCTGGCTCCACGACGATAAAAACCCCCCTCAAATCGAGGGCTTTTCTTTACATAAGTCGAAAAATTGCCGTAATCAAAACGACGGAATAATTATATATTCGCGTTGCGATTTGCTACTTGATATTGAAGAGCCTGAGTTTGAAGATGCTAACTGCTTAATAATTAAATTAAAACCTAGTACCGTAATCGTAGCAATATATAGATCGCCTTCCTTTTATAACATCGATAACTTTTTAAAATCTCTGGACTATATACTATCTAAACTGAAACATTTTATTAACATCGCAGTATTGGGCGACATAAACCTGGACATAAGAAATAATGCATTAGAAAATAACGTCTCAAATTACCTAAGCCTAGTAATCGAAGCTGGTCTTTTTCCTGCCCACACACTCCCTACACGCCTTGACAATTGTCTTGATCATGTTCTTCTTAAGACACCCTGCACTTCTTTTGTTGCAGTCATCGAAACACAAATAACTGACCATCGTCCAGTACTTCTTAGTATAAATAAAGCTACGAACCACAGCAAGCCCCTTCGTCACAAAATTAGGACTGATTGGGATGCTGTTCTTCTGGAACTCAAAAATACAAATTTCGACGTATTGTTCAATGCTGAGGATGCGGATGTGGTTGCTCACGGTTTTGTAAGCCTCATATCAAACATCATTGCTTCAAATACCAAATCTGTGAAGGTAGCTAAAAAACAAAGAACTTCCAAGCCATGGATAACACCTGGATTGCTTCGATGCATACAACATAAGGATAAGCTACATCTAGAGTGCAAAAAGAATCCTGACGACCAAAGTATTAAGAATGTCTATATTAGGTATAAACAGTTTTGTCTTCAAGTTGTAAATAAAGCTAGAGTTATGTATGACCAAAATAAGTTCGAAAACAGCCTACACGATCCTAAACAAACTTGGAAAGTAATAAAAGATGTCACTCACGTTACTAAAGACAAGTCTACCGCTGTAGAACTATTGCACGCAAGGACTTCTGTGAGTGTGTCCATCGAGGATATTAACAGCTATTTCTCAAACATAGGTCGAACGCTCTCAGAGTCACTTATACAGAACAATCTAACTAGGTCAGCTTCCGTCAGCCATATTAATTCTCAGTCAAGCTCCATGGGCATGCTGCCCACTGATGCAAATGAAGTCGATAATATAATTTTAAAATTAAAATCAAACTCGGCGGCTGGTTGGGATAATATACCTACAAACTTTCTTAAGAAGGCTAGGCACATTTTGACACCACAGATAGTTAAACTAATTAATTTATGCATTGAGACGTGTATATTTCCTACGGTTTTTAAAAAGGCTAGTACATCCGATTCACAAGGGAGGGGACAGACACTTAGTGAATAATTATAGGCCCATCTCGGTTTTACCAGCACTATCTAAGATTTTTGAAAAGATTCTTAATTCGAGACTCATAAAATACCTAAATGATTACCATTTATTATCTGACCAACAATTTGGCTTTAGAGCCGGAAAGTCAACTGAAGACGCTGTCATCAATCTATCCTCTGCTGTGGCCGAGGCACTAGATAAAAAGAAAAAATGTATTGCAGTGTTTCTTGACCTCGCAAAAGCGTTTGACACGGTGTCTGTCCCCATCCTCCTTCTCAAGCTGGAACGGTTAGGTGTGAGAGGAAAATGTTTAGAACTTTTTAAAAATTACCTGACAAACAGAAGCCAGTATGTGAGGATAGGAGATGTTATGAGCAATGAAACATCTATCACATATGGCGTCCCTCAAGGTAGCATCCTCGGGCCGAGCCTCTTTTTGGTATACATTAACGATTTGTGCTCCATGACATTGGATCGAGCAAAAATTTTCACATATGCCGATGATACAGCCATTGTTTTTCAGGAAGAGACCTGGCCAAAGGTTTATGCGACCGCTGAACGTGGTCGCCACTCGAGAACCTTTCTTCCCCATCGGTTGTCAGTTCTACGAGCGATGTGGCCTGCCCATTGCCATTTCAACTTGCCAATCCTAAGAGCTACATCGGTCACTTTAGTTCTCCTGCGGATCTCCTCATTTCGGATCCTATCTCGCAGGGAAACACCGAGCATTGCTCTCTCCATAGCTCGTTGCGCGACTTTGAGCTTAGTAATGAGGCCAACAGTTAGAGACCACGTCTCAGTTCCATAAGTCATCACTGGCAACACACATTGATTGAAAACTTTTGTTTTCAGGCTTTGTGGTATTTTGGACGAAAAGATAGGTCGAAGCTTCCCGAACGCTGCCCAGCCGAGTTGGATTCTTCGGGCGACCTCTTTGTCGAAGTTGGACCTACCCAATTGGACAGTCTGCCCTAGATAGACGTATTTGTCGACAACTTCGAGAGTATCGTTCCCGACAATTACCGGTATAGGTGGAACATGGGCATTTGACATGATTTTCGTCTTGTCCATGTTCATCTTAAGACCAACCTGTCGGGAGACTCTACTGAGGTCGTTGAGCATGGTGCTGAGATCATCGAGCGACTCCGCCATTATGACTATATCATCGGCAAAACGAAGGTTAGTGATATACTCGCCATTTATGTTGATGCCACATCTTTTCCACTCCAAGAGCTTGAAAACATCCTCCAATGCGTTTGTGAACAGTTTCGGAGAAATAACGTCTCCCTGTCTCACGCCTCTCTGCAATGGGATCTGTTCCGTACTCTGGTCTTGTAGTCGGACTGACATAGTGGCCTTACTGTACAAACACTTCAACACTTCGATATACCTATAGTCAATTTGGCATCGCTGTAAGGACTGCAGCACCGCCCAAGTCTCGATTGAATCGAAGGCTTTCTCATAGTCCACAAACGCTAGGCATAGCGGCCGATTATACTCTTCGGTCTTCTGTATAATCTGGCGTAGCGTATGGATGTGGTCTATGGTGCTAAAGCCTTTTCGGAAACCGGCTTGTTCGGGAGGCTGGAATTCATCAAACCTGCGTGCGAGACGATTCGTAATGACCCTCGAAAACAGCTTATACACATGACTCAAGAGCGAGATGGGCCTATAGTTCTTCAATAAGGTGTTATCACCTTTTTTGAAGAAGAGCACCACCACGCTCTCGTGCCATGCCTCCGGCGTTGTACCTTCAAGGATGACAGAATTGAATAACTTCTGGAGGACTATAAGTACCGGTCTACCACCCGCTCTCAGAAGTTCGGTCGTAATTCCATCCTCACCTGGCGCCTTGTTGTTTTTAAGCTGTTTGAGGGCCATTCTAATCTCGTACAGGCTGACGTCCGGGATATCTTCGGTATAGTGTCGGACTAACTTGGCTCTGGTGTCCTTAGCTGTGTTAGTAGCGGGCTCACGTGTCGATGTGTATAACTGTCCATAGAAGTTCTCAATCTCTCTCAGGATCTCAGGCTTGGATGAAATGACACTACCATTCTCGGTCTTCAGTTTTGTCATTTGGCTTTGCCCAATAGACGAATCTTTTGCGAACACCTTAGAGCCTTGGTTCCGCTCAATTGCGGCCTCAATACGTGAAGTACTAAAAGCACGCAAGTCGTGTCGCATGGAACTCCAGATACGTCTATTGAGTTCACCGTAGGCTGACATATCAACTGAAGACTGTAGTTTCATTTCGCTCCGGTCTGCCATTAATTTAAGAGTGTTTCCTGAGAGTTTCTGAGTCCTCTTTCGGCGTTGGGTCTTGAAGAACTCAGCTCCAACAGCTTGGACAGTTTCCACCAACCCGTTGTTCAACTCGTCCACTGTGTTGCAATCGGCAAGGCACTGGAAGCGATTTTGGAGTTCCAGCTGAAAGCCTTCGGGGTTTTGGATTTGGACAGGGTTTGGACGGAGCGTAGACCTCATCAGACGCGACCTTTCAAGCTTGACATTGATATTCAATGTGCCTCTTACAATACGGTGATCGCTACCGGTTTTCACCTTGCTGATCACAGAGACATCATCGAATATTCGCTTCTTGGTCGTCATCATGAAGTCTATCTCATTTTTCGTGGAACCGTCGGGGCTTATCCACGTCCACTTCCTGGATGGCCGCTTCTTGTAGAAGGAGTTCATCATAAAGAGGCCCTCCTTCTCCATGAAGTCAGCCAGCCTTTGTCCCCGAGGGTTCCGCTGCCCGTACCCAAATGGCCCCACTCTCAGCTCATCGCCATTCCTTGTGCCCAACTTCGCATTAAAAACTCCCATCACAACGGTGAAGTATGTTTCGGAAGTATGCATGGCTTCGGATAAATCCTCATACATAGCTTCTACTTCATCGTCGGAGTGTGCCGAGGTCGGTGCGTATACCTGGATGACCTTCAACGAATACCGTTTGGTTATTCTGAGTATCAGGTACGCTACCCTGGTCGACACACTGTCGACTTTGATCACGTTGTTGACGAGAGACTTGCGGACGAGGAACCCGACACCACCTTGGGAAAGTTGGTCTCCCTCCCGGTAGAAGAATAAGTTACCGGAATTTAGGATTATCGTGTCCTGTCCCTGTCTTCGGACTTCTGACAATCCCATTACATCCCAGCGTAACTTACTCATCTCCTCCTCCAATTCGACCATCCTTTCGTCAGCCCTCAACGTGCGCACGTTATAAGTTGCCAGGGCCAGGGGTCGTGTTTGGTGGGGTTGGTAGCCGGGCGTCTTCCGGTGATTCTTCGCACCCCCTGCCCTGCCGTTACCGTGACCGCTACCGGAGCCACGGGATAGCAGAGCCGCCGGGGACTGGGGGCCGTTATTGTTTGTGCTTGTCATTAGGGGGGGGGGGGGGGGGTTGCCATAATCACCACGCTTGGCAGGCGGCTTGGTGATCGCAGTGGATTATGGTGGTGGAGACCAAGGAGAATGCTGCAGCCCATTCCCTGGATGTTCCCTTAGCCGACTTTTACGGCACCCACGGGAAGAGATGGGGTGGTCCTATTCGTAACCGGGACCACACGGCAAACACACTTCGTTTATTTATAAATATTTTAATACTATCAAATTACTTCAAGCTAATAATTTTCTTATAGAATATGAATGACTGTAATATGAAAAGACTTTCCTCGTTATCTTTTTGTTTACACTTCTTTGGCTTTTCAATTGACATTGTAGTGATCACAGAAAACAAAAATAAATTACGCTATGTTTATAAATCAAATAAAAATACGTATTATTATTGTTGAAAGCCATAATGTTCCGTTTTCATGAAGAAAACCATTAAACCATTAAACCATTGCTGTTCAGTGTTCAGCTAGGCGATTATGTAACTTGATTGCAACCAATAGAAACACAAAAATGTATGGATTTGACAGTTTCAATACGCAGTTTATGCATATTTTACTAGTTTATTAATTGTTGTAGTTGTCATGAATAAACATTTTTTCTTTCTTTCTTTTTCTTTCATAGTTACTATGAAAATTTTCATATTCGGAATGAAATCTCTCCTGTTGCAATGCTTTCATAGTTACGTTATCACCCCACATGTCTATTGGAAATAAAAAACTTTGTTTTTCGCCCAGATTGGTCTAGATTGATTCACTTGGATACAGCGTTTTGTATTTTTATATCTGACGGATCTAATATTTGGCGCCCGACTATCGGTTGACTGCTTATTCTACAATGTGTGAGAGGCCTAAATACGCTGACCTACATCGAGTTTTACTATGATGTTACCTCGACCCAGTATCTAATTAGCGGACACTCGGAAATGAATATCAACTTTCATACGCACTCAACAAATATTAGTGTTAACTTAGCAATTTCATTATTGGATTCTCGAGTTGGACAGTATTACTCCGTATCGATAAAAGTTATCTGTTGTTATGTCAACAAGGCAAACTCAATAATAGCATTTGTTTTAGACGTCAAATCTGTTTGTGTGTGTGTCTGTCTTTACAATGACAGTCCGTCCTTAGCACTCCGTTCAGAGCTATGAAACAAATGCTTCTAGAGAGGAAGCGTTTTTTTTTTTGCTCGGTGTTCCTTAGGTTAAAATCAGATAGGTTTCTTTCTATTGTTATACCTAGGTTTTGATCAATTACCTGAAAGTATCTGGAGAAGTCAGTGTAGCCACGGGTCGTTATGGCGACAGTTAGTAGTGCCATTAGAGGGCGCCCGCGGCATTCGACCCCCTATCTTCGCCGCCTCGTTCTCCATTAATGCTCGTTTGTGTCAAAGTGACTTAATTACTTTACATTAAGGCGTTTTGACACCGGCTTTTAATCTGCCAAGAGACTTTTCCTGTAAGTATAACCTACCTAGTTATAAGTGACAAATCGTACAGCAATTTTCAATTGTATCAAAGGTAATTCATCGTCTAGGCTTCTGCATTCTCGTCATATTTGACCATGTTGTGATGACTACTCATTCTGCCTACTGTAAAATACCCTATCCATTCGCCTCTTTCTTGGGCCACTCTTGGTCATGTCTGTCTTTCTTGCAAGGTTTTCGGTGTATCTAATCTATATACCCGTCTACGCACGTTCTTCTATTCGGTAGCTGCCAAATCCAACACCATTACTGAAGTTTTTTTCAACTTTGGTGAATCTGATATTTGTTAGCCCGTGTAGTTCACGGCTCTTCTAATCTGAACTTCTAAATCTCCATAAATCAGTCTGCATACGTTTTGCTAATCATAGTAATAATTGCATGATGCCCCATGTTTGTTTGTGTTGTAGTTTGGTTGGTCCACTTGACGCTTGTGTGATGTAAACATGGCGCCGCCCGCTTTGTACTCTACCCCTCGTAAAGTTCACTTTATATTGCACGAGGGGCAAATCGAATTTTTAATAGACCGTTAATGGATATTCTCCTATCGGCGCGGACGGAGCAACCCCTAACCTAAACAAAGATCACATGACTGTAGTAACCTAGCAAGTAATAGTTTCGTTTCAATATAACTACACAAAACTAACCCCAAAGAAATGACGAGAAGCTGGGAAAACTTCACCCTGGATATACGGAAAAACTCACTTAATGATTAGGTATCGATAAAAAGAACTTTTTGGATTTACGAAAAGCGTTTCTAATAAAATCGCGAGCGGGAAGTGAATTTCATGTTTATTGCCCGATTTAAAAAGTCGTAGACCAAAAGTTGGCAGCAATCGTTTCAGCTTATTGCACTTGGGCTTTTACTACGATTTTGTGAGTATGACGAAGCCGCGTTCAGTCACAAGTACCTTCTAGGCAAGCATGCACCATCGTCGACTGCGTCATCGCTTTCCATCAGGTGAGACAGTATTCAAATGCTTTGCCTATAAAGAATTAAAAAAATAATAATTAAGTAAACTTCAGATTAATTTGTAAAGGAAAAATCCATCCATCCCTCAAGCCGGGATATGCTTTACTTAAGCTACCGTGACAAGTGGTCTCATGTCCGAATTTTTCCTTCACCTTTATAACCAACTTACGGGGTTGGTATCTGGAGATTACGCTGAGCAGGCGACACTGCTTTAAAAATCATAAATATTAAGTAAACTTGTTTAGTATTTAGTTCAAACGTGCATTCTTGAAGTAGTAAGTACGGTTATCGTGATTACTTATTTGTATTCTAGGTCCTCATTAGAGGCACATAAATAAACAACTACTGTAGTCGTTTAACTTGGCAGCGTTTCCTTTAATTTGGGTAGAGTTGAATGGTAGTTGGTGCTGTCGTTAGTTCAGTTACTAGCGCTTTTAGTACGAAGCTGCCTCCATTACAACCTGACATTTTATCGTCATATCGCGCTGCCTACCGCATACGGCCACACGTTGCACTGTGGTGCTCCACTAAACCCGGCCCCACATCACACAACTCAAACACGACGCAAGGCCCTAACTTAAATGTAATTAGCGGTGTTAGACACATGAGTAAACGCGTTCTCTAACTCTCTTAGCAGTTTGTAAATACGTTTAGTTGGTTACACATGCACCGCTTTTCAACATACATTTAACTGTGCGTTAGATGATTATGATTAATCTAGTAGATACTTGCATAACATTTTAATGTCAAAGTTAAAATGTTGCGTGCGGTAGTAACTGGTAAGTACCGAGGTCTTTACGATAACTGTTTATCCTTAAGGGGGATAGGTCGGGCGGGTCGCGCCGTGACATTGCTTCCCTTTATTGAACTCACTCGCGCTCCCTTATCACGAATTAGCCCTCGTCGCATTCGGTTCACGAACAAAGTACGCTATTTCACGCGCTCTAATTTAAACCGAGCCGTCTCTCAGTTTTAATGACAGAACACTAATTAAGGTAATTAGATATACCTATGTTAGCGTATGTTAAACACGGCGCCGCCGGCGTGCCCATGTTGCAAATATACGCCACATTTGCAACAACACTCGTATTAAATTGTTAAACTTGCATATCGAGTAAGGGGCCGTTGGCAAATGTATTAGGTACCCAGGCAAAGTTGCCAACGAGTGCACCGTACATTAGAGAGGGTGAAGTGGACCGATACGAGTAGGTAAATGCTATTTGCAAGTTGCAATTTGCCCTGGACCCGATCTCTAGTGCTCTCCGTCTGCCAAATTGAAACGGGCCTTAACTGGAGCAAAATGAACGGCAAACTCGATACGCGCGCTACTTACCTCTACTCTTTTTACCGTCCGATACATTTTTCGCTTCGCTAGGAACTCGACTGAAGTACCTGTCAGATTTCAGCAGCATACATAGTTAAAAAGTACGGTTCTGATTGAAAATTTGATAGTATCCTAAAAGCGAATGTTTAGTGTTCAATTTTCGATATTGCCAATCAAGTAGGGCCGCTCGTTCGGCGTTTGCATGGGGGAAGTCGTCACCGGCTGCTATTTAAATTGTGCAATTTTATGACAAGGGTCGACCTTCATTGCCCTGATTGGTATTTATCTCCGACGGAGGATATTATTTTGAATTTAAAACGTTGATAAATAGTGAACTTTTGAGTAGGCGCGTAGACATATTTTGCACTGCGAATGAATGCTAGCTTCTCTATTATATTTTGCATATGCAGATTTCGCCTTCTATGCTATGTAATAAAATAATAGTATGATCTAAATTCCATTGAAGTAACTCGGATAAGAAAACCAAAAACTAACTAGTAAGCTAGTCTGAAGTATTCAATAAATACTATTACAGCAAGAAGCAGCTTTTTTCACCCCCTGATTTGGTACATTTGAAACCAACAATAATTGGATTTATTTAGTATTTTTATTGAAAGTGGTGTGTCCCCATGCGGGACGTCACTGCAGGCCTTACCGCCCCCAAATAGAATAAGAAGAATAAATAGAATTGGTGTTTCGATCTCCTGATGGGTTTTGTAGTTGTAGAGCAAAAGTCACTTGCTCACTCCCAAGAGTTCCATTAGCCTTCAAGCTATTGATTTTTCACGATAAGTAACTTTGCGCAAATGTCTAAGTGCCTTTTGCCTTGCCCTGGTGTTGCTTTCTAATACGAAATAGTTTTAATATCTTATTGGTTAGTTAGTCTCGTTTGCAGCACTCGCATTTCTGATCAGCATTTAAAAGTATATCATAAGTAATCAGTTTACTTTTTCAATATTTGTGAAATATTAATATCTGCTGAAATGCAACAGCCATATTTTAAACTTTGTAAAGCAAGATTTATTGTTCCGAGCGTGACTTTTCATTTTCCTCGCGCTTTATTCGCTGCAATTTATAATAACTTTCAGTTAAAGTAAAGACTAAGATAACCGAGTTAGCGTCGAGAAATCTTGAGACAAACCGACAATACTGTAGAAAAATAATGTTCATCTGAACCAAGATGTTCTACATTTTTCTCCGAAACAATTTGATGTAATAAATTACTCAGGAACATGTATATTCCCAATTCAATTAAAACGGCCTTCCGCCGCGTTATGGTAACAATGTTTCCTGTTCAGTTTGAATAATGTTAATGAGACACGAAAACATGCTGGTTATTTATCTAACCGTCGTTGTTGAAGTAACGATGCCATGATAAAAAGGTTTTTTGCCCGGCTCGCTCGATATAATAGGCCAAAAGTTACAGGACCACGTTATTATTACTTAGTAACAGATTCGGACATTTATATAATTATATATTTGTTTGGTATTTGTTAAGGTGAAGAGCAAGAAAGTAGAGTCGGTTATCCTACAAAACCATTACGACATCAAATCACGTTAGTGCAAAAGCATTTTTTATAACTGATTTCCTTAATTTGTCGTTCTACTTGTAAATATCTACTATTAGCAGATAATGTTACTAGGTTTTCTTGCCACAGGTACAAGGTGGAAGTCGCGGGCAAAAGTCTGCCCGTACTCACCACTTTGGACAAGGGGCGATATGGCGTGATCGTGTTCGAGTCGTTATCGAAATACGCGAACATGGACAAGTGGAATCGAGAGCTCCTCGACAAGTACTGTCGAGAATATTCCGTCGGGGTAGTGGGATTCGCTACACCCGGAGAGGAGACTTTAGTTGGCGCGCAGCTGAAGGGATTCCCGCTGTTTATGCATACCAACTTGAGGCTCAAGGTAAGCTTGCTCAAGGATTTGTTGCTAAAATAGTTGCCACTAGATATATGCAAAGCCCTGTAAGAACAGTAATTGGCTCGTACAGTGCAGTTGTGTTATTAATCGAAGTAGAGTCGGTTAGTTTTGAAACTTAGTTCAGGGACGTGTTCTATACTCCCGTTCGGTAGCGTAGTCTTGTGCGGGCGTGCACTTTTTCAGAAATTATAAATAAATAAATATGTGTGAACATTTCACACAGCGCCATCTAGCCCCAAATTAAGCATAGCTTGTACTATGGGAACCAGATGACTGATACAATACTTATATACTTTTTTTGTTTGTAAATACATACATAGAATACAATATAACACCCAGACGCAGAACAAACATCTATGTTCATCACACAAATGTTTGTTCCGGGTAGGAATCGAACCCACAGCCCTCAATTCAGAATTTAGGGATACTACCAACTGAGCTATCGGGCCCGTCAAATTACGATATACATAGAGCCGGCTAAGGGAATATACATGGAATGGGATTCTCATCGGTCTGCATTATAATCTACTGCAATCATCAAGACACCTGCCTGCTAAGCGTGGGGTTAATGGCAAACCCCCTCTAATAATGTAAAAACAGTAGATATAGCTAATACTATACCAATTATAAGAGTTGCCAATACAGCTATATTACAGTCCAAATAAGATTATGTATCCAAAAAGGGTCATTCCGTTCATGGGGTGGTTACACCTATTGTTTACCTTTTAGAAATCAATTGTTAAAGGAACACATGTTCTAGCTAATGACACTTCATGTGTCATATCTCAATGAATCGTAGTCAGGCTGCTTGTTTTTAACTCATGTTATTCCACACGACATATTATAACTCGTTTAACGTTTTGACAAAAGTAACAAATACAAATAACCAAACGGTTTAGGATGGAGCATATAGGCAAATAAAAAACCTGCTAAAAGGTCCAAGTCTATCTACCGGCCCTGCGGCTTTTTCCTGATTGAAATGCCCTAAACACTGACGTACAGTATATATTATGATATGACTGCCTACAAGTGGAATGTTTTTCGGTTTCAATTATATTCATTGAAAATCAAGTGCAAACATGATTAGTACAGTTAAATTAATATGCTTTCTAAAACAAATAGTAAGTATGATGCGTTATTAATTTAGTCATCAAGCTCATTATGCTAAAGTTATCCAACTTATGTTAGGCAGTTTAAAACTTATGTTGATTTTAGTGTTCAAAATCAAAAAGCATAGAGCTTTAACTATTTATGAACAAGCCTACCTCTGGGAAAAGTGTATCAAATAGTTAGTTAATTTCGAAGTAATAAATATTACAAATACAAATAATTTATTTATAACTCCAAGTTACTGGTAATAATTAATAACTGCTTTATAGTTTGTGAAATTCATTGTTAATCAACTACCTCAAAAATGGAATCGAATAAATTCACTTTCGTTTTAGTTTGAATTAAGTATCACCTATTTTTATATTAATAGGTATGCTAATGTTACCGTTTGCTGTTGCTATCCTATGTTAAAAGACTTAGTGAAACTCGAGGGGAGCGTTGTAGGCCATAACACAGGTTTTTCCAAGCTTGGTTCTCAACGTGACCATGAGATGTTGCATTAGGTACCTTCATTTTTAATTACATCTTACATGTTAATGCAATTAGTTACATAATAATAAGCTACCTATATACTTTATTAAACAGAAAATTGTAAACCTCGTCAAAAAAAAAACATTCATTTGATATATTCAAAAGAAGTTATAGATTGTTTTTAGATATTATGTTGACTCGGTATTTAAACAGCAGTAATCGCGTGTCATTAATTACTGTTCCATATAAATGGCCGTTAGTTTTGCTTTTGAAATTTTAATGATCAATGACAAGTTTCACTTATAAACATAGGCACCAAGCACACTTTTTTAACTCAGCTGATTTATCGAGACTACAATCTATAGGTTCATTAGCGAAGACAGTTCTCGATTTAACATATTTCATCATCGCAATCATAACTAAGGACGTATTGTACCTGTTCCTACTGTAAATTGATGTTATTATTCAGGATGCAACATTAAACCCGGCGTCACCCGTGCTGCGATTGGCGCGAGCTGGTGAAACCGCTTGGGGATCCTTACCGGGGGAACATTGGACCGTGTTCCGAGCTAACAGTACCACGTACGAACCAGTAGCTTGGGCGCTGCGGCAAAACGAGTATGGATCTGAAGGTATGGAGCTTATGTACTCACCTATTAGGTAATGTGTCCTGGGACTAGTATTATTCTAACTTAATAATGTGGCAATTGGTGTGACCGGGTGAGACTCTTCAGAGATCTCTACGAGGAATCGTACGTGTAGTACATTAAAACATCTTACTTTCTCTTTCTCGTATAAGCAAGTGGTCAACCCTGGTGTTAGACTTTTTTCGGCTGGCCAAAGGCTATTTCTTAACGACTATTATCTGACGAACAGCCGAGACAGATGGCTTATCTGGGCCCTTATTCCGTATGACCACTCAGGGAGGTTATACGCTATGCCACATGAGATTCCTTGCCTATAACGCGTGCTCTAAGCGTAAACGCGGGCTTTAACGCGCCACGACATGGAATTAACCTGGAATTAAAAAGTTGTATTCTGTATGCCACGCGTTAGATTGTTTGTGCCCAGGGCCCTTATTCCGTATGACCATTCACGCACGTAACGCGGTGCGTTACGATATCTTCGTGGAATGGTTTTGGGTTTAACATGCTATTCTCTATGCCGTTGTCAAATTTGACAAACACGACAAAGCATGTTACAGAATACGACTTTTTAATTCCATGTTAATTCCATGTCGTGGCGCGTTAAAGCCCGCGTTTACGTTTAGAGCACGTTACACGTCACGCGTTATAGGCAAGGAATCTCATGTGGCATAGCGGATAAACCTCCAGAATACGACTTTTTAATTCCATATTAATTCCATGTCGTGGCGCGTTAAAGCCCGCGTTTACGTTTAGAGCACGTTACACGTCACGCGTTATAGGCAAGGAATCTCGTGTGGCATAGCGAATAACCCCCTGTAGTTTGTACCTTCCGCCACGCCTCGCAATGGTCGTGCCTTTCTAGGTCTTTAATGTTTTATTCAGGGTCAAATCACTTCTTTTACCGAAGATTATAGATGGCGAAATATGGATACAGCTATAAAACGGGTGCTCAGGATGTTAGAATAATGTACAGGCAAAAGATCTTTGTTTGATTAGTTTGTCAATATTATTTTTACGCCATATATGGAAATACCAGTTAAAGGCTAATTTTGGGTTGCTACGTGTAAATAAAATAACACGTCGCACGCTTTTCTTGTGACGTTTTCCGTTCACGATTTCCAGTTTCCGCAGGATGTAAAGGAGACGAACAATTTCCTAAACTATAGTCATATACAGAAATATGAACTTGATGGCGAGATTGACAATCGTTGAACTGTGAATGTGAAACGTCGATATAAACACACTTCGCAGCTCTGTCGGCTTACTGCAAGGCTCCTGATTGATTTTCCATTAACTTGAAGACGCCGTGAGACGCTAGCATGTGATGCGTGTGATTATTTATGTAGTTACGTCTTTAACTCATTATTTATATGCTTAGTGTACAGCTCGTATTTAAGTTGTTATAGTGGACGAACATTTCGAATAATTATTAAATAGAACGCCTAAGATTAGCAGCTCAAACTATACGACGTTTCGTCAAAACGAATTTTGTTAGCTTTTTCTGATATCCAATTTAGTAATGGAATGGAATAAAGCTATCCTTACAAATGAACTGAAAATGTATCTTCCCTAATAACGATATAGGCCGTTAGTAGTTTTGTATAACATTAATTCATATTATTAATGGCTGTCTCACCGTAAGATTTTAAACTTCAATGGTAAATATCTCGTTTATAAACATTATGTGAGTAATGTTTCACCGTACTAATTAATGAAGGAATTCCATGACATACTGAAGACACCTATTTTTAGAATAGACCGCTTGGCTATCTATTCCAAGAATCTGAAACGAATGGTGATATAATATAATCTCATTTCCGCTCAGCGCAATGTTTCTGCGAATCAACATGATATTATATATTTATTATGTTAATTTAATGTAAGTATGCTCAAAGAATACTTAAGTAAATTCTTTTAGCCCTTAATGTACTGAAGAGCATCTGCGATTACATTGAATCTACAAATAGAATTAATTTATCTTAGAATATATTACTATCCTATAAATATTTAATTGCCCAAGAAATGTCAGAGATTACATTAAAGTTTGAATCGTGATTATTCGTGATATCTGCGAAATCTGACTAGCTTTGTTAAATTATTGAACACATATACTTAATATTTATTATCGAATGCAAAACACATTTGTTTGCATTGAATACAGTCGCAGCCGATGCGGCTTTCATAGCACTGAGACTTCAAAATATCATAAAGTTGGCTTGCATGCTATTGCAATAAAAATGCAAAGTTATTTTCAACGTTGGTTTACTGACAGCCAATATTCAATATAAATTTTATATTATGTATGAGTGAGTGGTGTATGAATTTGTTGTACATGACTTTGTTTGGATCATGCCATATTGGCATGTATAATAACTTCTCCCGCTATCAAATAGATTTGGTTTATAAAGTCCTATCTATTAAAATGGCTCGTAACTTGTTAATTCAAATGTGCCTTCGTAATTACAATATCATATTAAGCCCTGAGCCGGTAGGCATCAGATACATAGTTATAAATAATATGTATGTTATTTGAACCAAACAAACAAAGTTGTTTTGTTCACAAACAGCGGTATCAGAAACGTTAGCTTCCAAAGTAGTTTGAAATCGAAACTGCACTTATACCCGACCTTACATTTCATACTATTCGAAACGTAGCGTACTCTACTCGCCCGTGTATGCATTCCACTAGAGCGGCCAACACAACCGTTACACAAGTGTGTGCGCACTTTGTGTACATTTGCGGACGAATTCAGACCAAATGTACTAAAATAATAATGCGTTGTTAATTGGCTACAAAAAACCTTTGTTCTGTATGTAATGTATGTATGTGAGCTTTGTATCTGAGTTTAGTCTAAAAGACTAACATAGTTGTTTAGGTAATTTAAGTCTAACCGATATTGTTGAGCAAATCCGTGAGTTCGAGCAAGAGAGCACTCTATCACCATTTCCACCAGACTTACGCGATAATGCTTCATCAATCCTGGTCATGGATCTATGTTGGATCTTCTAGTTATGTTATATAGCACCGAGTATGAGAACTTATCCTCATTGTTTTTAACGTGCCCTTTTGAACTAGTGTCCTTGTTTGCAGAAGAGCGGATGCCGTTGGCGACGGTGGTGCAAGACCACGGCCGCTTAGACGGCGTCCAAAGAGTGTTGTTCGGCTCTGGACTGCAATTCTGGCTGCATCGGATACTCTTCCTCGATTCACTGAGCTACCTCAGCCACGGACAACTTAGCCTGAGCCTGGACAGGTGGATACTCGTCGATATCGATGACATATTTGTTGGTGAACGAGGTAAGAAATGTGATTTTATTTGCATCTTATATTTGCGTTTTAGGTATCCACAGAAAATCAAGAAACCCTTATACAGATCGTAGATATTACGTTAGCAGCTTAAATAAATGTGTACCGGCTTCATGTCATATCCATGTGCGCAATTTCATTTGTGAATTATGTCTTGGCCTAGAGGCCTAGAGCTTAGTTGCATGGCTTCATATTATATTCGTACGTACCTCAATCCATGAATGAGCTATCCTATCAGTATTTTGGTTCGATATCCATCAAAGATTTAATCCTCCTTTGGCTGGTTTGTTCGTTGTAAATAGTAGCCTTTGCCATAGCCGTATTAGTGGCGTTGCCATACATAATGGTGTAATTATAATATGTTAAGTTGGTTATAAGCACACCCGGTTATATCGGCGACATATTCTTGAAAACGATACCTAACTGTAGGACTGTTACCAATCTTCCAAGAATTGATGTTTGCTGACGTGTTTACACGGTCACTTCCTCTGTTCTACATTGATCGTGGTGTGTTAGGTAATAATAGGATTTTATTTATACATTTGTATTATATGAGGACCTGTAGAAACTACCTTGTAACCAAGTCGTTTGAAATTAATGTAATGGACTTTTTGCAACTCAGAAACAGCAAACACTGAAAAACACAAATTATTCGTTTAACGAGCACTTTGAAAACACTTTGTCATATTGAAGCGTA
Source organism: Ennomos erosarius (assembly GCA_963580505.1). Lineage (NCBI taxonomy): Eukaryota > Metazoa > Arthropoda > Insecta > Lepidoptera > Geometridae > Ennomos > Ennomos erosarius. The sequence continues at coordinate 5,058,574 of OY756983.1, read as the reverse complement.
AAATTTTACAGTTTCTAGATATAAAGCACTCTATGTAATGTTTTCAGCTATCTTCATAGTGACATATTAGTATGCAACGAATATCGCAATAGTACTGAATACGTTTAGTCCCGCTACTCGCATGCTCTGAATATGAATAAATGCCGCGTAGATAATTGATTTCGTTTTGTGCATAAATATGTAAAATACACTAATACGTTTCCGACTTATTCACGGAGATGCCCGTTGATGCCGCATTTACAAGCGTGGTTTAAAAAGAGCTATAGAAAAAAATCTCAATGACGAAGTCAACGGGAAGGTAAATAATATTAACAACTTCACATCTGACCATCGCAAAATAAAGAAATGTATTTCTCAATTTGCAGCTTTTGATCACATCTCAACTGATGTTAAATTACAATACCCAGTGAACTGACCCTCAAGTGACGGTGCCTGTAACACACTGCTAAGTTTTTGGACTCAGATTCTTAAAATAGGGAGATAGGCTACAGTATTAGAAAATATATAAACTATTTTTTTTTTGACAGAGTTATGAGACCCTTTACCCCCCTTCCCCGAAAGTTTATATCACGGATTCAAAAACAAATAAATATTATTCATATATTTGTTTATACCTAACCATAAATACACCATTACCGTATAGGCCACCATTATCAAAATATACAACCGCGCTGTAACTCATCCTAATGCACCCGACAAGACACAATCCGCGTACGAGATTATATTGCAACACTGCACATACACGGCAATAAATCTGTTTACATGTAAACGCGACCGCTACGTGCATTCACAGCGAGCTACGCCATCCGTCAATTTCTGTTTTCGACAAAGGACCGTCTTGCGAACCTCTCACAGCTGATGGATATTCCGATTGGGGTAGCTACGATACAGACGTACGCAATATGATATGTTACGCTATGAATCACTGGTTCACTGGTTTGATCAAGTGTATCGCAGCTGCTCTTGGTTGTGTTTGTCATGACAACGGACTATAGAAGTTGAATGACTTGTTTTAGTCTAGATACGAACGATACAATTTGGGGCACCGGTTGGTTGATGAACAAAATTAAATGTATGATTAAATAGGGGTCAATTTCACACCAGGGCCATTATTCCGTATCGATTCCTTACTTCGAAACCACGCGAATTCCTTGTCTTACATAAGAAATCTGCGAAACTTAATTCTCTATGAAACAAAAACAAAACCGCGCGAAATGAATTTGGAATTGGCGCGATTTGAACTGTCAAAAATCATATGTTTTACCGAGAAGCGTTCCGAAACATCAACACATCAAAAGATATGACCACTTATGTCAATATATTTTATTCAAAATAAAGATTACTTTAATGTAAAGTGAAGGTATTTCTGACGCTGTGACACGATTTGAACAAGACACGATAACGACGTGGTTTCGTATCGTGTGGAATCTGTGTTTTCATAGAGAATAACCGCCCTGACTGGGTACAGCTTTGATTATGTTGCTAACCGAGTGTATAAATGGTGTTTTTCAATAAAGAGTTTATTTTATCTATCTTTCTATAACAGAAATAATAATTAAAATGCTTTTCGGCTGTGATTAGTCTTATTTTGATATTATTTAATATTGTAACGGATCAGTATAAAGTGCGAAAATCACAAAAGAAATTAATTCAGTTGAATATAATATATATTCAGCAGGCTTCCAATAGCAGTAATGAATGGGTATCGATGCGGAAACACTCGCACCTTCGATCCTACCATCAATATCCATCAAATCAGGGTAGAAGCTTTTATAATAATAAAACGTCACATTGATTACGCGGTCCGATCCCTGTCGACTGTTAATATTGTTAACTTAAGTTGGGAAAAATTACTCGAATCCATCACATGAATTAGGTCAACTTAACCTAATTAAATACCCTTATGACCCTTTTGACTTATAAGTCTTCACTTTCTTTTAGTACAAGAACCACCTAGACTAGGTTTTAAAATTACTATCTCGTTATAATAGCGCCTGTGAATCTCCTGTATTGTTGAATGAAACAAGCCATATAAACGCAAAGCTTCATGAATTCTCATGATTAAACATATTGTACAGGAACTCGTCTTCACGAAGAAGACGTAGCGGCGCTTTTGGCATCTCAAGCGGCGCTCCAACGACTAGTTCCAGGCTTCCGTTTCAACCTGGGTTACAGCGCGAAGTACTACCACCATGGCACCGCCTTAGAAAACATGGGAGACGACGCGTTACTCAAGCATAGGGAATATTTCACGTGGTAAGTTGTATGTTACAGAAGATACAATATCTTATGAGTGGTTTCGGAAATATTTTGTACCTCGTCGTAAACTTTGTGAAATGAAGGTGCTGATTGAACTTAATTAATTCATCAACTCTTTATACTATATAAAATTAATTGAATTCTTATTAATAACTGTACGAAAATATGTTCCATCTGATTAATTAAAGTACCTATCATAAAAAAAAGATTACTAACAGTAAACATATTCGTGTTTATTATACCTACAAGTATCGTGTCGACCTGTGCTACTTTCTTTATATAAAAATAAAAAGAAACCATAATACCTCGAGTTTAATTTTGCACCGCGTTTCTCATGTCAAGCAATTTAATTTATTAACTGATAAGGAGGCCCAAGGCCGACTGAGATTTTAATAATAGTCTCTGACATAAAAATGTAGGAACGCCGCCGTTAAATAACCGTGGTAATGATACGTTGCGTGTGTCTGCTGTGAAATATTGTACGGAAATACGGACCGCTACTAATGTAAGGTATGGAATCAGAAGTCTAAAGGTCACGTGATACAGTGTACACATTGTTACACTAATGGATGACAGCCATTATTATACTTTGGGATAGTAATTTTTAAAGTAAAGAGAAACAAATTATCTGATTCTAAATCAGATAATTTGTTTCTCTTTACATTAAAAAATATACATGATAATGATTGGTTGCGTGTGCGATGTCTGTCGTAGAACATTGTGACGCTAATAGTGACGGCACTAACGATTAACGATACATGTTATTGTTGACCAAAATACTGCCTGTTGTCCTTGAATGATGACACTGGATTTTCCCTTGCTCCATAGTATGGCACGCGTCGGTTTAAAAAGGCTCTACGGTGAGCCTTCTTTATGTATAAGAGAGAGAGATCACAGGCAAAGCTCGAGTTTCAGCACCTTTTGTTCAATCAATCAATCAATCAATCAAATCATTTATTTGCTGAAAATATGGGTTCCTTTACCAGGTTTTGCCACATGTGGAACCATCAGCAGCCCCACCTATACAACAACGTGACACATTTAGAAGGAGAGATGATGCTAAACAAGCAGTTCGCCATCGAGCACGGGATCCCGACAAACTCGTGCTATTCAGTCTCCCCGCATCACTCCGGAGTGTATCCTGTGCACGAACCGTTGTACGAAGCGTGGCGGAAGGTGTGGGATGTTAAAGTTACTAGCACGGAAGAGTATCCACATTTGAGGCCGGCTAGGTAAGTCGTGTTGTTGCCATGTCATTTTCATCGCATTGAATAATTTTTTTTAGGAAATGTGCCTTAGGGTGTTCTGTGGCGTTATTGTGAACCATATTTTTAGGTAATATGCGTTTGCTGTCTGTCATAATTAGGTGAGAAAGTTAGGCGTGTAAAACTTCGGTTTCTATATCATCATAAAACCGTGTCAGAAACGTATGATATCTTGAAGTGCAGATGAGCGATCGATCACGGAATTCTTGTCAACTCTTACTTTATCTTCCTGCATTATTTCCAAACGTGTGCTGTCCAATATTTAAGACTTGATGCGTTCTTAAATATATAAACATAATCTACGTACCACTGGATTTATTAATTAACGTGTCCACATATAAAATATAAAATATGGTAGCAAACCAGTGACGAGCGGCAAGTTTTATCTCACAATGCGGTCACGTCGATGCTCTGTGTTCACGATAAAATAGTCCGCTTTACTTGGCAGAAAAATATATAAATCATTCCGCACTGATTTTATATGACGTGGAAGTAACTCTTCGACTAATGATTCAATTATAATCTATGCATAAATTTGCTAACGGTTAACATTATGTACAGATATTAGGCTACCGATAGTACAAATTAGAACGATAATAATTGGGTAGACCTCGTAATACAATATTAATTAAGTTGTTTATAATTTGAATACGGTTTCGGAGCAAAGCTTATCTCGTATTTCATAACATCGTGTCATTGATGCCACGTCGCTTTTGTAGTAGGTGTAATTGATAATGTGTTGATTTGACACGAATTAATAATGTTGTGGTTTGTTAAAGTTATCAATGTATAGTTATGTAAATGTACTTGGAAATCGCGACACAATTCACTCGAATGGAGGCAATGAAATGCTTTCTGTAGTGTCTATTGTCACTGTGTTAGGCACTTTACGATCTGCCAAAGTAGGAAATAAACGCGAGTCAACCCCAAACCGCGTGGGAGCCGTAAAGTATACATTTTACCACCTTTATTGTGGTGATAGTTACACGTAGCAAAGCGAGGCACTAACGTGCGGTGTAAGTATCCGTGTTCGCGGGGAATGTATATGGCGGTGGCCAAACTCCTGCAAACCACAAATGTTGCGTTGCGGTCCACATGCCCTTTATCCAACACCCGACAATGGAATTTCAATAATTATATTACGGGCAATGTGCGAATGTAACGTTCACATTTGGGGAGAAGTGCGATTTTGTAAATGGTTTTTATTTCAACACAAACCGATATATACGGGAGATACGCTGAATTTCTATTGGATGTTTAATGTTAAACAATGCATAGAGCACGGTCGAGATGAAATCGACGTGATAAAACCACAGTGTGGCGTGTGGAATACCATCACGATAAAATGATTTTCATTGTAATAGATTTTGGACAAGAAAATGTGTTTAGAGATTAGAGATAACATTTTTAGTTTCTTTTCGTGATCGATATTCAATACGAACATTAAATAAAGTAATTAGTTATCAGTAGTTTTAATAAGCTGATACTCCACATGCGAACTCGATAAATTTATGACCCATCAATGCCGTTGATAATCATTCGTTCTGTTTATTAATCCCGAAGCGGTAATAATTATATCCTCGGAAAGTATTGTTGCAGTTAAAGTGTTAATTTATGTACCGCGCACGTGAAACGTCGAGTTGGGCGAGGTGTCCGCGGGGACTCGTATGAAGCGTACGTGTCACGAGCGGGCTCGTCCGCGTGGTGCGTGCGTAACTGCGTGCGAACTGCGAACTTGCACTCGGGAAATTTTTGAACTTTTCCTTGTGGAAAATAGTTTTGTTTCGTACAAGGCTGAGCGTAGTTTTATTGCGACTGCCCAACAGCTTAAAAAACAAGCTACATGTTAGCCAATCCGACATAACTTTGACGGGCTCGATAGCTCAGTTGGTAGTATCCCTGCCTTCTGAACTGAGAGGGCTGTGGGTTCGATTCCTACTGGGGACAAACATTTGTGTGATGAACATAGATGTTTGTTCTGCGTCTGGGTTTTATATTGTATTCTATGTATGTATTTACAAACAAAAAAGTATATAAGTATTGTATCAGTTATCTGGTTCCCATAGTACAAGCTATGCTTAGTTTGGGGCTAGATGGCGCTGTGTGAAATGTCCACACATATTTATTTTTATTTATTTTATTTATAACTTCAAACATATTAAATATTAAAACTATTTTTTTTTTAATAAAAATATTCAAAATAAAGCTATGTCATTATATAGATTGCTTTGTAGTTTATACTCGCCAATTTAGCTATTTTGAATCAGCACGTAACTATTGGGCAGTGGAAAATTAACACCTGCTGTCGTATACAAATTGTCGTATACCTACATATATTGGGCTACTGTCTCGTTTGCTAGTTCGCATAATTTAATTGCTCCGTATTAATTTTGGAGTCAACTGGACAGTTCCAAAATCGGCAAACAGCCACAATTATACTGTAGGTAATTAATAGACAGCTAGACACGTGAAAAATAAACAAATCGTGCGCTGTTGTTTGATTTTCTTCTGTTGAAATACATTGGCGACTAACATCAATACATATAATAAAACTGTAACTGGGTTAAATCTGCACATATTTTTAGAAAATGTTGACTGCAGTATGCTTCTTAATCGATATAGAAAAAGAAACAATTTTTTTTGAATTTTTTGTCTGTCTGTCTGTCTGTCCCTTTGAACACGTATCACGCTGCAACCACTGAACGGATTTTGCTGAAATTTTGTATGGTAATAGCTAATTATGCAGAATAACATTTAGGATTTTAGGACTTTTTGTTTTCTAAAACGGCCAAGTGCAGGTTGCCCAAGCAATAAGGATGTAATTTTTATTCAAGATTTTTTGTTTGCATATTTTTGTTATTTTATTTAGATATCAATTTTAATATCAATAAAAAATATACTCGCCATGTCGAAGGGAAGATAGAAGAGAAAGGTAAAAAAATAGGGGAAAAGGATGAATGGATGGGACGGCGAAGGGAGGTAGGCTGCGACTGCCGCCCTTCTATCGCCTATTTTTTTACCTTTCCCTTCTCTCTTACCCATAAACAGGGTTAGGACTTAAAACTAATTAACCCGGGCGGGGCGGGTCAGCTAGTCTAAAATAAAGTTGTTTGTCCATTTTGGGTATGGAAGCTTTTGCCATAGATGAAAGATATGAATCATATTTGAATAATTAGATATTTTTAATAACAAAGAACAGTGTTTCTGCGCAGCATTGGTAGTCCGGCGAAGACTGTGAGATACAATACAAATACATGACGTGTACAAAAAACTTTGCAAAACGGAACGAGTTCATTGCTTTGTTTGTTATTATCTGAACTGCACAGAGCAGGGGGGAAACTGAAGCTCCTGCCCTAATAGAAATGAAAGTTTCAAATTTCATGCTGAACTAGGCACCGTGTGCTTACTTACACTAATGTCAAGACAATAAGTATGTTATAAATTTATAAGTCATCTAAATATTACAGGTGTTCTTCTTAAACATGACAAGCTTGAAATTGTAGGAACAGGGTTGAGCAAGGCGCTTCTATCTGGACGCGAGCGTAATTTATTTCCTGCTCTTTTGTTATTTATGACATCTTTTTTGCCACACACAGGTTACGGCGAGGCTTTCGCCATAGAGGCGTGATGGTGTTACCGCGGCAGACATGCGGCCTCTTCACTCACACGCTACTCCTGGAGCGATACCCGGGAGGCAGGCATCGCCTCGACCGATCAATCCAAGGCGGCGAGTTGTTCCAAACTGTTATAAACAACCCGGTAAGTTGTCTTTAGTTAGCAAGAAATTAAAATTGGCTTATGTTGATTGGTGGAAAGTGGAACTGGGCTGGACACGTCTGCCGCATGTCGGACGAGCTGTGGGCTAAACTCAGCACTGAGGGGAGTCCACGCAATGTTAAACGACGTCGCGGCAGGCCCAGGCGGAGATGGCGGGACGAGCTGGACTCTTACTGGAAGGATTGGCCACATAAAGCTTCTGACAGGGAGGAGTGGAAGGAGGGTAGGGAGGCCTTTGCCCTGCAGTGGGATGACCATGGCTGAATAATAATAATAATTATGTTGATTAATTTTGAGTGGTGTCCTAACTTAAAAGTATCCGTGATATATCAACCCAAAACTTAATCGAAGTCTGACTCTATAGGTATGACTGCTGGCTTGATCATATTGGCCCGAACTTAGACTTCTTACTCCCTAAACATGACACTGGCTGAATACGTTAATGAAAAGAACGGTAACTTCACTCGTAATCTTTATAGTCTTTATATCGCGCAGCTTAGCCTTTCCCAAGTTTTTATGTCTTTGACAGGTTTCTGTCGGTTAGTAAGCTAGGAAGGAAGGCTGAAAAGAATAAGAATCATCCGGAGCTATGTACCTTACTATTTTATCTGGTAATAAATCTGTGCCCGTAATTAATTTAAGACAAACTAGTTTTTTTTCTATTTACTTCCTTCTTACTTGGTGTTTTTTGATAAATGTATATATATACTTCTGTTTCTTCGATCTTTTACTCTTGTATGGTAGCTTACCATTGCAAGTATCCGCAACACACTTTGAATAAGGCTTTCAGTCTCGGCATATTTTCGAGTGCCGGGAAAAAATTTCGAGACTAGGCACGGTCTCGAAATTCCCGAGAAAAACGAGACTTTTGAGACTACATCAAAAGTAGGTTTAATACGTTAAATTAGGTGTTTAGGCAGTAAATACAAGCTAATCATACTGCGAAAAACTCAAATACAAGCAATAATAACAACTATACGCGTGATTTTTATAAATTTTGGTCAAACTTTTAAATACATCTGCTTTTCAAACACATAGTAGCCATTATAAATTACTTTTGCAAAGAAATTTGTATTCACGATGAAGTTCACGAGAAGACGTTCAATGCTGAACATAGGTCTCCCCATAAAACGCCACTTTGGACGCTTATCATGTATGGATTTGCCAAAATCACTGAGCTTGGCAGATGGCTTGGCACAGAAGATTTTAATGTACCAAGAACCATCTATAGTGGGGAATCATTAAGAGCCTGTTAATGATCATCATCATAATCAACAACCTCAGACGTCCAATGCTGAACATAGACCCCCAGAGAGCGCCACCTCGAGCGGCTGCTCGCCTCCTGCATCCATCGGCTTCCCGCGGTTTTCACCAGATCGTCGGTCCACCTAGTAGGAGGCCTGTCTATACTGCGTCTTCCGGTCCCGCCATAAAGGACGTCAAAACACTTAAAAAGGCTTAGCGTAATCACGTATCCGTTTCCCATCAGTAATATTGCAACAATCACTTTGAATTTGATATATAGCAAAGTTCAGGACTCATACTAAATCTATGTATACTGTGTAGTAAACACGAATTAATAATGTTTTCTCGATAGAAAAAATATACAAAGTTACCTCTAAACCGTACAAATAAGGCGCGGTTATTCAATGAATGCTTTAAATAAGGTCATGAAACTGTGTAGTAGTTGAACAAAATATAATAGAATATAGTGGTTTTTAAAAATACCTATTATATTCACTGTAATAATATATTGCCAACATTATGACTCGTTGGAACCATGACTTAGACCGCCCCTGCTGCTCAGCCCCCCCAGGCTCCAACTCATCCCCACTTTGGCGTAGTACTATATATTGTTATCTATTCTGTGGCTTTGGCTTGGATTCGCGCTGACCTACGATAAGCCCTTAAATAGGTCTTTTAATATATGAAAGTAAAGTTTCCTACCTTATCCTTATTTGAATATTGAATAAGTATGAAAACTCAGACTAAAACCATGTTAGAAACCAATATTGTCACACTCGTTGCTATTCTTCGAAACGGCTAGTTGTAATATCTATAGATTATTAATCATAATAAAAAATACTGGTGCATTAGTACATTTTTGAAAGATTTGACTCAAGTCTCAGAAGTCTCGTTATTCCCGAGACTGGAGGTAGCAGTCTCGAGTCTCGAAAATACAAAAAAATCGTCGAGACTCTCGAAATTTTCGAGACCGAGACTCCCGGGATGAAAGCCCTAACTTTGAATGAGGAGAAAGCACTTTATATGCAGTGGGTATAACGCTGATGGTAAAACCGTCGCGCTATTACCCGCGGGACACGGTTGTTACCCGCGCAGCACTTAAAGGGGAGTATTGACGGGGCAATGTCATTAAGCGACCAATTGAATTAAAATCTCTTGCTATGTACGTACCTAACACGTTATAGTATACCTATTTATATACATAAAAAAAATGGAAAATATAGTTTTGAAAAAATCCTTTTAAGAAGAAACTGCTTAAAATAGGTTGGAAATTTAATAAAGCTTTAATACCAGACCAAGTTAGCGTTTTATATAAGACATAGCCAACTCTAAAGACGCGAAATTTAATGCACACGCAGGCATTTCTAGATGTGAAGTGTGAAATACTAATCGGAATTTGAAGATTCATTCCTATGAAGAACAAAAAGTGTGGCTGATTAGCCGTACATATTTTCCCCAAAAAGTACCTAATTATTGCTTTTCAAGAAGAGAAAATGCCTGCGCGGAATCAAATTGAATAATCTAGGTAACTCTTCTTTTTCTCTAAATTGGTTTCGTTATTTTAACTGAGGACGTTTATAAAACTAGTAAAGCTTACGAAACATAGCTAAACTCCCATAATAAGCTAGAAAAAGCAGTTCATAAATTATTATGAAGCTTTTTTTACAGTATAAGCAAATACACGAAGTATTTAAAAATACTCTGACATTGCTAATGTTAGTAGACTTAAACATGATCCATGTCATTTCGACCTTTACAAAAGGGACAAAATGTTTAAAACTGTCAAATTTAAATTAGCTTAGGATTTCGTACAACAAAAACGACACCATGGGCTAATTATTGAAGTAATCGTTAATCCCTGTAGTCTTTTGTCAATGAAACATAAAAATACACTGAGGCAGAAATTGGCCATATTTAAATTTCTTCTTGATTAAAACACTGCATATGGCATGCTAACGAGTAACGTCCCAACGCGGCCAACAGTATAATATAAAAATGCTTTGTATGCGGTTCGTAGTTGACGGTTAACTTGTTATAACTGTACGGTGGCCACAGCGGGGAACACTTATCGAGTGACGCCGATATAGCGTCATTACGCGTCCGAATTGATTGCAAATTGAATTTGAGCCATATCTACCTACATGAGACCGGAGTTTTATCAGTTTTCCGTTTAATACTGCCAAACGATACCAATTTTTATTTTATTTAAATTCAGTAGGTATAAAGCTCTGACGTGAATGTTATGCGTGTAATGCAAATCTGAAAATATTAATTTTTGGGATATGATTGCCGGACAATAACCAAATCCACAGCTCTCGGTTCAGAATAAGTGTCTGCGCTCAACTTTTGAAACATGTTTCGATATTATTTATAGTTTCCGGTATGCCATGCATCGCCGCTTTAAAATACTGTCTATATTGTAAATGCAGACCTACTATTATTGCGAACGTGATGACCCAATAAGCGTAAAATGGAATGATCGTCTGAGTGGGGCTTTGTCTGTACTTCATTTTTGAACGCACTCAGATCATCGTTATTCAGTATTTTTGGAGGCTAATTATTGCGTATTGTCCTACAGATAAATGTGTTCATGACTCACATGTCGAACTACGGCAACGATCGTCTCGCTCTATACACGTTCGAGTCTGTGGTAAAGTTCCTGCGATGCTGGACGAATGTTCGGCTCGCGTCCGCACCGCCGCTCGCACTCGCAGAGAAATACTTCCAGCTTAGACCCGACGAACTCAACCCTTTGTGGGGAGTAAGTATTTGTATATCTACTATTGTTTTTATTATGTACTTATTTGGTTTGTAATTTGTTTGTGTGTACATAGGCTCTGGATGTCTAATGTATGGAATTGTTCCTAAAGTACGTGTCGAACGAATGTTCGGTTTGTCTTCCACCGCTAGCACGATTATTATGTCATAGGAAACTAATTGGAATCTATCTGAACTTCGTCCAACCAGAATCGATACAGGATTTATCAATACACATTTTTTTCATACGTGTTTAAGACCATGGTTTGTTTCGATGTGATCCGGCCACTAGAGAGAGTAGAGAGATCTCATGTATAAAGGTCACATCGTCACTTATAATAAGACGCTCTAACACTAACCCGAATAGAGCCGAAAAATACGACCATGTACTTTTGGTAGAAAACTTTAGACAGCAATGTTAAGTCACAATAAATAAAAGCAAAGTAAGCCAACAAAGGGCAGAAATCGTAAAACCTTCTTTTCTCCACTGCAGCACAAAGATCTTTCCTACATTTCAGCTCGGGGTAATATTCTGAAAATATCCAGCTTGTTTCTTTCCTTGCTGAAATATTTTTTCAGTAATAGCTTTTTATGAAACATTTTGACGTACAAAAAACATGTGCTGTATTGTTTGTTATGAACTATAAGTTTCTTGTGTATACAGGTAAAGCTATGTTATGAATGCGTTATTTAAATATAAGCTCTGGTGCTTTGAGTAAGCATAATATGAAATAATGTTTTAAAAACACAAGTTCTTTACACTCTTTGTAATACCTAACTAAAATTATTCTGATGTTTTTGTTAAACTAGTGCAATGACAATTAATATAACCGTGTGTATAACTTTTAATTGAAACTAATCATTTTATGGGTACACGAACTGGGTCAGACTCACTTAAAAGGACGTGTTATTTGGTACAATAATGACACTGTAGAGTTTCTTTACTTAATAGAGCAGCAACAATGGTGGTCTAAGCAGTAACATAATTTATTATTTGATAAGAAAATTGCTTAGACTATTTGAACAGGTTTAAATCATCGCGTTTCCTATTTAGATACTCTAGTTTTAAGATAACCAAATATGGTGCAGGTTGTCGTTTCGAATATAGAACAGGGCGCTTCGATAAGGCATTTGCATTGATCACAACACCACAAAAGGGCCATCAGCGTGCGCGAGCGAATACTCGCCCGCTCACACGTAGTAATCGACGTACTTCATCTGTACTGCAAATCTGTCAATTGCATGCTATTTCATCAATAACAATCATGACAAATTCGTTTTTAAAAACATAATTCTTATCATAGCATCAAATTGAACAAAGAAGAGAACATCCATTACGGCCCGCTTTACCTTCCTTTATTTAAATCCCAAGCGAAAATTAACAGTAATCCCGAAGTAGAGCCCAATTTGTTCTACTAAAAAGTATGCACTACAGTTATTCCTTTCGACTGCGCTTAAACTTAATTCTTTGCCGTTGACGTTTCCAGCTTCTGAAAGCTATTAATCAGTGATTCTATTTAACAAAGTTAGGAAACGGTCTTTTGACGCAAATAAAACGGAATGTTACCCTTTGGAAACTTGGTCCGGGCGCTATTGTCGTCGGATCAATTAACTTTTGTAACAGTTTGGCAGTGGCCCTTCTTGTTCCGGTTCGATACGTCCCGACCGTAAAGTTTAGTCAATTTTACTTATCTCGTGTCCATATTTACATTGGCTAATTGGATAGGATTTAACGACGATGCGGGAATGTCGACGTAAATAACGTTTCAGGGTTTTCAGACAAAATGCTGTCTATCCAATTCCTAATTCAGGAGAGTTAAGTGGTACAAAGGGACCTTCCTTTTTTTTAAGTTTATCTCATCTTTTTTAAATGAATAAGCTGGGTTTAAACGATGGTAAAAGTTTCCAGTTAATTCGACGTCTCCACCTCTCCGAAGATTAAAATAAATAGCCTCCCTTTCCTCCCTCGAACGAATGCCTGGATTCACCCTTTGTTTAGCCTGACTTAGGTTTAAAACCACCAAAACCTTTGACGTAACAGACACAAGTTTGAATTATAACGAGACTTTTATAACCCCATATTTCGGGTCGCACAAGAGGCCGTCTCGTCTCGGAAACAATATGCATGAGTTTTAATATTTTATGGTTCGTTGAGTCCAACGAAATATGAAAATAATATTGAATGTATGCGTGCAGCGTTGAAACGCGATGTAAGAGCGTTGTTTATTGGTTCAATGGAAGCGAATGTATTTATTGTTGCGTGGCTTATGTCAGTCAACATTTAAGAATATTATTTGATCTGTTCAAACGCCACTTGTGCTCGGGAATGCTATTTTAATACGGATGACATCACTTAAAAAATATTTTAACTAATTTGTATTCTGATCTGTATTTATTATGCTTTTGGTTATTGGTAATACCACATTTCTTTAGAATAAAAATAAATATTATAGAGAAAAAAAAGCCAATAAAGATACGTCGTAAGTTCAAATAAGATACGACATGATACTTTCCTATACAAACAGAACAATATTCTCATTTCGAAACGTTGTAGATACTCAGTGAGACGCAGTCTTTGTTGTTACTTTCTGTGATACTCATAACAATACATGTTATCTTATCCTTTATGTATAGCACAATATTCTTATCTATCTTCCTCTCTGCTCCATAAGAATATGGACCATTAGAAATGAACATTTCTATGTCTAATTTCGGTGTGCGAAGAGTTTCACTGTATAATATGATTTCTATGTCTTTTATTTAGGGACGGGGAGTCGGGGACATACTTTTACGGTTCGAACTACCTGTGTCCCCGTCGCTAAAAAGAGGACAAAATTTAGAACTTTTATACCAGTACGTTTCCCTAAGGGAACAGAGGAGGTGGGCAGACGAAAATGTCACCGTGTACTTATGTAAAAATATAGGTTGCTTATTTTTAAATTTTTCTGTAGAATCCATGCGACGACATCCGTCACCGCCGCATATGGTCGAAGAACAAATGGTGCGGTACGTTGCCCAAAGTTCTCGTCATCGGACCACAGAAGACCGGCAGCACCGCGCTATACACCTTCTTGTCGATGCATCCGTCACTCATATCCAACCAACCCAGCCCTACCACTTACGAAGAGCTGCAGTTCTTTAACAACAACAACTATTTGAAGGGTCTAGATTGGTAAGTAGCCTCACCATCATCATCATCATTAACAGCCCGAAGACGTCCACTGCTGCACATAACCCTTCCCCATAGAGTGCCACCTTGAGTGACTGCTGCCCTCCTGCATCCATCGGCTTCCCGCGGTGTTCACCAGATCGTCGGTCCATCCAGTGCGGCGCCGGCCTACGCTGGGTTCCGGTTCGTGGTCGCAACTCGAGAACCTTTCGTCCCCATCGGATCGGAAGTCGTCTCAGATCTCCTTTCTCGAGAGTTTTGTTTTATCAAAAACGCCATTTACTTAATCAGTAATCAGGGTAATAAAATGACACGAACGGTTTACTGATAGAAAAAAGTACATAGCGCAAATGCAAACACACAAAAGTTACTTTGACGCACCCTTCCTATCCATTTTATCGCTTACATTCGTCTTTCCTCAGGAAGGTAAAAGCGAACAGTAAAATTCGTTAGGTGTTTTCACTGAGAAAAATCAATCGCAATAAATAAGTGAATAAAATCCCCAGCGTACGTAGTTACGGTTATCCGACGGCGCGCTTTATGAACACATCTCGGTGTTTACATTTCCAACGAATACTGAAAGCAACTAACTTGCGGAAGCCATTTCTTCGGGAAGTTTACACTCCGCCGATAATAATCCAAATTGTCCGCAAACCCGCTGCACCGGTACACTGAAAATGTGAGCACTGCCTTGACCTAATCAACTGTTACCCGAACTTCACGGTAATTTCGGTAAATTAGAGCGCCGGAAGCCTTTGTCCTACGTCTATTCTCCCGCGGCTTAATTCCGTTCGACCGAGCTGAAAAAACAATTTATCGGTTTCGTAGATTGACGCTCGTAACTCGTAGCTGTCTCTCTGTCGCGCCGATAAATCCACGATAAAACGAACACGCGGATTGTACTTATAAAAAGACACGATAGCTGCGAGTAATAAAGTGAAAATATATATTTTTCATGTGAAACAGAAAGTGCTTTTCATTAAAGTCAATTATTACACGTTGCGTGGGGACGCTTTATAGCCGATAAATAAGTGAGCACATTTCATGACTTCATTCGCGTTAAATAATTTATTTAATATGACATCGTTTTTACGCTGTAACTGATACGCTTTTTGACACATTCATCGTGTATGAACACGAAATTAATACGATAGAATAATAATAAACACGCCGTAATTATGTTGTTGTTCAAATATTTGTCGATGTGGGTAGTATAGCTTATCGACATACCGCTTGCTCCGCTCGCGCTCGCATTGACTTCCGCATTCCCGGCCGGAACCGCGCTAGATTAGACCGTTCACTCGCAAGATAACCGGGAATGTGTATTTTAATATCGGCTAGAGATAGGACGCGGCTGCGTTACTCCGCGTATCTATTCGCTCCGTTTTGTGAGCGCACACTATTATAACTTGTTATTTGAATTTATCCTAGCGAAAACTTTCTGTTATCCAATACAGTGCAATTGAAACGTTACTAGTTGACTGAAAAGCTCGACATGGAATCTTTTATATGATATTTTCTTTTCATTACAGACCTTTTGAAATCATATTGATAAAAGAATAAACTTCAAAGACACTAGATCGTAGATTTCAAAGCTATGTTGCCTTTTCATACAAATACATAAATCAAAGCGAAATACCTACCGTTTCAAAGACATTCATCTTCTGTTTTCTGTGTAATAATTACCATCACGTTACCATGTCTGGACCTCAATATGACCTTAAACGTCTTTAGTCTCAAAAGGGTCGACTTCATTTGCCGTGCGGTCACACGGTACAAATTCATTAGCATTACCGACGCACGGTGGGCAACAAACGCCATTGAAAATTGTGTTCTATATCATTAAAATAGGGTCCATTGTTCGCAGGTACTTGAATTTCTTCCCGCCGAGTTTGAGCAACACGACTCAGATCACCTTTGAGAAGTCTGCGACTTACTTTGACGGTGACCTCGCGCCTCGGAGAGCTCACGCTCTACTCCCCAATGCCAAGATCATCGCCATACTTATATCACCCGCTAAGAGGTAAGCCTTATATCTATAACAAATGTTACTGGGCACAAAGGGGCTTCGATTGTGTCGACCGTCGAACAAAGAGATAAGATAAGGCTTTATATACCAAGTAAGAGAGCTTATGCAAATAGCTCCAAGTTTTGAAATTGGCTTTTTGGCTTTATAGTTAGGTGTCATCTTGCTTGCCATTGTTTTGTAACCCTAGAGAAATCTTTAACCTTCTATCGTAATCTTAGTTTCGATACTATTCAGACTTTCCATACGTTCATACGTAACTTTAAAAAGCTTATATCGTTACTATGACTTGAGAAAAAAATTACTACTGAAAGTGTCTCCCAATCTCATGTAAATATTTGACCTAGAAAGAGAACACATTTCGTATGCTACAAGCGCGCTACGTTTCGACTGAAAGCTACGTTAAGTGCTACGATTCACGCGGAAACCCATCTAATTCTTAACGAGGCATGATATTCTGACTTTTGACACGTGTAACCAATCAATGTAAAACCTGCATATGAAAGCTATTTATGAAATTAGGTAATTTTTCGTACAAAATATTTAATAATATAGCATGAACTCGTTAATAAAACAGGCGAGTGCCATAGCCACATCGTTGAATAATCTACTTACAAGGAAATATTCTGTGTAATTATTTTACCTACCTTGCATCGGTGTCGGTTGAGAAGCGTGTACGTTCATTAATATCCGCACCTATCCGTAGGGAGCAAGCTGTTACTTCTACTCCTTAATTTAACTTGAACTCCACAAGAATATTATAAAACTTATTAAACCCATATTTATGAAATGTTGAAACAGTTTTAATTAGGTTTGTTTGGAGGTTCGTTCAAAGACTTTCGCCGTATCTAATCCTAATTAGAAAGAAGTTCGGACAAAGTTAATGTCCCGCCTGTCTGTCTGGCTTGAAAGTCTTTTAACTGTAAATAAAATATGAGATCACTATCTAAGCAATTTCTATTAATGCTTTTTTTAAATAACAAATTTATTATATGTAGGGATGATCAGGTTTGACAGTAAAAAAACGGTGAACAAGCACTTTCGTCTGTTATCAAGTTCGTTTTTTATATACCTTAATTTGTTACGTCCAGCTGTAATTAATAATTAGAACGAAAATCTAAATTAAACTGCCCCTTTCTAAAACACGCAACGCGAATAAAATGTACATCTAAATTAAGAACCGCCGGCGAAAGCAAAAAAGAACTGTTGGAAATGAGTAAACAAAGGCATGTTTGCGTTAGAGGTTTGGAAACGAAACTCTTGCAATTTGATATTT
This sequence comes from Ennomos erosarius, assembly GCA_963580505.1. Lineage (NCBI taxonomy): Eukaryota > Metazoa > Arthropoda > Insecta > Lepidoptera > Geometridae > Ennomos > Ennomos erosarius. The sequence continues at coordinate 5,040,800 of OY756983.1, read as the reverse complement.
GAGTTCTTGCGATTACCACCCGGCTGTTTCAAAGTACATGAGAATCAGCCAGCGTAAACTTGGCAGATAATAAACAATATAAAGCGGAACAGTGTTTAATTTCATTAACTCGACCACTACGAGGAACCAAGCGAAATACGAATTCTTGTTTTCACTCTGTTGACTTTCATTTTACGGCCAACCGTTTGGTAGAGCCACTGTGTGTAAATATGCATTACAAATTCTGTTTCTTTTATTATAAAGTTGTATTTCATTTTGTAAATGTATCATTGTTGATGGTTTATCGCTGGGTTTGATAAATTTCCTTCAGATTTTAATTTTATTATCAAGTATTTCTGCTGACAACCGATGGGGAAGAAAGGTTCTCGAGTGGCGACCACGAACTGGAAGACGCAGCGTAGGCCGGCCCCCCACAAGGTGGACCGACGACCTGGTGAAAGCCGCGGGGAGCCGATGGATGCAGGAGGCGAGCAGCCGCTCTAAGTGGCGTTCCCTGGGGGAGGCCTATGTTCAACAGTGGACGTCTTCAGGCTGATGATGATGATGATGATTTCTGCTATGATAAACATCTACTGGATCGAATCTGCTATCGACGAATATTTGTTATTACATCACAATGTTATGCCTCACTGCCATATTTTATTAAATATCATAATTAATGAAATTCCATAATTTTCGGCGTACTTGCCTACCCGTACACGTATGTAGGTCAATATGATTAACATGTCGTAATATTCAGGGGGGATTTCACCACCTGCAAGTAAAATATCGGGCAAATTAATTTACTAAGGCGGAAAGATTCCGTTTCAGACCCACTTGCGACAACCTTAAGCGTAAAATATTTTCAGGCATTGCAAGAAATGGTTACTTGTTCGGAGCCCGTAGATTTTTGTTAAAAAAGGAGGTAGTAAACATTTCTATAATTATTCAGGCTTCATATCTGGCATCATACTGACTTTACAATTTATCGTTTTAGTCTTCATTATTTATCATTTTAAATATAATGAAAACAATGCTATATTTATACGTAATATTTTCTTCCACCCAGGGCATATTCGTGGTACCAGCACATCCGGTCGCACGGCGATCCAGTAGCGAACAACTATACCTTCTACACAATCATATCGGCCAACGATTCTGCTCCCAAGCCGCTCAGAGACCTCAGGTAACAACTGTATCCATATTTGTTGGTATTCATTGTTATTTATTGATATGCATACTTTAAAAAAGTAAGAGATGACTGAAAACTGTGGTGGCTGACCGAAAATATTGTTCATGGAAGATAAATCAGGAATAGTGTTTTCTGTTATGAGCGCCTTATGATATTATCATCACAAGTTTGACGGCATCAATAAACAGTTGCGTCCTTCGTCATAAAGTCGAATACGGCTTGTACTGCAATGATAGATCCAATACAATCTTATAAATATGTTATTGTAACAGCCAGACAAAAAATCAGAATACCTACTTACTACTTACATAATTGCATTACAACCAATGTTATTGAAAAGATTTCAATCATGAAACTTTCACTGCTGAAGTATGGAACTTATGAAAGTCATGAAAACCTTCGCAATTCTTTGGTATTAACTCTTTAATCAATAAGATATCTGTAGGACCTATCCTCGATGGCTATTCCCTCATAAAGTAATTTCGATATTATGAAGTAGAGATTGAAGTCTCATTTTGCAATTTATGACAAAAGTCACAATTGATTGAATAGAATTTATATCCCAGCAGTTTTCACCGTTCAATTTGCGATCCCTGATTTCGAGTTTCAGAATGGAAATAAATAAGACTCGGAGCGCACTCATATAAGAATGCCAATAAAAGGCGCCCGATCTATTCGGTCGGAAAATGAATTGCAATTACGTACCGTATCCGGAAACATTATCCTTTGATTAAAGTTTCACAACAACAGATTTTTTTGCCAAGTTATTTTTACCATTTGAATAGTTGAAAAGGTTTTATCGTGTAAAATAAATAGAGATAAATAAGACTTAACTCTGGATTATTATTCAAAGAAACATGTATCATGTTGTGACTGGTTACATTGTTTTTTATCTCGTTTTCGCATGTTACATTGGAACACGTTCTAACATAGACAAACATATACAAAGTTTGAACTAAAGGCTTATCGAACGTCAAACCTAACTTTCTCTGAAAGGGTAACACATAAATCTGGATTGTGTTGTGTATTATCAAGCTCAGCCTCCACTGTGGCGTGTTGTATCAAAAATATGTCACAAATAAACGATCTGTGTTACGCGCGTAACTCTTACGTAATCCGGCTCGAAGGACCAATAAGCATGAAACCGATTTATCCGACCAACTTATCATAGTAACGTACCACAAGTGTTTATATTTAGACTTTGTCGATACATCATAGTCTTTCTTATTACGTACGACCCGTTTTTCTACTTGACAAAGTTTATTTTTTGCTGAGCATTGTATGGGAATATTGGCTACTTAGATTCTGGCTTAGATGTAGCTTGATGGATCTTATTTGGGTCTATTTTGTTAGTGTCTCAACCTTCACGTAATAATTGTACAATAATGTTATAACGATATAAGAGGTTACGAAATACCTCCAATACGTACTACCCGTTTCGACTCTACTTTTTTAGTAAGAACTGCAAAAGTGTGGAATGCCTTGCCCTGGTCGGTGTTTCCCGAAAAATACAACCCGGGGTTGTTCAAAGCAAGAGTGAATAGGTATTTACTAGACCAGCGTGCTACATCTTAGACCACATCGTCGCTTCCCATGAGGGCGGTTATTCTCTATGGAAACATAGATTCCACACGATATGAAACCACGTCGTTATCGTGTCTTGTTCAAATCGTGTCACAGCGTTAGATATACCTTCGCTTTACATTAAAGTTATCTTTATTTATAATAAAATATATTGACTTATGTGGTCATATCTTTTGATGTGTTGATGTTTCGGAACGCGTCTCAGTAAAACATATGATTTTTGACAGTTCTAATCGCGCCAATTCCAAATTTATTTCGCGCGGTTTTGTTTTCGTTTCATAGAGAATAGACTTTTGCAGATTTCTTATGTAAGACAAGGAATTCGCGTGGTTTCGAAGTAAGGAATCACGGAATAAGGGCCCAGGTGAGATTGCGGTCAAACGCTGGCTTAGTCAAATTTAATAAAAAAAAAGGTTGTATCGAAATCATGTATTCAGCTTAATAAGAATGCATTTTCAGAAGGATTAGTGTAAATAGCGGTATATGAATAATACATGCTGTTGCTTTCTTTTATTGCGGCATTTTTGCAACTTTTATATTCACATTTAAAGTAGAGTTTATAAGGGTGATTATTTTAATTAGATGATGTGGACTATTATGCAAACCTAATTAAATTTTGTGCGCGCGCTATTACGATTTTAGGAGAAGGTCACGCGTAAATCGTTAATATTCAGAACTTTCTTGATCTTTACGGGATTCGAAAAACATAATTAGGCATCCAAATCAAATAAAAGAGTTACATGGTATGCAAAAATAGGGGACGGTAAACTTTGTTTCCCTTAGAGCAAATTATCGATAGGACCCCGTCTCTTCCCAAGGGCGCCCTAAGGCTAAGGGAATATCCAGAGAATAAGCAGCAGCGTTCTTCTCGGTACTTTAAATCTTTCCGAGATCACCAAGCCGCCTGCCAAGCGTGGTGATCACGGCCAAACAAAACACCTCCCTATGATTAGGGTTCAAAGTAGTGATTTATAGGGGCAGTGCTCATCAGTGGACGTGTCCCGTCTTTTAATGTGATATGCTTTCTTAGTATTTACTCTTCTTACGGTGTAATAAATGTATCGATGATCGAAATAGTAAGGAAACTTTGTTTTGACCTTTTGAAATTCTGGTCAGCACTATTTATTTATTGTTAACGAGCAATAAACTAAGTTTTTAATATAGAATATTTTTTATAATTTAATTTTAATTTCAAATGTGTATAATGGACCATATTATTTGTCTAATGAAATAAATATATTTGTATTTATTTGTATTTCTATCGTTCGGAATGTGTCGTTAAGAACCACAGACCAACCAGACTACGGCAATGTGTAACTGGACATGAAACAGCACTATTTCCATTATTTTCCAAGACTGTACCATTGTAACTATTTAATATTCACATAACGGAACCAAACATAATGCTAACAGGCTTGTGGCAGCAATTTATTTCAGGAAGTACAGCTAAAGTTATCGAAAAAGGTATGACAGCGTAAACTTTGACCCCAAGCTGAAGGAAAAATTTGGGGTCAATCGGTTACAGCAATAGAGACAAAAAACATATATATTTCTCTTTTACGCATGCTTTATCCACATGCAGCTGTTTCGCTGCCAGAGTAAACGAGATGCAACGTGATTTGGTCTATATAGTTTTCTCTGCCTACGTTAGGAACCGGTGCCTGAACCCGGGCAAGTACAGCCACTACCTGGAGCGGTGGCTGGCGGAGTACAGCGCGCACCAGGTGCACGTGATGGACGGCGGCGCGCTGCGAGCCGAGCCCGCGCAGCCGCTGCACGCGCTGCAGAAGTTCCTCAAGATACCGCATCTCGACTACACGCGCCTGCTCAAGTCAGTACACTAAGATACGCTCACACTTCACCACGGGCTCCACCTTTTTTTAATGCTAAAATGGGCATACGTTTGACAACTATTCACCTGATGGTAAGTGACGAAGTTGTAAGAGTACGTTTGCTCATGAGATACCGATTCACTCTTGACATGAAAAGGTTATTATACAAGGTGACCTTGAATTTGTATGTTATCCTGAAAGGTGGTAAATCTTCACCCCAAGGTAGACAATGATACTTCTACGACTTTACTACATTAATAGTTTTGCATTGAAGAAATGCCATGTAAAGTTAACGTTCGAAAATAGCCTTAGCGCAGCTGGGTGGTTGAACTTCGTCCTTGACCGAGTGCACATAAATGAGTTTTACGACCTGTGTTTAGAAATGAATTTATAGTATCTTGTTACCTCTCGTAACGATCGCACGTGCAATTTTGCGAGTGTTTTTTTTTACCATGGAAGTTTGGAAACCCCCAGTTTCAAGTAAGACTCTCACTACTTGTAGGGTATCATGGTCCCAGTCCCCCCTTTTCGGGATAACATACCAATTCAATGTTACCTTGTATACCCAAGAGAAATTTTTTTCAGCAAAATCTGAGTGTTCTCTAGTTTTTAAGTGTTAGTGGTTGTGGGTCATTAATTTTTTCCAGTTTTAATGTGTAATTATAAAGGTGGGTTTAACCTTTACGAGCTTTCAATCAATCAATCATTGGCCTTTTTCCATAGCAGATGTATTGTGAACTGTACACGGCGTTAACGCTTCTGATTTATATGCCAATACGAGCTTTAATATGTACTAATAATGACGTACTTCCCCCTTTCTTTTTAATTTGTGCTAATAATGATAAATTTCACCTATTTTATAGGCATAATACTTGAATATAAATGTGAAATAGGCTAACCAGGCTTCCAAATAAAAAAAAAAACTTATTGGTTGAGTTCGAAGAACTAATTATAGGGAGAAGAAATACCAATATGACTGTACATACACAATCAAAATATTACCTTCTTCAATGTTTTCTCCGAACGTTTAATGAAGCTGTACCTATTTACTAGCTTTCCCAAGTTACTTTCTTTTTAATGCGCCTTAACTTTCTTGCTTCCATTCAGTTCACCTAGAAATTGGAAGCAGGAAAGTTTTAAAGAAAACTTATTTGTTGATCAGGATTTTAAAGGATTCCTTACCTAGTACCTACCCAATGTTTGCTAATGGAAACTGTAATTTTGGAGTAAACTTGAAGAACCGCACCGCGGTGTATGAAAGTTACTGTTACGAACTATTGTAATATAACCGTGTCTAATTAAATTTTGCGCAGCTTGCCATCTTCAAGTACATTTCATACGGGTCCGTTAACGAAGCTCGCAGGTTCAGGTGATAACAACACCTTGAATGGGTTCCCAAGTATCCGCTGGCTTAATAATCGTATATTTCAGCATGGCCGTTCAGCCCCAGTATCCCTGCAATTGACCATAACTAAAGCACAATAGTCACTTAAACTCGAGCGCACAACTTACGGAGTACAGTCGCAAAGACTAATAAAGGCTCGCAATACGCTATCTACATAGAACATGTAGTTGCACTCCTAAGCTATCGCGAAACGTCGACGTTTATGTTCTAATACTTCTGAGGCAGGACTCGAAGCTCCGCTTAGTGGCATTGGCCTGCTCCTGTCACATTCGTGCCCAGACTCGTTTTGAACTCCAATAATCTCTGACATTTCGTAGTTCAGTTCGTAAGCATTTGCTGTGGAGTATCCCTGAAACACAGGATATATGAAAACACGGAATATAAAGTTCCATAAGTCATCACTGGCAACACATTGATTGAAAACTTTTGTTAAAACTTTGTTGCGCCCGATTATTTTCCATAAAATATTTTTTTTAATATTTTTTTTGTTGTGTGTGTATAACACAAATCCAACGGGCTGATAAAAAAAGGCTTTTAAAATATTGAACAAAATTATAACCCAGTGTGGCTAAATAAATACACCGAAATGTGCTTCGCTTTATCAAAATAACATATCTGAAATTGGCCGTATTGAATAACATAGGCCGGGTCAGGGCGTGTAACCTACCTAATAGGGGTACTGAATAATAAATATACATGTTACCTAGAATAGCAATACCGGAGGACGGCTGTGCGCCCTCGGACGTTCAGCCAAATGGATGATGAAATTATTGAAAGACTCACGGAATAATGTATAGGCATGAGAAAGGGAATGTAAGACGAGGAACCGCCTGAATAATACAACCAATATCGAGCATCCACCCTTGTAAATAACAATAATCTCACAATCTTCCTTTATGCATGTTTTCGTTTCGCGTTTCAATCGAATCGAAATTTAATTTTGCATGTGTAACATGAATATAATATTTTACAGGTACGATGCGAAAAAGGGTTTCTTCTGCCAAGCTATCGGCAACGATCGCACTAAATGCCTGGGTAAGTCAAAGGGCAGAGTGTATCCGCCAATGGAGGAGCGTTCTGCAAAGTTCCTGCGGCGGTATTACACGCCGCACAATACTGCACTATCCAAGCTGTTAGTCCGGCTGGGCCGGCCCGTGCCTCAGTGGTTGAAGGATGACCTATCCTCCAACGGATAGCATCGCACGCGACCCGCGCGGGTGACTGGACTCCTCAAACTCTGTGTGATCGTACCTTAACGCGTGTGATTACACCTCAAACTGAGCGACATGTGTTCGATGTGAGAATATTCTTGTTGAAGTCTTTGTATATCGATTATATTATTAAAGAGTGATATTAATGAACGTTCACATCGATGCAAAGATGTTGTTGTTTTAGTATAATAATTTGACTCCGTGGAGTTGAGTGGGGTTAAGACTTGTGTTCCCGGTTTGAATTCGCTTGCCTCGATTTACGTTGTCTTAGCCATGTTTAAATAAATGGTCGGTCGTCCGGAGCGATCTGTTGACCTGCCGGCTTAGGTGCTATTTGTTAATAGTTGCTATCGTGAATGGATTGATTAATTGTGAATATTTAATTCCGAAATAGTATAATTTTATTACTTCCTGGCATATAGAAATGTTGTCTCATGGAGCTTTTTGTGCCGGTGTTCATTGGCGATTAAACGTTTTGTCTTTGTTTGTATATTAATGGTTGCATTATACAATGTTCATTCCATGCCATTTCCTGCAGACTAGTTACACGCTTATTTTGATGTTGTGTTTCATTACAATATAATTATGTACCTGATGCAACTTATAAAGTAGGTAGGTAGTTATTTTCCACTTCGTAACGGAGTGTTAGTTAATGTTTGACTATCCGCGTTCATTTCTTTGTGCCATACGTAAAATGCAAGCGGCACTGAAAGTTGTTGCAATATTATGACACACATTGTGTTAACAATAGATCAAATTACTAGTCTTATTATTTTATAAGTGCTTTCGGTATCACTTAGTCTATTATGGATTTACAATCTCGTTAGAGTCTTCTGTAAAAGTACAGTAAACATGCCCAATTATTTCAAGAATTATCATTTTCAGTTATCGTGTTAGCACTAAGACGTTTTACAATACATATTAAAATGATATGACTCTATATTTTAAATGAATTAAAATAATATCATTAACGACACAATAAATGTATTTGGTATATATTTTTATATGCATGAATTTATTGGCGAGGTAACTTTAATGTAACTTCGTTTTTGTATAAACGGACTAATTTCTAGCTAGGACATTACTAACTCTTTGTTGTTATAGATGTCGGTACTTAAATTTGTAAAAATCTTTTTATCATAAATAGAGAAGTACAGAAATATATCTATAACTAAATCGATATTTGAATACTTATAGTATTAAATATATAAATGTTTTTATTGTAAATATTAACTATGTATTGTTTATCATTTGACGATAGTTTCAAGTGCTTTTGATTGAAATCTTGTTAAAAGTTTAGATATTCTTAAGTGTGAAGATTTATTACATAGACGTCGACGGCCTTAAGACATTTCTAATTATTTTCACAATAAACTAAATATTTGGATTTTGCAACGAGATGATAAGTCTCGATCGGTTGTGTTTATTGGCAATAACAAACGTTAGATATTTCGAACATTATAATGTCTTATGTCACTCATTACCACTAATTCACTAACAATTAACTATAATTTCACAAAAGTTTTATTTCAGTAATAGAAAAAAAATACAGCCAATGACTGCTATTAAAATGTGTTCTCTATAAGAAATCAATACATCACTTATTTTTATTAAATGATTTAAACTTATCGCTGGTGTTTTCATTGCGACCTCCACTCCCTTTTATGTTTTACATCGTGCACTCTGCCAACATAATACAGTCCAAATTAGACGATGCCCAAACTTACCACCACAGACCACACTCAACTATGACATTTAAAGATATATATTGCACCTATCTCATACATTTGTAGTAAGGGCACTGAAGCAGAGTGCAATGAGTTAGGCAAGTGGTCCGTCTTGAAAAATATATTATTTCACTTTATTGTTCGGCAGGTACGACCCGCCTCGAAGAATATTTTACATACAGCCGTGGGTAATAACTTCTGATCACAATACGGCCGCCTGCAAATAAACTTTGATATGCTACCTCCGCGTTTGTGTGTATTGAGCCATTACTCGATTGGGTTTATGGCTAAAATAGGATTCTTCCTCGCGGTCAAACTGGATAGTTAAACTGATTTGTCCAACACCACGATTTGGCCACGAGGATGATCCTCGTGGTCCTGCTGGTATGACCACGGGCAAAGGGAAATGGCGGAAAAATCTGCCCTTTGGTTCATGAGCGATGGGATGATATATATATCTACAGAAATAACGTCGTCACACTGACTCTTAGAACGACGCAAATTGAAACTCAGAATACTAAAAAAACCTCGTAAAAATCCCCATCGGGAAGAGCTTCGTCTTGGGTGCAATAAATTTTAATTCGATTAATATTGTAATTGAATCGGCGACGTCCGATTACGCCAGAGATGAATGAGGGGCGTCACGGAAGCGGTCCCTGGTCGCGATCAACTCATATTTTATTATTCCCCCAGTTTTTCGAGTGAAAAATTTGTTTACGATGTCTGCTAGCATTCGATAAAGTGAGCCATACGTTACCTGTCTGAATCAGCCACACTAGGAAGTAGGAACGTATTGCGCTTCTAGATTACGGCACTTCGTATACTGCAAGAAGATAAATCTAAGTACTGTAGTACCTTTAATAATTGATGAGTATCATGGTTATTGGGTGGTCTTAAATGCCTACGTTCATATGGTTACATTTTTTGTATACTTACTCTAAATATTACTGTATCTATCGGGAACCTATTTGTATTGTGAAGTAGTTATAAGTAAAACTAATCGTAGGAGCCTACACTGCATCCCTCTCCCTCTTTAAAATTATAACTAAATATAGATAAAAAACTATGTAGGTACCTAAAGGTAGGAAACTAGATAATTATCTTTTCTATAGGCTTGATTATGCATTACGCACCATCGTCCCTTACCCCAGATGAGATAATACCTAGGTACAGTACAGATGCCTCATCCCATACAACAAAATAACTCGGGCTATTTTACGATTTTTTTTATTTCTGCATAACGCAAGATTATCAAGCGACTTTTATTGCGTGTTGGCGAAGTATTGGGCCAAATGAATACACTGGACACTAACTAGTAACGCTCACGACACGATTACAACACCTGCACCCATAGAGGAATAAAATCACAATAGATTTATTTATACGGAAGATACAAATATTATAGTCAATAAATTTTAATAAGACCTACAAAACACTGCTGGTACTGTAATATTAAAAATGCGCCCATCGGCCAGCATTCTCTTAGCTTCATCTTAAATTACCGACGTTGATAGATTGCGTCGGAACAGTAATTCATTTATCTGCGATTAAGGGTCGGCCGGCGGGATGCTCGCTGCTTCATCAAATCCACTGGCACGCTGCAAATTGACGTAAGAAAAGTTATTTACGGTAACATCTTATTATCTTAATCATGCGAGAGTAGGTTTTTTTTATGTGGGACGACACCTTGATCCATGTTCCGTCTAAGGACGACACTCACGTGGATCATCATCAGCCTAATGAATACGTCCACTGTTGAACACAGGCTTCCCCCAAAGAGCGCCACTGAACGGCAGCTTGCCTTCTGCCCGTCATTTTGTTGCCATAATCACCAGCACCACGCTGGCTGCCAAGGTGCGGCAGCCAGCTTGGTAGGTAATCGCATTTTAACGTACCAAAGAGTGCGTAAAATCTTCTGCTGCTGTTCATTCATACTGAAAATATGTCTATCTTTTAAAATATTTTATAAGAATTTTCTAGTTTGGCTTGGAAATAGAACCGAATAGAATCGCTTTATAAGTTTTTTATATGCTACTACACCGTGAAAAAGTATGCACACACGTCTCCTTTTTTTAATTTTCGCACATCTTTGTAACCACCTAAAGTGACGAATTTTGTACAAAATGATAACCAAGAAATATAATTGCAGGTACCTAAATGGATAAAGTAATAAAATATTTTTTTTTACACGGGGTTCATTTTAATCTATCCGATTCTACTCCACCGATCGACAATGGCATGGGGAAAATGGTTTTCACCCTAGATTTAGACAGATTTTTCCCCGGAACGTTAACTAACTAGGATGGCGCAACGATAATAAATGACGCCACTTCAGTCTGTCCTGGGGGTCTAGCAAAGATACCAACCACTAACGCTAACGCCAAACGCTAACTCCAAAACTGTATTGAAATGACATTAGCTGTGGAAAAGTAAGCGATTTCCGAAATGTCATCCTAGTACATTTTGGAGTTAGCGTTTGGCGTTAGCGTTAGTGGTTGGTTTCTTTGCTAGACCCCCTGCGCCATCCACCTAGAGCTTGCGCAAATCCTTCATGACTTCGTCAAGCCAGCGGTACCTAGGACGGCCGACTCGTCGTCGCCCACTCGGCCGTCCCATGTATGCTCTCTTCACGGCTCGACCTTCTCCCATTCTCTCGAGGTGGCCGAGCCAGCGCAACGCTAAAACGCTAAAATGTATTTAAATTCTTCACCAACGTGCTCTATCACATAATTACACATGCATATAACAGAGCGATGGCATCGGCAATAACATTTTCAAATACCAGGACCGTCCTCTTAAACAAACTGAAGGTATTATATTACCTGGGAACAAAATCAATTAGTGGGATAACTGAGACCGTGAGACGCAACCAACCTTAGATTATTGCTTTTATCTTAAAATTACAGACTTTGATAGATTGCATGGCTTCCTCGGATCGGTAATTCATTTATCTGCGATTAAGGGTCGGCCGCGCGATACCACCCCGATACGCTACGTTCATCAAACCAGAAGTAAATGGATTGACGCTGAAACGGGCCTGGGTGTTTCCTCGAGGACCTACTACTTAATTTGTATAATTATCTATCCTATCTGTTATTTCACGAAGAAATATAAAATATTTTAATAGAAAATGCCCATTGAAACGTATCTATTAGTTTTAATTTTTTTTGTATATACCTACCTACTATAACCTATAGGCTCAATTTTCAAAAACCGTTTTATGGGTGGGTTTTATGATCCTTAGATAAGGTCAAAAATCCTAACAAAGTTTTACCATTGGTAAAACCCACCCTTATTAAGTTATTATAGGTACTACCTTTTCGCCGTAACAAGATGACACTCCCAATAATAAGTCTTTTAGGTCCAGCTGCTCGTGCTGTAGGTACCTACGTTGTCTGCCATAATCAATCGACAAAGCCTATATTATGAATAATAGATAAATAGGTCTAGGGCGGTTTACAAGAAGTTTACCTATATAATATTATAGTAGTAGGTAGGTACCTATAGTATAGTTGGATTGGACACTCACAGTCACAAATACATATTCACGTGGACGGCGTGTTTTTAATTGTGAATGTAAAGTATTTATTATATACACAAACCAATTCTTCATTAAGTTATTGTAAAGATAATAATCCAAAACCCAAAATAAATAAAGGCTACTCGCAAATTAAAATTACCTCTTTTGAAATGTAGTAACAAGAGATTAAACTTTACGGCTAACCGACACTTTGCTTGAATAAATGGCTTAGCGATTTTAATAAACTCTGGCTGAAATGAAAATTAAAGCTCTTAAACCGTTTAACATAAAAGTGTATTAACTCTCTTCCAGGTGCAATAAAAATGTCTAAGACGCGCGCTGGGGCGCATTTGCATCGCTTTTCATACCATCTCCGTGAATACCTAGCAGGAATATAATACGTTAGTCCTTAGTTGAATTCTGCAGGTATCTAAATGCATAAGATAAATTTTCTCGTTTAATGATTTGATGCCAGCATAAGCTGTAATGCACAATGACTGATGCAATATCGCTGACGTCATTCAGTTTGAACTCTACGTGTCAGTAATAAAGATTTGATATTTCGAAGCTCCTGATGCCATAATAAGTCTTCGCTCCCGGCGCCCTGATTTGTTAGTGCAGAGCTGATAACGGGTATTTGATGAGCTTGCGAAGCTCCTTCGCGATTTCCTATCATTTCTCCGATATTCACTCGGTCGTTTTTCTAATGCGCGTCTCGTTCAAAAGCATTAGCTCGTTATACTTTGTACTAATAGCATTTTCATTGCAGATTAAGTGGACTGAAAATTAGGAGGTATAAAATCTACACATAGAGAAGCCTTCTAATCTTTATGCGTAAGACGCATATTATTCGATGTGATTTGTACCTAGGTATTTTCAGTACCTTGCTTCACAAATAAAAGGTTGTAATAACACACTCCTTTACCTAAGTATTGAAATTTCGTTGAATCCCTTCTATCTTGTTATCCGTAAATTACTTCTTTAAGTATCTTTTATTTTAACTAATAAGTATTTTTTTTAAATGGCTAGCCAAAACAGGATAGGTTGATAGACTTTTTGTTGACACCAAGATGACAAGATGACAAAAAACGAAACAGGGAAGCTTATATACTTAGGTCAGAATAGGCGGTATTATCGCTAAAAAGTGATCTCTTCGAGATAACGTTTGTATGGACGGAGTCGACGGAGATATACATAGCTAGTCTTTAATTATTTTGAAACCAAGAAAGCATTTACATTGCTGGAAGCCATCAAGGTAGTAATAAGTATGAAAGCGGGAGCGCCTTGCGAACCTTGCGGTACAATCTCTATCAGAAGGATGTCCAACAAACAATATCCAAGTTTGTGTCGCTTTGCCGTAATATTTGCTGAGACTCCGAAAGCCCGACGGAGTTTCGACTTCTCGAGCTTATTACTATTTGTGTTGCCAAGATTCTCGTCTAGTTCACCTCTGACGGATGTCCCAAACTAAAAACTAGATCCCCGTTTTAGAATTTATTTGACTTCAATAGTTTGTTTTACTTAAGTACCTCTTACCTCTGTTTCATATTTGCGTATGTCATATATTTTCCCTTATAAAATGTCAGCGCCCCCACCCATTCGAGTGTGAAAAATTGTATCATTCTATGAAAAAATAATGTCGCAGCGGCGGTGTAAGACGTCGCGTGCCTCTTCATTTGACGCGCGCCTTGTATGGCTGAAGGAGCTCGCGGCATGTGTTTACGTCGCTTAAGTAAGAATAATGGTGGCACATAAATCAGTGGCATCTTCACGTCGTTTTGAATTCTCACAAAAGATGTCAGCTCCTTGCTAAATAAGACTCCATTCACTGGAGACAAACGCGCTTCGACTCAGAATTACCTACCCACCCTTTGTGTTCCCATCTTATTAAACAGAAAATCGAATAATAGACGAGTAGGTACAAGTTGCCGACAACTCTGCGTTGCTTATTTCTATGAAAGAGCGGTGCACATTATTGTTTTCGCTGTTATATTTTAAAACACATTTATACGAAAAGTAAAATTCAACTCTTCTCGTACTTAGGTACTCCGTTTTAACAAGTCCGCTTGGAATAAGAGAGTTTATTCAATGGGTACGGAATCACGGGATGCGAGGAGACATGCAATGAAAGCCAAATGAAGCCTTCTGCCAAAAAGTTGCGATGAAAGTTGTTATTGTTATGTGGTGCAGAGTGCGGAGCGCAGCCGAGCGAGGGCGAAACTTGTGCGAGTTGCAAGCGTTTATTGAGCGGAAAGCGAGCGCACCGAGCGAGTTCTCGACTGCCACGTCCGCCCGCGCACTGCCGCTGCTGCACGTCCAACTTTATTTTGTTTCTACTTTACTTTTTGCAACGACAGGTAGCTAACGTATTAATTCACGTTCAAATTAAACGCCGTCAGAAAGCTCTCCGATCGCTCTCCTAGTCCGGAGACTATCCCGGCCATAAATCGATTTTGGCGAAACAGTTTGCAAGTCAAACACTGTTAAGAAAAAGGAACAATTTCGTGCGTCCCTTTCAAAGCGAGGACTCTTATAAACATCGGGCCCCGGCGAACTGCTGGTGCCGTAATCTGTCGAAAACATAAAAGCGTATGAAAACTTTAGTATCCAATAAATTTTACCAATACAACAACGAGGCCACCAAATATTTTAGGAAATTGCGCGTGGTGCCGTAATTTTTAGTGTAGTGCTAAACATGTAATATACCAGTAATTGAGTTCTACTCAGATCCGCTTATTTAAATTCTACCCGAAACCACATTCACGCATATATTCTAAAATGCGCCATGATTTCGAATGCGTGTTTGAAAGGGGCGCGAGCATGAAGCGCTCGGGCTCGTCAAAGCCATCATTAAGCAAATATTTCCCGACATTCGGTCGGAATGGACAGTCCGCCGCTCCGCGTCTGTTGGTCCGGTCGGACCGTGTCCAGTGCCTGCTGCCACTCCATTAATTACGACCGGATCTAATTAGCTGATCGTACGATCAAACGGCACATAGTAGGTATATACTTACAGCGAGTCTGTAGATTTACATTTCGTTTGATCAATAGTCCAAATAGAAGCGAAAAGCCTTCAGTATTCACGCAAGCCAGATACTGTGTAAGGCGATGATCATTTTTAGCCTTATAATAACCAATGTGACGATAAAAAAAACATTGCAACAATATGTTTGCAATGCAGTTAAAGTATCAACCAAAAATTTTACATTTAGAGCCAGTAAGAAAAAGAAAAAGCCACGAAATAATATTTCAGCAATATGGACTACAAGAAATCAGATTTCCATTTTCGCCCACGCCGAGACGGAAACAGCCAACGTGTCAATAAGTAATAGATTTTCGATCTGCTAACAACGTTGCCGCATCTGTAGATGGGAGGTTTTCGCTCCGAATGAGTTTCGTATCTATATTAGCCGCGGGACAGGCACGTTCACAATTTGCGGCTGCGGATTGGCACGAGCGGAGCGTGCAATATCAGAGCTGCGGCGGTATATGGAGCCGAATATTGGACTCGATCGCCGGTGACGGACCACTGTTCCAAAACCGCACTCGCGTCGTGCCACCCGCCTCTTGCCTCTCGCCACCTCTCCACTCTCCGCAACGTATGATTTGTAATTCAATTATGACTAGTGAAGACCGCAATTCCTGCTACTTGTATTATCGTGAGCCCCGGCCGCCCGCGCCGAGCGCAATAAAATTCATGAGTCTATTGTTACATTCATGAGAGGAATTTGGAAAAAATACAGTGTAAACAAACCTAAACGAGAAGTGTGGAAGTGAGGGAGGAGTTTATGTGACTTTTGCATTTATCGCATTTTCCTTGCTAAATATTATTATTTGAGAGACAATGTTGATGGGTCTACGGCGTAGAGGCGCTACGAATATGCTACGACGCTCTGTTTTGTCATGTTTAAGATCAAAAAAGGGCTTTGTTTGGAAAAAGTACACAGTGCTCATTATTAAACCCACCGTTCCACCGTTTCACCATTGTTTCTGAACGAAACAAGCATCTTGCAAACTTAATTTATAGCTTTGTATCGTATTTTAATTATAAAAGATTTATGTTTTCTCAAATTCACAGCGCCAGCAAGTTAAATGAGTTTGTAAAGCAATTTCAAAATAGATTTATGTATGACAAAGATGACCTTTTTATTTCTTATCGTATTATTGGCATGATTAGCTTAAAAGCTGAAGGGTGGTTGGTTGGCTCGATGAAAACTGCGAGCTTAAAATGTTATTTCACTAAAATTCATATATTACTTGCTAATATGAATACATTTTCTAAGTTATGATCGATATTCGGTTTATCAGAATAATATTGATTAATATTATTTTAAATTGTTTTTACCACTGGCTCAGTAGTTATAGGGTAGGTACTCAGTCATGTGGATACACAATTACTTCAGACTGTTATATTTCCAGAGTAAAAGGTCATAAAACTTTTAGATGCCGTAGGACGAGACGATCCATTTCACAGTTTATGTCGAAGCGCGCTTTCAGCGGTTTGTATATTATTCGTATAAAGGTAAATGATGGAATATTTATTGGCCATAATGGAGCAAAGTTTAGTCATTTGCGAAGCCAAAAATTAGATATTAAGGAATTTTCCTCATAGAGTATTGCTTTATAGATATTGAAGCTGGAGTGAGTTCATATTTTTACTGTAGTCATATTTACATTATTTACGACCATCGTGTCCTTTTGAATTTTAAGTTAGTTACGGAACATATTTTTTGATGATGAAGGGAAAGGAGTAATCAACTTCTAGTAATCCATTTCAGTAACCTATTGGCTCACAACTAGGTGGCAGCGGTTTCGGTTCCCGCGGCAAAACTAGTAGGTAAAAATGGTTCTGTCTGGGATTCCTGGATCTCTTTGGTTTCTGGGTCTTATATAATTCTTACTAGGGCCTAGTCTATGCGTATGATCGATGGGCATTATTATAATTATTATTCGAACTTAGCCATCATAACTAGCTTTCGCAAGGGTTGCATGGAGCGTTTATTTTGTGAACCATAGGTACTTCTTCTGCTCTTCACATTCGAAACTCAAGCACGTATTAGCTGTAGTTAAAAAACGGTGCTTCTACCTGTACTTGCTAATCTTAAAAGAGCCCTAATTTCGAAGTAGCCTCGCAAATTACAAGCACCAGGGCCCCGCATAAATCCAACCTTTTCAAGTTAATAAAAATGATTTAAGTACGCATTAAAAGGATCTTTTTCCCGTTGAGAACATGGAATTTATAATGGTAATAACTCGACCGATTGTCCCGTAATTACGCGTATAGAAATTCGGCTGCACAACGATACGGCGGATGAGAGTTTTGTAAGAGTTGAAAGAAACGAAGCCATTACATTACTGAAAGCCTTTTAATTTCGCAGATTAATAACTGGGACATAAACCTTCTGTTAGACGCAAACAATAGTGGATACAGCGGCCGTTACCGAGGAGATATTTGGAGGGTTCCGAGCACAACTGACGCAGCCCGAGGCGCTCGCGTGGCTCGCGCTTCCTTCGCCATTCGGATGTATCTCTCACCGGTCTTCCGCTCAAGAAATACCATCGCTCTTTGTGGTTTCACTCGCCATGCAGCTCTGAGATTTGTTACCAGAACTATAGCGCAAGCTATATCTAATGCACCTATACCTTTATGAATAGATTATAGTTCATTTTGAATAAATGGGCATATTTAAAAAATTGGTTACGAATTACGAATATAATGGTTAAAAAATCCAATATGTTTAAGAATGAAAATACTCGTGTAAAATACTTTAGCGTTGAGAAAGTAATAAAACATTTTTCGCCGCAAAATGGAGTTTTTATTAGATAGCTGGCAATTTTTACTTAAATAAATCCTTTTAACGCGTTCCGCAGATTCGCACAATATTTTTTTATTGGAATACTTAAGTGGACTGATATTTTAGAACTAAGTACCTACCCATAATCTATTTATATCTACTCTTCCATGTATTAGCATGGGGTCCCATCAGGTAGAAACGAGAAATAACCCGAATTTGAAAAAATGTAGTAATCGTGTCTAGAGAAGTACTAGTTAGTGTCCAGTGTATTCATTTGGCCCAATTCTACGCAATTTATTGCGTCGCTTGATAATCTTGCGTTATGCAGAATTAAAATAATTCGTAAAATAGCCCGCGTTATTCCGTTGTATGGAATGAGGCATCTGTACTGTAGGTATCATTATTATCTGGGGTATAAGTAAATAACCATCGCATCGTAATGGAGGTAGTGAAAAATAACTACCTATATTTCATGACTAAAGAAAACAAAAAAATAACGAAGGTGAAGGAAGGCAGGTGTGGCATTGCCGTCCCATCCATTGATCCTTTTACTTAGTGTATAGTATTAAATGTCTGTGCTTTCATCCTATGTACTATGTTCCTTCCCTTCAATAGCCTGATGACATCCGCGGCTGAACATAGGCCTCCTCTTGAGTGCGCCACCTTGAGCGGCCGCTCGCCTCCTGCATCCATCGGCTTACCGCGGCTTTCATCAGATCGTCGGTCTACCTTGTGAGAGGCTGGCCTATTCTGTGTCTTCCGATTCGTGGTCACCACTAGAGAACTCTTCTTCCCCATCGATCACGCTTTGGTTGTCACATAAAAACTGAACAAAAAGTTATGATATAAAAACTCTCATCAAAAACATAAATGTAAAAGGGGTTGTGCTAAGGGTTCTGTTTATATAAAACGGGTTCATAAATAATATAATTTTTTTATTATATTTTTGATTTCGATTTGAGCATAAACCGCGAGCAGCGCCCGTTCACGAGCTTGACGCATGCGCCAGCCATCGCCCTCCTCAACCATTTTTGAGGGAAGAGGATGACCCGACGCACGACGCCGGCGCCGCCGCAAGAAGAAGCTTTTTAGTGATCGTGAATGCTCCCGGTGTACACACAATAATCATTTACATTCTAGTACTATTTTGTTCATACGAGCGGGATAATTGACAGGCTCTTTTGAGGCCGTCAATGCCCCGTACATGTCGTTGTTAATCCGCCTTCTCCTCCCGGACCAGGACTTCTGTTACCGCCACGTTTCCATTTTTGATGGCCATCTGCAAGTTGTACTCGCGGATGGCCCTCGGTGATGCAACCATCGCACGCTGCACGAAACGGCTGATGGCGTCTTTCTCATCGTCGGCGTATAAATGATAGTCCCGGTGTGCCGCGAGACTGCAACCACCGCGTGCGGAACGGAAATCACAGTTTCTTCTTATCTTCTTGACTCCGATAGTGCTAAACTCACAGAGCTTTGAAACAAATGACGCTTGGGCTGCGTTTTATTTTTTTGCTCTGCGGCTAAACTATTCCTATTCTGAGGCTATATATACGTTTATAATTATGCTCGTTACAGCTCAATTTAAGTGACACGTGTAAGGTCTTTATACCGCACTTACACGTGTAAGGTACCTAAATAATAACGCCCGTGGTAACCCAGCACGAATTACGATTCCTACCAATTAGGTTCACTCCAATTTATTAGGAAATATTTTGAATACATAACATGAAACAAAATTTACTGGTTTTCTTTATATTAGGTTTGCACATTTATATACGTAATTACCTACCCCAAATTCACAAGTTGTCTACCTGCTGCTAATGGCTCGTTCTCATTTTTACGATTCTCATCGTCAGTTTCATGTACAATTTTATATTGTTCTTATTTCAAATATTTTTGTACAATAAATTATAGCGCTTTATAAGACGAGTAAATTAATATATAAGTTAATCAAATAGAAAGTCTTGTTTGGGTGATAAATGGTTTTGAAGTTTTAGAGGCCACGAAAGCGACGCATCGGATCACGAAAATGACTCAGTAATTTTACAGCTATCATTTTCTCACGTTTTGCCACTGTTTATAAGACTAAATGTTCATAAAATAACATCGTAATCTTGTTTTCATAATTAAACTGGCAAACAAATGGTATTAATAACCAAAACTATGTATATTATTATTATCAGTACGGTCCTGAGTTTGTTCATCCTACGAAATACGAATACTAATCCACTTAACTACATATTATAGGTAATAAGCCTCGCTGACAAAAAAACAGATAGTTATCGTATAAATAGCTTTATTAATTAAGAAGCATCATGAGTATTTAAAAAGTGTATTTATTTATGAGTTGTGTTACTTTTTCAATAGAACAACAACCTTCACTACAATAGAAATAATCTATACTTATATTATAACGATTTATCTATAAAAACAAATCTCACTACAAAAGACAATATCTGGCACATCTTTAGGTACTCTTTTGGATTAGAAACTCCTGATTTCGTGATTTTTCCATAAACTTTTAAATATGAGCTTTACGTGTTCGGAGTCGAGCCTACGAGCAAAATAATTAAAGTATGATTGAAATGTTGGGAGGCGGGGACCAAAATGTACCTAGTAGGTACCTACCTCCCTACCTAGTACCTATAAGATAAGATAAGATTTATTTCGAAAAATACATGGCAACGATAACAATATCATCCTTAACTTAAGTATATTACTTACACTTAATCAAAAACAAAAGCAAAACAAAAATCATAATTTTGGCCGACAGGTGAGTAGATAATATCATTATTCGAGCCCTGATCTCCACACTAGGATTCCCTGTGTTGTGGAGACCAGTTTTACAAACATTTGAAATTTAAATTGTTGGGACGTTACACAGTGTCCGTTAGAATTGAGACCAGCTTAGAGGGTAGGTAATAAGTAAGTATTGAGATTACACAATGGCAAAAATTAGTGGTTTTTAGCATATGTTTAGTATCTTATGCATGATTGTAGAAACAGTATGAGTGATTGTAAGAACTGTATTTGTGTATGAATGATTTGTGAGATGAGTGATCATAAAAAATAAACTGTAGGTATGAGTGATTATAAAAACTATGTTATGTTATGAGTGATTGTAATAACTAGATATGAATGTTTGTAAGAGCTGTATAAGTGGTTGTAAATAACTATAATGATATGACACTAAACCGAGTACTAACTGATTGTAATAACTTTGTGCTAGATGTATAGTTTGAAGTAATGAATAGTTATACTTAGTAATAGAAGCCAAAGTTAATGTGTATCAAATACCTAAATGTATTTAAAAAGAAAGCTTGAGCCAGTGAGGTTATAAAATATAGTATAATATAGAACCATATAGCGTAGGATATAAAATATCAGTCTTATAAAATTTTAAAGTACAGTTACAACATTTAACTATTTGTCTATTTGTAATATTTGCTCACTTTCTTCGTAGGACATATCCAGTAGCCATTTTTGCAAAGTACTTTTACATTTTCTTTTTGTCAGTGGAAATATGCTTAGCTGCCTGTTTACTTTTGTGTATAGATATGGTGCTGCCCAGTTATACGCTCGACGGTAGGATTCTGTACGTCTAGTTGGTACTTTCCATCGGATATGTCGACGACAGATTATAACTTTCGTGTATACGTACGTACTTACGTCAAGAATAGGTAGTATTGTGATATGACGTGACGTTATTAATAATTTCAGAACCTTTTGGTGATAGTTCCTAATACCTACATACTTTAGGTACATAATATCCGACGGTAAACGTGTGTGGAGAAAAGTGTTCATAGAATGTGAACTTGGGCTAGGTAGGTACCTTTTACCTAGCTACCTACCGGAATCTTCGCAATAGGATGCTTCTCCCGGAAACCAGAAAAATGGTATGTAACCATAATCTTTTAATCTACTACCTACCAAACGTAGGTACTGTTACTAGGTCTTCCCCTTTAGGTACCTATTATTAAACATAATACAATGCTAGTTTCGAAGGAAGGTTCTCCCAACTTAAGAGTTACTAGGCTACCACGGTCCAGATCACCCCTTTTCGCGATAACATGACATACCTACCAATTCGAACTCATCCATTTTTAGGCTATGATTATTAATCACAATGAATGATGAGTGAGTTCGAATCGACCCATCTTTTCTCGATAAAAACACGTTTACATAATTATTCAAAACACTATCTTACATCTGTCATACTACAATAACTAGAATTGTTTCAATAAACTCACACTAGTCGCTACATTTCTAAATAAAAGAATGCATAAAATCAGTTTCATGTACCAAAATCAGTTTCATGACTAAAATGCCACGAAGTTTATGAAACGAAACTGACGAAATTATCCCTTTTTTGTAAAATTGCTGCAAAGTTAAGTGTATCGGTTTAAATCAAATACTACATAAATATCTCGCACATTTTAGGGTTTCGATGAGCTAACTTTGATTTCAATTGCTGAAATACAATGCCCAAAAAATGTAGTGCACGTGTGATCGGTAAATCTATGAACAAATACAAGCTTACCGATATTTTTTTTTTCCGGCACGTTGAGCCACACGTCTTACGTCTGCGATGCCAGTACACGACTGACGTTCGACCGGACCACACTCAGTGTTTGATTGCTGATGTTTTGTTTAACAGGCAGCCGTTATATCACGCGAATTTAAAGAACCCATATCCGCGTGACCGACGCGTATGTTGTTTTAAATTGAAAATAATGATGAAAAGATTTGTTTTAAACTATTTAGTGTAAAGTTTATTTAATTACGATAATTTTAGTGTATGTTACATACAAATACAGTGAAATTTGGTGAAGTGGTAAGCAAATGTTTTACTGCATCGGAGAGTGTGACACGATGAGAACACGAAAAATTACCCCGTTTTTGACCATTTCGTGTTAATTTAAGGTATTATTTTTGCTTTTATTTTGACAAGCTTTATTTCTGTTGTAGCCTAATAGATGTTTCATCATTTAATTCACAAATTCTGTTTGTATCTTAAGCCATTTAGGAAATATAACCTCGTGACCATCAAATTTGAGCATCGATGAGAACTACCCTAATACACATTTTTAAGAAAAGTACCTACTTCATTATTGTACTTGGTTGTGTATGCAATCTGTGTGAACTTCAGAATCTTTTCAGCCGTAATTCAAAACATAGGTATGAGGTATCTAATCTATACACACTTGGAATAGGAATAATGCAACTTTCGTCACCTATCGAAGCGAGTATAGTTCAAATAAGAAATAAAACTAAGTACTTAGATACATTACGTTGTTAGTTTTTACTCCGCAAACGTGCTAGTAGGGAGTGAGCACCGTGCCGCCCGCCCGTTGATCACTAACGAGGGCCAGCTCTACTGAAGTCACCTGTTCCTTCTCTACAAACACTTAATCCTTCGTAACGTATATGTACCAGTAGAACTCTGTAAACTAATTGTGATTTGTGACATAACTACAATGTTCTGTTATTGATAGAGATCTGTAGAGTATGGTAGTAGGTAGAGCCATGAACTTACTATCTACCCAAAGAGAATGTACATTGCTAACCGTGCTGCTAACAGCAAAAACGATCTTGTGTTTGTTTTGCAGCCCAATGTCAAGTCAACGCATTCCGACACTAGCCTTACAGTGTGTGTGGGGGTGTGTGTGTGGGGGGGTGTGCGTATGGGGGTGTGTGTGTGTGGTTTGGGTTCTGTGGCATGTACTTGTGGTACATAATTATATTCGTTGTATTCGCTTAAAAAATATATTAGGTATACCATATGAAAAGTTTTGCGTCTGAATGATTTGTTTACCTCCCTATAATAGACCCGGATACTTCTCCACGTAATTGCCAAAAATATTTTAATAGGCTGAGGTAATCATTTTCCTGGAATCTCTGATTTTGGTGAACATGAAAAATAGTTCAGTGTAACCTATACCACAGTCTAAGCCTACTCGTATGTAAATCAAGCTAATTCTGTGCTCATCGGTATATAGGTGTTACAAAAATTTTAACAAGATTTCAGACCTGCTATTAGGCCTTTGAAAAAAAATATGAACCCGTATTTGGGGGTTATGTGCTGACCTGTGACTTACATAGTCACTAGAACCAAGAAGATTTTTTGGGATTTTGACCCCGCTGGTCATGCCCCGATGCTCAGCGTTTTAGACGCTACGGTTTCAGCTATTATGCGATTGAGATGTCAGGTATCTTTTCTAATATTGAGTTCTAACCTGATGAATAAATCTAGTTTAGTACCTAGGCACCGAACTACAAACATCAAGTTACCTATGTAAATTTAGGGCGAATTCTGTGGTCACAAGTGCAAATGGAAACTGCATCAAGTATCTGTGGATTATGGAATGTCACAACGCTGACCATCACACATTTCACATGTCGCAAATTAGTAGTTAAGTAATTTGAAAATTGAAAATTGGAAACTGCGCCAAAGTGACAGCTTGCAGACACGTTTTCGAAGTGTGGCGTACGACTACACTATAGTAAGTATTAGATGTCTGTGGGCGTACGTAAAAGGTGTAGAAACAATAAACATGCAGTGGGGCTAGCAGGGATGGTAGAAAAAATCGTCTTTCCCCGTGTTATGTCACATTCTTCATACAATTTACTTGTCAAGTGGAGTAAAACCGGGAAAAGACAATTTTGTCTACCGTCCGTGCTAACCCTGCAGGGTAAGGTATGTTTTGTTTTGGATATTGGAGGACTATGCCAGATTCATTGCATGATCTGGCTTTGTGGGCTTTTTTTATTTTTTTTTATTTTATGTATATTTTATGGCTTGTATAACTTTGTCGTTAGGTATATCTACATTCAAACTGAATTTCAATCACTTTAGATGATGGTGCAAAAAAACAACCGCATTATAACAACTAATTTTATATAGGGTAAGTAGGTCGGTAGTACTTACTTAATTTAAAAAATACTTTGATTTATTAATTATTAACATATGTTTTCTGTAAATTACCGTTTGAAGTGTTAAGGCCGCCCATTGCGGTATCGTAAGTTAATTAACTGAGTATTATTTGTTTTTTTCATTTACTTATTAATACAATAAAAAGTTTATCTGTTTATAAGAACCTGCATAATACGCCTATAGCTCCGTTTTTCATCATACGGTGGTCGTAATTTAGGAATTTCTTTCAGGTATAAAGAGTTAATTCATAAAAGAGTCTTAGGAGTAGGTTGTGCTTTCTTAAAAGGATATACGTTGCATACGAAGGAAACCAATATTATATAAGACGGGGCGGTCTCTTGCGAAATACTTTCTTTCGTGCATGCCTTCAAAATATTAGATTACTTACCTATGTGCGATATCATTTCTATAAAAAGTGCACAAAACAAAACCATAGCCTACCTATAGGTGCTCTAGGTTCGATAGATTTCATCGGTGTTCATGAAATTTATACTGTTTTGAGAATACCTCAAAACTGACAAAATTATAATTAGGTACTATTTACTTTTAGTGTTTATAGATAGGTAAAAAAAACACTAATGAACAAGAAATACATAGGCAGGTACGTGGTATAGGTAAACATTGACTCTATGTTTTTGAATTTAATTCAAAAACAGAGAATAATAATGTTGAACTACGTTTTTAATAGTACTAACGGGATATTTACCGTGATTAGAATAGAATATCGGGAACTCAAAAATGATTCTAATCACGGTAAATATCCCGTAAGTACTATTAAAAACGTGGTAAACAACCGTGAAAGTTTAAAACAGTGTTTTATAATGTTGGACTGTTAGAGATTTTTTGTAGAGATCTTGCACAAAACGTTCGTTGCCATTGTCGCTGGTGTGAAAACTGACAGTAAATGCGACTCTGCAATCTTATAGAAAAAGTGAATTACTACCTCTTCTATTTATTAGTGCAAGTTTATTTTACAGCGAGTGCGAATTCGTGTTATTTTTATTTAAGTCAGCGGTAGCACCCTTCCTGCGATTCAATCTGCAGTAACTTTTCATTGCGCTAGATACAGAAACATAACTGCACAGCTTATTTTGTATTAAAACCTCTGGTCCAAAAATATCACGATATAAAGTTGTTAAGCTCAGGCGCAGTATATTGTTTTGAAGCAATCTATACTTATTTTCCTTTTACGTTTACTTTTCTGTATTTGTTCTACAAATAATATAATGCAATTACGAGTACCTAACTCGTAATCTATATATTATTAAAGTATAACGCGTTTTAATAAAGAACTAGTAGTTCTGCTAACGACAGACCTCGCGAGCACAAACGCTTTTGCAACCACGTGCCATTATTTTGTACTTATTAGTAAGAGCTCAGACCTCACGGCCTTATATCTCGACAACCTCTTCACCGATTCTTCTCATATTTGAAATACTGTTTTAGAATTGAGGACCTAATGCTTCTGCCATGTAGTGTATATACACGCCCGTCGCCCGACCTACACAGTTTAGCCGACGTAGCATTAAGTTAGTAATAAGTTAGAGTAGTCATCATGTAGAAGCCATTGAATACACTCGTACACGCAATACCATCTTTCATTGCCATCATGGCCTACCATCAACAACAGGGGTTACCAGCTCACCAAGAACCTGCACCTTCACATAGCGAACCTACTATATTACATGGCAACCTGCCAGAAGACCACACCTTCACAGCCAAAAATTATCGAAATAGGCTTGGCAAGCCCCCCTTTTTCCGAAATTTCCCCACCATTGAAAAACAACTGACGACAAAAAATCCCTGTCCTTGTAAACTGGCGTTGTATGAGTGAGACCCATGTTCACCAGTGGACGTCTTAATGATGATTATGATGATGATGGTGATGATGTGGTTGGTGGTTACATACTTAGTCTTACATAAACTTTACTTAATAAAAAAAAAAAAAAAACAAAAAACAAAAAAAAAAAAAAAACAAAATTGAAATTAACAGACCTATTAACATGAATATGCTAGCAA
This sequence comes from Ennomos erosarius, assembly GCA_963580505.1. Taxonomy (NCBI): domain Eukaryota; kingdom Metazoa; phylum Arthropoda; class Insecta; order Lepidoptera; family Geometridae; genus Ennomos; species Ennomos erosarius. Next base: position 5,013,599 of record OY756983.1, on the reverse strand, counting down.
GCAAAAAAAGCTGCATTAAATTTAATGTATCTTTGTAAAAATTAAGCGAATAAAGTGAGGTTTCTATTGTGTAACCTACTCTATTCTCTCAAGTGCTACACCTTATTGCGTTAACGGCAAATTTACCCTCGCTTACGCTTTCATCTTAGATATAACTTAATTACATTTAATTATGCCCCTTAATTTATACGAGAAATTTCATAGTGACACTTCTTTAGATAAATTAAATAGGTATATGTTGGTGCTGGCTTGAGTAATAATAAGTCACTACCTTTAGGCGGTAGGTACCTTTTTTACATTTACAAAGTTTTATTTGTAATTCATTCGAGCCGCCTTTTAAAACAAAGAAACTTACCAATTTGCGTGTGTTTTTATCGCAAAGCTTTGAAAAAAATGACGTTTCGACGTGAAGAGTATTTTTTATTGATTTTTATACAGCTCGTGGTTATAAATCTCAAAAGTATAAATTGAAAGCCGTCTAATAAAGGCATCTACATTGCAATTGTTTTTAATTTCTATTTAAGCTTAGTTTTCGAAAAAATGCATTTATGGTCATTTGTTTTCCAGCTTTATATTTCTCCAGTAAAACATATCAATGATGACGGACATGACTTTTTAATTAGGTAAGTAAATAAAATTCATCTATCTATTCGTGATTTGTGATATTTGTATGTGCACCCTCAGCCTCCACTGGGTAGGCTTAAAAAAGTTTTTCAAAACTTACTTCGGCAGGCAGTTCAATCACAATTTACTGTAATGCTCCCGGACCCTTCTAAAGCCCTCCTTAAGTATACCGTCCATTAAGAATCTACCATTTTTCATAAAATATCTTTTAGCCTGCAAAATTATCTTTCCAAACTCAATTAAAACAGTTAAAAAGTGCCTAAACTTCTAAAAAAGCAGATTATGTTTCACACACGAATTACCATTCTTCTAAGATAGATAGAGATAGCTTAAGCTTCATCAAACCAAATAGGAATCATACACTATAATATATGTAGATATACCTACTCCCATTTACGCAATAGATTTCTATTTCTCATTCTGTGAGTAGAATGTTTTATAGTTGTCTATTACTTGTGAGTCTCTAAAGAGTGCAAACATCATATACTTAGATATGCCTATATTATATGGCTCACCTGATGGGAAGCGCTTTGTCACCGTAGTCTATAGACGTCTGTAATACTGAAGGTGTTCACTAATACGGTGCTTAAAGTTCCCTTATTTATGTACGTTATTTGTAATAGGTAATATAGAGTGGGCATTTAGGAACAAACGACGCCGTGTCCGTTGTTCGGTGTTACCAGTAATCTGGGATAAGCCTCTAATTTTCTGGTGGTCGCGATTTACGCGCCGACCCTCATACCAACTCCACGACTAATTCTATAAATGAGAAAACACATTATTGGAGATGAAATGAATGTAAAGACCTTTTAAACCGTTAAACCTTTCCCTGACATAATGGTTTGCGCTTGTGGAATTATGTTAATTGCATTTTACGGAGCGATATTCTAATTTGAGTTATTCTGGGCTGTAGAACTTGGTGTGGAACTAGAGTGGATTACAAAATTCAATTATAAAATATATCGTCTAATAAAGCACTTACTAATGCCATAATTTTAGTTTTTTTTATTTATGAGTTTGAAAGACATGACGAGCTAGTCGTTCACCTGGTGTTAAGCGACACGGCAGCCCATAACACTTCCAGTGACTTTAATAGGCTTCAATGGCTTCAACTTTTAAGTACTAAAACTTAAAAAGCAATAATGCTATAGAACTTCAAAACTGATGTCTTTGCGTTATACCAGTGCACTACTTACGGCGAAGAATGGCTGAGAAATTGACTCTAAATTCTTTCATCGAGCGGGAAATGAACGAGCCATCTCTGAACTATTCTCATTCGAGGTGAAGTAACTGGTTCGCTGGGTTGTAATTTGCGACTCTCTGAAGTCTAATCGAATAAAGCTTAAACTTGAAAGCTTAAGCTTAAACGTTTATCATTTATACACAAACACTTCTAGTATTTCATTGTGCTTTACATTACAAGGGAAAAGGTAAGCTTACCGAAGCTTTCCACTTTAAATTCAGCGTTATTTCACAATACATTTAATTGTTTACATAAACCTGTTGTTTAACTACAATTAGTAAAAATAAGTGAGTGTCAAGTTTGACAAAGCAGATAACCTACCATACATGCATTGCCTATATATTTAGGTAGGTTGGACATTAGTAAGCTTAATTGTAGACCAACACAAAGCCAAACTGTCTAAATTAAAAAAAAATACTGAGTACTATAACAGGGACGGGCCCGATAGCTCAGTTAACCCTGCCTTCTGAACTGAGGACTGTGGGTTCGATTCCTACCCAGGACAAACATTTGTGTGATGAACATAGATGTTTGTTCTGTGTCTGGGTGTTATATTGTATTCTATGTACATATGTATTTACAAACAAAAAGTATCGTAAGTATTATATCCGTTATCTGGTTCCCATAGTACAAGCTATGCTTAGTTTGGGGCTAGATGGCGCTGTGTGAAATGTCCACACATATTTATTTTATTTATTTTTAATATAAAATATAGGTAAGTGACCCATAATACCTCACATAACGAGGGATTCCGAAGTAAATCCAGCTGGGATGGCTAGGGCGGAGATTCCTGAACAGCGAGGCGGCATAGAACAGTGGGGTGATTACGTAACTTTGACAGCAATGCAACAGGAGAAATTTCATTCCGAATATGAAAATTTTCATAGTAACTATGCACATAAACTGCGTATTGAAACTGTCAAATCCATACATTTTTGTGTTTCTATTGGTTGCAATCAAGTTACATAATCGACTAGCAGAATAACAGAAACTACTTTCCTCTACGTGACTAGACAACAGATGCAAATATTCCCTGTTTTAACAATTCATTTCGCGAAGGATATTTTTAGTTTAGGTTAGCTGTCGAATGGCAAGTTAACATTTGATATGGCTATGTCATGTATGTTGTATGGTGGACCATGGGCTTCCATCAGGTACAAACGAAAAATAGCCCGAACTTGATAAAAATTTAGTAATCGTGTCTAGAGAGTTACTAGTTAGTGTCCAGTGTATGCATTTAGCCCAATACTTCGCCAACACAGAATAAAATTCGCTTGATAATCTTGCGTTATTCAGAAATAAAATAATTCGCCCGCGTTATTCCGTTGTATGGGATGAGGCATCTGTACTGGTAGGTATATTATCTGGGGGTGGACTAATTCGTCATCCAGACCAACTCGTTCCCACTGCTGGGACTCGGGCATTCGCTTACAGGAAGAGGGTGTCACAAGTACACCACGCTGGCCATTTACGGGTAATGTCAATGTTTTGGGTCAATGTTTTCGAATTTTGCGATTCTTGATTATTTCTTCTTCGATCGATCATGATAATTATTGAACCAGTCATGATGGTGGCCTGATAGTTCTTTTATGTTTTTGTCTTCCTGTTCCCACTCACTCAGTCACCAAAAGCTGCCAGCAAGTAGCAATCTTTCTTATTAAATTTTTCGTTATTGCCCTCTCAAAGTAAAAATTATCGAAGTTACCAACTAAAGTTAAAATCACAAAATTAGAAAACTTTGGATAGGTAACCCTTTCTAAGCTCTGAAAGAAATTTCAAAGCAGTACTGGGTATGATATTAGTAAATGTTGTAAAGCAAGAGTTGTAAAACCGAGCACTCTCAAGGACCACTGCCTAGAGGCTAAAGTTGATGTTTAACAAGAAGTTACAACAACACCTTTGTTCTATTCGAGCGCAAGTGCTTACATGAAACTTAGACAGCGCTGCCAGTTAGCCACCTACCTACTCGTTATAAAACTAAACTTCTTACTTCGCAGTGTCGATTTATAACTTGATATGTTTGCAACTTTCTAATGGATAAGTTGTACGTCTTCTTCGACGTGAGTGCGACGATATAGTTTTAATTCACGTGTATCGAACTTGGCATCTTTGAAGAACTTCGATTTTTACCTGTTTCTAACGTGGTGCCTAATTGCTGCTTTTGGCTTACATTGCACCTAATATGATTCACATAGAGCAGATACTAAATGATGCTACTGAAATGAATAATGATAATGCTGAAAAAAATTCGAGGATAGACGTTGCATCGCTACTGATTGCGAGATCCATTACCAAATCAACCAAAATTCAAGAAAGCAGTATCCAGTTATATATCTACCGACCATATGTTGTGGAATCACGTACACCACAAAATTGATTAGCAAGCATCTAAGTGCCTTACACACAGTCCATCATGTCCCCACGTCCCGCCAAAGTGACCCACGATGCACGATGAAAAACGACAATGAGTAAGCTCTACTCGACGTAGGTACGTCGCCGTACGCCGAGCCTATTCAATGTCCTTTTGATCATCGATCATCGTCCAGTGCATCGAGGGTCACATTAGCGGGATATATAACATGTGGAGTGATGTGCAAGGCGTTTAAGCTATAGTCACCGTAACTCTTCACAAGGTTGCCACTACGTCGTTATTTTTTCCCTTGCACAATTGCACATGAAGGAGTGCGAGATTGTGTCGGGATGATGTGGTGCCGTTCTGGAGCTCCGCCAAATCTCATGCCTCCAGGGAACAGGCGCCGCTGCCAAAAGCTAACTGATCGATGGCCTTAGGAATTTGCACCCGGATTTGGGACACTGTTTGTTTACATAGACTCTGTTATTATTGTAAGCCGGCCAAACTGATGAAATAAAAACAAAAGAAACTGACTTCACCAGTTTCTTTTGTTTGGTATGATTTATAGTCTGATGATGAAGCGAAGTTCTATTAAACTAAAATACCCTACAAGACCCAGAGATTATGAAGGTTTGTTTTTTTTACACCTGCTTCAGCTACCGTCATAGTAAAGAAAATAGTTACCTAGTAGGGGCCGGATAGGGTTGCGGACTTTTTATCCACATATCCCCGTCATAAGATCATTGAAACGGGACTTTTTATTTTTGACAAAGCCTCACAAAACGTCGATGAGGTAAATTGGCATTTTTGAACTGGTTTAGAAATACACATACAGATAGGAAATTCTAGGCCTGTAGTCATACATGCATAACTCGCGTGTCACTTAGGGGAGGTTTTCACCGATAGTTAAGTTACCTAACTAATGTTTAGAATCGTTACAATCTCAAAAAAATAATAACCATGGTCAAAATTTTGGAGTGTTTAACCATTAGTTACGTACTTTACCATTAGTGAAAACCCTCTATATAACTGCAATGAAAATTTAATATTTTCACGGGAATACGCAAAACCTGCAAAATCCAAGGGGCAGTAGGTACTTACTAGTAAAAAAAACTTATTTATCAGACTGTTAGGTAAGCAGGTAGGTAGCAGCTACAAACCTACACTCGCTTTATCGAACTAGGACTATTTTCTTCTTTCAATACTCGCTTACATTATTACATACACATATAAAAACACCTTCACAAAAGAAAAAATAGTAATCAAATCTTTATTTTGTAACAAACAGCGATCCGATAAAAAAGGGTACACAAAAGCGAATCATTCAGGTTGGCAATACAGGAAAAGGGAAATTGCCATATAAGCTGAATAATGATAGAAGCTAAATAATAGCGTAGAACTTAATAAGCTCAGTTATCGTAGATATCAAAATGCAAAAACTAGTGCCTACAGTAAGTTGGATACGTGACGTGATTCACAAAAACTGCAGCAGCTGCAATGAAAATTAATAAAATTAATCTCTATTCTCAGACTTTATATTCTGTGATTTCAGCATTTAATTGCATAGGGCACTTAGTTAGGTATATACTTTTCTATTTTCAAAGCGTGAAATGAAAATACAAGAAACCAATTTTTTTTTTTTTTTTATTTATTCATTACACATTACACTACATTATCAAAAACTTCGCACCAAAAAACCACGGTAGGTTTGACATGGTGCTTGCATTCTTTACGCCCGCTATGATTTAAAGTAATTAACTAAGAAATGAACTAGGTATACTTAGATTAACAATATTAATTAGGTCATACTTCGAATTAAATGTTTGGTTCTAGCAAGGAACTTATACGTATACTATTATAAGCTCCTTGGGTCCCGGATAATATATTTTTTTTCATAAGTTCATTCTAGTTAAGTATTGATGTTAAATGTAAAATTATTAAGTATACCAACCTATTTGTAAATGTTGAAAGCTATCTTTCTTCATTAAACATTTTTACAGTTTCCACCGTTTCTCCGTTCCAAACATAGCAAAACGCGGACAACTGTTCTACTCAAAGAAATACGCAAGTACATAAAAACGCCCTCAATAAGATCACTATCAGCTAGGCCTCGTGGAATATTCAAAAGAATTAATACCTGCGCAGTGGCGGTGTAGGTAAGTGAGGAAGATAAGGCACTTGAAATATTCACAGGCCTCGTGTTCCAATACTGCTGTTACCTGTTATCACGACCGAACATTAGCTGGGCACGTGAGCCTTCAATAAAATATTACAAGTATGAGCTAAACGCATTGTTTTATTCAGCAAGTGGAACGTAGGTTAGGCAAGTACAGTTTGACAACTCAGGTTAATTTATAGAAAATCGTTTTATTAGGTTTCGTAATCGTTTTATCGAAAATATTTTCGAATTAACGTGTTTGCTGAGTTTTTCGTGGTGCTCCTTGCATGTGAATAGAACCACTACCTCTTCCCGTGGAATTGTCAGCAGGATTCCCCTCAGTCTGCGTTTTAATCTACTGTGGTTACCAAATGCCTTTCCAAAAGTGGTGGTTAAAGCTCTTTGGGGAGGCCTATGTTTAGCAGTGGATGTCTTCAGGCTGATAATAATGATGAGGTTTCTGAAAACAGAATTCAGTTATTCAAATAAACAAGTAGAATATTTTTCTAAAAATACAGTTACATTAATTTACTTTTAAGGTAAACGTTCATATTCAAATCCGACTCGATCGTTCATAACGCTGGCGAATGCTGACAATGCGAATTGGTAGCAAAATAATAGGGTATTTCCCAGATGATAGATGAAAGGATACTCCGGGATAACCTCCGAGAGAGATCAGCGAATGGATCAGTTTACCCTGCGAGCTCGCAGCCTGGACGTAGCTAGGAGAAATTGAAAGGGGAAGACAGACACCCACAAATATGTCGCTAAATTGCAATCAACAGCATAAAAAACACTAAAGTGCAATAGCATTTTGGCCTATTATTTATACTACTATGTTGTTTACTCATAGCTAATTAGCTGCATAGCGATTCAGGAGACTTTTATTTGAAAATAGAACGGAAAACTCTCCCCTTGCTCATGCCTTTTGCAGAAACGATGACGCTATTTCCGTTCTATTTTCAAATAAAAGTTGGTTGAATCGGTTGAGGCCCAGCGCTGAGCCTCAGCGCTGAGGTCTCCTGAATCGCTATGCTGGTTAGTTGACTGCCTATACGCCGTACTGAAGAATTAGGTAAGTAAGGAGCAAAATAAGTCATTATTTTCATTATGAACATAACGAAGAGTTAAGGGGGCCGAAACTGCATTTTTGGCGCCTGCGAAAAATAATGACAAGGAAGCGAATCGCACTTTCCATCTGACGACTAGAAGGGGCTAGAACCCCATCATGCTCCATCGCGACTACGTTCCAGCTCGCGTTTTGTATGCTTGGGGATTTATACAGTTTATCTGTCGTTCCCTTTGTGCGTTGTTTGGCTTTCGCGCAAGCCGGTGGTACGCGGCAGATGGTAAAAACGGACGGCCCTGTGGCCCGCCGATATGAAAGATCGCTCGCAAGGATTACGATGTTTGAGCCTAGTTTTTTCCCGATCAAAGAAATACTCTTATCCGTTTTGTTTCAACGTTATTGAAGTTGACATTGCCTTTTGTAGGGTTATTTAGATGGAAATTTCGATACTGTGCTACAAAATATTTAAGGCAAGAAATATTTTATTACCCATTTCGCCTTTCTTTCCATGTGTGATGTATCGAGAATATATGCAACAAGACTACATACATTTTCAAAGAATGCGTTTCAGTAAGTTTCAGCACTTGTAAGAACAGACTTGGGAATGGCAACTGCGTAGGATAATGTCTTCTATATGGCTACTTATAATTGGACATATTATAAAGGTGTGGCAGTTGCATGCAGAACAATAAAATAATAAATAAATATGTACGGACATTTCACACAGCGCCATCTAGCCCCAAACTAAGCAAAGCTTGTACTATGGGAACCAGATAGCTAATATAATACTTAAATATTTTTTTGTTTGTAAATACATACATAGAATACAATATAACACCCAGACACAGAACAAACATCTATGTTCATCACACAAATGTTTTACCTGGGTAGGAATCGAACCCAAAGCCCACAGTTCAGAAGGCAGGGTTACTACCAAACTGAGCTATCGGGCCCGTCAATTAATACCTAAACTGACTCCCCCAGGATGCCATCAGTGGTTAACGACTAAACTACGATACCTACACTAGTTCTATTTAATATACCTACTCACATAATACAAAAATACATAAGTATAAACGATAACAATACATGTTAACCCTATACTTATCATTATCCCGCCTGGTCCCGCGTGAACTTTGTGACTTTTCCCCAAAATATAATTTCATGAACTCGCTTATTGACCATATTTTGACGTGTACACCTTCATTGGTATGTAGACAGTTTGGTATAATAATATACGTCCATTTTATTTTTCTCTAAGTGGCGCTCCCTGGGGGAGGCCTATGTTCAGCAGTGGACGTCTTCAGGCTGTTAATGATGTGATGATGATGATTTTATTTTTGTATTTAAATGGCACACACGTCTTTCAAACACAACGTCCCACACAAGTGAAGGTTAAAATGAAAAGGAAACATTTCGCCCCAAGTAATGTAACCGTAAGCTTATAAGTTATGTACACGCTCGTTACGCAAGCTCTACTTATTATTTTCTTATTCACATGGCTCATAAAAAAAACTGTAGGTCCATAAATCGGTGCTCCTAAGACGCAAAAAAGGGACCGGGCGTCGATATATCACCAGTAGTAATTTTAGCTTCCGTCGGGATCACGCTATTGTGCTCTATCTGCAACAAAACAAAGCCTGTTTTGTCTTTGAAATGCTGTGATACATAAACTTAGTTACAGCGTCGCCACTTTACTGAAGAGGTTATCAAAGGAGCTCACAGGAATAACAAAATGATCGTTCGATACAAATTCAAAGACGCAATGTTCCTATATACCAAAAGGAAATCCCAACAAACAAATATAATCGTTAACTTCGAGCAAACATTAAAATTCGACTGTATTTTTACCGATAAACGTAAAAAGTTATCGCTCGCTTTGAAAATAACGTATTGAGTCGGGGGATGTTTTTAATTAAAGTTACGTGATGTTGCATACAGAAGACATCGGCGGAAGGTTGGCAAACTTCAGTCCATCCGTTGCGCTCACAAGACTTTGAGCTTTCAGCGAGCTACCTTTGAAACATGGCTTTTCACTTGCTTTGCTAAACTTTAATGATGTAGCAAATATAATATGAACAAGACTTTCTTATTTAAAACTAAGTACTTACTTATAAGAAAAGATTTTTTATCATGGGTGTTTTTAGAATTACTTAATAAATAACAACAACTTGTCCTTCATTCTACAGAGGTACCTACATGACACATATTATTGGTCACAAGATACATTTGGACATAATTGGCATTGTTTGTTATAACAATAGTTATAAGTATCGAATGTTTATTATTTACCACAACTACTGATTCCTCCAAACATCACAAAGCATGAATAAAACATTCCCACTCAACTCACTAGTTTAGTAGAAAACTAGAAGAGAAAAGCAATTTGCATAGATAAGTAACCATGCTCTTTACTTTGTAACCTGCGTCTTCTGAACTAAGTCTGTGCAACAAAATTGAAGAGTTTTGTATGAGCCCAGAATCCAGACGCGCTCGCACTGACAAATATCTATAAAGTTTCAAGGAACCGCTGGCTGGGGAAGTTCGTCCTACGTGCCGGGAATGGCCGAAGGTTTCCAATCTACGCCGGGGCTCATCACAAATCACTACATTTTCATATTGAGTGATTTATTCATACTACAACCCGCAAGTACTACACATTCCTTACTAAGCAGAAACAGCGAAATGGGGACGTCGTCGTTTATATGCTGGAGATGCGCATAAAAATGGGATACGTACAACCTACATACTACTTATCCCGCAGACTATAAGGAAATAACTAGGGGTATGGCTCTAGAAAGGCTTCGCAATTTCGGGTATTAGTAAGTATGTAAGTATAAATAACTTGGTTTCTATAAGATACTTAACGATTAATTCTAAACTTACTTATAGAATTAATCGTTTAATGGTAGTCACTTCACTTCACTTATATCTAATCACCATATTTTAAAGAAGATCTTTTAAATATAACGGTAGTTACAGCTTGTTAAAATATTCATCGAATAAAACGGTCATGTTCATGTATTTATAAGTAGGGGCAAAAAAAACGTGGGGTACGAATTCGTAGAAGTTCTCAGATATAACTATAAGTGATTTCCCTTGCGACTTCACGGCACTAACACCAGTGACCTACTACGCGAGATGGGGCAGAAATATCGTGTGAGTATGTCAACAGGGAGTTTTGAATCGGTGCAGGAGGGATGACGCTCCGGCAAACGCCTGCAGGCACCTTTGCCGATTCGCTGAAAGTTCCGCACGTGACTTGCCTCTACCATCGCTATAGCGAGACTACTTCTGACGGCCGCGAATCTCATTATTTCCTTTGGATTATTGAAATCCCTTGTCACCGCCACAATAGGAAAGTCTACGTCAGGATTATGTAAATTAGACGCATTGATGGAAAACATAGTACCTACGGTACAGACCGTAGCGCTGAAACGGGCCCGACAAACGCTGACAAAGGTCACAGAAATATAAGTACGTTTTCGACAGAATATGTTAAGTTACATATCACCCTTGTTAACAAAAAATTCTACCCTGGCTAAAGGGACCGTATAGTCGTTGTTGGCATTTGATAATGCTTGTAATGTTAATAGGTATTAGGTGAATATTCCTAATGTGAAGCGGGAACAAATATTTAGTTACAAACATAAAAAAACAACACATGTAAATTCGCCTTTGTCACAGCTTGAGATCGACGAAAACGTTTTTTTTTTTTAATTTGCTTAAGCCAGCGTTTGACCACAATCTCACCTGATGGGAAGCGACGATGTGGTCTAAGATGTAGCACGCTGGGCTAGTAAATACCTATTCACTCTTGATTTGAACAACCCCGGGTTGTATTTTTCGGGAAACACCGACCAGGGTAAGGCATTCCACACTTTTGGAGTTAATTAAAAAAGTAGAGTCGAAACGGTTAGTACGTATTGGAGGTATTTCGACCATAAGAGGGCGTCGCTTGGTCGAACGCCTGGTGGTTTTATAATGTTAATCTAAGGTATTCCGATTTTTTAATAACGTATACACACATCCTTAAAATCACCACATAAATATATCGCTTCTACCCAATTTAGTATTGTAGAAGTTAAGTTCCGTAGCCGTAGCTAACTAAGTAACCAAACCAAGCTTATTGTACCCAACTGAGACTCAGCAATATTCTCGCCTATGATCGAAGTTTGGTATGAAGTAGTCGTGTTACACCGGGCAGCGAGTGAAGAGCAGCTGTACATCTAGGAAGTTATCTAATTACCACAAACAGAGGCGCCGCGCCGCGCCGACTCTCGGGCTAAGTTTCCGTTACTAGATGTTATTATTCGCCGATGCTCCGCCACTCTATTACTGACCGCTATTGTGTTATGAGGCTAGCTCAAGCATTATCGATAAGGCTCTTTGAGTATGCCGCTGTTAGATTTAAAGTTATCCAGCAACCAACACCAACAGTAGCCTCGCGTGCGATTTGCATGACTTATATCCAGGGAAACAACATGAGGAAACCTATATGTTCCTAGAATTGGAATCTGAAAACATATGTCAACCACTAATTCACCACGCTGGCCAAGTGCGAGTGCACGCGTAGTGATTATGGGTGGGTTTTACGGTGGCCTGTGTTCTAGACGTAGGAACGTATTGGGCTGACGAATTAAGTATACAAAGGTACCTACGCTGCTTTGTAATAAGATGGTATTGCCCAAGTCAAGCACGCGATACAAACATGTCGAAACTTTCATTACGCTCGGGTGGAAACAATAGCTGCATGAAATGAGTCCCGCCGCATGATATTACACACCAGTATTCTCAAACAAGAATATAGTTACGAGCTGCACAAATTATGAACTACTTTTATTAAAACGGTCTTCTAAAATATTAGGAACACATGTGTGTAGTGGAAACATAAATCCTTTAAATATGCCGTGAAAATAAGCGCCAAGTTTGTTTTCAATTTAGTTGAAAGCCGCATTTGACCTGATTCCATTCAGTAACAGGATTGTGTTATGATATCGTAGCATAAACATCTGTTGTGGTGTGCCGCAAAGGCACTCGTATAAGCCATAAATGTGGAGGCGCCTTTCAACACAAGTCGCAATTTAACTTTCGTATTTCATTACTTACAGCTCGTATTGTTTTCATAATTGAAAAGGGAACAAATTCGGATTTATGAGCCGTGATTTTCGTGGATCAGTGCCCATCAAAAGGCTGTGATAAATGACGTGTGTTTTGGTGTCAGCTGGTGGCATACAGTGCCCGGAGCAGGTGGCAGTTTGCGAGGCTGTCCTATTTCCACGCAAACAGCTGCACCGGTCCACTTCGTACTCCATAAATCATATTCGTCGAATCACCACGAGAACAAATCAAAAAAATGTGTCCAATAAAGATATGACGGAATACTAACGGAATAAAATCTTCTCTTTTCCTTGTCGTTCAAGCGTGAACGTTATTAAATATTCCCTATATTTTTTTCAAATAAAATGGCTTTGTGTGACAATCGCATACATTTTTATAGGAAAAATATTTTCTTCAATATGAGCTTAATATATCAGTATTTGTGTCGATTAAAACCATTTCAAAGTCGATTTAGGGTGCCCTCCAATTTAATCACTTGTCACGGTAGCTTAAGTAGAGCATGTACCAGCTAAAGAAACGGATGGATGCGGGTTCAAATGCCTTTCGTGGTTTTTTCTTTACTAATTAATCTGTTCTGATAATAAGCTTTACTTTACTTTTATGAGGTGTAATCTAGAATTCGCAAAAAAAATTATATGCCCATCTGTCCTGCTATCCCTGAGCAGGCACTCATTGCTGACAGCAATACGATGCGACACACGGCCCCACCCTTTGAATCCCACTAACAATGGGTTGGTTCTCGAAAAGTCTGCAAAACGTGAAAAACGCGTCTCATCTGCGAGCGATGTCGTGACAGAGAAAGCCCTCTATCAATCTGCCGACACCTATTTCACGACATTACAAACAGTAAGGACAAACTTACTACCTTCTACGATAACACTAAGTATGTCTACTACTAAATTAAATACTACCATACGCTAAAAACAATTGGTGGTATCGGTACTGCGTTGACCTACTTATAGATAGTCCAAATGCTGTAAGTACAAGTATTCAATCTTATAAAAAACAGCATACTTATCTCTGTCTGTGATATGTGGCTCGGCAACTCGGTTACTTGTTCAATAGTACCTACTTTTCACACGGCTTTGAAAAATATGACACAACAGTAAACAAAAAAAAATCACATGGAAAATAAATCCCTCTTATATACTTTTAATAACGTAAGTAAAAGAACATAAAAAAATAAATATTTTGATATACTTAACTCTTAAGTTCAGTTGAGTGGTTTAGAACTACAGCTGGCTATTTAGACATTTTTTTATTAAGTATATAAATAAATAAACGATCACATACATAGATCCTGGACCCTAACCAGGATGCCCTGTATCTAGGGACCCAGGAACTACGAGGACCATGGTCCCGCAACACCCAGACACAGAACAAGTATTTGCGCTTTTTTTTTCAGGCACAAATACTTGTTCTGTCGCGGGAATCGAACCCGCCAACTCCGGGTTATGAGCCGACCTGCTCAACCACCACACCATGGAGGCTGTATATAATGACTAACAGTAAGAAATTCTTTACTGTTACTATGATATGCCGATTCCCTGACATTCCCGTCCTTTCATATCACCACGGCGAGGCATTTCAGTTATTATAATGTATATTATGTGGGAACAATTTCTTTTCTTTTAGATTTGAGTACATGCACTTAATAATGAGTAAAAAATAGAAATCACTTAGGTGTCTAAGAATTTTTATATGTTTTGATTGGACTTTCATTGGATAAATGTTGCATTATTTTCTAAAAGCATACTAATGTGATGCGCCAGAACAAGTATTTGTGCACAGGAAAAAAGTGCAAATACTTGTTCTGTGTCTGGGTGCTGTAGGACCATGTTCCTCGTAGTTCCTGGGTCCCTAGATACAGGGAATCCTAGTTAGGGTCCAGGATCTATGTATGTGATCGTTGATAAAAAAAATGTTACCAATATTTTTTTCTACTTATTAAACTAACAAGTTTCGAAGTAAACAGACCTACATCTATTACATAATTTACATCAAAAGTAAAAAGCGCACAGGTTCATGCATGCCTTGCCAAGTCTTTTGGTGTCCATCAACAAAATTTAGAAACACATCCATTTTATTAGCACTACGGAAAATGTTCGGGAGTTTCACATTTTAGCAACAAAGTATGCTAGATAAAAGACAACTATTTGATAATTATTGCTACGATAATATCTATTTGATGTCTACAATTTATAACATGACAGCTAATTTATTTTAAAGCAGTAGTCAGCTCACGCTTGCTTTCTGCGATGCGCTTGCAAATAACCAATCGCTACATGTCCAGCCTTCAAAACTCTCAAATATTTACCATTGAAAAATAGTTTCTAACTGAAAAACATCCCAATTTGTTTGATGTAGCCTGGTTTGTCATGCGCCTGTAGGCAATAAGTGCCCTCACTGGCTTTCAAAGCTATGGTGGATATTGATATTATTTATGGAGTAACGACTTTTACTAGAACCTAAAATTCTCTTTCCTTCCTCTCTTCTCTTTGTCAGGTACTGTAGGTATTATATTATCTGGGCTAAAACCGAAGTCTATTATTATTCTTTGGTACTTAAAGGACAGGACTTTTTTTGTATGGAACTTGGGTGTTTATTCTAATCAGTATACAATTAGTGTCAAATGAAAGATTAATTATGCAGGATTAATAATATTCTTATAAAAAATTAATTCACACCTCCGATTTTTTTATATTTGGCTTTAAACTAAAACATCTATTGCTTGCAACACACAATTACACATGTATTTTTCATGTTACATTTTTTTTAACCAAGAGTTTTCTTGTGGTTTTATCACAAAGTATTAATTGTCCGCAGGAGAACTAAAGTGACCGATGTAGCTCTTAGGATTGGCAAGTTGAAATGGCAATGGGCAGGCCACATCGCTCGTAGAACTGACAACCGATGGGGAAGAAAGGTTCTCGAGTGGCGACCACGAACTGGAAGACGCAGCGTAGGCCGGCCCCCCACTAGGTGGACCGACTACCTGGTGAAAGCCGCGGGGATTCGATGGATGCAGGAGGCGAGCAGCCGCTCTAAGTGGCGCTCCCGGGGGGAGGCCTATGTTCAGCAGTGGACGTCTTCAGGCTGTTAATGATGATGATGATGATGATGATTAATCGTTTTTCCTGTAACCTATGGGTTTTATCCACTAATTAGCAAAAAAATCGAGTTTTATCTTTTTGTGCCATATTGTAAATCAAAATCGAAAATTTCGAAAAATCCAAAACTTTTGCGGATTAACTTTATGTGTAACCCTTTATCTTATCCACTATTGTCGTTTTGATTACATTTAACCTCTCCTTTAATTAACTCGTGCAAAGTGCAAATTCCTATCTATGCAATGCTCATGCACGGCACAGTATTTATACAAACAGTTGCACTGTATAATGTATTACGCATGATGAAATTAGTCTCACTTTGATTTGCTTACTTATTCCGAAGTTTCGTCTTGCGTTGTGTGGCAAACCATTCAAAACTAAACTCTGCGATTTACAAATGCCTGTGGTCATTTAGGTATAAGTATAAGACACCATGTTGTGTCTATAGGTACCTACGTTGTGTCCAAAGTAGGTATAGGATGGCAAGAATCGTAATCTCCGAAGATTATTATACGCAAGTAAGTACTTATAATCGCTGGATTTATACACAACTTGTGTTCGTTCTGTGTGTTGATACGTTTGTGTATATTAGGTAGAACCGGATAGAATCGTCGTGTTGTCTATTTTGTGAATGTTAACAAACAAGGCGTGTTTTTCAATGGACGAGGAAAATCGTGACGATACTCTGCAGTTTGATTTTAAACTCGCAGGTGCTTTGTTTACTTTGTCGAAAACGTGTTTTCAATTTAACGAAAATTTTCATCAAAACAAAAAAGGATTTCTATTTTACGCGTAAAATAGGTAAGTATTTTTCTTATTAATTAGTACTTATACCTAGTAGTTTAGTATATCTATTATAGTAGTAGTAGTACAAGAGAAAAGAAAACTAATAATACAAATTAATTCCAGCATAGGCCGGCCCCCCACTAGGTGGACCGACGATCTCGAGAAAGCCGCGGCGAGCCGATGGATGCAGGAGGCGAGCAGCCGCTCAAAGTGGTGCTTCCTGGGGGAGGCCTATGTTCAGCAGTGGACGTCTTCAGGCTGTTAATGATGATGATGACAAGTTAATTTCAAACAAATTTCAAAAAGAGATTGTACAGATTTGCGTGCAAAGCGAATATTATTAGTGATTTCAGTGTACGGACATTGCGCAATAAGGATTGTAATGAAGATATTAATAAAGCATTGTCCTCTTTTTGACACGGTGCGGACATTGAATCATGGCTTTTATATTGACATTTTTTAATAACACATAATTTTTTTTGTAATGACATTTATGTAATTGCTATTTTTAAATTTTTCTATTTTTGACATCAAATAGATAGTCATAGAATCGGAATTTTCTAATGTGTACCTGTTGTACCTATTTTGCTTATTTTTGACGTGTATTTCTTATATGAATAAATTACTATGACTATGACTATGACTATGGCTTTATAAAGCCATATCAGCAAAGAACACATTATAAGTAAAATAAAATCCCCATCCAAATAATTCACAAAGTAGCATTTCCGTGAAACGCAAATCACACTTTATTTTTTTTACGTCTATAGTTAAATATAAATAGGGATATAAAATTATCATTACTTTCCAACGTTGGGCGATGTTCGTTGTTTATTTTTTCAGTGTTAATCTTCATGTTGCTACGGCGTAGCTCCGTAGCGCTATAGCATCGTAGCATAGCATCATTCTGCACGGCGGGCGTAGCGTCATTCAATACGCATGGCTTACGTCGAGTCGGTGCTGTCGTAGTTCAAAGAGCAAGCCTGCGCCTATCCTTTGTCAAGAGACGCGAGATGGCTAATTACAAGCAACGTATGTTTGCAGCACAGATTATACCTGCCCTACCGCGGGTCGCTTTGTCCCACAGACAATATGTACGCCCCTACAATGGCTTTTAGCAAAAATACTTTCCATATTACTCCGCACCAGTCATCTCTATGATAGCTGTGACGTTATGAGGCTCGACAAATCAGCGTTAAGAATATAAATTTTCGTAAAACCCACTGAAACATTCAAAACCCTTACAAGGCTAACACTATTACATATTTTACACCGTCATCCCATCTAGGATACAACATAAAACCAGGTTTTCCTTTGTAACCTTCGCACTCTTCAGCTCACATAACTGTAAAACGGAAAGAAAACAACGTGTAAAATCTGAAACAACAGTATTAGGGTAAAAGAAAAACAGAAAGTTGTTTACAAATTTTTCGCATCAAAATACCAGCAGCTATCCACCTACTGCGCAAGATGAGGGCAACCAATTTGATTGCATATTTTACGAAAAACGACTTACAATAACAATGTGAAGCTGCGCCGAACAAAAGGTCGCATCGAGCGCGAGGAAATCGTAGCCGAGGCTCTCAATGCCGGACTTGGCAAGGTTAACATTCCTCGCTGTAAACCATGCTTACAAAATTCGCTTTCGTATCTCAATGGCATAAAGGCTACTATTACTCGGTGATAAAGTTTGCAGAGAGTAAACAGGGACGCGACGTGTGCTCCAAGTTCACACGCACGCACCTCACATTGTTGGCGGGGTACGCGAGCCGGGAAGAATGATTTTTCTGCCCGAAGCCTTTCTCCACAATAATGAGTCACTTGACGTATTGTCCCGCAGGCGCCATCTCGTCCAAATTACGAAGCCATTGTTACTGAGATATTGTTCGTCGCTTCGTGAATATGTGCGAAAGGAAATGAAACTGTTCCCCTGTGCCGTCGCCGATTGTTGGCGTCCCAGAACCCGCCCAGAGACACCCTGCTATTTCTATTCCACTTGAAACACCTCATTATTAATGCTCATATATTATGTGTAACATTATATTCGCACACAGTTTGTAAGGAGTAAAAAATACTTTGATAGGTAGGTAGTCCTCAAATGTCAAAGTTCAATGCAAGCCTCGGCCCGACCAGCAGCCCAACCACAAACTAATACAAAACCATCATGGTTCGTGACAGTAATGCTTCAAGGTTACAATAATATTGTTCGAAAGAGTTTGTAAGACATTTACGATTCCAATCGTACTAAATCGGTGGCTTACAATAATTTGATTGTTTTTTCAATTCAACTTCGGTACTGAACCGATGTTCCGCTGGCTTTAATTCGCCTTCAGTAACTGTATCTCAAATTGAACCGTCAGTTCAATGAGGTCGGGATATTGGATCAGATTCTAGAGATAAGATTACTACAGTTAATAGCCAACCACATAAATTGCAGCTCCATCAGTTGGCATTAATAGTGCATTTATTCTTCTATTTTCAAAACGATAAATCGAAGAATAAAATATCTTCTGCTAAGCACATTATGCTGACTCAATGCAAACTGTGTTCATTTGATGCAGTCGTTTTGCGCACTAAGCTATAACTGTTTTGGTACCTACTTAGGCACAATGCATTTTATTATTCACTGCGTTTGGATTTC
Organism: Ennomos erosarius; assembly: GCA_963580505.1. NCBI lineage: Eukaryota > Metazoa > Arthropoda > Insecta > Lepidoptera > Geometridae > Ennomos > Ennomos erosarius. The sequence goes on along the minus strand of OY756983.1, from coordinate 4,994,494 downwards.
AGAGGCTATTACCGACACGTCGCGCCATTGTCCCTCTCGTGCCTACGATTCTTATTGAAGTCATATTGAATATTGAAAACTGGAACTGTTGCCGTTTATACATAGAGAAAGGAAACTATGTACTTGATATTATTTCAATAATATCGCAGACTCTATTTGTGTCGAAAATTCGCTATTTTCTCTTTGAATAACAAAATGTTCATACCCTTGGGATTATACTGTTAAGAGCTTCGTTAAACATCACATAACTTGAACGTTCTCTCAAAATGTCTTATTTTCTATAAAATTCATAAAATATTTACGTAACAATGCCATAGAAAATCATGGGTAAGTAGACTATAGAAAAATGAACGACTTGAGTAGAATTTTTATATTTATCAGCTAAATACAATGGGGAAAAACAATCTTAAACGAGGTGTTAGCAACGCTCTTGTATTATATTTGTTATTCGTTGCTCTGTTTAAGCGAGTGAGCCGACTATATTATATTCCATTTCACTATCAACGCTATCGAAGAAATGGCACGAGCTTCGCGGTGCATATCAAGTGGGTCATTGCAAGAAAACATTAGCACCAAATCGCAAATCCTTCGAAACGCGACGTACCTCTGCTATATGTCGGTGCACAATGCACATTACTGCGCTGCATTTTGCGGTGGCAGCTTTAGACCCCTATTAGATATGTAATCTTTTAAGCTGCCATAATAATATTATGCCAATTAAATAATAGATTAGTTTATATGAGGATGATATTTCGAACAGTATTTATAGTGCATACTCTACCTGAATTACAGAATCGTACATAGCAGTTGGAAGGTACTTATTATACATAAATAGATATGATTTATTTTATTATGTTTGAGTTCATAAACGTGCTGATAAAATATTTCAGTACTTACTCATATGTACCCATATTTATCTAACTAAAGACACCAGCGAGAATTCCATAGGATATGGATTCGGTGCTTTAAGCCTCAAACTAAGTAGAGGATACAACTCTAAGCTATAATAACCTCAACCGGTTGAATCAATCAATAGAAACAAGGAAACAAAATAGACAACGTTTTAATATATTTAGAGGAGAGTATGGAATCGAAATATTCAGGCGCAATGTTTACCGTTTCACTTTGTCAATATTTCTTTTAACGATTTTTAATGGTAAATGAAAATAATAACAACAATACTAACAAAATTGACCAAGTTTCGAACAATCCAGTTGTGTTATTTTGTTAACAGCATCCCATATAATTTAAAGCTAGCGCGCTTTGAAGCGAGTTCATATCAAGAGTGCGGCAATGGACAAAACACTATATCGGACATCCGGCGAACAATGTGCAACTGGTCCTACATTGGTACAACACTATTATTCACAGCGCATACCTCCTAGATCCAATCCCGTTCGATATAGCGGGGAATTTTAACAGCATACGGATACTCGGACGATGGGACGCAATGATGAAACTGTATGGAACTGAAAAACATTTTGCCTTTTTTGTTCTTGTGGAAATGTTTAACGCTGATGTTTTTTATTTCGGTTTTGGAGAGCAAAATGAATACTCAATTATTTATTGCAAACATTTTTAATACAGGTCATGGGGTCATATGTCCTGCCCACTCATACATAATGAGTGGGCAGGACATATGACCCCATCAAGGCATAGCAACAGTTATAGGTCCAGGACCAGGCCGATGATCAGCATGATAAGTAGATTTAATTGCACCATCAGGCTTATCCACATGTATTTATGATTTTTATAGCAGTATCGCCTGCTCAGCGTAATCTACATTTTAATTTGTAAAGGAAAAATTAGAATCACGAGCGGGGAATGAACCCGCATCCATCCATCCCTCAAGCCGGGATATACTTTACTTAAGCAGAGATGTACAAGATACCTTATACATACTATGTATTTAAATACAAAATACAAGATACATTAAAAAAAAGTATTTGAGATACCAGATACACAATACAAAATATTTCCAGCTCCACATCAAAACCATAACAAGAAATTTGCATACGAAAACAACATACCACAGATTTTTTCAGGAGTATCGCAGTATTAAAATAAAAACATGGATCCATAAAGCTTTCAGTTCAAATGTACATTTGCTATTATGTTCTGTTTGGTTTGCGGAGTCGAGCGTCCGCCGCCCTCGTCGGGTGCCGCCCGCCCTCAGAAACTGCCTCACAACTTGACGTCCCGCAACACATAGGTACCCTCTAAAAAACGTAAGTTTCGTGCATAAGGACCACAAAAACGTTATTTGTAGACGTTCCTCGCCACAGAGCAAATAAATATAGTCCTGTTCCGTGTTCCATGCAGACTACTGCTTAACAAAGTGGGTTTAATGAAATTCTTTTTGGGTAGAAAAACTGTGTGAGTTATTACACCCTGCAACGAGATTTCACTTTGTTATAAAGACAACCAAAGACTAGATACTGCAGTGCACAGCGACTTTTAGTTAATTTTTAGCTATGACTGTTTATTGCAAAATTTTATTAAAAAACAAAAATATTTAAAGTTTTCCTTACCTTTACCTCTACCGTTTGCGTAGCACAGAATACATGGGTAAGTAAGAAGCATTATTAGATTCAGTGGGTTTGCAATCTCTACTGGTAACATCGTAGCTCAGTGATGAGTCAATCACATCACACAATGACACATATCAACCGCCGGAAGACATTCACTGCTGTACACAGTCCTTAGTCCTTTATTACCTAAACTTAAACTAAGTAGGTGCATAATAACTTTTACTCACTGGGCGAACCCTGCCGTTAACCTTGACTGCTTATTACTAATTAATAGACGAAGTTCCCGTATACATAAAAGGGAAGGCCAAATAGCGTCAAAGTTCGTTCAGCGTTCGGGCAGCGTTACTGCTAGCGCTGCCCGAACGAACTTCGCCGACTTGACACACTTTGAACATTGCTTATGCATTGATAGTTACTTTGTTGATATGGGCAACCCGGCCGCAGGTTATACCTACTCATCGGCAGCGGGATTTAACCCTTTCACACATTGGGAACGCTGAAAAGCCATCTATTCTCAGTAGTTCAATTATTATAGTTGAATTTACTGAACTAGATACCTTACTGAGATTTTTAGGCCCGCTAGCTCAGACAAAAGATAGCAATAAACCGGGACACGTTTTGTGGTTTAATGTTTGCTGATACCTCGCCCTCATGTCTGCAATGTCTGCCAAACTGTATACCAGTTGTGTGTGTATCAGCAAAGCAAACTGTAGAACCAATCAAATGATTTGCTTACTAATGCCTAAGTACCGAATATCGATTTGAAACTGTATTCCACGTAGTTTACAAGCAAACTCCACAATGCATAGGTAGTAATCGTAGTTTGTTCGTGGACATTGGAACTAGTACTCGAAAAGCTCATCTTGTCCAAAACTAAGATAGCAGTGGTCTCTATAAAACCGTTATTCAAAGAACTACTACAGAAACAGAAATATTTAATAGTTCTATGAAAGAAGCTGCTTCAGGAACTATTGTTAATGTTTATAATATCCCTAAATACCTACCTATCTTTAATAAAAATAAATAAGTACCTTTTTTAAGCCATGAATAGAATTAAATGCACCTACGAAACTCATCCAATCAGCCCTAACCACTACATTAAGCCCTACGTCCGCGAGAGAATTGACCTGCATGCCAGCATAGATATCATCATTTAGTTTCAAGTGGGGCTTCCAACGGCTTGCATGCTACGCCAGTTACAGTGGTTACAATTTATATGAGGTGTATGTAATAAAAAAGTATATATTTTGAAATATTAACATGAGATTCTTTTATTGGAAATTCGTAGGTAATTTAGGGAGCTATAGTCCGATGAAAACTTTATGACATCTGTTAGGCGCAAGACGCTGCTCAGTAACGAATTCGAGGTCTGTTTTTATATACATTGGTTCTAGGTGTCAGCGGATCTTACGCTTAGAGATAGACGTGGTGAGCGAGAGGGAACGGTAGTCATATATAAATTGAACATAATTATGCTCTGAACTTCTTTTTGAATTAGGCCGATTAAAGTCACATCAACGAAACCTAATCCCCTTCTTTTAAAATATATTCTGTATTAGGTTTCAAACCAAAAAAAGTAAATAGGATCCAGGCTAATATTTGTTACGTATTTTCTAGATAGAGCGATATAATTATGCGAGATTGTTTAGTTGCAAAGACCCGAAATTACCTGAAGATGTATAAACAAGTTTATTAAACGGTTTGTTTATTTAGGTAAAATATAATCTAATAAATCTATCTTAGAGCTAAACGGATTGGACTGAAATCATAGTGCGAACAAAACATTTACACACACAAACACAGTAGGTACGATATCTCTAACTACTAATATTTACCAAAACAAAAACAGATCGTTATGTTAAAAAAAAAGATAAGTAAGATCTCATTTATCTACTTTTCTTCCACTAAAATTAAGGGACAAATATGTCAAAAACTCATTAAGAAAACCAAATATTAGCGGGGCTGCGAAAATAGGAAGTCTGCCAACAGACTGGAGGAAACTGTAGTAAATAAACGACGAATAAATATAATATTCTTATTTTTATCCTCAGTTCTCAATGGGTGTAAGTAGACCCATATGGTGGTTATTCCACAGGTAGAATATATTTTATTAATTTACCGTCCTAATTACGAACTACCCAAAAACGAACCCAAGTTTTCAATTCAAGAAAAGAACAAACGTTCTGAATTCAATAAGAAAAGTTGAGCCCGCTCTTTGGAGAGCTCGTACAACCCCGTTTAATGAATGAAGCACATTTCGGGCACTTTCACAGTGAAGCATTCAAATTGAATTACACAAGATTCCGCACTTACATGGTAAGGAAGTGCTCACAAGATTAGTGCAAGAGACGAAGGCAGTGCCGGTGACACGAGCTCGCTATGTAGAGATGCTTGATAGTTGAGTATAATTCGCTTCGTTTGTTGGCTGGCACGTCACTATTTTATATTTACTTTACAGAACTGGAGTTCTACACTACACTAAAATTTATGTGACATCACATTCGCAATAACGAGATGAGGTACCTACTGCATGCATGATGTGACGCAAGCTCCAACGCATCGCCCTTTGCTACCGTCGCGCTTAGTTAGCGTATTTCTTCAAAATCTTACATGGAGCAGTTAAACTAATTTTCTTCTACTTCTTTCATTGAATGATTGTCATTATAATGATTTTGCGAATACAGAGTCGATTAGTAGAGAATTTCTTATACTTGCATCTACAATAGGCATGATGACTAAAATTTTTTTTTGCATAAATTAAAGATAAACATTTGTGAAAACAAAAATAAAATATCTCAAAAAACGACGAAGTTTAAAAATTTTAAAATTTTAAAAACCTTAATAGAAAGAGATAGCTCAAACGGCCAGTGACGTCAGCAATGTCGTTATAGTACCTCATTACTAAGCTGTGGTAGCTTTTCATACAATCTCTTTGGCATGTGACGTCACGGGTGGATTTTTCATAGTAACTGTGGGGGCGCTCTGTTTCGCGAGAAAAAGGACAGGAAATGCCTCCTGTAGAAATTTTAAAAGCGTAATACTCCGTGATTGTTTTACCGATTTTACATATTTTTTCAATTATTGCATTCATTTTTAATCTTCTTTATGAAAGTATTATTTACTTGTTCATTTTTAATAGTAGTCATGATGCCTATTGGTACCTACGTTCAAACTGTCATCAAAAACCAGCACCAGCGCTGGTGTTTGATGCGCTATGCTGCAGGCTCCAACTAATCAAAAAGGAACGCATTTCTCCCATGGTCCGAACTAAGCAACCGCACGACGGATACTAATGTTATATAGCGTATCGTATGACGTAGTTAAAACCTTCATGCAACGCATTAGTTTACAGCGCAGATTTAAATTAAATTATACCTATGCTACTTATAGCGGCTAATATGCACTATTATTGAAACGGCTGCAGTGAATTGTAAATTTATAGTGCAAAGAAGTGTGAAGGCTGGTGCAACGGTGTTTACTATTTATATATTAAATTGTATTGAAGCTTAGTGTCTTCTACGGCAATTTTACCACAATTTCGCAAATGTCGTGTATTAAGATAGAGCATTTTATCTACTATTCACCTTAAAAATAATAAGTGAACGTCAATGTGATATATTGTAAAAGTTATACAGTACCTATCTACGTTTATTAGACAAGTAAGCACCTATATAACTATTCAACTCGTGGTTATAAAAGGCAGAGCAATTTTTATATGGATTTTTTTTAAATATTTTAATGTAGTGTAGAGTGCGTGGGAAGGTTGCTGTGGAAAATGAAAATAGACTCAAGGAGGTCAAGTGACTCTGCGCTCCTGGCACTAGGTTGGTACCTAACTTAAGTACCTATAATACCGTAATAATCGTCATAGTAAATATGTTAAACGGTTTTTTGGCGGGAACGCGGAAAAGTTCCCGTCGTTGCATTGTATTATTTTTCAAAACTTTTGCTTTTTCCAGTGTTAATGTTTAAAATTGGTGGCGTTTTACGCATTAAGTGCTGAATTACGAGCATGAGTGAGGGCAAGTGATATAATGTGGTGAAACGTGATTTTTCGTGTTGCTTCCAAAACTTCATAGAAGCTTCTAGTAAAGTTGCCTCCACTTTGCTGGAGCATGACTTAGAGTGGACTATGACTACCTGACTTAGACTGGACTATGACTATGACTAGCACATGACTTTGCGTGAAATATTTTATAACACGATGAAAGTATTATACTTGACACTGGCTAAATACACTATGTGTGGATAAACTATAAGAAAAGACAAAAAATATATGTTAAACAGTTATTCACAATAGCTTTAAGCTTCACCTAAATAAATGAACAGTATTATGGCAGAACATCTAACAAGAAAGCCGAAAATATGGCACATGAGCCCTCAGCGAGATCATCCCGAGGAGCAAACAAATATTTGTGAATAAATAAAGCTTTGTGCGGGGGTGGCGCCCTCTCGATGTGTTGACGAGATTTATACAACGACCATTATTTTTCGCCAAGCATGTGTTGTAGAGAAAGAGTTCAGAGTTGGTCATTTAATTTAAATAAAGGTAGTAACGAATCCTAGCTCTGTGGTTGATTTAAATTATGTTGATGCGCTATAGACTCAGGCTGACATTCAGAGACAATGCATCGAGTTTACTCCGATCGAACTCACGTGAGTTCAAACTCCGGACACGGCGAGTATACTCCGCGTTTTTAAATTCACAGTCGAGTTCCAACGTAAAGTCCGCCCTCACTCCGCCGAGTAAACTCCGGTCATAGACAAGTGTATCTTGACATTAGTGACTTAATTTGGCAGTATTATGCTAAAAAGGGAAAAAAATAGCAAATATTGTATGAATAACTGAAACAGGAGATCAAATTTACTGGTGGTCACAGATTAGAGAAAAAAAACTGGTGATAATTATATACTCTTTGAAGGAGACTTTAAAAAGCGCGCCATTTCTCTTTATTTGTTTTTTCAATTATTATGATTATTGTGAATGTTGTTATTTACCTAAATAATAAAAAAACGAGTGAAATTAAAACTTACAATGGAAATTGAAATAGCAATGGAAAATAAATCGTCTCTATAGTGTTCAAAGTACTTGTTGTCAAAATCTGAGGGAGCTAATAGCTCCATACATATAAATTCTATAAACTAAATAAAAATAAATGCTTCATTTTAATAATAGAAAAGAAGAACTATGGAGCCAACTTGCAAAGCATTGATGATTTCTTCTTATGTGCATGGTAATTCCTAAAAGGTACCATATGAATTGATTTTTATTTAATAAACTTAGACCTACCATTAATTTAAGATTAATTCTATATTATAGGTTAGGTACCTACTCACAAACAACTTAAAAAGGCATGGAATAATGTGAATGTGAAGACACAAGCCGGGGAAGCAAAATCTATAATACAACAAAGAAAAGAAAACACACAGGATCTGCCAGAAAATTACTATTAGATTTTTTTTAATTGTTATTTTCATTATAAATAAATCTATGAAGTAACTAATTTTATTTCGTAATTTATTCGTTTTATTCAATACTAAATACATTTCTTCTCAAAAACCACATTAAAAATTGATTTTAAGCAGCATTGTTTTTAAAAACATGCGTGATAATAAAGATGGCGGTGCCTGAGCACGGCTCGAGTCACCGATTTCGTGGCTCAGCCCGTCTCATGCTCAGATGAGCATATACTCGTACTCCATTATGCTAAACTCGACTGTGAATGCCAATTCGATCGAAGTACGAGTCTAGACTCCAATTTTGACATAACGGAGTTTGAGTTCGAACTCGAACTCGTCTGTGAATGTCAGCCTCAGTCTCACGTAAGTTGTCCCGCGGCAATAAGTGGAACTAATTTTGAAAGTAAGTAATTTACGTCAATACATAACATAACATACTCAACAGTGCTTTATTTACTAAATAAAATCGATATTCACAAATTACTTTATATTCAAATTTTGGGGAGTCTAAAATATAGAGGTCAGCAACATTGGTAGCGCGAATGTGGCGACGCGGCTGCGGGACACCTTACGTGAGACGGAGTTTACTTATAATTTGAATGTAACAGAGTATGCATATACAAATACATGGTCATATTTATAATGGAGATGTAGGTACTTATAGTATAGTAACTTCATTTATACATTATTTAAGACCTCTCGAAACTCTACTTGAGGCTGTCTAAGTAAATAATAGCGACAAAAACAGACTGTAAAATAAATCCAAATGCACAAACTTTCAGAACTAAGGTTTTCACATAACCTTATCTAACTAAACGGATGGGAAACTTGCCCCGCTCCAGCACTCATACGATTTAGACTTGGGAAGTTGAGTGTAGCTGTTTTACTTAGGTACTTACTACATCGTAACTAAGTTCAACTTGTCTTTAAATTATAAATCAAAACAACACAGAGCTATGAAACAAATGATGCTTCGCCTATAGAAGCGTTTTTTTTTTTTGCTCTGTGCAAAACAAGAAAATGCTTTTTCTGGTTTCCCTAGTAGTTAATGTTATTTTTTCTTATATTTTGGCTCCACACATAGTGTATATAGCCAGTGTCAAGTATTATATTTTCATCGTGTTATAAAATATTTCACGCAAAGTCATGTCCTAGTCATAGACATAGTCCAGTATAAGTCAGGTAGTCATAGTCCAGTCTAAGTCATGCTCCAGCAAAGTGGTGGCAACTTTACTAGAAGCTTCTATGAAGTTTTGGAAGCAGCACGAAAAATCATGTTTCACCACATTATATCACTTGCCCTCATTCATGCTTGTAATTCAGCTCTTAATGCGTAAAACGCTACCAATTTTAAACATTAACACCGGAAAAAGCAAAAGTTTTGAAAAATAATACAATGCAACGACGTGAACTTTTCCGCGTTCCCGACAAAACTCTAGTTAATGTTTGCCAGTAGATATACCTACTCGATATAAACCTCTTAGGTCCTATGACCTGTTTATATCGAGTAGGTAATACAGGATCATTAAGATATTACTAACAGCTGTCCCAGAAATTAGTTTCAAGTATCCTTGCCATCCACAATTAACTTCCTAATGATTAACTAGGCAATGTTCCGCGATTATTAATAGTTTAAGACCTAAGCTAAGCTAATTAATAGTAATTATTAGTCAAACTTTCGTAAATCAAACACCGTGAGGCGTTACCTATGCAACTACTTACACTGTTTAAAAATATTGTTGGGTTAAGTATGGAGACTTCGGTTCTGGACCTATGTAATAGGGGGAATTCTGTGGTAGGAACATGGTTACATTGGGGTGATGCGGGGGGTCTAAAACCTGGAGGTAGGTGTAATTTCTTAAGTACCTAATACAAGTAAGTGTTTAGTTTTATATTTTGGGAACTTATTTAATTTATCTAACCTAATGATAATAAGACAGGTGGTATTAGCTATGAATGTGAATAAACCTGCCGTCGGTATTTATTGCCTCTACACCAATAAGTCGCGTCTGAATCTGTGGTGGCTGATGATTACCAACATCAAAGTGCTCCTCCCTCGATTTACGCAGCTCCGTCGTAACACTCGAAAACGCATTCCTTCCATTCTACGGAGCTTATTTCCGCCATTAAGCCGAAAAGCTGGAGCACATCAAACAACAAATGACGAGATTATGCGCCATTCGTTATGCTCTTCCCGAATTTTATAGAATTTTCATTTACTTTGGAATCTAGTTAGGTATGTTTTATTTCGTTGGCACCAAAACCTGTGGCATTAATTATAATCTATTGACTGCTTTTTTCCTAAGCGTGGCTAAATTCAGTTAGGTACGCTATACATACTTACCTAGGTACTTACATTAATATCAAAACCAATGCAAATTAAATAAGTATGGTTTGTAACGTATTAAATAGCCATTATTGATTCTGGTGGTGTCAGAGTCACGACGCAAATGAGGTCTAGGTTCCCCACAAAATTGAAATTACTGTCTGTAAAGTAATTAGTCTGGAGGTGTAGGCTGTTATAACCCCTACCGTCACTTTAACGTTTCACACTTCAGTTCCCGACAGTGGAAAATTAATATGAAAGTTTTGCTTTTACCAGGACAGAAGTGTGGATGAGCACACTTGTAAATTATCGCGCCGTTTAAGCGAGACGCGGTGGAGCAATTTCACGGTAGAGCGACTCGGTCCTACGGCTCGGAGCGAGCGGGCCTGTGCTTACAACGCCTGCTTATTCTACTGTGGGGGCATGAAGATCGCACAACACAATGATGACGTTAATTGGTTAACGTCATCATTGTGTTGTGCGATCTTTCCACGACACCTACTTTTGGCGGTACCAACTTTTCACGAAAACAATATCGATAGTTACTATATAGGTTGGCTAGCTTTGACTTTGAGAAACTGTGTTTACGGAGTATAAGGAAGTGGTTTTGGGATGGAATACGGGAGTCAAAAAATACGCTACTGCAGCCCTACCACAAACTAATACAAAACCATCATGGTTCGTGACCGTGTTACAATAATATTGTTCGAATTCGTACCATGAACTTATAAAGTATTCCGGCGCGAGAACGAGACGTCTACATTTTTATACAGCGTTATCACTGTCGCACGTCGGTATCAACATTTTTAACGGTATGACATGACAGTTGTATTTGAGTGAACGATTTAACGTGACGTCATCAAAACTGCTCTGCGTCGACAACATTACAATATTCTTACTTCTAAGTCATTTTTCAAAGTTAGTATATGATTGAATTAATAATGCATATGAGACATTGTGGTAACCTCCCTGGAATCCTCATAAAAGATCCTCTATTTAGAAACTCATTTTTATATTTTTATGGAACATCCAAAAAGAAAATGGTCATCTAACGACTCAATTTTATTGTTATTATTAAGTACCTACTAAAATTAGGCGGGTATTTCATTTTTACACCCGTATTTATTTAAAAGTGCATGTAACTTAACAGTTTGGGCTTTATTCCGGCAGTAAAACGTCTTTTATTTATCACTTACCTAATTAATCACTCCAAATAAGCGCACCATTTGAAAAAACCTACATAAGTATACGAACTTTCATGTTACCTAGGTACTTAGGTACGAAAATCCTGATACCTATGGCAAGAAAAGCAATAGGTAAATAGGCTAGAGAACAAAATTACCTACGACATTTAATTTTGCAGTAGGTAAGTAGGTACCTACTAGGTAGGTACTAGGATTTTGTTCTGTGAAAGCAGGTTGATTTCCACAGCAAATCTTTACCAATTGTCTTCCGTCGCTTTCTCTACAAAAGTTTTGTCCGAAATGATTTTCTACAATAGGTTAAAGTGGAAACGCGTGAAAATAGGTGAAGGTAGGTTCGCTGACGTTTACACAGTGTTAAACAATAGGTGCTAGAGTAACCTGGAACCCGATTTTATCTACTTTCAGTCTTTCACCCGCAATTTTCCTCATTTCCTCCAAATCGGTTCACTTTTATTTCTGGTATTTCCCCGGGAACGAGCAGATGTCCGAGAAAAAAAATTTATCTTCCTATTTTGACTGTCACAGTATAGATGGACTATGGGCAATATACACTGGAAGCATTCTTGCAAAACATGGGGGTGATCTTTTTGACGGTGAAGACGAACGATGATAGAAGGTTGAAGCGTTGGTATTATCAAAAACCCACAAAGCATTCCCCAAAAAACAGGTTGTGTTCGATCCAAGTGGACCGATTCACGATGTCTCTTCAGAGTTCAAGTGGTTCTAATTAGGTAGCTATTACAGATAGCTTAATATCAGTGATTCTTTCACAGAAAGAAATTAAGAGGCCTAGCAAGTTAGTATTTTGGTGTGCCGTTTCAAAGGTGGGAACAATAATAGCCGCACCGCACTTGAGCGTGTGGCATTGCCATCGACATCTATGTCTATATCTATATAAAAGAGATGGCTGACGGGTTGACGGGCAATAAAAGACGTAGAGATACAAAATAACATAACTTCTTATTTATCCGAAATGGGGCTAGGTGAAAACGGGAGAATGGGGGTTAACGTCGTTGAGCGTAATTTCTAGAGAGGGGTCATCAGGAAGATATAATGCCATTTCTGTACCCCTGATGTCTTTTTAAGTGCGGACCCACTTAACCCTAACTCGGAGCGGACTCCGATGTCACCTTTTCAAAGTAATGGAATCAAGTAGAAATGCATGTTGTTTATGGATTGCCAATAGAGTTAAAAGGGGAGCTCTTCTTTATTTTATAAGTAGTGTGCTACCTACTAAGTATATATAGTACCTAGTGTCGCAGTCGGTCCGCCTTATTGTCCTAATTTTTTTCATACATAACAAACCATTTGATTGTAGGTTAGGTACCTAATAATACTAATATATAATATGCGCACAGGGAGGAAAACGTTGTGTAGGTAGGGTATCCTAGGGGTGGGTATTTTCACCAAAGGTTAAGGTAACCAATGCTTAACAATGTCTACGCACGGAGATGGGGACTCGTGTGTGGTCTTTTGAGCTTTAGTTTAGACAAATAATTATTTATATGCGATATCTTAATAATAATAATAAATAAATAAATATGTGTGGACATTTCACACAGCGCCATCTAGCCCCAAAACTAGCATAGCTTGTACTATGGGAACCAGATAACTGATACAATACTTATATACTTTTTTGTTTGTAAATACATACGAGGCAGGGATACTACCAACTGTAGGCCTAGCACGAATATTTACGCGCGCGTAAGTGTAACGTTAACGTAAGGCAGCAGTTGAGCGGCAGACGTACGTCAGCAGCGCTGCTAGCTCAATCGTAATAGGGGGGCAAAACGAAGTGATGATATCCTCTTTGTAGGGGGGCAGATCAAATGCCATACAACTGGCTTACGTTAACGTTACACTTACGCGCGTGCAGATATTCGTGCTAGGCCTACAGAAGGGCTCGACTGGTCCGGTGCGGTGATCCTAGCGCAGCCGAAACAACAGCTGCTATAGGATCTTCCGGGTCACTCAAGACGTGTCTTGAGCGGCGATAACGTGATAGTGGTACCTAACTTAACTACCTACATATATATATAAAAAAGTACCCAAGTGGACTTCCATTTACACGTTTCCCGCCAAAACTGAGGAGAGTGAGAGTGAGTGAGGGAGGAGGTGAGGAGGAGGTAAAAAATGAGTGCACAACATGTGCACAACTGCACACTGCATTGCACCACAGGCTAATTTACATCAACATAGAATCAGAAATTAGGTACCTACAATGAATTGAATGAATGAACAATACAAAACTGATGTCAAAAAACCGACCATTACCAAAATTTCTAGGTACATGTTACGTTAGTATTGACAAAAAGATTGTGCTGCGGTGTAACCATATTTTAAGGCGTCCCGTTTTTGAAATTCACGATTCGCTCGTGGCGCATCACAACGCGTATTAAGGACGTTTACTACGCGTATGAATAGGTATTTAGCCGCACTACTACACGCGCACGGCATTACGCACACAGCGACGGGATAACGGCGGGCGAGGTGGTACTAAACCAAAATAATTTGGTCCTTTTATTTTTTTAATTTTATTTTTACCCGATATGTGTATTTCCTTTATATTGTTTTTTTGGAATATGTTATCATAGGATTGTAGGTATATTGTATGTATCTAATTATAGGTGGGTAAAAATGAAAACCGTTGTTGATGCGGGGCACCGATGGATGCAGCAGCCGCTCAAAGTGGAGCTCCCTGGGGGAGGTCTATGTTCAGCAGTGGACGTCTTCAGGCTGTTGATGATGATGAAGAATTAAAAAGATCATCATCATCATTATCAACAGCCCGTAAACGTCTACTGCTGAACATAGGCCTCCCCCAGAGAGCGCCACATTGAGCCGCTGCTCGTCTCCCGCATCCATCGGCTTCCCGCGGTTTTCACCAGGTTGTCGGCCTACCTAGTAGAGGGTCTGCCTACGCTGCGCGCTCCGGTTCGTAGACGCCACTCGAGAACCTTTCTTCCCCATCGGTTGTCAGTTCTGCGAGCGATGCCTGCCCATTGCCATTTCAATTTGCTAATCCTAAGAGCTATATCGGTCACTTTAGTCTTTTTGCGGATTTCCTCGTTCCGGATCATACCTCGCAGGGAAACACCGAGCATAGCTCTCTCCATAGCTCGTTGCGCGACTTTGAGCTTACTAATGAGGCCAACAGTGAGACCATATTCAGTTCCATATGTTGTTATCACTGGCAACACACACTGATTGAAATTCTTATTAAAAAATATATTTTTATTTCCAAATTTTTAGAATAATTTTCACGACAATGTTATGTTATGAATGTCCTCATGAAAGACTTTGAGGACTTCATCTAGAAATCATAGAGAGGTAGAGCTAGGTGAACCGAGCTTGGGCTCTTTTTGTTAGTGATGAAGAGATCTTTCTACCGAAGTAATTGGACTGACCTCATGGTAGACTTTGAATATTTCATTTTTTTTATCAATGGTGAAAGGGAATCATCTATAGGGAAAATAGATGTACCGAGTTTTGATTGGGTAAGGGGTTATTCATGAAAATGGTAAAAACTTTGTAATAGGACCTATGTTTTTTTCAACATTTCTTGAAGAATCCTGGTTAGTGCTACAACTTGCCTGAAGGTTCACCAATCAGACCTATGGTCTACGAGTTCCTTCGAAAATGAGGGTTTTTGTATAGGCACCAGGTATTTTTTTACATTATAATTTTGAATGTTTATTACTACAATGTTCCGAAAACATTACACTGATCCGTATTATAGTTTTTGAAATCTATGAGGGTACTTTTTTTTGGAGTCACCATTATGATGAGTCACTTTGTATTGGTAATTATGTGACCTATTTCTATACTTTTGTAGTACATTGTCAGGTTGTCAGGCAGTTCCTTCTTAGATATATACATCTTTATTTTGTTTTTGATAATAACTCATATTTTTTGTATTAGTGATGTATAAGATTTTTATGTCCCTAAGATCGTCTCAGTTAGTTCTAAAAGTTACCTAAACATAGTATATCAAACGGACTTATAGTTTACGAGTTCCCACAGAAGTCATGTTTTTGTAAAGGTACCTGATGATGAATACGGTGATGACCATGAACATGATAATGACGACAATAATTGAAAAGATGATGATGATGACCATAATGATGACGACAATAGTGGCAAAATGAATTTCATGAATTATTGGTTAAAGCCAATGAAAAACTTTCATCATATAATTAACGACATTGGATTACCCTATCTATAGATAATAATAACATTTCACTCATTATCACAGATAAATGGAAACATGGCCTTAAAATGTGACATATTTGCCCATTCTCGTAATCGCACCCTTAAAGTAAAAAATAAGTTTAAAAAATTTAATTTCATAAAAAAAACGACCTAATAATATGTCGAAAAACCGTATAATTATTACCGAAACTACAGGTTACGTTCTATTGGCGGAAACTGGTGTTGCCATGTTTTTTGGAGGCGTCTGTCCTGCGTCCGAATTTGACAGTTCGCTCGCGGCGTCAGCGTGACCATATGTGGCAGGTTCCTGCCATTTTGGCAGGTTTGGCCTCTTATTTTAGACTCTGGCAGGTATCCGCTGACGTTTCCAGAAACGTGGCAGTTTTTGCCAAGATTGGGTATAGAAAATAAATTTTCACTATTACCAAAGGTAAAATTTAAAATTAAAATTTATTTTGTATACACCCAATCCTCAAAATTATTCGAGAGCATGTGGGTGATTCTCCTGTACTTTTTATGTTTGTATTATCTACATTCAATTCAATTAGCCATTATATTAAAAAAAAGAAATTGTAATTTAAATATGACCCAATAGATGGCGTTAAATGAGTTTATACCACTGTTTCTGTCACAGTCACTGTTTTAAGCTAAGCTGATAAGCCTAAACTATTGTAATTTTAAATACCAAATTAATCAAGAATATTGAGTGTAATTCCGCTAAAATAAAACTATAATACAATAAACGGAATTACTAGATATTCTTGTTTCATTTTGTATTTAAGATGAACTTCCGCGAGGTCACGCCTGATTCAAACAATTATTGTAATTTGGTTTTTCATTAAGTCGAAACTCGTATCACTGTGCTGTTTAACTTAAATTAAACAAACATTACAACATATTTATGTTTTTTTTACGTATCTTTGTTTAATAAAACTTTAATTTAAAGTTAGCAATATTTTGGCATTTTTACTACAAGAGTGACAGGATTGGGCAGGTTTATAAGCAAAGAGGGGCAGGATCTGTAATTTGAAGATGGTCACATTGCGCGGCGTCTCAACAGCTGTTTTGCGAATTTGCTTTGATTGAAAAACTGAATAGTAGAAAATCGGTTAAATAATTGAATTTGATGCACGTGCTTCTAAAAAAGTATTGTATATTCATCGTTTTTTGTGAGTTAATTGTTTAAAGTTATGGATGAAGAATTGGGTGTTAAAGGTAAGCGATGCGAGAAAATTGATAACTTATATTTTCCAACCTAATTTAAAATGTGCGGACGCGTGGTGCTGTGATAACGTGAACATTAATCCGTCGTACCCTATCTTCTCGTGAAAGTCTTCCCGATTTTCAAGAGCTTTTTGCGTAATACAGGTTACTTATGGACTAAATTATGCTTTTATAATTATTCGCGGTCAGAACAGAACTATGACGCATTTTTATGTACCCAAGCAACTCTCTGACCCAAGCTGGAAATTTTGCTCTTGGAAAATAAAAAAAAGCTGGTGCATGGACTATGTTTATTTAAATAAATGTAGTTACAACTTTTTCCATACTTAAGCTGTTTAATTGTGAAAAGGTAACAAATAGACAGACTTGAGTCATTTTTCAAACTATCTTCTGTTAATATGAAAATAGAAAATAATTGAATGCATACACTTGTATATATAATTTTAATTATGAATTAAATACACAGACATAAATATTATGTAAAGAATAGTATAATTTATTACAAATTACATATCTAGGACTATAGACAATGTAATTTGAAAAGTGTGTCTCTATCTTATTCATTTTGTGATGCTCAAAAATTAAACAATTGTGTCATGCTGGTATCAGTCAGTTATTTAGTATATAATTTATGAAAACCATTAAATTACAGTGACTCATTTACGTAGAAGGCTCTCTGTTGAGGCTGATGGAGCGCAGTCTCCTACACCTACACCCTCAACACCCACCAAGAAGAGAGTTACAAAATTAGCAAAGCCAGCTTTGGAACTAATCGATGAAAATGGTAATTATTGGATATCATTCAAGACAGCAACTGTTGTAAAATGTTCTTTAATATTTTTATAGAAAGATTGTTTTGCAATAAAAAAGCATACAATAATGCACACAGTACACAAACTGACTACTAAGCGTGTACAATGTACAAAGTCTGCTGACATGTGCACTTGTGCTGTTTTGATTTCAAGTCACATAATATATTTTCAATTTCTAAATATGCACTATAGCATTCAAAGTATGCAGCATTGGAGGCAAGATTTATTTTCGTGCCCATTGCCGTGGAGACCGTAGGTTGTTGGGGCACTGAGGCCAAGAGTCTGGGGATGGAGATAGGGTGTAGAATAAGGGAAAAAACAAGTGACTCCCGCTCCGGCTTGTATGTGGTGCAAAGGTTGGCCATAGCCATACAGCGCAGCAATGCAGCCAGTGTGATGGGCACCGTTGCAGCTGGTACAGTTAGGGGTGGGTTATTCGAATAGGTTAAAGTGTATTTATTAGTATAATTTGACACATTAAGGTTAACAATAACTTTTTGATGATTTATTTCTAGATAATTTATATGAAACATTTTTCTAAAGTAAGCACATGCTCAAATTGTTATTGTTTTAATTAAATCTTACAGTGAACGAAAATGTACCAAAAAAAGCAGCACGAAAATCCGTTGCTAGAGATGTTGCTGAGCCCACTGAAGATAAGCCAGTGACACCGGCTCGAAGAAGTGCAAGGATCCGGTCCAATGCCAGCCTTGTGTTGGAAGCAGTTCAGAATGTGGTTGACTCTCCAAGAGCAAGACGAGCTGCCTCTAGGAGGAACTCTCAACTTGGTAACGTTTTTTAATGTTATTAAAAAAAAGAAAGAAGTACAAATCCTTAAATTTTGGTCCACATATATATGAATGGTGTTCGGAGTAGGTAGGGTACCTACCTAGTTTCAATCAAAGGTTACTAACGAAACCAATTACACCCAGTATTTACAATTTATAATCAGTACCTTTGCATGAACACACATCACGCTGGAACTACTGAACGGATTTTGCTGAGGCATGGTTATAACTGATTATGCAGAATCACATTTAGGATTCTTTTTGTTTTCTAAAACGGCCAAGTGCAGGTTGCCCAAGCAATATAGATGTAATTTTTATTCAAGATTTTGTTGTTCGCATATAATAATTATATTTGTTTATCAATTTTAATTTCAATAAACATAAAAATTATACTCACCCTGTCTAAGGAAAGATAGAAGAGAAAGGTAAAAAAATATGGGGGAAAAAAGGGGACCTAAAAGGAAGGAAATTAAAACTTTTTAAAATGAACCTATGATGATTTCAGCATCATTTGCACCTTGCCATTTCAAAATTACTAATATGTAGAATATTGGTAACCTTGCTCTTTAATTTCATATTTTTTTTGTTTATATCCTGCTACTTGGCAATCTGTTCGTGGAACAATAATCCAATTGGCTGGTTGTTTCAAACTGGTTTTATGCATTATATGGAGAGATGCGTCCAGTGAGTAATCTCTCATTCTTCGTCGGCGAATCTGTGCGCTAGGTTTTTTATGCTATGTCTCCTTAGTCTAGAGAATTGGAGACTGCTCGATCTCTGCAGTTGAGCAGCTAGTTTGTTTCTGTGTTTGTCCAGTCTCAGTTGATATTTCTCGCTGTAGGATTCTGTCTCCTGTTTTACTGTTTTCAGCTTGATGTCCATGTACATGTATTTATTGCTTATGTGCAGTGGTATGTTCAGTATACTTCTTATTGTTTTACTCTGGAATGTTTCTAATATTTCGATGTTGTTATGGCTAATTTCATATTAACGTAATATTTAATGCACTACTGTGTGATTTTAGGAAGTGATGCAGAAACCACATCTACACCGGCAAAGCAGAACAGAAGGGGCAGAAGGGACTCTACCTCCAGTGTTGAGCAGTTAGGTAATTGTTACTTTTTTCTTTTCATGTGTTGACTTTGTGTGACCAAAATTTCTATGAAATATAATGCCATATTTTGCATTTTAATATGAGCTTGTTTATGATGTTGTCCTCATACTTGGTTTGTGGATGTATATTTCAGCCATCACAAACATCAGTGAGAAAGCTACAGTGCAGGTTGCTGAAGTAATTCCAGAAGAACCAGAGAAAGAAACTTCCAAAGTTGACAAAAGTGATGACCAATCTCCAACACTGAGAAAAAGTCCTCGACTTAAAAACAAAGTCAAAAAAAGCGTTGATGAAATAGTAAAAACTATAAATGCGAAGCGAGATCAATTCGGTAATACATCTAGTCATGCTAGAAAACTAAAAAGGAATACTTCACCCTCCACATCCACACATAAACTGGCTCAAACTGATGTGACTTCCCCAAAAAATAATGTCAAAAATATCAAAATAGATGTAAAACCAAAAGTCTCAGATAATAAAAATCTCTCCCCTACCAGTACCAAGCTTATAAATGAAATTGACTCTATCCCTAAAAAATCATCTTCTGTTAATAACAGAACTACTTCTGAAATTGAAAAAGATTTAAATAATGAAAAAAATAATAGAAAAAGAACAAAATCATGGACAACTATAACTAGTGATCATTCGATGGAAAAAGATCATCATATAAACATACCAGGGCTAGGTGATGTTCTAATAAAAAATAACGAAAAAATTGAAGCCAAATCTCCTAATAAATCAATGAATAAATCTGCATCTAATAACTCCATAGAAAACAAAGAAAACATAAACGTTTCGAAAGCTGCTATTGCAGTAGAAGCCATTAATACTGTTAAGTTCCTTGAAAAGGCTCCAAGTAAAGATATTGAGGGAATGGTGTTCATAGATGATTCAGATTCAAATAGTGACCGCATTGGCAAGCTTACTATAGACATGCAAAACTATAGTGAAAGTCAACACAATGATGGTGACGACCAATGTGTGCCAGTAGTCAAACAGATTACACGAAAGACTTCAACACTAAGCGAAAGTTTTTCTGTAGAGGCAATGGATATTGATGAAACCATTCCAAAAAATGTGACTATAAATGATTTCTCTAGCAGAGAGTATGATAACGACGCAGATTCAAAACGAAAATCCATAGCTAGGGAAGATTCTATTATGAAAGAAAAATCTGGTAAATCTAAAAGAACTTCGTCAATTTTTCAACAGCAGGAATCAAAGCGAAAGTCTTCTATCGGAACTTCCGAAGATTCTAACAACGATACAAAAGTAGTTTTAAATAAGTCTGATAGAACTTCTTTGGTCAAATCACAGAGAAAATCTTTTATAACTCAAGATGAAGAAAGTAATGAAAAGCTTAACATACTTGAACATACAATAAAATCCTCACTCTCAAAAGTGGAACCTGAAAATGATAAGCGCAAGTCGCCCGTCAGTTCTCAATTTGAAAATGACAAAATCGATGTGAGTGCAAATAAATCTAAAAGAAAATCGTCTGAAGCAGCATCGCAAAGTTTAGAAAAGACTTCTAATGAAAACAAAAGCACACTTGTTCTCTCTGAACTTAGAGATATGTCAGCAAATGAAGTAACCAATGTATCAAAATCACCCAATGACACTAATAATGAACTTTCTAAATCTATTAATATTCTGGCTACAGAAAATGATAAGAAAAACCCATCCCTTAATTATTTGACTAGTACGCCTCTACACCAAAAACCACTGCAAAAAATAGCAATGCCAATCAATACGTCAATCATAAGCCCTAATGCTAGCAGTAAGATTACTACAAAGAGTAATAGGACGTCACCAATTAAAAGACCATCTAATGCTAAATCTTATTCATCAGATGATGAGTCTGATGAAGATTCGAAAGAGAAAAGCAAGATGATTGATGATGAGGCAGAAGAGGCTAGTGACAATTACGAATCGGGGGATAGCAGAAACGATGAGGAAAGACGGTATGAAGAGGATCATGAAATAGTGGAAACTGGGGAAACATTAGAATCCGAACAAGAGTTTTCTAGTGATTCCGACTACGAAAAAGGTTCGTTCATTGTGAGTTCTGATGAAGAAGATGATGATTTGCTAAGTGGCTCTGGTGACGATCTCTCACTTACTGACAATGAGCTAAAAATAACCAAAAAATCTAAGAAAAAATTTGATGAACGAAAAATAAAGCAACAGAAAAAAGCATCGAAGGAAATGTACGAATCACGTCACAAGTTGAACGAGTCTGGCAAAAGCACTGCGGCGAAGGGCAAAAAATCTAAACGTCAAAGGTATTCGTCAACGTCAAAATCTTCAGTTGAAGAATCTGATAAAGATGACGAAACTGAACCCAAAAAGAAAAATCGTCTCAGGATTGATTCAAGTCAAGACCTGAGTTTAAATGGCTCTAAAGCTGATGAATCAAGTTGTGTAAAAAAGAAGAAAACAAAAAGACTCTCTGAATCTGTCTGTGAGGATGACGCTCATCGTAATGAGACAGAAATTACCATCTATAATCAAAGCACAGTAAAGATTAATGATCCTCTGTCAGTAGCAGTAAAACAAGAGCCTAAAACTCCACAAAAGGGCTTGGACATGTCAACGGTTATCATAACAGACAATATAGAAGAAGTGCAATTAGACTCAAATGCAACCATAATCAAATCAAATGAAACTTCGGATCCTTTGCAAGCCACTGTAGCTAATGGAGAATCAGATTCTGACATAAGTGAAAATATGGAAATAAAGGCGAACTACGATTCTGTTCTCGAAAATCTAAACAAAAGTAACAACAAGAGAATTAAAACAACAAACACATCATTGGATTTGAATGTTAATAAAAAGGATAAAGCAAAAGAGCCTTTATTAGATCAGCTAAAACTTACTCAAGTAAAAAAATCTAAGAAGAATAAATCACAAGTTACTGAGAAAAGTGTAGTAACAGAGGAAACAACATCACCTAATAAGATTAAGGTAGTTACAGTCAATGATGACGGTGACGTATCTGATTCTATTGATATGCGGTTGCTATTCCCTGAAGACAGCAATGGCAGTGAGACAAATTCCACTAAGTTCAAACCTGATGATAAGCAACAGATGGAAACAGATGATATGTTTATACCATTGAAAAGAACAGAAGCTAAAACTAATATTCGCGAAAGTTTGGGTATGTATTCAATTTCTTTTTAATGAAGTTTCTCTTGACTATACATATTTAAATTTATTCTGTGACGGGAAAGTATAATATGGCAATGTTCTTCAGGTTATATTAATTTTCATAAATATTTCAGACGTTAGCTTATCTAAAAATGAATTGGAATGGGAACTGAATGCAAGCAACAAAAAAAATAAGAATCGGAAATCGTCACAATGTATTCCGGAAACTGCAAGTAAGTATATCTTTCTATAAAAAATTAATATGAAAAAATTGACATATGGTTTCATTCAAAACTTCCCCACTTCAATATATAAAAGTACAGTAGAATGTTGTCTGTTTGCTTGTGTAACTTTTGTCACAAACAGCTAAATGACTTCGGATTAATTTGGCAAAAAGATAGAAAGACAGAAATCAACATAATAATCATGGTATTTTATGTCCTTAAAATTACAGAGGTTAAACGTACCACTTGATAGTATATTCTTAATTTGCTATACTAAATACTATTTGTTAATGTTACAGATGAATCTGAAGATACGAATTTGAGTTTCTTCATAGACACAAAAGGAGCATACGAAGACATGGACTCCTCTGCACAAAGCAATGCTAAGAAAAATAAGAAGAAACAAAAGGCAAATTATTCTATGGATAATGATCAAGAGATCTCTGAATGTTTAGTAGAAACTGCAGGTTTGTTACATTTAATTTTTGCACCGTTATTGTTATGTTGCAACTCAAATCAACCGATTTATAATATGCATCCACCAAAGAAAGCTCATTGCATAACAAAAATATTAATATTAATATTCATTTTTTTTTGTTTTTTTTTTTAATATCTAACAATTATAACAGTTATTTACTGAAAAATTTGTAATTTGTTTGTACTTTTTATAAATATGTTTAAAATATTTATTTTGTTCCCATTTTATTCACAGCTCCTAAGGAAACATTGCTAGATGTTTCAGCTAAAAGTGATAAGAAAAAAAAAAAGAACAAGTCCCAAAATGTTTCACAAAAAGGTAATAAATGAAAGATGTATAAAAATAATACATTAAGGTGGAACATTTCACTCAGCGTGGCAAATTCAAATTTTCTTAGGTTTTTTGCCAATCATAGCTTAATTATGTGATTACATGCAAACTGATTTTGCGCAAGTAAATAGAATGTATCAACAAATTAGGATTGAAAGTATCACCTAGATGTAACTAGTTTAGCAACAACTGCCAATAAATAAATTTCATCTTGATTTTTCAGGCTGCAGCCACTTGTTGGTAAACTAGTGATATCTAGGTGATACTTTAAATGCTAATTTGTTGATACATTCTATTTACTTGCGCAAAATCAGTTTTCATGTAATCTCGTTGAGTAATTAAGCTATGATTGGCAAAAAACGTTAGAAAATTTGAATTTGCCGCGCTGAGTAAATCGTACCCCCTTAAACGACGATATAAAAAAGTAGGGAACTTGGAATTAATTTTAATTATTTCGAAGAATTTGCTGCCTGTGGCTTTTTGGACTACTGTCCCATTTTATTGGTTTTTGCTCAGTATTACTGATGTACCAGTTGTTAGTTATTTATTTTTTTAATTTTACAGATGAGCCGGAATCTACGAATTTGAGTTTCTTCATAGACACAAAAGGAGCTGACGAAGACATGGACTCCTCTGCACAAAGCAATGCTAAGAAAAATAAGAAGAAACAAAAGGCAAATGATTCTATGGATAATGATGTAGAGATCCCTGAATCTTTAGTAGAAACTGCAGGTTAGTTACATTTAATTTTTTGCACCGTTATTGTTTTGTTGCAACGCAAATCAACCGATTTATAATATGTATCCACCAAAGAAAGCTCATTGCATGACAAAAATATTAAGATTAATGTTCATTTTTTTGTTTTTTTTTTAATATCTAGTAATTATAACAGTTATTTTGTCCCGGTGGTCCCCCCAAAGCTTCTTCCCGGTAGCTCAGATAGGGGAGGACTCTCACGAGAACACGTAGGTACTAGTGGGATATCCGGAACTATTGAAATGAAACTGTAGATCTCGGCGAACTGGGTTTATTGTGTCGTTTAACAATAATTTAAGGTGGTTATGGGCCGAAATGCTGAAAATAAGATCACAACTTGTTCCCGATTGAACTTTTACGGAACAACTAGTAGTAACAATATAACTTGAGGTACAAATAGCACTTTTAACTGTTAGTAACAGATATCTTATGAAAATTGGTTAAGCACAAACGAGGACTGTCCGCCTCGGCGGTTGAAAGAAGAAATGACCAAAATGTATGGAAAATGAAAAGAATGCGACTAATGTTCTAATTTAAAATTTAAATCTAGATCTTATGTGAGGCCAATATTTGATGCGAAAACTAAGAAAGCAGGTGAATAGCTGAAATGATGATGAAGGAGGATGACATCGTCACAATACCCCGCTTCCCCGGGAAAAAAAATAACTATAATAAATATTTAGGTAACATAAAAATATTGTTAAAGTTTTAAGTTTTAAGTAAAGTAACAAAATATATAAGTTTTTTTTTAAATTATATTTAAATTTTTTTATAATTAAAGTTAAACTTTTATTTAATTAAAATTAAGAAATGCATCATGTAGTTTAATTTTGGGGATGTGGTTGGTTTTTACAAGAGAATGTACAATAGATATTGTTCCTAATCCATACAAATCAACCATTCATACTTCACCTTCCTAAGTCTTGCTTCCATTATTGGAAAGAAAACTCCTAGTATAGAGGAACCTTAATAATTAACAGGTTACTCATGGAACAAATCTATAAATAGTGTAGGCTTTTTTTAACAGTCACAACCCGCTGATGTAGAGTGATGAATAATGTTTATGTACAGTGTTGTTTGTTTAGTGTAGGCTTATTTATGCAGTCACAATCCGCTGACGTTAAGTGATGAAAATGTTTATGTACAATGTTATTTAGTGTAGGCTTGTTTACGCAGTCACTACCCGCTGTTGAAGTGATTATGTACAATGGTTGTCAGTGTTCAGTGTTGGCTTATTTATGCAGTCACTACCCGCTGACGTTAAGTGATAGTGTATATGTACAATGACTTATTATTAACAATTAGTGTTGGCTTATTTATGCAGTCACTACCCGCTGACTAAGTGATAAGTGAAACTATTTATATGTTCGTAAAATACTTTACGTACAGCAAACGCACGACGCACGTGTGGGAAACACGAGTCTAAGTATGTTAAGGTACTTAGTAAGAATTATAATAGTAAGTAGTAGTAGATCGGCACGCAAATATTAATGCGGGCTACGCATAATAGTAGGTAAGGTAATCTTTGAATATTATCAAAGGAAAATAGTATGGGAAAGTAAGTACCCATGTATTATTTAATTGAATAAAAAGAAATGAAATTCAGTTATGATTAATCAATCATGACTCCGAAACAGTTAATGAACAACGAGTTTGAAATTAAAAAATATATGTGGATAAAATCCTGGAAAAAAAAAAATATTATGGTTACCCTAGTTCATGTTTGTGTAAGATTATTAAGGTTATTGTAGACTTGTATGAAAAATATTGTAAAGAATAGTGTAGACTTGTAGAGTACCTAATCAAAATGTCAGTTACGCTGACTGAGTAAAAAAAATTTGAAAATATAAAAAGAAGGCACATGCCAATGACTGATAAGCCGCCTGAAATATCATGGATGGTGATGGTGGTAGTATAGGAAGTACCTAACGCAAATCGTCTGCGGTATGGTTATGGGTAGGTATTATTGCATTTCATAATTTTAATTTCGTAAGTTAATTTAGGCTTATTTAATTGGATGATGTGTGATCCATATTAAATGTGTAGGTACCTAATATTGGAATAGGTAGGTACCTAAATTTGATTAAAAAATATAGCGGTAGGATAGCGGCGGTAAAGGGGTATGTGCGACATAGGTAGGGATGATGCGAAAAAAAAAATTAAGCTGTAAGTATAGGTAGGTAGGCTTACCTTACCTAGGTAGGTACTTAACTATTTATGCTTAAAGCAAGTAAATGATTGAAAATGAATGATGAAAGCAAATGATGGACGAAATAAAATGGTTTATGGAACTAATATGGTTTATCGTATGTAGTGTGTAATGTATGTGGAGTCTTGGACAACCTCAACGGTCACGTACGTTCCGAGTCGGCCTCGAAGACCTAGGAAGCATACGCAACGCGCTTCAGAAGTCTGCGTGCACGTTTACGTAGGGATACTCTCCCTACGCACGTTGTAAAGTCAGTACCAACTTCCACCTGGAATGACCGTAAGGTTTTAAACACTTCAGGTTTCAGTTGGCTGTGGAACTACACATGGGTAGCCTGTGATTATGTTCAATGTGAGTACTGTAGGTATTATTGTATTGAGTTGTGCCTGCTTGGTGTGTAGACTAAACTATTTACGGGTGAATGATGTCAATGAAATAAAATAAAATAGATGACAATGACACTAATTGTCACTATGGAATGGATGTGGCTATATGAAAATACAAATGGATAATGAAATTATTTAGAAACTCACCCTCGCTTGTTCTTATTCTGTAAACTGTTTAAAAAAATTTTATCAAATTATTATTTTTATTATAAATTACAATATAGGTATGCCGCACACAAATTGTAGTAATCATAGACATCGTCACAATTTACTGAAAAATTTGTTATTTATTTTTACTTTTTATAAATATGTTTTAAAATATTTATTTTGTTCCCATTTTAGTCACAGCTCCTGAGGAAACATTACTCGATGTTTTCGCTAAAAGTGATAAGAAGAAGGAAAAGAAGAACAAGTCGCAAAATGTTTCTTTCGTTTTCGTTGTCGTATGCACATCTTTCATTTATTATATGTTTCACAAACAGGTAATAAATGAAAGATGTATAAAAATGATACATTAAACGACGATATTAAAAAGTAGGGAACTTGGAATTAATGTATTATTTTGAAGAATTTGCTGCCTGTGGCTTTTTGGACTACTGTCCCATTTTGTTGGGTTTTGCTCAGTATTACTGATGTACCAGTCGTTAGCGGTGTTTCCTCGTGGACCTACTATTTTGTTCTACTAGTAGGACCACGAGGATATACATGTCCTCGTGGTCCTACTGTGACGTCATATTTTAAGAAAGTGATTTTACAATCCTCCTGTAGATACTTATAAAAACTTTTTGCGTGTGGCTTAATCATTTTGTGGAATAGTCAGAAAAGTAAAAGATGATGATAGTTGTTTGTTTGTGTTGATGTTGACAGAGTTGATCTCAGCTCAGCTCTGAGAAGTGGTGCGTCAAAACTCAATAGTGAGTATAGAGCTATATAGGGATACGTTATGCGGGCAAATCTGACATTACCAGAAAGTCGTCTCCGAAATGGAACAGTTCAACGGATCTCCAAAATGACAAGAGATATGGGGGTCCCGTTTTATCTGAAATTGGAGTAGATCTTGGGATGTTCCAGAGAAACACAAAAAATAGGGTTGCCATACAAAATTGAAACGCTTACCTATAAATGGAAAACGGTAAGAGATAAGTGGGTAGCAAGGAAGTTATATATATTAATGTAGGTAGTAAGTTAAGTATTCAATCAAATGTCATAGGGGATGACGAAGCTGTCAGGTGGTGGTCATTAAAAACCAAAATGGCGGAATCAAATGGCGGCCATTTTGAAACTTGGTCTGATCGAGATACTTTTTTGCATCGTACTAACCAGGTGGACCACGGGCAGTAATTTGATATTTGTAAAAATTATTTGGTTTCCGGCATTTTTAAAGATGGCTGCCATGGATTTTTGACGGATTGTTTAGTGATACCTATGGATAATTTTGACCACTTTTTTGTATATTCGTGTCAAGGTGCTCGACATGTTATCAGAAAAATTGATGACGTGGTCTTTTGAGCTTCCGTCATTCGGACAGTCAACGGGCTGGCTAAACGATATGAGATG
Source organism: Ennomos erosarius (assembly GCA_963580505.1). NCBI lineage: Eukaryota > Metazoa > Arthropoda > Insecta > Lepidoptera > Geometridae > Ennomos > Ennomos erosarius. The sequence continues at coordinate 4,965,732 of OY756983.1, read as the reverse complement.
GGTTATGTGCGTTTTAAACAATGTCATAGCAAACCCTAGGACAATTATGGAGCTATAAACAAAAATTCAAAATGGTGGAATAAAAATCCGCCATAAAAATTTTAACCTTATATGACGGTGAAACAATGTCACTTTATTATAAAGAACGCAAACCATACGCAAAACTAATGTTGTTTGTAGGCCAGAAGGGAAGATTGGCAAAAAATTCGTTAAATTTACTTACTAAGCATTTGGTACCTAGAAACATTATTATTTAAGACGATATCACCACGAGGAAATGGCAGATTAAAAGAAAAATTTTTAAAATGTGATAACAATGTTAACCATGCGCCGTGAAAACCAACCCCTCGCAAAAAATCTGCCCGATATATATAATTATGAACTTTGACGGATGTTGAGCGGCATACACGCGTCAGGAGCGCTACTAGATCCATCGTAATAAATGCTGTTAAAAATTAAGTCGGGTTTTTGGCGGGAACGCGGAAAAATTCACGTCGTTGCATTGTATTATTTTCCAAAACTTTTGCTTTTTCCAGTGTTAATGTTTAAAATTGGTGGCGTTTTACGCATTAAGTGCTGAATTACGAGCATGTGTGAGGGCAAGTGATATAATGTGGTGAAACGTGATTTTTCGTGATGCTTCCAAAACTCCATAGAAGCTTCTAGTATAAAGTTGCCACCACTTTGCTGGAGCATGACTTAGACTGGACTATGACTACCTGACTTAAACTGGACTATGACTAGGACATGACTTTGCGTGAAATATTTTATAACACGATGAAAATATAATACTTGACACTGGCTAAATACACGATGTGTAGAGCCAAAACATAAGAAAAAAAAAATTAAGTCTGTAAACAACGGCAGCCGTCAAAGTGACAACAACTGTCAAAAACGACATTCGCTGTCAAATATGACATCCGCTGTCATAAATGACATCCGCTGATTCCGCTGTCAATGATTATATCCGTTGTTAAAAATGACATCCGCTGTCAAAATTAACATCTGTTGTTAAAAATGACATCCACTGTCAAAATTGAGATCCGCTGTCAAAATTGAGATCCGCTGTCATAATTGATATCCGCTGTCAAAAATGACATCTGCTGATTCCGCTGTCAATAATTATATCTACTGTCAAAATTGACATCCGCTATCAATAATTATATCCACTGTCAAAATTGACATCCGCTGTCAAAAATGACATCAGTTGTCAAAAATGACATCATCTGTCAAAAATGACATCAGCTGTCAAAAATGACAAGCTACCAAAGATAAAACAGCAGATTGCTGTGCTGTTTTATTTTTGGCGCCAACTTTACAGCTACGAGCATTTTTTTAGTAATATATTTTTTTATATTTAATTTAAATAAGCAGTGCTGTCTAATTCCTTCAAGCTCACTATATTCTGTATTTTTTTCTAATAGTTAGCATTTGTTTTTCTCGCAGGGTGTTCATAAAAGTTAGTAGGTCCACGAGGACATGTATGTCCTCGTGGACCTACTGGTAGGACAAAATAGTAGGTCCACGAGGAAACAGCGGTCGTTAGGTACTTATTTTTTTAATTTTACAGATGAGCCTGAATCTACGAATTTGAGTTTCTTCATAGACACAAAAGGAGCTTACGAAGACATGGACTCCTCTGCACAAAGCAATGCTAAGAAAAATAAGAAGAAACAAAAAGCAAATGATTCTATGAATAATGTAGAGATCCCTGAATCTGTAGTAGAAACTGCAGGTTTGTTATATTTAATTTTTGCACCGTTATTATTTTGTTGCAACGCAAATCAAACGATTTATAATATGCATCCACCAAAGAAAGCTCTTGGCATAACAAAAATATTAAGATTAATGTTCATTTATTTATGTTTTTTTATAATATCTAGTAATTATAACAGTTATTTACTGAAAAATTTGTTATTGGTTTGTACTTTTTATAAATATGTTTTAAAATAATTATTTTGTTCCCATTTTATTCACAGCTCCTGAGGAAACATTACTCGATGTTTCCACTAAAAATGATAAGAAAAAAAAGAAGAACAAGTCGCAAAATGTTTCACAAACAGGTAATAAATGAAAGATGTATAAAAATAATACATTAAGGCACTGACAGGACCCAATGCGAGCACGTTTATTACAGCAGACGAACTTGAAACTTATTTTGTACCTTGTAGGGTCGCTTTATGCATAGCAAAAATATGGCGATTACGTTGCGTTGCTCTTCGACTTTTCCATTTTTCGGTACAAATAATTAGTTATAAAAAAAATAAGCTTATAGACGGATGCATTGAAACATAACTCATCACTATGATTTATTTCAATGCGGTGTCTTATTATAATGTAACATTTTAGGACGTTTGAATGATTTTTTAGAGGTCACTTCACGATTTTTTTCTATCGAGAAAACTTTTTGTAAACGTGTTTCGGTTTCAGCAGATGGAAAGATATTATGACCAGTATTAACGTGCATTTTTTTCAATCCTGTAAATGGTATACGTTTTGAGATAATCACGTTCAAAATAGTCGATTTGGGAGCATTCAGCGCCTTAAACGACGATATTAAAAAGTAGGGAACTTGGAATTAAATTGAATTATTTTGAAGAATTTGCTGCCTGTGGCTTTTTGGACTACTGTCCCATTTTGTTGGGTTTTGCTCAGTATTACTGATGTACCAGTCGTTAGGTACTTATTTTTTTAATTTTACAGATGAGCCTGAATCTACGAATTTGAGTTTCTTCATAGACACAAAAGGAGCTTACGAAGACATGGACTCCTCTGCACAAAGCAATGCTAAGAAAAATAAGAAGAAACAAAAGGCAAATGATTCTATGAATAATGTAGAGATCCCTGAATCTGTAGTAGAAACTGCAGGTTTGTTATATTTAATTTTTGCACCGTTATTATTTTGTTGCAACGCAAATCAAACGATTTATAATATGCATCCACCAAAGAAAGCTCTTGGCATAACAAAAATATTAAGATTAATGTTCATTTATTTATGTTTTTTTATAATATCTAGTAATTATAACAGTTATTTACTGAAAAATTTGTAATTTAATTGTACTTTTTATAAATATGTTTTAAAATATTTATTTTGTTCCCATTTTATTCACAGCTCCTGAGGAAACATTACTCGATGTTTCCACTAAAAATGATAAGAAAAAAAAAAAGAACAAGTCGCAAAATGTTTCACAAACAGGTAATAAATGAAAGATGTATAAAAATAATACATTAAGGCACTGACAGGACCCAATGCGAGCACGTTTATTACAGCAGACGAACTTGAAACTTATTTTGTACCTTGTAGGGTCGCTTTATGCATAGCAAAAATATGGCGATTACGTTGCGTTGCTCTTCGACTTTTCCATTTTTCGGTACAAATAATTAGTTATAAAAAAAATAAGCTTATAGACGGATGCATTGAAACATAACTCATCACTATGATTTATTTCAATGCGGTGTCTTATTATAATGTAACATTTTAGGACGTTTGAATGATTTTTTAGAGGTCACTTCACGATTTTTTTCTATCGAGAAAACTTTTTGTAAACGTGTTTCGGTTTCAGCAGATGGAAAGATATTATGACCAATATTAACGTGCATTTTTTTCAATCCTGTAAATTGTATACGTTTTGAGATAATCACGTTCAAAATAGTCGATTTGGGAACATTCAGCGCCTTAAACGACGATATTAAAAAGTAGGGAACTTGGAATTAAATTGAATTATTTTGAAGAATTTGCTGCCTGTGGCTTTTTGGACTACTGCTCCATTTTGTTGGTTTTTGCTCAGTATTACTGATGCATCAGTCGTTAGTTATTTATTTTATTAATTTTACAGGTGAGCCTGAATCTACAAATTTGAGTTTTTTCGTAGACGCTAAAGGGTCTTACGAAGACGAAGATGTTACTACAGAAAGCAGTGCCAAGAAAAATAAGAAGAAACTAAAGGCACATGTTTCTACATGTTTCTACTTTGTAGTTTCTACGGACAATGTCGACAATGATGGAGAAATTATTCAAACTTTACCTGAGGTGGCAGGTTTGTGTGCTTTTTCATTAAGTTTTCAGTAAGTTTAAAAAGTTACCTAAATATTACTCGAGGACATCATGTACCGAAATCCGTACGTGTTTGTTTCTGTGGGTTTCACTCCATAATTAACCGTTAAATTGATTTCTAGGGTGCCTCTCGTCCCAAAAAGTTAGTCCTGTTGCCTGTTGTTGTTATTTGTACCTATATGGTTAAATAAATAATCGACATTAAAACCTATTCGAAAAATGACCTGCAGTTGTATAAGGACATTTTTATCATTGAATATACTGTACACATATTTGGATGGAGGGGACTCTTTATAATAAAACTGTTAGATGTGTATATTAATAATACCTTTGGATTCGTGTGAATCCAAAAGTTAATAATTTATTATTAAATAGAAACATTTTTGTTTCATTTTAATTACAGTTGCAGAAGAAACAGCGGTAAATGTTTCAGCTAAGAGTGATAAGAAAAAGAAGAAGAGCAACTCGCAGAATCTTTCTAATACAGGTGATTAACGTCGTGATTTTAATTACGAATTTATTTCAATGTTGGGCTAATATACAAACATCTTTATGCGAACCACATTCTGCAGTTAATAAACAGTCAATACAGCCTGTATTATTGTATATTTTTCAAATGACAGCCCCCCTATTACGAACGAGCTAGCAGCGCTGCTGACGCGCGTCTGCCGCTCAACTGCTGTCACTTTTCATACAATTTTGACAGCAGTTGAGCGGCAGACGCGCATCAGCAGCGCTGCTAGCTCCTTCGTAATAGGGGGGCAGATGATCAAGAGAATACAGATGTGAATTTCTTCATAGACGCACAAGGACCTTTTGAAGACATGAATTCTTCTGTACAAAGCAGTGGCAAGAAAAATAAGAAGAAGCACAAGGCTCATGTTTCTATAGAAAATGTTCAGAATGACCAAAACTTTGAGGGAACTTTAGCCGAGGTTGCAGGTTTGTACTTTTTATTCACCTCAACTATTATAACCTTTTATTCTACAGGCTGGAATACACTTTGTTTTTTACGTAGCGAGTCAACTTGTTACTTCGTCATTTAGATCTTATCTTATCGTCGTTTGGACAGCAGGACTACTTAACTGGCAAATCCTAGTCCACGATAAGAACTAAATTGTGTGCATAAACCTAAACTTAGTTTGACAGATCTAAATCTTATTGCAGTCCTTGTCGTTTCGACCTATATGAAAGGGACATCAACATTTTTAGAACAGTCAAATAAAAATTAGTTCAGGTGTTTGCACAACAGTATCAAGACCAATATTATCATTTTTATTTCAGTAACTGAAGAAACACCACTAAATACGTCAGGAAACAGTGACAAAAAGAAGAAGAAGAAGAACAAGAAAAATAAGACCCCTGATGCCTCCCAAATTATTGAAAGTGCAGGTACAGTATTCCTCATTTATCATATAATTTGTACTTCCATTAGCAGCCAATTACTTAGTAAGGACATTTTACAGATATTAAAAAGTACCAGTGTTGTTATTTTACCAGTTTTAGTAATCGGTAAGACTTCTGCAAGAGTTCCTTTGTCTAGGTATTCTACGGATAAGCAGTAGTGTGCAAGCACTACTCTGGTTTAAAGCTAGTATACACTAAAACAACGTATAATCAAACTGGCAATATTATGATTTTGGTTTCAGCACCTGATGAAACTGTTTTACTGAAAAAGAAGAAAAAATCCAAATCAAAAACCAGTAGTGAAAAATGTAAAATTTTATTTTGCTTTATATATTTAAGCAGATGATGTAGCTAGTGCATATAATTCTCAGCATCTGTATCTAGTGCCTTCAGGGCTAGCATGAACTATAAATTCTAAATAATATTATGTCGTCTCTTGAGAAAACCTTTGACCAATGACACCGCAAGAAACATCCGACCACATACGCTTTTTAATCGCTGGGCGAATTTGAACGATTAGTTTCATATTTTCTTTTTATCACGTCCAACTGTAGAGAGAAATGAGATAGTGATCAAAAGCGCTGGACTTTAACGCAACGCATTTTAAGCGCTCGTGCGAATGAAGTCATGTCGATTTTTATAGGTTATGCTAGAGTGCCTAGCCTATTAGGCCTATCTATACTTCAGCAGCTTCCAATAGAATTGTGTAGTTAGCTATAACTAGCATGCGTAGCTTAGCTAGTCAATATTGAACAACCATTTCGACTTTCACAATAGTAATATTATCTTTGAGTCCTGAAATGACTGCAGTCCTAAATATTAACCAAAGTTTTATTATCATTTTCAGTACCTGAAGAATCGCCGTTAAACGTTTCTCTTAATGAAAAGAAAGAGAATAAAAAAAATAAGTCACTTGAAGTTTCCCAAACTGGTGAAAACACAGGTAACAATAGTATTTTTGGTGAACGTAATTTGATTACTTTACAATGTTTACAGGGAAGAGGAATTAGTTAAACAAAATGACGGTTATGAAATTATTCCGTTTCAGTTGCTGAAGAGACACCAGCAAATATATCAGAAAATAGTGATAAAAAGAAGAAAAAAAAGAAAAATAAAACACCTGATGCCTCTCAAATTGTTGACAGTGCAGGTATTTAACTCATACCTATCATTATTAGTGCTCTCAATAGGAGCGCTCCGTGGCTTCACCCATTTGTAATAATATTACGAATTTGTCATTACAAAGAACAATTTATGGAAATAAACTGCAACAGTATTTTTTATATATTTCCAGCTACTGGAGGAAAGGTTGATGTTTCAGTGAAAAGTGATAAGAAAAAGAAGAAAAATAAATCCTTTGAAACCATTGATAACACAGGTATGTTAAAAGTACCTCGTAAGTTTGATTTACGGTGTATCATGGTGCAGGTGACATTAGCTAAAAACTGTATGTATCGCATGGCTAAAGCGTTATTCAATTCAATTTTATCGATACCGATGTTAAAAGCAAATTTTTGTTTTCTGTTAAAAAAGGAAAATACTTACCTCTTCTTTGCCCATACACATAGACTAACTGTTCTTCTGTAGCTGAAAGACGATCTTTACTTTCTATACCTACAAGTATAATATTAGTAACACTTCCCAATTATGAAATTATCTTTATACGCAAGAAAATGTACGTGAAGTGCTCCTTATAGTTGCGTAAAAGACAACAACTGCCACACTCTCGCATTCAAAATAAGTATGTATTTAATTTTACTTTCAGGAGAAGAATCCGATGAAGCTCCTTTGGAAGTGGCATATAAAAGTGGGAAGAATAATCCAGAATTTATGGGTATGTCGCAAGACTAGCTATTTAACTGAATTTCCTGTCGCAAATGACCCAAGGACTTTATCCAAATAATATTTAATAAGTCTAAAAAAATCCAAAAAATCTTAAAAAAAAAAGTTATCTCATATGTTATAAATCTTTACATTTAATTACAGATCCGGAACCGAATATTAACGCATTAACAGACAGCAAAAATAAATTCAAGAAGAAAAAGAAGAATAAGAATGCTCAAGCTCAAAAGGGTAAGCAGTTATATATAAGTTTTGAAACTAAAATGGGTACTAACATTTCTGAAACAATTTATCAACATGATTTATCGCGTATACAATACTAGCTGTGCCCCGCGGTTTAACTCACAAACAAAATTCCAAACGTTCAGATTCAGATTTTTATTGCTTCCATAGTATACATACAATAGGTGGAGTATAAAATTAAGTCTAGTTTCATATGGACCCCGTCGGGCGCAGCAAATTGGGAGAGAGGAGGGCGTCTTAGCAAAAGAATCAAAGTGATCAAACAAAATAGGTACACATAGAAAATAATATTAGTTTGATTAGCTATAATAAAATGTCAATCCAATTTTATCTATTATTATTAGTAATATTAGTAAAAATTTAATGTCAGTTTTGTACAATATAAAATAAATTAGATTACGTTCAGCCGTTGCTGATATAACACACACACACCCGCCACACAAACCTTCGTGTAATACTAGTGTGATTAACATAATAGGCTAATTTTATTCATTCAAAAAAGTTTGTATTTTATATTATGTTCATAGTATTACAGTCTATTAACCATGGCTACATACAAACACGAGGCAAACATTCCTATTTCTATATTCCTACTCCGTTCCCAGCTAACATCTAAAACGTTTAATAACTAGGTACTCTCGTTTTACAGATGCAAACTCTCAAGGCGCAGTGAGTGGAAAGAAACGCAAAATTGACGCAACTTCTGCGTCTCCAGTTGGTAAGTCATTGGGTTTTTTTTTAAATTATTGTATACAAGAACAATAATGATAGCTGGTAGCGCATTTTCATGATTTTCCCCGCTAAAGTTAGAAGCTATTCACAAACATTTATTTGACTAGCGCTAGTACGTCCCTTAACCATCACATGAAAGCCAGTTCACAATCCAGGCAATGTGTCAGATCGTCACCTATATTACCGCCCGGACATTTGGAAGGCATTGGTGGGGCCGAGGCTAAACACCAAGAGGCCCCTTTGAATATAATATTAATTGTTTTTTTTTTAAACTGATATATGACATGCAGTCAAATGTTAAAGCTTGTATATACCTGGATCATCTATCTGGCTAGAGCGAGACAGAATCCAGAAATATACGAGTCTTATGTAAAAAAACACACCCGAATTGAGAAGAAACAAGCTCCATTTGTTGAAGTCGCCTTAAAGAATCATTTACTTACTTTCGTCAAGGTGTGATTTATCTTGTGAGCTAGTTGCCCAATATATAAAGAAGCATGCATCGTTTCTGAACACTGTTATTTTAATTGTTATTGTAATTTCTTGTTACAGATGCAATCGGAAATTCGAGTAGTCAAGGCAATAAAAAACCCAAACTTGCTCAGGACGTCTCTTCGGAAGGTAATTTTAATCAATTTTTAAGCACCATAGAATTTACTATGGTCATTCATTACTCATTCTACACAAAAAGGTTATGAACAGAAATACACGGTTAAGAAACCACGCGTTTCCACCGTTTGGCCTGACATAGTCATATAATTTATCATTACATTTTCTTACTTTCAGATCTCACTAAAAATAAATCAAACAAAAAGAGGAAGGCTTCAGAAGTTTTTGATGCTGGTCAGAAAAAGTCAAAGGTACTTATTTTTTTTTAATTATTTAATTTTAGAAAAAGTACTTATAGAAGGTAAGTTTCCAAACAACGCATTCTCAAAACGTAGGCTACTTTTTCGTATTTTAGATGATTTAAGGAAGAAAATGATTAGCTTACCAGTGGAAGGTCACACCAGAACCACTTTATGCTGCTTTTGTAATGGGTTATGGCACGATTTTACCGCGAAATTGTTATTCAAAATAATTTTCTGGGAGCTCTTCACTCTAACCCAGACTCTGATATGACCTCGCGAACTTTCGTACGGTGACATATAATATGGCACCAACTAAACAGCATAAATTTCGCGAATGTATTGGGGTTCTATAGAAACTTATTCTAAGGATGTCATCCTTTATTTTTATTCATGACTAGAGAAGCTCTATTTAATATCCGATTTCCTGCTGCAACTTTTTTCCGGGATTAAATGTATCCTGTGTTGTTGTAGTATTAGAAACATACTGGTGTAATATTTATTGTTGTTACTTTCCAACGCTATAAAAAATTAAAAAAAAAACTGATAATTATGTAAATGCTCAAAGACTTTGATACTTATATTTTTTTTTGTTTTATTTAATAGCATGTTATCATTATTATAGACAATGTCTCAATGCTAACACTAACTCTTGTTCTAGGTGTTTAAAGAGACCTCCTTAGATAAAGTCCACATTCCTCGGTTACCAGAATCAATAGTCAATAAATTAAATGATAAGCCACAAAAATCGAAAGAACAGAAACAGAAGGCTATAGCTACCATGCCATTCCAAGTCCAGCAAGCCCAGAAAAGGAAGAATAAACCATCAAACTACCTAGAGCAAAGCATTTATATGAATGATGACTCTCCTGTGAAGCCGAAACAAAAGACTGCCATCAAGCATCCCAAAGTTCTGCCCTTTACACCTACTGTGGTCACTTCGGCCAAAGGATATACCAGTACCTTCAAGATAAATGTTTTACCACAGGACACACAATTTGTTGCTCAAGCAAGCGACATGACAAACTTCAAAAGTGAATTCCTAGCCAATCAAAGAATAAAGAAGCTACGTACATTTGAACACTTCAAAAGGCAAAGAAATCAAAAGTTAGCAAAGTTTTAATTTTTTCGTTCTTAATTTTGTTCCGAATAACAATAAGAGAAATGTCCGCCTCTTCACTTTATGTAGACTATTTCGAGTTGCTGTTGTTGCCAATCATTTGTTATTTCACTTTATTAATTAAATGTACATAATATTATAAACATACCACATAAATTATTATTTTTAGTATCACTTTTTAGTTTTTGTTTGTTTTTGAGGCATTGTCATCAATGTATTGGTAATATTGTAATGTAATGTAATGTTAATGGGCATACAAACCAAACTAATCACAAATCGATACATTCATGTAAGTACATACTCATTTTATTATTCATTAGATATAACATGTAATTAGCGCGCATTAAAACATTCAATTCAAAGGTTTGTTGTATGGCTTGAGGAAATCCCTGATGGTGATGACAAATATACGATAAATAGTAATAAACGTACATACATACAAACGAATCGCATGTCCTGTGTCTATATTATTTGGCATTTGATTGACTATGCCTTGTCTGAATAATAAGTGTTTTTAATTAGTTTAGATTTAGATTATTATTATTTTCTATTATAATGATGAGTTCATTGACTTTTAAAACAGCTGATTTACAAACCAGCAGTTTTACGGGGCGAATACCACCCGTTATTATTAGTTTGAATTATTTTTTTCTATTAATCATATTGTTTACTTTGACCCGTTTCATTGCTGCTGTTATTATGTGTTTATACAAGTTTTACAAGCTATGCTTGTGTAAATAATGTGCAGTTGTGTGCAATGAATGAAAGTTACGCCATTTTACAATACAAAACTTTTTGATTTGTTTGCGTTTATAATTTTAATGAGTTAAAAAAGGATGAGTAAGTTTTAGCACACATTTTAGCTAATAATTTATAATTGTAATAGTCTTCGTTCATAATAATTTGATTTGAGAATTAGAAGATGATGCTATGATTACCTACACCACACCACTACTACACCTATTTGAAACGAATGTTGTACAAATAAAAGTGGCCTAATTTTTATTCTTGCCAGCCTACTCAATGTAACTGCATTTTATTTATTATTGACGGTGAGCAAGCGGCGCATCTAAGGCCCCAAATGACAACTTTTTAGTGACTTCTAGTACCTGTACCTACTTTCGTTATTGTATTGTATTTTTTATATTTCCCGCCTCTTGTTCAGTGATTGTATTCGTCGTCGCTAGAGGGAGCTGGCTTCTAAAAAAGTGGTATCGCCCATGTGCTCACTAATTTCAATTGTTTATTTGTACATCAATCTACTGTTACTATTTAATTCAATAAAATAAACTTGAAAATATAATAATGATTTTTAAAATAAAATGTTGTGGTTTCAACTTGCATACGCGACAGCACAGCTTCCCGCCTTATCATGCCGGTGTAAACAAACCGCCATGTTGTTGTGAATGGAGGAGTCATGAATAAAAGGTGGGTATTATAGTAAGTATTATCGTGTAGTTTCCTATAAATTATGGAACAATAATTCAAATTTTCACTTAATTTACCATTATTAACTCTTATAATAATGTAAAAGCATCTATAGATTAAATAAGTAACTCAAACTACTATTGACGTCAACTGTGGTCATTCAGTGGACCAATAGAAGACTGGCAGGAGCGGTCACGTGGTTATAATTCACCAATAGAAAAGGATGTTTCTTTGTGTACCTTTTCACGGAATCGTAGTAAAACATTGTGGTTTTATGTGGAGTGAGTGGTGTTATTCTGTCAATTTAATGACGATAAAAAACGTAAATGTGTGAAATTCAGGATTATTCTATCGAGCACAAGGATATTTATACCAGTAAATATTCGGTAAGCGATAATAATAGTAAAAAATACCTTCACTGACACCCATGTTATGAAAACATAGAAATTACAATGGGAAAGTCCAACGAGTTATCGTGTCCCGCTCTTTTTAGTGTCACAATCTTGATTAATATGTACATTTCTCGATAAGTAGTTCAAATAAAACATTGTTTTTCTTGTGCGAATGTATACATACTTCTATTAATGTTATCATCATTATGATAGATCTCCCGTTCGTAATTTTTTGTACCTTTGCTTCTACTAGTTTCTGAAGATTTATTATTATTGCCAGTTGCCTTCATGCCTTGCCATCACCACATAATATTACACATGAACATAATGGCGGGAAATATTTCTGTCTCTCTCTTTCTTTCTGTTACCTGGCTGAGCCTGAGAAGCTGAGTTTTCGTTTCGACTCGACTGCATGGTGCATGCAATACCGTACTGCTGGGCCCGAAGTCTGCTATTTCATTGTGTCATAATGGTTCATGAATGGTGCCATAATGACAGATTTTGGCACTGAAGGTAATCTACTTATGGTGTGTAAACTACCATTAGTTTCAAAATCTGTCATCATGATAGATGTTGACACTAATGGTAGTCTACTTTTTTTTCTTACGTTTGGCTCCACACATAGTTTATTTATTAGCAAGTTTCAAGTATTGTGATTTTTCTCGTGTTATAGAGTGTATATTTCACGTAAATTCAAGTCTAAGTTATAGTCCAGTCTAAGTCATGCCCTAGTAAAGTGGTAGCAACTTTCTTCTTCTATGGAGTTTTGAATGGAACACGAAAAACCACGTCTCACTACTTTATGTCACTTGCTCATGCTGGTAATTCAGCACTTAATGTGTAGAACGCCACCAATTTTAAACATTAACACTGGAAAAAACACTACAATGCAACGACGTGAATTACTTTTCCGCGTTCCCGCCAAAACTCCTGGTAGTCTACTTGTGGTTATTTCTTATAATGTAGACTAACACTAGTGTCAAAATCTGTCATTATAGTACCATTCATGAACCATTATGACACAATTACACATGACACAAAATAGCAGCATCCGGGCCCTGCTCAATTGCTCATTCAAAATGTGACATTCATAATTTTTGTCATTTTCTCAGGGTCAGGGTAGGTACATAACTAGTGATGTGCCGATCTGATTTTTTTGATAATCGATAGCTATATCAAATTATTACCGATTATCGATGATGACTTTAAAAATAAATCGATATCGTCAGTAAAACTTGGGTCATAGAATAGATATTATTCCTTAAAAAGTTACAATACGGCCGTGGATACTGTCACTTATTTATTATTGTTTTTGTATTATTTTACGCATTATCTGACAAATATAAAAAAATGTGATAATATAATTATATATCCGACCGAAGTGATCGATATAGCTCTAAGGATTGGCAAGTTGAAGTGGCTATAGGCAGGTCACATCGCTCGCAAAACTGACGAGACCACGAACCGGAACACGCAGCGTAGGCAGGCCCCCTACCCTTACTAGGTGGAAAAACCGCTGGGAGCCGATGCTGGATGCAGGAGGCGAGCAGCCTCTCGAGGTAGTGCTCGGGGGAGGCCTATGTTCAGCAGTCGACGTCTTCAGACTGTTGATGATGATGATGTAAAAATCGATTATTGATAAAATCGAATCTTACGCACATCACTATACCTACCTTAGGTAGTCACTGTAGTCAGCCAATGAGTCAACTCACAACTATCGTCAAGCACAATAAATCACATCACTAGTCGCAAAATACCATCACTAATTATTAGTTTCACAATATTCACAATTAATTATCTAGCTGACGGCTAAATACCTACGCTACGAATGTAAAATAATATGCCAGTCTTCTTTTTCCAACGTAGGTCTGTACAAATACAAACCCTGCATTGTGATTGAGAACTGCCTTGCCTTGGTAAAATTCGTACCTACCTAAAAAGGTCCCATTCGAAAAAGTTCATGTTTTCGGATTTGTTCGCCACAGGTCAGGTCAGGACACAATAATTTTGTTATAGTTTAAATTACAATCATCATTACAAGCCTGAAGACGTCCACTGCAGAACATAGGCCTCCCCCAGGGAGCGCCATTGAGCAGCTGCTCGCCTCTGCATCCATCGGCTCCCTACGGCTTTCACCAGATCGTCGGTCCACCTAGTGGGGGGGGGGCGGCCTTTATTGTTCCCGGTGCAAAGGTGCCCATAACGCTTGCTGCATTGCCACGCTGGATGGCATTGGCCAACCTTTGCATCAGGAACGCATCAGGAGGTCGGAGTCACCGTATTTAGGTAGGAGTTGCAGTCGCAGTTCCTTTCAATCAATGACAGGTGGAGGATGGAGTGGAGGTCTTTCTCAAAATCTATTGTAGGTACCTAGTACCTACAGTAATTGGCATCGGTAATTGCCAGTGTTGCCAGTAGTTCGATTATGGCGGATGATTGTACTACTGACTGACCTGACACAACATGCAAGTTCCCAGAAGTAAATTTAGGTTACTAATCTTATACCTATAGGATAGGAATGTGTTGTCTCATTAATTCCATTAATGCCAGTCTTTGGAGCCCTTATTTTCATAAAGGTCAATCTGCTAGAAAGTTAAGCCATTCCAATACTTTAAACACATTGTTTCAAAAATTATATTCACGAGGCAATGTCTTTCCCACGGCTGGGGCTTTTTTGTTTTCACCGCGTGACTACCAGAGCGAGAATTTCAAAAGGTCGCACAATTGCCTGTAGATGTGAATGCATGTTGCATTAAAATATTTTAAATGCATTAGGTACCTACTCTGTTTATTGTGTGAGGTGAGGGTGTACCTGGGGGTTTAGCAAAGATTCTTTCCATGAGCGTTAACGCCAAACGATAACTTAAAATGTAAGGGAATGACTTTTGAGCTATCGCGAATGGAAAGGGGTCTTTGCTAGACCCCGAGGTGTGAAGAGTTACAGCTTTGTACCTAGTGGCTAAAGCGACTGGACCAGCCAAAACATACACCAGTCTTACAATTTGTCAAATTATCAAATCAATACTGATTTGTGTTAAATGTCGAAAAAATATTCGAAATCATGTTTTTAGTTTGTTGCTTAGTTATGTGTTATTACTAATCTTTTGGTATTGGTTGGCTTTTGGGCTACAATATGGGGGAGCTTCAAGAAAAGTGTTAAAAGAGTCCACTGTAAGGGTAGGCAACGCACTGGCAATGCCCTTGGTGTTGCAGATGTTCATAGGCGGCGGTGACCACTTACCATCAGGTGGGCCGCCTGCTTGTTTGTCACTCATTACATTAAAAAAAAATTACCTATTCGATTCTGTAGGTACAAAAAATATTTGTATAGTAATAATGGGCATCATTAATAGACTTCAGCCTATTTGTGTGTAAACTGTAATAGACATTAGAAGTAACTTTTTGCCTATGTTGAAAACTAGGAAGCTCTTGAGTGTACCTTGGTTTGCAATCAATACAGAAACCCCTCCTCAGTATTGCGCGCGCATTATTAGAAGGACTGGAGTGGACTAATGTTTATCGCGCCAAATTAACTTTTGTCAACTTCCCTTGTTTACCTATAATATATAATTTAAACAATTACTTGTCTATTTCAGTAGTTTAATATTGTACTTGCATCTAAAATAATCTAAATAAATATATATGGTATTAATTTTTTAACATAACAAATAAAGTAACTCTTAGAATCTCACTATAGGAATCAGTAAATTACGTTTATCGAGGGAATTATTAACATTATAGGTATGAGGCTATGAGCCTGGTGCTGAATACTTTCCTAATAATCGCCACTGGACTTGATCTGCGGCTCATCTTACCAATCGGCTGCCAGCCATTCGTTGGTCCACCTAGTTGGGGGAGGGGAGGACGTCCTATAAATACATACTATGGTTTCCAAGTAGCAGTCTCCCAACTCATCACTCACATACTACCTACAAGTACATGCGTCTGTTCTGCCCTGTTCTGCTATTAATGCCATCCAACTGCCAACTATGCTAATTCTGTGGTATATTTTGTGATGAAGTGACGTGGCTAGTTCTCTGTTGAAGAAAGAAGGTGAATTCCTGTCTTCCTCCTTGGGAAAATCATCTAGCAAAGCTCCCTTTATAGACATAGCTGAGCAACTAAGTTGGTGGACTAGTCACATCTTACATCTACCAGAGTCTAGACCAAGGGGAGTGCTCACAATATGGCTCTAATATAATGTTGGACTTGGAGGAATAATTAAAGACTGGTGATTTGACTATGTACAAATGCGACGAAAAGAATAGATGAAGTTTTTCTAACAAAGCTCAATGTACCTATTTCTTCAACTTCAATTCATATTATGGTGGTGCTCCATCCAACGTATTCTGTCCAATGTTAAAATAAACACATAAAATGGAATGGATCCTTTTTGAGTACCTAACCATGACCTTCCAATTTGAACGTCCAGCATAGGGGTGATAGTGATAGCTCTGTTGCAAAACAAACTAGCACGTAATTTTCTTGATGGCAAAAATTTTCCGATAGCTACGACTTTTCGCGGCCGACCGCGGCTCCGCGATCATCGACCAGCGGGCGGCGCGAGAGCCGACTACGGCGACGAGTTCAAGGCGAACGCGTGCGGTCAGGTTCGAGGACACGGGCCCCTCGCGCGGCGCCTTCGTGGTTCCTCCAACATCCAACTGCACCGCTCAGCCAACTTTTTCTGATGATGATAACCATCTAATCTAACTAAACCTCGAGATTTATTCCTTTGTTTAAATGCACTGGCTGATCAGGACAACCGGTTTATGCTCTCAAAATTATGCTCTTATTAATTTGCATAGCATCGAAGAAATAACCATTTTTTAATTTAAAGTGGTTTTCAGCGTAGGTTACTATTTTAAATTATCGCTTTATAGTAGTAACCTACCTAAAACACAATAAATTAAATACTGCTAGTTAAATGAATATTACCATTTATGTAAAGAATTAATAATAAAAAATTATTCCTCTACTATCCTCGCAATATTCCAACAATCGTAGAATACATAATTATTTTATGTACATTATTTACTCGTTGGAATACGCTAAACGTAGGCGAGATGAACTCTAAAAATTTAAGATAGAGTTCATGGCCCTCTGCAACACGACTCACTGTCTGTTACGTGATTACGTGTTCCTACAAGGCGGACACTTGATTCATAAAATAAGTAGGTATAATCTAAGTATCTATCTATCTGTTCTATTCATAGCATGTCATTATTTATATATTTAAAAATGAGTTACAGTGACTGTAAGGAAGGCTATCTATTAAATGCGCGCGTATTAGTGTAAATAAGCTTGTCTAGGGACTTTAGGGGCACTGCACGGCCGCGTGGCGGGCGCGTTTGGGCTTCACTTCACCCTCCGATTGCATATTTCCTTCCCTTTCTGCCACCCTAATTTTAAATCTCTCTTTCCCTCCGAGGGTGGACGGGATGGCTTACTTGGCGCGAAAAATGTTGCCGATCAATAAGTTTTCTAATTAGGTACCTAACCTAATCGTTCCGATACCAAATGATTTAATCAATAATATATCAACCATAGAGTTAATAATTTTGTTTGATAAGTTATGTACTTTCTTAAAATCAAGCAAAGATGAGTTACGGAAACGTAGTAGGCGTGTTTGTTTATTTTGTTATCGATTTTATACTAGACATATATGTACATACAAACGTATCTGATATGATAGTGATATTGTATCCTCGAAAATATTTAACAGGTTTATTGCACTCGCTCGTTATATGTAGATAAGTACAAAAAGTAAACAAGCAAACATAAAAAATCTATAAACCGTTTTCCCGAAATAACCGACCTCCCTACCTACTGATAATATAATTATTCTTATTTTCAATCAATTATAAATATGACCTGCCTGTTGATTATTATACTATATGTGCCTATCAGGAATCTAATGTACTCATTGGTAATTATTTAACCACTTTTGAAATAATTATTAAACACAGAATATTAATTTTCGGTATGCATAAACTATCTCCAACAACAATAAACATTTATTATCATTTAGCGTTTTCTTATCTGTCAGTGCACTCTCGTTTGATAATGGTGTTTCGAATTAGGTAAGAAATCAAAATTTCAAGTACCTACTTAGATAAGCAGGCGCTCAAAGTGGTGCTCTTTTTGGAGAGGCCTATGTCCAGCAGTGGACGTCTTCAGGCTGATGATGATGATGACGACTTAGGTACATAAATACATAACATAAGTAATAAATAAAGATTCAAAAATATATATTTATTTATTTATTTATCATAGAATCTTGCAGGTACGTAAAATGTAATTCAAAAAGAAAATTGCTAATGAGAAAAAGAGAAGCAAATAAACGATTTGATTGATTGATTAACAGATAGTTGAACGGGTGCGCTTGCGAACCTATTATGGAATGGGTATGTGTAATTGGGTATACCCATTACCCAAGGTATAGGTACTACGTTTAATTAATTCACACGTGTGTGACTTGTCACTCTTCTCAGTCTCGTGTCTCGTCTGTGTCAGTGTCACGCACGGCCGTGCCGAAATGCCGATGTGATATCGTCAACTACGAAAGTTGTGAAGACCAGCACTAGGCTATTATAATAATATATTATACCTACTCTATATATAATAGGGCGAATTCTGTGATGAGGAGTTCTGAGTTTCCTGCGTATTATGTTGGTATAATAATAAAAAAGTTTAATAAACTACCTCTGGCCAATGCATTCTAAAAATAGGGTGCGTAAATGTTTAGTGGTTTTTTTTATGCGTAATAAATAGAATTTTTATTTTTGTTAGTCCAGCCTCTATCAGTCTTTAATTCGTGTACCTACTATTATCTACAATACTACCTTATATCACGAATTACCTACTAGGACATTGGAAAGAGGTAAAAGTATAATATAAAATAATGATAATGGTTAAATAGAGACTAGCCTTCAAAAGTTAAATAACATATTTTATCATTAACCGCTTCCCAACTCAACAAAAGATGAAAGTAAAGTTGATAGTGATACCGAGATTATGACCTAATGGGTCACGCACACCATACCAGAGCAAGTTTATTTATAGACGAGTAAAAGTACGGACAAAAAATGTATCGTCCCGAATGTTGAAACTTGGATTGGAAGCCTTCCGATCACAGAATAGTTAATAGTACAGTAGCAATGTTCCGTTCGGTAACAGGTGCCCGCGTTTTTTATTACGCACTTCCTTCCAGTAACGAACTTTCGGTTGATGTAGGTCTTCGTACAGACAAAAAACTTAACTGGAGTTTGTATTTTGGAATCTATAAATTAGTTCATTGTAAATTCAGATCTGGTCTTACGAAGGATATAGGAAGTGTAGCTCTATAGGAAGCAAAGGGAAGACCCTACGTACCTTCCCACACCATATTATCACGTTTGCGTCGAGCGAGTTACTCGAGACTACAACACAATCCTAAATAATCCAATTTATGTTGTGATAAAATACTAACTTGACTAAAAGTTTTGCGTAGGTACTACAAGTATAAAACAGGACTTTAATTATTCCATTTTTAGTTTTTGAAAATAACTAGTTGTTTTTCACTGACTGAGCTGGTGCATTGCTCAACCGTGCACTTTCCGCAATCCGTTTCATTGAAAGGATTGTAAATGTAAACAAGGTAGACCGATACACTTCTCTGGGAGCGCATACCGTGCCCATGGCCGAAACAGGTTTCCGTACTACGTCGTTGTTTCATTGTGAATACCGTCTCTCCCGTCCCACCGTTCCACTTCAATGACATGCCTGTAGTATTATTTATGTAGAGAATTGGCGCGAAAATATATGAGTGACACCATGTAATTTCTATGTTCACGTAATAATGACTATTTTGTATGTTATTGGCATATATTTGTTTTATCATTGGTTACGATATGAGTGAAGATCTATTTAGTTGCATTTCATAAATGTTACATTTCCCAGGGCTCAAACATGGATCTTTACATCACCGACTCACTCCAAGACATGCTGGATATGGATATTAAGAATGAAATAGCTACCGACCTAAGCAGCATAACAGATTATGTCAGTATCCTAACTTTTCTATATCTGTATAAAGTTAATTCTAGCTCAAAATTGAACACTTAAAATAAAATAAATTTCTATTTCAGGATTCCTTAGGATTAAATTTCTCTGATATGCCACCATTACTAGACATAGAAACAGATAACTCGACATGGATAACTCATTCTTCCAGTTTTGTACATAACTTAGATTTATACGGCTCCGAAGCAAACGCCGTTATGGTCAATCCTAATTCAGTCATGCCATCGTCTTTTGCCGAAACGCCTGTTAAAAGTGTCGTGAAAGAAGAAGGGTCCGATTTAATGCTCACTTCCGCTGCCGCGGATAGCGATCTCAACAGCAGTTCAGCAACCCTTAGTCCCAAGGAAGAAAAGAGCCATTTAACCTTCTCTCCGAGCACAATTAAAGTGTCCAAGACAGAATCTAAGGAAGAACCTCAAGAAAAGAATGAACCAAAAAAGGAAAAGCGAGAGTTAGAAGAAGCTACACAAATGGTGATCCTTTTAAGGAAAAATGATAAGACTGCAGTAGTTAAGGATTTACTAAAAGACCTGGAGAAGTCGAAAACGGTAGCGGGTATGCGAATAAAAGGACAACCTGAATTAATTAAAGTTAATAATAAAAACTGTTCAATACTGAATACAACCCACAAAGTCTCACCTCACCATAAAACCATCATATCAGGAAACATACACATATTAGACCCAACGCAAATTAACACTAGAACTATTATAACAAACGGGAATAAAAGTCAAGCCACGATTCTAATTGATAACTCATCGTTAAGTAATAGTAGACAAATAATTAAGACTTCGGTCAGTGGACCATATACAATGGACACTAGCCATACAAAATTTGCGAGTTCTACTGCCAATAATATATTAAAAACAAATGTTGGAGAGTACCCAAAGCCAGCGTACTCGTACTCGTGTTTAATAGCAATGGCACTAAAAAACTCGAGGACAGGAAGCCTACCTGTATCAGAAATATACAATTTCATGTGGTAAGCATGACCTTCATTACAAATTAGTAACTTGGTGCAAACAATATATCATCAAAATATTAATAACTAGTTGCAGTC
Organism: Ennomos erosarius; assembly: GCA_963580505.1. Taxonomy (NCBI): domain Eukaryota; kingdom Metazoa; phylum Arthropoda; class Insecta; order Lepidoptera; family Geometridae; genus Ennomos; species Ennomos erosarius. The sequence goes on along the minus strand of OY756983.1, from coordinate 4,944,542 downwards.
GATAATATTTGGAAACATTAACGTTGTATCTGTTTTATTTCAGTCAACATTTTCCATACTTTAAAACTGCGCCTAATGGGTGGAAAAATTCTGTAAGACATAATCTTAGCTTAAATAAATGTTTTGAAAAAATTGAAAAACCCTCAACAAATGGAAGTCAAAGAAAAGGTATTTCTTGGCATATGTCTATTTTATTTCTTTTATATCTCAATACTAGTAACTGTACTATTATTAGTTAAATTAGCACAATATAAAATTAATAATATTAAAAATTTCAGGGTGTTTATGGGCAATGAATCCTTCAAAAATAGGCAAAATGGATGAAGAAGTTCAAAAGTGGTCGAGAAAAGATCCACAAGCAATTAAGAAAGCAATGGTCTATCCAGGTGAGTAGTACATTCAAGTAGCGCATCATTTATCCCACATGAGGTGATATCACAACCTCCTCAGATTATAGCCATCGAGTAAAAATATGTTGATTTTTAGTTGATTAGTAATACCATGGGGTCCCATCAGGTACAAACGAAAAATAGCCCGAACTTGAAAATTATGTAGTAATCGTGTCTAGAGAGTTACTAGTTAGTGTCCATGCAGTGTATTCATTTGGCCCGATACTTCGCTAACACGCAATAAATGTCGCTTGATAATCTTGCGTTATGCAGAAATAAAACAATTCGTAAAATAGCCCGCGTTATTCTGTTGTATGGGATGAGGCATCTGTACTGTAGGTATTATATTATCTGGGGTAATACTTAGTTTATTTAATTTACATTTACTCAATCATTTCACTGCTATGGATCTTTGTGTCTGATAAATAAACGATTTTATTATTATCCATTTCCATTTTCGGGTCTAGCCCGGACATTTGAGAGGCATTGGTGGGGCCGAAGCTAACACCAAGAGGCCTTCTTGAATGCAAAGATAACTATAACACGGTCACACAATCCCTGGACCAAACGTTGATGGTTTGCTTTTCAGCGAGGACCAAATGTGACCGTGTTTTACATATTTCTTTCTTACATGTTGGCATATATAATATATAATAACTATTTTGTATAATATGAATTATTATTATTAAAAAAAGGGAAAGAGAAAGGTCGTCATGTTGACGACACTAAGGTTGATCGCAAGTTGACGGCGTCAATATGTTTATTTATAATGTTTAATTTGGCTGATGGACCTGATGGATGCAGGAGGCGAGCACTCGAGCAGCCACTCAAAGTGGTGCTCTCAGGGGAAGGCCTATGTTCAGCAGTGGACGTCTTCAGGCTGTTGATGATGATGATGATAATGATTATAATGATTACAAATTATCTTTCCCTACATAAGTGTTTTGTTTGATGCTATTGAGTTTCGGAAATAAGAAAGAAAACGGGATCCCGCGCGGTATTTCGTATGAAGTTCCGCGGTATATACCGCTGTCCGCTACCCACAGCGGCAGCGAATAACGTTTGAATAGGCCTTTAGTTTGTTTTTAGTAGTTTGTTTTCATAGTTTGTTTTTGTACGCATGAAAGGCAATTCGTATCAGGGTTATATTAATACCTTATAGGAATTACGCTCTATGAGGTTTATGACGAACATCTCGTTGTTTGCAGAGAACCTAGAAGCCCTCGAGCGCGGCGAGATGAAATACAGTGGACTTAGTGCTGACACCGACGCGGATGACGAGGCTGATGTGGACGCAGACGTTGAAATGGATGCAGATGTTGAAATAGACCCGGAGGTCAAGGAAGAAGTAGAAGATGAAACTATTGTTGAACAGGTAAAAGCTCATGACGATCGAAGGCAGGAGCTCTGAGACAGAGGGCTTCCTGTGTTCAATAGGCGAGGTTACTTAATAAAACATACTCAAATGTTCTATTGAAATCTCTCGGACCAGAGGGTCTAACAAAGATCCCAAAATGTATTGCAATGACATTATTATTGCGGAAAAGTAAGCGATTTCCGAAACATCATTTCCGTACATTATGGAGTTAGCGTTTGGCAACGTCAATGGAAAGGGTTCTGAGCTTGGGGGTCATGCCCCCTGAGCCTTCTGTATTTCAAAACATTTTCAATATTTTTCTGAGATTCAAATCAGTTTACTTTCTAACATGTTCAACATTAAGTAGGTACTTAATTAAATAATTACCCTTTACTAACCCATTTTCCTCGGGGAGCCGATGGATGCAGGAGGCGAGCAGCCGCCCCAGGCAGTGCTTTCTGAGGGAGGCCTATGTCCAGCAGTGGACGTGTTCGGGCGGATGATAATGATGAATTCTTTTTTAACAAATCGGAAAATATAAAGCGTGGAAAATCTTGATTAAGTACCTATGGAATTTATCGCTGACACCATAAGAATCCATGACATCTTCATCTACTAATACATAAAAAATTGTTACTTTTAAAATTGTGTTCATGTAAACCAGCTGAACCGATTTGGATAAAATTTTGATCTTTAGTTTACTATAACCACTGCAAAATATTATCCCAAACTCGACCGATTCTCACTTCTGAGCCACTTAACTTTCTGAACACAGAATTTGCCTTATTTATTTTCAAGGTTATTGTGAAGGATTTTTGAATGAAAATGATAAGAACGGAAGACAATTTTCCTGTAAGTACCTATTTCACAAAAAGCATCATCTGTTTCGTTCCAGGAACTCTCAGACCAAGAGTTAGAAGTTGAGGAAGTGGTGGAAGGTACCGGAATGGTCGGCGGTACTTACAGGCTGCTAGCGGCTGGACCTTCTTCGTTAGCATCTTACATCACTGATGTTGAATCGGGAGAGGAACTTAGCGATATTGAGGTAATAGTTAAAAATTAGCTGTTACTTCACTGCATATTATATTAGATCCCCTCCACAAATAAAATAAAAACCACCTCGGATATAGAATTCATACTCCATAGGCTTATTATCAGTATCTACTACCCCAGATAATATAATACCTACAGTACAGATGCCTCATCCCATACAACGGAATAACGCGGGCTATTTTACGAATTATTTCATTTCTGCGTAACGCAAGATTATCAAGCGACATTTATTGCACGTTGGCGAAGTATTGGGCCAAATGAATACACTGTACACTAACTAGTAACTCTCTAGACACAATTACTACATTTTTTTCAAGTTCGGGCTTTTTTCATTTATACTTGATGGGACCCCATGCTACTACTATTTATTCTGCATTTGACTACTATCCTAATGACCTGGGCTGGGCCCGAGGTCTGCTATTTCAATTTTGTCATAAGTTTTAAACTTTCGCGGTTGTTCAGGACTATTAAAAACGTTTGTCATAATGGGTTTGTCATCGTGGATTTTGACACTCATAGTAGTCTACTTATGGTTTGTAGACTAACATGTCAAAATCTGTCATTATGGTACCATTCATGAACCATTATGACAATTGAAATAGCAGACTTCCAGGCCAGGGCCCGAAGTCTGCTAATCATCACTGATGATACAGCCTGGGATGTAACATGTTTGCCTATTTTGAAAGTATTTATACCATCAATATCGGTCTGAACGCTTGTCCTATTTACATTTACTTATAATAATTTTGTTTTCAGGTATTGGAACATTCGTATGAAGAAATTGATATTGATGTAACGAAACCAGTTAAGTTCGATCTTTCCATGACCGAAAAATACACAAGTAAGTTCCTATTTCTTACGTATATACTCTATTAGGCGACATCATCATCATCAACAGCCTGGAAGCGTCCATTTCTTAACATAGACTTCTCCCACCGAGCGCCAGTTTAAGCGGCTGCTTGCCACCTGCATCCATCGGCTCCCCGCGGCTTTCACCAGATCGTCGGTCCACCGAGTGGGGGGCCGGCCTACGCTGCGTCTTCCGGTTCGTGGTCGCCACTCGAGAACCTTTCTTCCCCATCGGTTGTCAGTTCTACGAGCCACGTGGCCTGCCCATAACTTGCTAATTTTAAGAGCCACCTTATTGTGCGTACATAACATTGAATTAGTAAGTTGAATAATATTAAACTATTTCATTTTGTTTGACAGTTCATCCAGCCAAGCGATCAAAAACTAGCTTTGTGTATCAGCCAGTGTCAGCGCAATCTCACACGAGCCGCCGAAAAACGCCACTAGTCAACAGAGTTGCACTAATCTAACTACTTATTTGTAAATCAAAAGCACAATAGAATGAAACTGTAAAGCCAAAAGACAAACGAAAGCTATGCCATTCAACTTCCATTACTCCTGAGCTAGATTAGAAATGTATCCCTAACACAGGAACTACTAGCAATAGTTCCTGTGTATGCGTGTTAGTTAGCGTTTGGCGATAGCGTTAGCTTGAGGAAACTATTAGCAATAGTTCCAGTGAGGTTTCTAATTTTATAAACGTACCAATTTTACGTATGGGGTCTAGCAAAGCTCCCTCAAGCTAACGCTATTGCCAAACGCTAACTCCAAAATGTACTGGAGAATGACGTTTCGGAAATCGCTAACTTTTCCGCAGCGAATGTCATTTCAATACAGTTTTGGAGTTAGCGTGAGGCGATAGCGTTAGTGGTTGGAATCTGCTAGACCCCTGCTCGAGAGTAATTTGTATTATTCTGTCGTAATGGTATGATTTTGTGATGTCATATTCCATTTTTGGCTTTACTTTTCAGTTTATATCGTTCTATATTTTTCTTTTAATCTGAGATTAAATTTTTAGCGCCGAAGAAACTTGTATTCGTAGTACCTAATACGGGGTCTAATTAGTGCGTAATCAGTAGTAATTAACGTTCCAATTTAGAAATCGAAATAACGATTAATTTAGCTGTGAGTCGTGTTAAAGAGTGCCGGAATCAATATGTTAAAATCACTAACGTGATAGTCTGTACCAGATAAGTGTATTTAAGTTAATTTTACACGATTTGGACACTAGTTACATATCTTACACTGTATAATATAGTTTCTCATTTAAGTGAATTATGCCAAGTTAATTTAGTACATAATATTTAGTATGTGATAGGAGTAATTTTTCATTACTGTGTGCGTAAAATAAGGTTCATTGTGTCGAATGTTAGTTATAAATAAATGGTTGCATTCAACCGTGATGCTAGTACAAAGAGTGATGCTGGACGGACACATGATTAAAATAACACTTAGTAATATGAATGAATGATGTATGTAATAAGTAATCTAGGTTTTATCTCGTGACTTTCTTACGACCTCGTGGTCTTGTAACAGTCTGATAGAGTAAATTACAGTCGTCTCCAATAATAGTTCATACTTTGTATATATTACAGCTGCTTTAAAATGTCTCAGCGCAGCGGCGATAAGAGTAGCGGGTTTAATGTTTAAAAAATCCCACCGCTTGTTAAAATACATAATTTGTGTAAATATTTGATGTGTACTTTCTTTTATTTTTATTTAGTTGACACTGGCAGCTCCAACGAGAGCGCACTTTCCTTTGCCTTTCTTTGATTTTGTTTTTCTTGTCAAATGTATTTGTATTCTATTTGTTAAATATTTGATATTATGTAAGTATGTGTGTATTCTTCAATAACTTGCCGTATAGTTTTGTAGTTTGTAGCTTTAAAAATCTACAGACATTGTGAATTCTGATGTTCTTCGCAAGCTCTACAGGTTTTTTTTTCTTAACATTACTACAATTCAAAAATGATCATTCCTTTGAAAGTTATTTTTTCAGTGTTTACATTGCACTGCTGAATTATTGGTATAATTTCTATGGTGTAAAGTAATCGGCAAACAAGTTGTGCTATGGCGAGACGTAGTTATCACTTGGTTTGCCAGACGTTAACATTTTTCGCCTATTACAGAAACCAAATAATTTTTTTTTTATAAAATAAAATAAATAAATTAAATTAAATTAATTTTATTTATTTATTATTATTTATTTATTTTTCGCCTATTACAGAAACCAAATAATTGAATACTTTTAATAACTTGTAGCTTGTAACTTGAGTTGTATAAGAAATTCATGTTGTACCTACAACTCGTGTATTGTACACATTTTAAAATCGTTTCATTCGATGATTCTGTTTCTAGGACGAGTTTATAGTAAACACTAAATACTAACTTTCAAATCATATGTATTCTTGACTACAACATAATTATGTTATAAGTACCATGGTTATATACAAATGTTGTAGTCGATAAAAGATTGTGCTCAAAAATAGATAACTCTTACCTACATAATATTATACTAGAAATCCGCTTTCTTTTTGTTAAGTCGTTAATAAATTCAAACCGAAATCAAGGGATAAAATAAAACTACATGCTAAAAACAGGGTTAAATTAAATCAATATGTTTTAGGTTTAAAAATATTGGGTTAAAATTTAATTGGGAAGTTGCTAATTTTCATTTAGTGTGGATGTTTACTAATAAGGGATGTTTCAAAAGTAATTTAGATAATAATTAATTAGCAATTAGCAGTGAGGCATGTGTATGTAAATCTTCGCGTTTTAGTGTGAAGTTGTGAGTTAGGCAAAGGTTGTGGTTTATTATAGATCTCGAATATTTGCATCGTGGATTGAGATTGATGTTGTATTTCGTCTTGACAACTTTACGTTAATCTCAAGAGATAGGTTAAAAATGGGTGTTAGATAGCGGTCAGACGTTCCTATTGTTTTGGAATTCGATGTGCTGTAATTAGCATTTTATTTGTTAAATATTTACAGGAACGTCATTCTCAAAATACTAAAGAAAGCTTTTGTATAGGGAATCTTCTAGCAGAAGGGTAAATTATAGATAAATTATTATCATTGATAATGAATTGGGAAAACTTTAACTAGTATATCTTTGATTAAAATTCCTGGTGGTCTAATAGTAAACTCACCATGTAATTGCATTTATTTAGGGGCTTAATTATGTAGTTGTATTAACATCGGGATGGTATATTCGTTTCAAAAACATAATAACAATTATGTAGAACTAGACTAGACTTTCCAAGAGGCGACTAAGTTAGGTGCTCTTTGTATACTTCTACTTTTAGATGCAACAGTGCAATTTTGTAAATAAATATTCTAACACATAATTTCGCTTTTGTACTAATTAAACGTCTATGATTGTAATTTTGTATGTCATAGGAAATTTTGATCGTGTTTACGAATTTGTATCTTGTGGTGAGCGTAGGGTAGGAGGTGTTTTGCAGTGTGGAAAATGAATAGAAGAGAGGTGTTAGAAAACACCAACAAAATGTGATCATTGAGTCCCAACCCCAACAGTTCAGTAAACTAAAAAGCAATAATAGCATAAAATTAAAATACATTGATGTAGGTATACAATTAATATGGTTCTTTCAAAATTTTTAGCTGTAGTTTTGTACCATAAAATAGCTAAATGTATTTTTCCACTGCCAGTATTTCAACATCCGTATCTTAGTAAGAATTTAAATGTAAGATTAGAAATACAAGTAGCTTAGTAACACTCGTGAGGAAACAACGTTTAATGATTTTTAATAACTTTGTAATAAAATAAAGTGAATAATTAAAATCTTTGTTTTATTGACACCCCCTCCCCTTCATAAACTAAGTAGAGGATACAAGCTCCTCTTCCCTTCTTCTAGTGTAAGCAAAGCAAGTGCACAGATTAGCTAGTGATGAGAAAGTGGTCAGCCCTGGGGGTCTAGCAAAGATCCCTTTCCATTGGCGTTAATGCTTAACGCTAACGCCAAAATGTATGGGGATGACAGTCCCTGCGGATAAGCGACATCGGTTCACGCTAACTCGGTCGCAAACATCAACGTGGATAACGCCCACTGCGATAGCGTGATGTGTTGAGGCCTAAGTTTAGCTTTTGACAAACGCTATCGCTTATTTTGTCGTAGTCGTTCACGCTCCCTGCGCGTCCGCCCGAACTCATGCATATCATGTTAACGCTCGCTACTCGAACCTGTCGATCGATAACTTGTTGGAATTCGTGAAGCAAATCTACATCAATGTCGTGTTAAAGTTGTTGAGATAAGGTAAAATCTGGCTATTGCCCCAGATAATATAAGTAATACCTACAGTACAGATGCCTCATCCCATACAACGGAATAAGGCGTCTATTTTACGAATTATTTTATTTCTGCAGAACGCAAGATTATCAAGCGGCATTTATTGCGTGTTGGCAAAGTATTGGGCCAAATGAATACACTGGACACTAACTAGTAACGCTCACGACATGATCACTACATTTATTTCACGTTCGGGCTATTTTATATTTAAGTTATTATGCCCTGGTTGTTGGCCTGTTGCCACTCTATCAGTGGTAAAAATGAGAATCCCCTTCTCATCAGATTGTTGTGGAACAGACTTGCACGCGGTCTATCCATCTAAAATACAATAAAATAAAAGCTATTCTACCAAGTTTGCTTTACTTTCGTCAAAATAAATAGGTATCATGGTATCATGGATGAAATTTTTTAATAGCTCCATGTGTGATATCCGTAATATCATATAAAACTTCTTATTTCCATTTTACAACTTTGCTTGCAGTCAGCATTTAGAACAATATTATGAAAATAATAAAAAAGCAGTTTTAATTTTACCATTCAACTTTTGGAACTAAATTATTTCAAATCACAGAATTTTCAAAAGCGTTTTCCTTACGGCGCTGCGGATTAGGCGTCTGGCGTGACTTATGCCATTTTGCTACCATTTTGGTCACGCTACGGCTATTTCCGTAGCGTGTGCGGAAAAACGAGCGTGTGTATCTTTGCTAGACCCCCAGGGGGTCTCAGGGGGTCTAGCAAAGCTCCCTCACGCTAACGCTATCGCCTCCGCTGACTCCAAAATATACTGAAATGACATTTCGGAAATCGCTAACTTTTCCGTAGCGAATGTCATTTCAATACGTTTTTGGAGTTAGCGTGAGGCGTTAGCGTTAGTGGTTGGTATATATTAGTTAGTGGTTGGTATTATATGCAAAGATCACAATCTGGAATATAATATGACATCACAAAATCATACCATTATGACAGAATAATACAAATTACTCTCGAGCAGTGGGTCTAGCAGATTCCAACCACTAACGCTAACGCCAAACCACAGAATTCCCCCTATTACATAGGTCCAGAATCGAAGTCTCCATACTTAACCTTGTTTGAACATGAATCAAACCATAGAGCACATTTTTTTTTTCTTCTAATGTCAGTTCCTCTTTCAACATACCATATAAATAGTATTACCTGATTTAGTCGGGTACCTAAATAAAAATCTAGCTAGATGTAAAATGTAAATAATAAAAATTATATAACGCCTACATTAAAAAAATATAAAATTAATTACCATCATACTACTATCTATAGACAAGAAAAAGGTCTATAGATAGCTCATGCAATCTTTTAATAAAAAGGATTCAAATTAAGTAAAACCAGCAGTTTATCCAACATTTCTTTTAATAACTCACGAGTTTTTCAATATTACCAAGTTAAAAGGATTAAAGAACAATAGTTATGTAGGCACAGGGGGTCTAGCAAAGATACCAACCACTAACGCTAACGCCTCACGCTAACTCCAAAATGTACTGAAATGACATTTCGGAATTCGCTAACTTTTCCGTAGCGAATGTCATTTCGATACATTTTTGGAGTTAACGTGAGGCGTTAGCGTTAGCGATTGTGATCTTTGCTAGACCCCCTGGGCCTCAACAAAAATAATGTTTCATATTTTAGGATAAAAATAAATTCTTAAAAATGGAAAATCAGTGGGCGCGTGGAACGTTTATAGTTGACAATAAAACTATTATCAGTAATTGCACTTCTGTGTTCTGTGTATTCTTTACTATAGAAATGCGTTGAACATATTGTTGAGCGAGTATTAGGTTTCCACCAATCTTCATTTCGACCTTTTCGAACTACTTTTATCCAAAGATCAGCTAGACATGGATCTGTTGGAAATCCATACAAAAGGAATCGGGTAATTATTCAGATGTCGTGTGGCAATACTGATTTTGACATGTCAACTTTTTATTGTAAAATGGTTCTAACTCTTCGTCAAATAGAAATAATTAAAATAATCTTATAAAAATACATGATTAAGGCCACCTACAAGTGAAATGTGATCGTGTGCTTCTGTGATTCGTGCCTCGAGTGATTTCGGCACAGTTTTATCACGCAAGACGGAGTTTTTTGGTATGTATTCAAAAGCACACCCAAGTAACGACTGATTTTGATTTTGACAGCTGAGAATCAATCACACCCAAAGTAGTGTGTACGGTTTTGCCCTGCTTTAATTTCGTATTAGTGGTCTGGATAAAAAGTCTTTGCGCCAAACGCTAACTCTAAAACTGTATTGGAGTTTTGGCGGGAACGCGGAAGAGTTCACGTCGTTGCATTTTATTATTTTTCAAAACTTTTGCTTTTTCCAGTGTTAATGTTTAAAATTGGTGGCGTTTTACGCATTAAGTGCTGAATTACGAGCAGGAGTGAGGGGAAGTGATATAATGTAGTGAAACGTGACTTTTCGTGTTGCTTCCAAAACTCCATAGAAGCTTCTAGTAAAGTTGCCACCACTTTGCTGGAGCATGACTTAGACTGGACTATGACTACCTGACTTAGACTGGACTATGACTATGACTAGGACATGACTTTACGTGAAATATTTTATAACACGATGAAAATATAATACTTGACACTGGCTAAATACACTATGTGTAGAGCCAAAATAAAAGAAAAAAAAAAAAAAAAAAAAAAACTGTATTGAAATGACATTCGCTACGGAAAAGTTAGCGATTTCCGAAATGTCATTTCAGTACATTTTGGAGTTAGCGTTTGAGGTTGGTATCTTTGCTAGACCCCCGGCTGTCCGTCCATACCCACAGAGTACATTGGTATTCCATACCGTAACCGAACCGATCAACTTTATTTTATTTTCCTGCGTTTAATTTTTTTATTGTTGGAAAATTGCAAATACATAACAAGAACAAGTACATAATAACAATACATACACCTAAGAATATGTTAAGGTTGCCAAAATGCCTACACGCGAAATTGTAACATTACAGTTTGGGCACTATTCAAATTTTGTTGGAGCACATTTTTGGAACCTTCAAGAATTAAGTTTTGACTACACCGGCACTGTGAAAACTGAAGTAAACCATGATATTTTGTATAGAGAAGGTCAAACAGCTAATCGTGAAATTACATATACGCCTAGACTTCTCATTTCTGACCTTAAAGGTGCTTTGAGGACTTTACCAGAAAGTGGTGGTTTACAGGAAGAAAAGGTAGAAGATATCCCATGGGAAAATATCGAAAAAATAGAAGAGCCTAGAGCTGATAAAAATGAATACTTGAAGGATATTGATACACAAGGACCATCATCGGTAGTAACAAAAGAATACAAGCTTGAAGACAGTGTAAATTCATGGACAGACTACTTTTATCCCCGACTTCATAGCCGAACAATCAATATAGTTAAAGAATATCAACATGGAGATGAAAGTGTAAGTCATATATCTATTTTAAATTAGTGTGTCTTACATACAAACTCAAGTGCACCTCATAAAATAATATTTTTCATTGCATAACAATTTAACGGTCTTACATGAACCTTACCTTACTGTCGTTTTTAAAATTTAATATTTGTTACAGCAAAACTTTGAAATTTTTAACACTGGTAAATCTGTATGGAACTCAGACTATGGAGATGCATTTGATGACAATGTCCGAAGATACATAGAGGAATGTGATAGTATGCAAGGATTTCATATTAATTTTGACTGTACAGATGGCTTTGGCGGCCTTGCTTTGAGCTGCATAGAGCAATTAGCAGATGAATATACAAAACCAATACTTGCACATCCCATTATTGCATCACACTTTCCTGATAACAACCCAACAACTCCAGAAGAGAGAGACAAGGCTACACTAAAGGATTCCATAAGATTAGTGAACATAGCACTATCAATCCAAGAGTTGTCCGAACATGCTACAATGTTTGTGCCCATTTGTACAGGAGAGAAGGGATGGAGAAAACCAGGCAACCCTCGCCTATTCGATCACATATCTTACAGGCCAGAACTGTACTACCATTCATCAGCATTACTAGCATCAGCTATTGACACATTGAGCCAAAAGTACAGGCACAAGAGCAATGTTTATACTTTGTCGGATATCTGTGCTGACATGACAGGATATGGCAGAAAGATGGCTGCAGCATCTTTGGGGATGCCTTTTGCATTTAATGAATCACAATATTTGATTGAGTACCTAAATGAAACTACAAGACCAATCTTCTCTGCAATTACTCCCAGCTGTAAGCTGGCATCAGATAAAATTTTCCAACTCATTACTGTCAGAGGAATTCCAGAAAGTTATTTGAAAGCACCTCCGAATCAAGCTAAAGAACAACAGAACCTAGCAGCATACAGGTGCAACAATCTCAAAGAGATGTTTGAGTTATATTTCCAGGCAAATAACTTCCTTTCTGCTACTAACTTGACCATTTGTGAAAAACCATTAGAAGTCAAAACACCATTTCCTAAATTCTTCTCAGAAAATCTCAACAAATATGGCCTTATAAAAAATGAGAACAATGAAGAAAAAGTCCAAAGTTGTGCAGCAATAGCTGGATATCATAATGGTAATTTCCTAACAGATATGATTGAAAAACTGCATAGAGAAGTAAGCAGGATTAAGTTTTCCAAATTAAACAAGTTTAGCGAGGAGGGCTTGGAATTTGCAGATTACAGTGAAAGCTTACATAAGCTATCGGAGTTCAAAGACAACTATGAAGATAATTTTGAGCTTTAAAAGCTATTGTGTTCAAGGTTCATGATAATATTACCACTTGTTTGTTCAGAATCTGAGGATATGTACCTACTATGTATTTATGTATGAATGTTATTTTTGTGTATAAGCCTACAAGGTATAAATGTAAGGAATAAAAAATTGCACTTAAAATTTATATTTTTTATTTTAGTCGATTTAGCTAAAATAAATCACCCCATTCACACATTCTCAATTATACAACACATTTACATGGGAGTCTTTTTTTATCAGCGATCACGTCGTACGCTCTAGTGCTCTCTCCTTCATTCTTGTTATAAATGCTGCCCCTTTGTTCTTTCGGAAGTTTTCGTATGGATCGTTCAGGTTGACGCCAATACCTGTAAAACGCCAGTTGCAGTTTTATAAGCTGCACCATGTCTCCAAACACATAGTCAATATTTGGGTCTGTTGACAATATTCTGTAATAAAGTAATATGGTCATTGATGAATTACACAATATAAAAAACCTTCGAGCACTCATTATAATAATCACATCTCACCTAGAAAATTTCATCAAACATGGAGAAAGCTTGCAAAAAAATATTAGTGACAAAAGGTTTTCAACAGATAAATTTTACCTGTTTCATAACAGGCTAGAGAATTATTTAGACCAGCAAGTTGCAGATCCTTACATTAAGTTGATTCATTATGAAAATCTGATTCTCGCTAACATAACAATACAATGGAATTACGAATTACTATTTTACCTGTCTTGTGTTCAGTTTTTACTTATGATACCATTTTTTAGCAGTGTACAACACTCCATGCGTTAAACAACATTTCAATTTCACATTAAATATTTTTCTATATCAGCCCCTCTAGCCCATGAGGCAGTGTTTCTTGAAAGTAATATGTACCTTTATACTGATCTTGTTTATCTCTAACGGTGCCACCGCTAATCGGCTCTGCTATGCCTTGTCCTGATGCTCCGAGCCCTCCTTGACTCCAGCCCATTTTCTGCAGCAGCTGGTGACCTTTGTTGCTTGAGTCTATACCTCCTGATGTGCTAGGATATGCCCCTCCACTACTGTAAGTATAGAAGAGGTTGGAGTTAAGTGTAAATAGAAGATTGACCTGTGGAGCTAAATTTATGAGACGTAGCAATATAATTTAATAAAATGTAGTCTCAGTAATTTGCGTCATTTTTAAAGGGTATCATGCCTTTATTCTCCTTACCAATTTAGTAGTAGGTAATAGTAGGTAGTGTAGCTAGTAGTCTATACTACGAGCTACAAGAAAATTTAGACGATATTAGCGTCAATGACCTAACAAACAGCAAAAACACAGACAGTCCAAATGCAGCACCAGTAGTGTAGCATACCAAAACCCAACATGATGGCAGTATTTTGCTCGCACATCACATTGGCTGTATAGGTATGGAAGACTGACTAGAAGCACAGAATATATATACAGAAGTGGACAAAAAACAAACTATTCTAAAACTGCGCCTAGGTTTGAAAATAGTTTATAAAATCCTAATCAGTGTAGAATGGTAGACTTACAGGAAACTAGGCGGCGTGGGCGAGCGTGATCGTTCGACGCGTCTCGAGCGCGGCGAGTCCCGGTTGTGTCGGTCGCGGTCCCGGGATCGGCTGCGGGATCGGGACCGAGACCGGGATCGGGATCTCCTGCGGCCTGCCAGTGTAACAAATAACAATATAGTCATCTCAATGAAAATGAACTCCAAAGCTGGTTAAAAGTATTGTGGTTTTCCAAAGCATAAAGTTCATATCACACACTATCTGGAAAATAAATGGATGTTGGTCAAACTAAATTCTGAAATTATTTCCTATAAACATAGGTACTGACAAACTAGGTGGTAGGACGTTTCTGCAAAGTTCGTCTAAGTAGGTACCACCGCTTTGCCAGTTCTGCCGCCAAGCAGTAGTGTGCAAGCACTACTGTGTTCCGATTTGTAGTTAGTGAAATTACTGGGCAAATGAGACTTTATGACCTGATTACACAGTTTAGTGATATTATTACTAGACTGTGTGAGTCTCAGGATGGCGTGCGCAGTGCAGTGTCATGAGAAACTTTATTACGTATTTTAAAGTTCCGAGTGAACACTGCAACTGTTATGGGCGGCCGTGTCACTTAACATCAGGTGAACGACTAGCTCATCACGTCATAAAAAAAACTAAATCAAATCTCTCTTGCTCGCTGTTACATTTTTACGATACGGCTGAAACAATTTTATTGAAATCGGTTATGTACACAATGGAAGAAAATAGTATAGTTTTTCTTGTGATTGTCCATGCGTGCAAAAGCTCATTATACTGACTGTCTCGTTCCCTATCTCTTCTGTTGTGTGCAGGTTTCCTTTTGGGCGACTGAGATCTCGAGCGCGACCTCACCGGGGACGGTTTCTTCTCTGGGGTTTTGCTCTTTGACCTGTTTAATAAAACCAGTGTTATGAACAATGACAAAAATGTATATTTATGGATTTTTAAAATGTTCGCATCTATTTAGTAGCGTTTGTAAATTGACATTTCATAATTTTCACTAATTACTACTACTACTTTTAGTCTATTACAAAAAGAAATGTTTAAGGATCAACATTGCATTCACAACCGATAACCGGTGGAGAAGAAAAGTCCTCCAGTGGCGACCACGAACCGGAAAACGCAGCGTAACCCCAAGGATGAACCATCTGGCCATAACCGCGAGGAGCAAATGGATGCAAGAGGCAAGCAGTTGCTCAAAGCAGCGTTCTATGAGAGAGGTCAATGTTCAGCAATAGATGCTAGCGATGGCAATTAATGCTATTTTGCGTAAATTTCATAAACATGCTAATTTAAGAGTCTTAGGCCTTCTTTCTGTATATTCGAGTAAAGTTCCGAGTTGGCTAGTCACCACGTAATGTCACTTGTAACTGCAGTAACGAATTTCAGAATGTCCGAGTAGCGCTAGCCGACCCGTAAACCAGGCTGCTACAAGACACATCAGCTGCCGATTAGTACGGTTAACCGACAGCTATAGCAAAACTTGTTGCAAGCTCGCATGTGTTTGTAATTTATTATTATAGTTTGCATGCCACAAATACTGAGATCTACGAAACTGAAAACTATCAGCCCTGTTGACTACGCTACTGCTATAAAAACATCGATTATTCCTGTTTCTATTTCGAGATATTCATAAGTTAATCAACATGGTTGATAGTTTTCAGTTCCGTAGATCTCAGTATTTGTGGCATGCAAACTATAATAATAAATTACAAACACATGCGAGCTTGCAACAAGTTTTGCTATAGCCGTCGGTTAACTGTACTAATCGGCAGCTGATGTGTCCTGTAAGTAGCAGCCTGGTTTACGGGTCGGCTAGCGCTACTCGGACATTCTGAAATTCGTTACTGCAGTTACAAGTGACATTACGTGGTAGCTAGCCAACACGGAACTTTACTCGAATATACAGAACGAAGGCCTAAAGGAGTGCACACACCAAGGCGGTATCCTCTACCGCCCGCGGTAGCGTTATCCGAGTGGGTACGCGTTATTCCGACTGTTCACACACACGCGGATAACGCCTTGGGTAGCGGAACCCGGGCGGAACTTTTACAGGGTTATTCCTGTTGACCCCACGTTTTCAGCCCCATGGGGCCTAATGGGTTTTTTTCCTCTTGGGCCCCACTTATATAATAGTTATGTTAAAAATTATAATACCCCGGTCATTATAATTTTTTTTCTCGAGAAGTTCGACTTAATATCGAGTTCGATATTATACTTTTACGAATATAATATCGTGTTCGATATTACATTCGATATCATAATGGCATAATAATTATCAAATCCTATATCTATAAAAAAATATCGAACGCGATAAAAATTCCTATTTAGCTCCATGTTCTCAGAATACTCGATACTCAACATGAATCTAAAACAGAACCCATACGTATTTAAATTATAATACTACATATATTATTTAAAACAGTATACTAATCATAGGTACTACTACCAAAACTCATGTACTTAAACAAAACCTGATTCACCTAGCCGCTAGGCAACATGGCCAAGATGCTGGCACAGCTTTCCTAAATATTGATACGAAGTTATTTTAACACTAGCTGAAGCTGACCCGCCTTGCCATCGCACGGGTTTATTAGTTGTACACCGTAAACCTGTTCATGAGAAGAGGCAAGTGAAAGGGAAAAAAAATAGGGGAAAAGAATGAATGGATAGGCTTCGACAGGATGATAACTTCCAAACTCTGTGCGACTTGGCTATCTTTTACTCAAGCTGCTTTCTATGGTAAGAGAGCAAAGCTGATTTTTGCTGATGTTGAATCCCGAGCAAGCGAAGGATTCTCAGGGGCGGTTCTACCTTAAGTGCAGGGTGTGAGGTGCATACGGGCACCGGGTCCTAGGGGTCTTTGGCGCCCCATAGGACCCGGCGCCCGGGTCCAAGGTAGCGCCGCGGGCCCTCTAGGACCCGGCACTTTCAACGACCCACGAAGGCCCGGATCTAGGGGAGAGCAAAACAGGGGCACGCCCCCGGGCGGAAACTTTAGAGGGCGCCAAATTCATGTGTATGGAATAAAGTAAAAAATTTAATGTAGGTCCCGTCCGCGTCATTCTCGCGTTTTCTTAGCACCGGTCCTAGGGTATAGAATATACAGAATCTGTAGATGAAGGAACGATCGTGCGAAATACTTATAGCGAAAGACGCTAGAGGCGACAAGGAACGAGATAAAGTTGGAATGGTCAAGTTTGAGGGGCGCTAGTCTGGCGGAGCATACTTTTTGTTGTTTGGTCAACAGACATCAGAATGGTCGTTCTTTTGTTTTTAGCACGATTTTTGGTGATTTCTAGGTATTCATGGGGTTTTTCATACTGCTGATGTTTTGCTACCGCGGGCGGTAGAGAAATACCGCGCGTATTTGAACAGGGCTTAGAAACCTAAGCGAGCTAGGGATTCAAAGGCACGAGATGAAAAAACTTTACTCTCGAGTGAACATAATTACAGAATACATACCTAGCCTTCATCTTTTTTTTGAACAGGCTAACCGAGTGGAACTTTTTCACCCGTAGCACCTGTGCACAGACATTTAAATAGTATTAGATGTCTGTGCACTTGTGACGTCATTGAACACAGACAGCCGTCATGTCAGTAACGTCACAGAGTACATTGCTATTAAGTAACTTTCAGCGTCATTTCTTTCAAGAAAATCCGACAATGGCGGTTGTATATTTTGAATTTTTTTTACCAAAACCTGTAAATTTTTGAATTTAAATGTAATAAGGGTGGATTATTATTCGTTAAGTGTTCGTGAACGTGCACGAGGGTTGGCAAATGGTTCCAAGTTTATAAGACCATGCATAGCCGTTTTCTCTTCAACGGTTTTTTAGAGCCTTCAGTAAAACATCCACCATTTTACTGATGGCGTTTTGACCTGACAAAATATGACTTTGACTTGACATAACCGTACAAATCATTACTAACTTGACATTGGCAGAATTATTGCTAAAAAGCGATAGAAAGCCATTAACGAAGAAGAAGAAGAACTTTCAGCGTACTTTTTGGTTGTACTAGTGATTTTATTTCACTCACAACACACACAAATTAAGTCGTTTTCATGTTCTCTGCGGATTCTGCCGCCACGCCAGCCCCAACCTGTGTTCTAGGAATATGCGACGGTGCGAGGGTGTCCACGCAGGTTACGTTCTAAACCAAAGGCCACCCCACCTTCCATGGAATCAAGGTCATCTCGTCAGCTCTTTTGAGCTCTTTTGCCATCGTCACGTACGAGGCCATTGGGTTCCAAAATGGCCTTGATTCTTTCAATCTTTACAAAATAGCTGACCAATAACGTTAGTTACTTAGTACGTAGTCCAAAAATTCACACCAAGACGCCCAAGTACGGCGTAACTATCAATTTGATCTGAGCGCACTATACCAGAATATCAACAAAACAAAATGCAACAGCCACTTCATAGTGACAACCATGTGTCAACAGTCGCCTAAGATATAAACAATCACTATTTTCTTTTATTTTAATAAAAAGTACCGTACTTACGTGAAAATGAAACTTTTTTCTTGTCTCTTGCAGTGGTTTAGATATAATAGTATCTAACTAAAGACACAGGAAGGCATTTTATCAGCATGTTTTTATGAAATTAGCAGAGATGAATTACTGGACACTCGCGGAGTGCAAGACTGGTAGTGGTCGCGGCACGGTAAGACAGAGTAGCTTAAACTCTCCCTGTTTGTTTTGGCGGGAGTACAACATAATCTGTTGGGTACGATCGCCTAAGAAAAGCCATTCTATGGCCATTCAATCGTATTTTGTTTACAGAATCACCCTCCAGCGGCCGGGCGAACGTACCGCGCGCGACCGCGAAACTTTTCGCTTACCTAGGCGGTAAAAGTTCCGCCCTACCCGGCGAATACTGCGCGGTATCCCGCGCGGAATGTTCCGCTACCGCGGGCGGGAGAGAAATACCGCCTTGGTGTGTGTACTCCTTTAGTCTTTAGTCTTAGCTAATTGCTATTGCTATGCTATTTGAATTTGATTTGCTAATAAAATGAAAAAAAATGAAACTAAATATGAAAAAAAAAAAAAATTTAAAATTTATGTCAAAATGAACAAAATTAATTAAAATGAAATTTCATATTTCACAGAATTTCCCAACCACATTTCATTTGCGAAATGCTAATTGAGTTTTCACATGCTAATTGATCCATCACTAATAGTTGCCCTCAGGCTGGTGCCAACTGCCACATCAATTTGAGCTATCTCAGCAATCTTCATTCAATTCCTAATCCAATTTATTCTTTCAGAGAAACTCTTTACTATAAAACAGGACCACAAATCATTCTCATAACAATAATTCCTAAAGCTTTTGCTGGAAAATCTAGGGAGCAGCACCTAACAAAAAAATTAATAAGATACCTGTATCTTCTGCCTGGTGGTGTAGGTTGTTTCTGTAGGTCCTTAGGTATGGGGCTCGGCGATTTTGACTTTTCTCTGAAGCCCTGTATGATTGCCTCTTCTTTCATTTTCCGTGCCATGTTTTTAGCTTTGTAATACTCATATAGACCCAACTTTTCCCATCCCTCGCTGAAAACACAATACACGTGAATTCATAATTATTTTATGTGTAGCCAATAAATAAACATGCATGTTGCTAAGTGCGAAAATGATGAATGCATTTCTATGACATTTGGTGTAGAATATTTTTAGGTTTTGAAATAAATAGGATATGTTTAATCCTGTTTTTTTTTCCATCATTTAAGTATTTTTTTTAAATATTACTGACTTGAAATCCTAGAACCTTGTCCATGAGCACTAAGTAGGCGTGAGGCGTATTTATCGTCACAGGTAAAAGTCACTGATAAAAGAAAGTCATAGTCAGTCACAGTGACAAAATACTTTCGGGAGCAGCGACACTGTGACTTGTGCGCGAGTCTATGAGGGCGTGCTAAAGTAATAGGTGCATCCTTTTCTCACGAAGGCGTCTGTAGCGTATCAGAGAGGGACGAACCTAGTATTTTTTTCACAGAACAGCGACATGTTTTGCCAGCCACGAGTTCAAAAGTAATAGGTGCCATCCTTTTTCACATTGGCGTCAGTATCAGTCTAGAGTATCCCATTAAATCCCTTATTGATATTAAGTACTTAAATCATGTTTTTTATTATTTTTTTTATTTGTCAGCTGTCTGCTTTGAACATGCATCACGCTACTACAAGACAACCACAAACTACTCGACGGATTTAATAAAACTTATTATATTTATAGCCAAATTCAGAATAACATTGAGAATACTTTTAACTATATTGAGCTATGTTCAAGATTTCTCGACCTTCATTTTTAGGGTTCCACACCCAAAGGGTAATATAGACCTTATTATTAATACTTTCTTGTCCATCCGTCTGTCTGTCTGTCCATCTGTTACCAGGCTGTATCTCATGAACCTCATGAACCAAATTTTCACAGAAAAAAAATATATTTACGGGGACTCACATTTTCATTCATATTAGCGACAAGTTGTGCCAGCCGTCAATTCAAACGTCCTGTAAACGTGACTTGTGCCGCGAGTAAAAAATACTCGCTAGTAATTATTCACAGGTATTTGTCACAGGTATGGCCAAGTCACAGTCACAGAGTCACCTAGTATGTCGATTTAGCTAGTACGACCCACCTCTAGCACTAAGCCTTGGGCATCAGCTAGCTATTCTAATAATAAAATATACAGCCAAGTATGTATTTAAGTTGTGTTACTAACTTGTCCCTTGGCCGCTCGTGGTTAGGTGATGCGTAGAATGCTTCGACCGCTGCAAGTAACCTGTCGTTAGGGGGCGCCGGTGGAGGCAATCTTATTTTAGCTGGCTCTAGGGGTTTGTATCTATCATCTTCAAGCTGAAATAAATTGCAATTAATTAACTTTAGTTGAGTTTCTACCAGTTTTCATAATTTTAAATCAGTGGTGTTGGTGTTGGATATTGTTGGAAGTTGCTGGTGGTGTAGCTGAAAGGTGTTGTTGGCGCTGATGTAGGTTAATGTTGTTGTTACTGCCAGTAACTTCCAACCACCTCCATTAACTTACTAGAGGTTGTTGCAAATTACTGTTGTCGAGGTTGGCGTTTTTTTCCATTAGAGACAAGCTAGTTGTTTGCCTGGTGTTAAGTGTTGTTGGTGGAGTTTGTGGTGTGGTGTAAATGGTGGGTGTTTGTTGTTGAACATTGGTGATGTTTTATTGTTGGAGGTTGTTGTTGTTATTGAAGTGTGATATTGTTGTTATTGGAAGTTACTAATTGTTGTTGAATCACATAATTAAAACTACCGAAGATTGCTATCTCACCTGGACAAGAGGAACCATTAAACCGGCAGGCAGTTCAAAGTAAGGTATGGAAGGCATTAAATCTTCATTGTTTATTTCGAGGAATGAAGGGAAGCCTGGAGGGGGCTTGGTTAAATCTGGAAGACCATTCTGGAATGCAGGCGGCATGGTGTCATGTGGCGCATAACCAGGCGGTGGCACCGAGAAATTCACGTTGGGTAGATTTGACAGATCAGGCTCCTCCACAGCTTCGTTCTTTGTAATTTGATCAAAGGTTTGACTGTCGAAACTGTTCTCATTTCCACTGTTGTTATCTGGATAGTTATCCCCACTTTCACTGCCGTAACGTTTGCCACTTTCACTGCCATAACGTTTGCCACTTTCAGGCCCATAATGCTTGCCACTTTCACTCCCATAATGTTTGCTACTTTCACTCCCATAATGCTTGCCACTTTCACTCCCATAATGTTTGCTACTTTCATTGTTATACTGATTGTTTGATCCAAAATTCTGATCATAATTCTGTTGAAAGTTCTGTTCATTAAAGTTGTTGTTCTGGAAATTATTCATGTTGTTCTGTTGATGCATGTTGTCATTGTTGTGTTCTTGGTTGTTTTGCATTTCCATTGCTTGCTTTTGCATTTCAATTTGTTGTATTTGTTGCATTGTGTGTGCTACAAACGCTTGATGTTGGCTTTGGTAGCTGAAATTAAAATTAAGTTATTATTGAATGTTTTAGACTCCTCTAATATATTTACTTCGAGATACATACTTTTCAAAAGTAGCTTTTGTTTGCTGTGTCAAATGCGCAATGGCATTCGAGTGCTGGGATATCAAGTTGTTCTGATACTCCTGGTACGAACTGGTGGGGCTCTTCATCTTTTCAATGACAGCAGTCTCAAAATAATTCGACTTGGACTCCCAGAGGCGGAGCAGCTTGTTTAACTTAGCTTCCTGCTCTTCGGTAACAGCTGAAACAGCAAAACAATGAAACTGTTGTCGTACAAGCCATAAAACTCCAAGCAAGTTACCTGCACGGTGCAAACCACAGGTGATGTTGTACTATGACTTTAAAAAGATGAGAATGCATAAATACAGAGTCCTATATCTCGAGGGCATTATTATAAATATTTTACCTATACTGGCATTGCAAAACATTGGGACCACGACACTTTCCAAATTTTTCTTGAGATCTTCTGCGTTTTTTCGTGCGCTGTAATTAGGAATAATTGCATAATAGACACCTTTGATTATGTATGACAGAAGGAATGGGTAAAACACTGACAGTATTAGTTGATAAATACATACAACAATAATAAAAAGGAAAAAATACTTGTTTTATTACCTTCCAACAAAAACATCTATAAGAATAAGGCAGAACCCGGAACCTAACAAAACTTTACCTTGACATTTATATCATAAAATTCATCTATTTTCTAATGCATTCAACTGCTGAGTACAGTGCAAAGTTGTGCCTGACCCATATGATATCTTACCAAGAAAAGGGTACAGGCAAGACTTTGATTTACTCCTTAATTTACATCAGATAAAATATTAACGATTGCAGTTTCACTGGCTTATTACTATTCATACATTCTAGACTGTCATGTAGGTGAAAGTGGTACATTGATACAAAGTTAAAATATAACCCATACAGTAAAAGTATTTTAATAACATTCTTTGAATAGAAATAGAATAACAGGTCAGCAGATTTAACAAATATAAATAATTAATACACAGAGATAATCTAAGAATTAAATGGCAGTGGTGGTATTTATTTCATTTTTTAAGTGGTCTCAACGAAGTATGTGACCTCAAAGATGTTAGTGACATATGCCCCGAAATAGTAAGCCGTGTTAAGTGATCAACCCAAATATATTTAGAAAAATATAAATACTAACCAGTGGTGTAGCACATCATTCACCAAGTAAATGATGTGTAGCTTCTGAGTAAATGCAGCACCCTGTTGAGTTACTTTTTTCAGGAGATGTTGGGATATAACTTTCCCAGAGTCATGTGAAGTAGCATGTTGAAGAATCCAGCCTTTCCCTGAAGAAAAATAATGTAATTTAATTTACTAAGGCTAAAATTTTTTAATTGTTCTTAAGTGTTCTTAATTGTCTTTGATATTATGATTAGGTAAATTGTTTGTTACCGGAAGAAATGCTATCTTTGGTGCATGTCTCAATGATTGGTTGCAGAACATTGTCCAATTCAGACAGACTGATATTGTTTTCTTCTGCCATCATTTGTACGGTTTCCATTTGAGCCTTGCTCACCAACTCGTTGATTTTGGCTTGCTGTTGCTGGATTAACACCTAAAAATTGTATTCCAATAAGATACTGTCTTCTTGTGCAATTCATTCAATTATATATTTTATGATAATCATGTCAATACAAGAATACTGATATTTAAGAATACAAGATAATTCACAGATTTATATTGGCTTTGATGAAGTTTAATGGAAAGTGTGATCTTAATGTTTGTCTACATTTAATTGTAATCTCTATACTAAACATGAAGGTATCATACAAGACAAGATAATAAAAGTCTGTTCCTAGTTTCTACTGTTCAAATGTGAGAATACTGAAGCCTGTAAACAAAATATATCCACCGATAAGTAAAACACAATGTACAGTTCATATTTTGATTTAGATTATAGATAAAATATCTTTATAGATCATTTTCATGTTTTGCATGCAAACAGCAACATGTAAAAGCTGGCAGAAGCCTATCATGCCTAGTACACTGGACATTGAAATGAGAGCAAAAACATTAAGGAACTTGGGAGCTTACCGTGTGCTGCGCATTAAGATTATTCTCAGATTGAGTAATTTGCTCTTTAAGTATGTTGATCTGCGCATTGAGGTTGTCCAGCTCATGTTGGTGCGGGTGTGGGGGCGGCGCCGCGTTGGCCGCGAGCCACTGCTGCAGCGCCGGCGCCGCCGCCATCGACGCCGCGAGTCCGAGCTGTGCGGAAGTTGCGCCGGCCTGTTGGGGCATTACATATTGCCTGTTCTGTGCCATATAAGCCCCGGCGGGAGCCGCCGCCTGGCCACCGGCCGATTGCTTTAGAACTATAAACAGCGGAGGTTCATTTAAAATCGGTTATATCCACAACCATAACAACGCAATCGTAGCGCAAACTTATCATCTTCCATTTGACATGTTAGCTTACTTGCTTGCTCCGTCGTCACTTTGTATTGGTAGTAGTTGAAGTACTCGCCGCCGTAGAGAAAGCTAAACTTCGGGTTGTTCTTTTGTTTGGTCTTGGTCATTTTCTCGAACTCCGGGCCATTTCTTGCGACAAACTGTGCGAGTTTATCGATTATGTTGCGTAGATCTTGATCTACAAATAATAACATTAACATTTTACTCGTTATAATAGGTGATCCCAACTTCAGAAGAACTCGTATTGTTTGCGGTGTTTACCTTGCGGTGGCTGAGGAAGCTCCATTTTTTCGTTTGCAGAAAAGTTGAGGTTAGTGGGATGCAGCAGGTATTTCAAGGATTACAGCTGCGAAGATTTTCTTTCACTCATGATTTCAAGAAATAATGTAACGAGCTGGCACAAAGACTTGGGCTCTAGATTCATTCGCCCACTATCCATAAAATTTATGACAAATTGCACAAAATATACAAATTCACATTCAACGTATTCGGCCATTTGTAAAATTACGGAAATGGCGCGGCGGGGGGAGCAGGATGTGGGAGGAATCACCTATTAGTGTGACCACCTGTAAAAATCAGGTTCTGCCCTAAATACTACCAACCATAACATCATCACCATCTTGGAATGACGTTATTTTATTTCCAAATCATTTGCTGCCGTGATCATGTTATATAATAGTTAGGGAGCCAGGTGGCGTTTCTATATTATTTTTAATATGATGTAGCAAACATCACATCACACTTTATCACACTCACATTAATAAAGAATAATTATAATGTGAGCCATTAATTGAGGTGTATGTACCGTGGGTAAATAGTCAAAATCATTATCATCAAGAGACTGAAGACGCTAACTGCAGAACATAGGCCTCCCCGTCTCCCACTAAGTGCCAATAGCCACTATGAACGGCTACTTGCATCCTGCATCCATTGGCTCCCCACGGTTTAACCAGATCAATGCACCCTGCCATTACTGCGGCCGCTACCGTAACCAGCCACGGGATAGCTAGTAGCGCTGCCGGGGACTGAGGTTCGTTGTTTTAAATCTGCCACATTTTATATAATCATCATCATCATCATCATCATCATTAACAGCCTGAAGACGTCCACTGCTGAACATAGGCCTCCCCCAGGGAGTGCCACTTAGAGCGGCTGCTCGCCTCCTGCATCCATCGGCTCCCCGCGGCTTTCACCAGGTCGTCGGTCCACCTAGTGGGGGGCTGGCCTACGCTGCGTCTTCCAGTTCGTATTTTATAAAATAATTTACACTATCTGCCAGTGTAAGTTTGAAGCACAAATCTGCCAAAATGGCAGAAATCTGCCACCAAGATAAAATAAAGGAAAGAGTCTGTGGAAAGAATGAACGATTATGCTAACATTTCCGTATATAAAAAAATACCATAGAGTACCGTAGTGTAGTAACCATTTTCGGAAATATACCGGAAAATTGAAAAATATTTCGGAAAATTACGGTTTTACAAAGAAGTCACTGAATTTTTGTTTCTCTCCGTAAAATTATTCTATGATAATTTATTTTCTAGATTTGTTTTAATTTATTTTGTGAAAAGAGCGAAGTAATCAATAATTTGCTTCGGATATGGCAGCATTCAATGCACCACAATCTCACAGCTCAAATTATTGATCGTGTTCCAAGGCCCCGTAGAATCGTAGATGATTCTTCGGCCGTTCGGTTCGGCCTAAAATAAAACCCATTGCTTTGCAGTCATTCGTTGTTGAAGTGACGGCTTGATTGTGTGATGTCAAATCAGTCGACGTGAATCATTTGTCAACTCTAAATAGTGTTTCATAAAAACAAACCCAAAACATTAAAATGTCTTCAATGGTAGGTAAATAGTGGCTTATTTAATATTAAAGTTCTATGATGCACTAGCACTGAGAACCTGTCGCCCACTGAAATCTCTTTTTCATCCACATTTCTTTCAAATATACTCAGATTCAACCCAACCGTAAACGTTCAGTTCAAGATTTATCTTTCAATTATTATCCCTGATTGCATTTTTTCTATTTAATTAATTAATATTTTCCGATCATGAAACTTACCTAATATGCAATGATAGTTATACATACAAAAATGATAGGCACTAACTAGGTATACACTTGTAAATATAGGTACCTAACAAATTAAATAAATATAATGAAATTATGCTGTTTATTATTTGTCGTTCAAAAATTATAAGTGCCAAACTTATTTCATCATCAAATTTTTATTTCACAGAGGATGAGGGCAGCAAAATGTCCATCAGACGAGCTAGCTATCACAAATTGTGCTCTTGTGAATCCAGATGACTTTCCCAGTGACACCAAGTAAGTACCAGTAAAATTACCATTTAGACTACCAGATTTGTTCTTGTTTAGTTTAGGTAGACAGATCAAGTTATAATAATGTAAATAAATGGTCTGGTATTGACCGATATTGAGCTTTTACTGAAACTAATTTGTGATTCTAACTATATTGCCATTCCTTTCATAACACACCAAAATAACAAGGGCTGTGATAGTATTAGATCAAACAACTTTTAGTTTAGAATTTTATTGTAAAATTATTTAACCAACATGAGTTTTGACATATTTTTAATTCTTTCAGGCATGTTGAAATATCAACAGGACCATCACAGCACTATGTGTTCAGTATTAGATTTTACAGTGGTGTTGAGCGAGGCACTGTTGGGTTCTCAGCTCCACAGAGAAAATGGGCTACTCTTTCTATTGGACAGGTACCTAAATATTTAAACCAAGCCAGTTTAAACTGTGATGTGTGTGTCTGTGTGTGTGATGTAATAATACAGTCATTGTGCCACACCCCTTATCTGAAATGTTGTATAATGTTTTGTATAAATTGCACAAGTTAGCAAGATTTTTAGAATAATAGGATCATCAAATATTTATTCATGGTTTTAAATTAAGAAGTGATATAAATTTTTACCACTTGCACTACTTGTTTGAATAATAAAGGAACATTGTGATTTTAAAAAAAATTGCACTACATAAATTATTTGTGAGTAATAGGTACATATTTTATGTTGATTAACTAAGAATATACATAGCTATAATATAGTATTCACACAGATGATGTGACAAGCTAGTCATTCACCTGATGTTAACCGTCATGGCCGCCCATAATAGTTGCTTCAATATTTAAAATGTCCTCTAAATGATTTGTAACATTTTATTTGGTTTTTAAGTATCAATTAACTTCAAAATGTATAACATTTTATTTGTACCTAACAATTTAGTTACACACAATCATCCCTATTTTTGAATATACAAATTCACATTCAAATCAAATTGATCTTTTTTTTATTCCAGTCAATAGATGTGAAGGTATTCAAGCCACAAAGTGCAGAATGCCTGTGCAGCGTTACCTTGGAAGCGGATTTTATGCTCAAGAAAACGTGAGTGTTAACAGAACAATCTTATTATGTATGTAATGCGTTATCACTATGATGTCATTGAAACCATGTACTTTACGTTTTTCCACATTATGAGTATGATAATTACATCTGCTTGGTGATGATGTCATATGCATTATACTCACCAAAATTTTGTACACAGCACTTTTTTTTCAATGATATACTATGGCTAATAATCCATATATGATTGGGACCCATTTTTTTAGCCAAATAATTTTGTATCAGTACTTTAAGTAGGTACTGGAATACACAAGGAGCATGTAATGCAAATTTACATGCTCCTTGTGTATAAGAGTTATTGAAACATCTACCACTCCACAGTCAATGTATTTTCTCTTCAATGAATATTATTTAAAAAACTATTATTACGAACAAAAAATCACTCAAATTTCTACATGGAAGAAAAATGGAGCTAGGGAGACTGGCGATGTCAAAGGCTAAGCCTGCTGCTACGCAAACGAAGAAATGATATTAATGTCGACCTATCAATAGCTGGATAACTGTTAATGGGTAGGTCCATGTGTTAACATCATGGACATATAGTTTTACGTTTCACACAGGACTAAAACATTCGGCCAAGTTGTACATGGGACGTGGTCTTCTCGTGAACACGGCGAGGTAAATAAATAATACAGTTAACCACTTGTCACGGTAGCTTAAGTAAAGCATATCCCGGCTTGAGGGATGGATGGATGCGGGTTCAATCCCCGCTCGTGATTCTAAATTTTCCTTTACAAATTAATCTGTAGATTATGCTGAGCAGGCGATACTGCTATAAAAATCATAAAATTAAATAAATAATGTTTTTAGCGCGATTAAGTCCTGTGTGAAACGTAAAACTATGTGTTCAAATCGCGAAAATCTAAGAAATACTATATCATCCTCAATCATTTCGACAGTCTCCGTGGTGTGATGGTGGAGCAGCTTATAGCCCGTAGGCGGCGGGTTCGATTCCCGCTACAGAACAAGTATTTGGGCACAGGAAAAATAGAGCGCAAATATTTGTTGTGTCTGGGTGTTGTGGCACCATGGTCCTCGTAGTTCCATGGCCCAAGTCAAAGCCAGAATCAAAGTGTTTATTGCAAATAGGCTATTTATTCATAGCACTTACTTGATACAGGGAATCCTAGTTAGAGTCCAAGATCTATGTACGTGATTGTTGGGCGCCTATCATTTGCACATTTTGACCAACCAATTAGTCCCTGGATCAATTAATTAAGTACTTAATAGTAGCTATACTTTTCCCTCAGTACATCACTAGAGCCGTACGACTCCGAAGCCATGGCGCGAGATTTTCTTATCCAGTTCGCGAACCAGGTGTTCACCGTTGGACAGCAGCTGGCCTTCGGTTTCCAGGACAAAAAGGTTCTATCGCTCATTGTCAAGAATTTGGAAGGTAAGCTAGTACATTTTTTCAAGAACTCCCACATAAGCACACGCTTAAAACACTGTGAACCTTCCTCCTTCTGTAAAGTCTGTTGTTATTATTGTTTATTGTTTGTTTTATTTTTATAAGACTTTGCAAATAAGTATTCTCATGCGTTCATACTTATACAATTTTTTTTTGGTCTTGTCGCCCACTTTTACTTTTTATGTTTTCGTCTAATCTATTCGTGCTTCGGAGGGCACGTTAAGCCCTCGGTCCTGGCTGTTGTCAAAAGACAACAATCCTCAAGGTATGTCGGAAGCCTTTGGGCACCCGAAAAGTTCTGACACCAGCTGGGTTAGCACGGACGGTAGACAAAATTGTCTTTCCCCTGTTTTACTCCACTTGACATGTAAATTGTATGAAGAATTTGACATAAAACAGGGAAAGACAGTTTTGTCTACCGTCCGTGCTAGGCCGGCAGGGCTGTCCACTTGCCCACTCGAAAAGATGAAGACGGATAGACGGATACTCTTCCCAGGTTCCCGCTATAGTCTTCTAACGGCCACAACTTAGACTTTAGTTTTTCTTCAGTTCGCTCATTGACCACCACTTTTAAATCGCTGCATTCGTCGTAAACTTGAACCATTTGGTGTGTGCAATAAATAATTTATCTCTATTTGAAATCTGGTTTTATTCAGACACAAAAACGTTTATTTTTATATCCAGCCGTAGATGTGCAGGCGTTGGCCTCGGGAGCCAATGTGGTCCCTCGTCGCGCGAGAATGGGTCGGCTGCTACCCGACGCTTGCATACAGTTCGATAAGGCTGAGAACTCCGCCTTGAACCTCGTTGGAAAGGCTAAGGGGTACGTACGATTGTAATTACGTTTCTAATATTAAAGAAGATACAAGCACAGGCACAGAAACTCCACTGCGCGAAGGCACTTGAATAAACAGCGGCTCTGGCAAAATGAAAGGATATTTCGCGAGTCGATGCAGAGGGTTAGTAGGTACTACTACTTAGTCGTAGAATGGCTAGATCCCAAAATATCTGAGTCGCAATTTGGCTTAATCTCATCTCAGAGATTACGCCTTTTTTTCTCTTTATCTTAAGTTTTCCAAACTCATGTTAACTTATCATACTAAATACGCTCATTGGTTGGCGACAGCCGATGATCAACAGGCAGCCAATGAGCGTTCAGTATTTATAGTTGACACGAGTTCAACTTTAATTAACCAGAAACTGGGGGATAATTTGCTCGCTCATTAAAAAGTAGTTTTAGAAAAGTATCAAGGATTGTTAAACGTATGACACTCGTTCGCTTTTTTCTAACTCTTCATCTTTTGTTATGGAAATCAAAGAATTCGACGGGTTAAGTAAAATAGGTAATTATTTACGTAGAAAACAGCCTCGCCAATCCATCATCAATCCAGACTGGGACTTCGGCAAGATGGGAATCGGTGGCCTGGATCGGGAGTTCAACGCGATCTTCCGACGAGCGTTCGCTTCGCGAGTTTTCCCACCAGAAGTTGTCGAGCAATTGGGTAAAAAAATTGTTGCTATTTAAATAGTATACTTGCAGTAAACTCATCTTGGGCAATGGTCATGTGCATTGTGCAGACGACATCGCTCGTAGAACTGACAACCGATGGGTGCAGGAGGCAAGCAGCCGCTCAAAGTGGCGCTCTGTGGAGGTGGCCTATGTTCAGCTGTGGACGTGTTCAAGCTGTTGATGATGATGGAAACTACATAAGTATGCTTCTCCCATAGGTTGCAAGCACGTGAAAGGTATCCTACTATACGGACCCCCTGGTACGGGTAAGACGCTAATGGCACGACAGATCGGCAACATGCTAAACGCTCGAGAGCCAAAAATAGTGAACGGGCCACAGATCCTGGACAAATACGTGGGCGAGAGCGAGGCCAACATTCGGAGGCTGTTCGCTGATGCTGAAGAAGAGGAAAAAAGGGTAAGTGGAGATTAACAGGGTAAATACAGGTAAAACAGGGTACATGGGGGTAAAACAGTAACTAGGAGTAAGGAAGAGTAACTGCATTTTTCGTCACATTATTTTTTTGTCTTGTAACTTTTGTTATTTTTTTAAACTCTAGCTACGTTTTTATTAATCTGTTTTGTCTGCTCGGTAGGGAATTTCGAATGAGTTAGAGATTGAAACTCTAAACAGGTCTGAACTGGATGACAAAATGTAACATGAACCCGCTACTTATCGGTTTATCTGTTTAAATATTGCAATACTTCATTAGGATATCTCAAATGATGTATCAATGTTTTGATCGGCCCAATATTGGTAGTCTATATTTTGTTAAAAGATCTGAAAATAGCAAATATTTATATATTGCTCTCACTCCCACTGCACTTTGACGTAATGGTGGAAGTGGGAAACCAATATTTTCATGCTTTTGTCAGGGTCGTTTCCTAGCGACACGCGTCATATCATTTTGTATTTGCTCAAGATCCCTTGAAAGTATTTTTCAACACAATTTGTTTACAACAGTGCGGCCCCAACAGTGGTCTTCACATCATAATATTCGATGAAATCGACGCGATCTGTAAAGCAAGAGGATCTGTGGGGGGCAATACCGGAGTTCATGACACGGTTGTCAACCAACTGCTGTCGAAGATTGATGGTGAGTTGGAACTAGCTAAGGAGACAGGGTTAAAAAAAAATACCTCATAATTTTTTTGTTTATATTATCCTTAAAACTCGGCTCGGATTTTGGCCACGGCTGTTTTCAATTCCTTTGGTTTATATAATCTTTCAAACTCTGCTCGAATTTCAGCCACGCCTGGTTTCAACTGTTTTGAGTCACATCTTTATATTTCAAACCCTGCTCAAATTTTGGCCACGGCTTGTTTCAACACCTTTGGTTTACATTTTTATCTTTCAAACCCGGTTCGGATTTTGGCCACAGCTGGTTTCAACTCCTTTGGTTCATATCTTTTCCTTTAATCCCAGGTGTGGACCAGCTGAACAATATCCTAGTAATCGGCATGACGAATCGACGTGATATGATTGACGAAGCTCTAATGCGGCCTGGCAGATTGGAGGTGCAGATGGAAATCGGACTACCGGACGAACAGGGACGAGTACAGATATTGAATATCCATACCAAGCGGATGAAGGAGTATAAGAAGATTGCTGATGATGTCGACAGCAAGGTATGATATAAGTAGTGAGATGTATGTTCGTATTATTACTATGTGATAGGATGTAACAGTTTTTATAATTATAACTGTATCTATTTTTTTGAATTATTATTGTTTTACACCGCTGTATATTCTTTTTCTACTGATCAGTTTTCTTCAAATCCCAACTGTAATGTAGTGAATTTAATTATTTAATTGAAAGCTTTGTTATATTCTCTTTTATTTGGATCTTGAACAAAGTTTTGTCGCAAAACAAGTTTTCAATTCCTCAGCCGTTTTAAATTCTATTTCCCATTGTAGGAGCTGGCAGCACTTACGAAGAACTTCTCAGGCGCAGAATTGGAAGGTTTGGTCCGAGCCGCTCAATCTACGGCTATGAACCGACTTATCAAGGCGTCAAGCAAAGTCGAAGTGGACCCTGAAGCTATGGAGAAACTCATGGTGGAAAGGGGAGACTTCATGCACGCCCTTGAAAATGACATCAAACCCGTAAGTTGTTTTGTTTGTAGGTTCAAAATCATGATCTCGTAAGAATAGGTAAATAGTTACCTTGGAAGGTACCGAAATTTAACAACGGGCCAAGTGCGATCGGGTTCGCGCACGAAGGGTTTCGTATTATTAAAAATCACGGTTGTGTTATGGGACCCCCTTGAATATTTATTTTATCCTGTTTTTTAGTATTTGTTGTTGTAGCGGCAACAGAAATACATCATCTGTGAAAATTTCAGCTGTCTACCTATCACGGTTCATGAGATACAGCCCAGTGACAGATGGACAGTGGAGCCCAAGTAATAGGGTTCGCTTTAACTTTTGGGTACAGAACCTTAAAAACCATTTCGCCTTTTTCTCCAAAAATCCCATGTAAAATATCAGAATTACAAGTATTCAGTTCAGTATGTATTTCTAAAGTTACTGTTAAAAATAAAGTGAGGCTAAATGACGTCAAAGTTTTCATTTAGCTTCTAAAAAATGTTAAAAATTATCTAATTATTTTGTAGCACATGATTCTTCAATGGACATAACATACCTACTTAAAAACAATACGTGTCTGTTATTTTTAACTAGCTTTTAATAAAACTAATAAAAACCGGGGGTCAGGAAAGTATACTTACTTTTAAGTCGCCATTAATGGTTTTTTGGCCTTTGTTTACCCTTTGCTATTTGCTACCCATAATTATTAAATTTTATGTGTATAGATCTATTAATTTCCGTCTAGGCTTTCGGTACTGCAGCGGAAGCGTTGGAGCATTTCCTCGCGCGTGGAGTAATCAACTGGGGCTCTCCGGTCACTTCTCTCTTGGAAGATGGACAACTTTACATCCAACAAGCGAGAGCCACTGAAGCCAGCGGTATGTCGGAAAGAGATAACAACCTTTTTTCAACAGGGTGTTGGCGTTATTTTATATAAAGGTATAGCCGAAAGTTATGCTTCTCTCTTGCACTTATTAGTCTGGTAGCAAACTAATAAGTGAAAGAAAAAAAGCCTAAAAAATTATTTAAAAAAGCTGGAGTTTTTGAAGTCACGGGTGAATAAGTATCTTTAGGCAAGCATGTATCATCGTAGACCGTCGTCACTTTCAATCAGGTGAGATTGCCGTCAAACACGCCTCTATTCAATTTAAAAAAAATTATACAACCGCCAATCTTAGCATGGTAAAAAGGACTCGTTTATGCAAATTTGAGGTGTAAGCTCAGACCAATCAGAGTGCCGCATTATAATAGTGCGCCAACATGGCACAGACCAAAGTGGAGCCTCCGTGGAGTGGTGGTTGAGCAGGTCGGCTCATAACCCGGAGATCGTTCGATTCGAAGTATTTGTGCCCGAAAAAAAAAGCGCAAATACTTGTTCTGTGCCTGGGTGTTGTGGGACCATGGTCCTCGTAGGTCCTGGGTCCCTAGATACAGGGAATCCTAGTTAGGGTTCAATCAAGGGGAATCTATGTATGTGATCGTTGGGCGTTATTTATTTATTTATTTTATTTATTAAAGTACCAATCAGAGACGCGCGTTATTTCTGCCCTGAAACCCGACCAGCAGGCTTAGCACAGACGGTAGACAAAATTGTGTTTTCTTTGTTTTACTCCATTTTATAACGCGACTTATTTCATGTTGAAATACTGAAGAAGTAATAGTATATTTACTCCGCGAAGATATTTAAACAAATAGCGACTTGGTACAGCGGAATTAAATATAATTCACATAGTGCTATACGTGTATAACGTATGTCATAAGAATGGTGTTATGAGTAAAGTTTTATTGGTCAGGTCTGGTATCAGTGCTACTGGAAGGTCCCCCGAACAGCGGGAAGACCGCCCTGGCGGCGCAGCTGGCCAAGCTGTCAGACTTCCCATTCGTGAAGGTCTGCTCTCCGGAGGATATGGTCGGGTTCACTGAAACTGCCAAGTGTTTGCAGATTAGGAAGGTATGTAGTTAGCATATTTAGTAATAGCAGTAGTAGTCAGGTTTGTCGTCGTACACTTACATATCCTAAAATCTTCGAAACAACGCAACAAAATAAGCAAGTGTTGCCCGAATGATGTTATATGTGTTTCGAAACCTAATATACAAGACGTGTACATATATGTTTGGAATGAATTATTGAGTTATATTGAGTATCTTCTTGTTGTGTAGGCAAGTGGTCAGCTCAGCCCTCCTATTACGAACGAGCTAGCAGCGCTGCTGACGCGCGTCTGCCGCTCAACTGCTGTCACTTTTCATACAATTTTGACAGCAGTTGGTCGGCAGATGCTCCTTTGTAATAGGGGGGCTGGTGTCAGAATTGTGAGGTCACTCAAAGGCTTAACTTACGACTATTTTCTTACGATAACAGCCGGGAGCGCTCAGTTGTAAATAACAAGCAAAGGCAGGCATGCACCATCATAGACTGCGTCGTCAGAGAGTCTCCATTAGATGAGACAGTGGTCTAATGCTTTGCCTTTAGAGAATTAAAAATCACTTTGCTGTAGCGGTCACCCATCATAGTAGTGACCGCAGTGAACGTTGCTTAACTTCGCCGATCGGTTAGGAGTTTCTAGTCTTGCTTCGCTATCTATCATAAGTCGCGCGCCATATTACAGCTAACTGTTAACTTTGAACTCCGGGT
Organism: Ennomos erosarius; assembly: GCA_963580505.1. Lineage (NCBI taxonomy): Eukaryota > Metazoa > Arthropoda > Insecta > Lepidoptera > Geometridae > Ennomos > Ennomos erosarius. Next base: position 4,908,808 of record OY756983.1, on the reverse strand, counting down.
CCCAAGATACAGGCACTGCCGAGTTTGGGGCCCACCGATAAATGTGTATTTGCAACATGTTGCCCTATAAGTAATTAATTATCTATTCTAAGTTACCTTTTTTATAATGGTAGATATTAAGAATATATTATTAAGGAATGCATGTAATTTCTCTGGCTAAATAAAAACACTATTATTATTATTTATTATCTTCTTCTTCTTCTTCTTCTTTAATGGCTTTCTATCGCTTATTTGCAATAATTCTGCCAATGTCAAGTGAGTAAAATTTGTACGGTTATGTCAAGTCAAAGTCATATTTCGTCAGTCAAAACGCCAACAGTAAAATGGTGGAAATTTTACTGAAGGCTCTGAAAAAGGCCGTTGAAGCAAAAACGAAAATGCATGGTTTTATGATCTTGAAACCATTTGCCAACACTCGTGCACGTTCACGAACACTTAACGGATAATAATCCACCCTTATTACACATTAAAGTTCAAGATTAGTTTTGAAACACTAGTTTTGAAAAATAAATTCTAAATTCACAATCGCTTTTTTCTGATTTTCTTCAAAGACCCCGTGGTTCGCTATGAGCGTAGATATCGTGTATAATATTATTTTAAGTATGCAAAGCTTACATTTTATTAAGGTCGTCAGGCAACGCCATCTATGTTTGTTTTATGGAAGCTGGCTCTGAAAGTGTCATACGAAATGTGTGGTTTTGAGAATCTGTATAATAAAGAAATTTGTAAATTCCGATTCCGACATACTGGGGCCAATATTAAAGGCTTTAGTTGACAGATATAAAGCTCCTAAAACTGTTGCTGTCCTTGTCAAATAGAAGGCAATGTAAAAGACGGATGTATTTTTAGCATTTTTAAAACGGTCAACTAAAGCTTTCAAAATTAGGCCTAATGTAAACCTGTAGAGTAAAAAAAGGAAGTCCGAAACTCATTTGGAAACAACACCAACCATTGATATCCCATTCTTCTCCATTCCCTTCTCCCTTTGTTTCGCATATTTAAACCAATGCGAATGATAAGGACAAGAGATGATAATCGAGAACTTACACTTTTTTTCAGTACTTCGACGACGCATACCGCTCTTCGTTATCATGCATCTTAGTGGATAACATCGAACGTTTACTGGACTACGGTCCAATTGGGCCACGGTACTCCAATCTCACGCTGCAAGCCTTACTCGTACTTCTGAAGAAACAGCCTCCCAAGGGACGAAAACTGCTTATACTCTGCACCAGCAGCAGAAGGTAAACTGATTATAATACTTATACGACGTAATGCCAGGCCAGGGGTTTAGCTAAGTTCCCTTTCCATTAGCGTTAACGCCTAACGATAACTCAAAATTTATGGGATGACATAAGTGCCGAAAAGCAGGTAGCTTTTCCGCATTTATTTTCCGATCGCTCCGCGCTTTAGGTATGCTGCTCCAAGTAGATGAGAACGGCTTGTAAAGACGGGTTGGCTAGTTACGCGAATACTTAATAGTACAAGAGAACTGAAGTAACCCTAGCTCTTAGAATTAGCAAGTTGGAATGTCAATGGACGGGCCACATCGCTCGTAGAACTCACTACCTATGGGGAAGTAAGGTTCTCGAGTGGCGACCACGAACCGGAAGACGCAGCGCAGGCCACCACTAGGTGGACTAACGATCTGGTGAAAACCGCGGGGAGCCGATGGATGCAGGCGGCGAGCAGCCACTCAAAGTGGCGCTCTCCGGGAGAGGTCTATCTTTAGGCTTATGGTGATGATTATCTTATTTTCCAGACAAGTGCTAGAAGACATGGAAGTACTAAGCGCGTTCACGGGCGTCCTTCACGTGCCGAACCTCTCCCAGCCGGAGCATGTCCTCGCCGTCCTCGAACAAAGCGACGCGTTCTCACGGAACGATCTGCGCAAGATACAGAATGACATGCGGGGCGCTAAGTAAGTCCTAACTTTTGCGTTTTGGCTCCACACATTGTGTATTTAGCCAGTGTCAAGTATTGTTATTATTCATCATGTTATAGAATTTCACGTAAATTCAAGTCTTAGTCATAGTCCAGTCTAAGTCGTGCTCTAGTAAAGTGGTGGCAACTTTACTAAAAGTTTTAATGGAATTTTGGAAGGAACACTAAAAAACCACGCTCACGCTCATAATTCAGCACTCAATGCGTAGAACGCCTCCAATTTAATAATAATACAATTTAACGACATTATTTTTTCCGCGTTCCCACCGAAAAACTACTAATTACTAGCTAACTTATTAATGAGCAGTTTTCTTGTGGGAATTATTTATTTATTATTTACCCAGAAATGCTTATAGTTGTCAGTTTATGTCTCTCATCAAGGGATAGCGCTAGCGTATATTTTTCCATTTACTTTTTCATCTTTATCGTGGCAGTGGAGAACTTTTTTTTTTCTTATGTTTTGGCTCCACACATTGTGTATTTAGCCAGTGTCAAGTATTATATTTTCATCGTGTTTAAAATATTTCACGCAGTCATGTCCTAGTCATAGTCATAGTCCAGTATAAGTCAGGTAGTCATAGTCCAGTCTATGTCATGCTCCAGCAAAGTGGTGGCAACTTTACTAGAAGCTTCTATGGAGTTTTGGAAGCAACACGAAAAATCACATTTCACCACATTATATCACTTGCCCTCACTCATGCTCGTAATTCAGCAATTAATGCGTAAAACGCCACCAATTTTAAACATTAACACTGGAATAAGCATAAGTTTTGAAAAATAATATAATGCAACGACGTGAACTTTTCCGCGTTCCCGCCAAAACTCGTGGAGAACTTCGTTCAGCTAACGTACATAGTTTAAACTCTTTCGTCATAAGTACGTTTATGTGTAGCTGGCAACACGATTGCGCATCAATTCCATTTAGATCCTATTGAACATTTTGAACATGTCTACCAGACATGTTCAAAATGTTCAATATTAGAAAATACCAAATGATATAACAATATGATGGTGTGGTATGATATTCAAAAATCGTATAGTTAGTTCACTTTATTGCCACGATAGCTCTGCTTCCGAACAAACTACAACCAAAGACCCAACGACCCCCGACCTATTAAAACTATTTTCCCTTCTCAGAATCTTCATCGGGATCAAGAAATTGTTAGCCCTGATCGACATGGTGAAACAGACAGATGAAGAATCGCGAGTATTCAAATTCCTCACCAAAATGCAGGAAGAGGGCGCTTTAGATCTCGGCACAACCATACAATAAGATACATCACAACCTTAGGGATTACATGCGCATACCACACTTTCACCCTCGCACGATAACGCAAGCCAAAGAAGTCACAGCCCTAAACCAACGGAAAGTTCGCCTTGCAACTCCGACTTACGCAGCTACGAAATCGACTACGACGAAATCAGCGAATGCACGGAATCTCTCATAGACATCAACCACAAAAAAGGCATGACGGCGAAAGGAAAAGAAATATCACCCGCCAAAATGCCCCTAATGAGAATTAGAAGTGTTGAAATCGTGTTCGAAGACGAAATGTCTACTTGTACCGATACTGGCATCTTAGATCGGAGTATAGAATTGATCGTGTCCGATAGTAGCGACGATTCAACGAAATGCGTCGACGACCTCGAACAGTTGATCGAAAAGGAGGGTGTATACGATTCCGTGACGCTCAATGCCGACGGCGATCTATCCGAAGATAATTCGATTTCTTTGAAGGAAGACGTTCGCGAATCGCCCGTACGAATCGATGACAGCGTTCACGTGCAAACTGAAAGTCTGACGCTTCCGCATTCGTGTAACGTGACGTTATCCCCTAACGCGTCAGAGTTCGGCGACTCTGGACGTTTCACCGAAGACGCTAGCTCTTCTCATTTGGAAATCGGAGTTGCTTACGATGACGCTTTGCTTTCCCAATCGTATGACGTCATCAATGTCGAAGCTTCGACCTCTGCAAGTGCGTACGAGCCTGAAGCTTGCGCTTCGGACAAACCCAAGCTATTGTACGAGTATATTGGTAGCGATAGCGAGAGCTCAGACGACACGGCTGCCTGCGACGCCGATCTCACAAGAAATAATGCCGTGTCGGAAAACAACACCCTCGACGGCTTCGAACAATACGACTCCTTTATAGACATGGGGAAATTCTAAAAAATCTTTACTCTATATTCTATCTTACATGTTTATCGTTATAAATCAATATATTAAGCTTCTGTGTGCATATTATAAACGTTATATGGATTTGAATGTGTATCACGAAAGTGTATTCATTAAGTTATTTCACTGGAAACATTCCGTCGTAGTTGGTTTACACGTTTAGTTTGACGTCACAATCGAGCTATCCTGACACCATAGGACACGAGATCACTAAATACAACATTAGTTTTATGTAATATAGATGGCGTTGTTACATTTCTTGATATCCGCCACTAGATGGCGCATTTATAAATTTTAATTCTAATGCCTGACACTTTTCTACCTTTACACAGAATGTGCACAGAGGGCGCTCGGTGGTATGCGGCTCAGTAACCATGTCATATCCCTAGCGAACTATTTACAATACGTATGTAAATATTCTGTATATTTCGTTTTTTTAAAGATGCCTTTAGTATTTCTCACCTTCCGTAGGATGACATGGTTACAGATATCCCTGGGTTGTAAGTCTAGGCAATAGCTCAATTTAACTCTACATTGTATTATATTATTTTACATAGATGATTTTTTTAATTTATTACTATTTGTTAATGAAATGTGATGCAGCTTGATGCTGTTTAGATCAATGTGTAATAATGATTAATATCGTTAGTTTTAAGGTGATGTTGTCAATATTTAATAGTATCAAAGACGTCTATAGTATTATATTCTTAAAAGAATATTGTTGTTATCAGTAGAATGCAAGCTTTGGATGGCGGCGGCGCGTTAGTACAATTAACTTAGGTGATGTACTTACATGCACATGTAGTGGAGATCCGTCAATTATTTGAGCACGAAAATTACGTATTTTAAATAAGGAGTATTTAATATTAAACAAGTTACTTAATAATAATGCCAACACTTGCGAAAAATATTCAAAAAATTTCATAGCCTAACTTTATTATCACCTTACATTATAATCTAATGGAGAAACAAAGAAGCTCTTGCATTATTGTGGCTTGCTTTAATTTGTATTTAAAGGCAATATCATTCATATACCCAGTTGCTGTATTTAATGTAAATTTAAGTACATTCCATTATAAAAATTTAATTTTTAACATCATGCCTGTGATGATGTTAAATGTTGGTATAAATTATTTCTATAATACTTAGTCAAGATAACTTTGTGTTACATGATTTTATTAAGGTAAAACTGGTTATTTATTGATATATTTATCACAGATTGAAATGTACATGATACTAATAACAACACAGGACTGGTTGTCGCCAATCAACACCATACCTAGAGAAGTTATATTATAACTGACTCTATGATTTGACAGATTACACTTTTTAAATGTAGGAACATCAAAATGATTACCTTAATTAAACTCGCTTTTGGTCATAGATTTTATTTCGCTACCTTCGTGAATGTTATGCAATGACCCAAGTTTAGTATCATGTGCATTTTAGGCTTTGTTTTTTTTTAATAGATTATCGAAATTACTCAAATCATTTGATAGAATTTATTGTTGACTCTCTGATGTGTAGAATGAACAACTTACAGTGTTAAATAGCTGTATTGTTACATCTGTGTATTTTGTTATGTGAAGCTGTGTAGTACATAGTGCTTATGTACAATACCTGTTGGTTATAGTAATAAAGTGATTGATGACATTTATTTTAAGATTTTATTTACAGATAGATAAAGGTTCAGGGTCATTCCTTTTCTCTCCACTAAGAAACATAAAATTTGCCAGTGGGGAGAAAAAGAATAATAAAAAAATATTTTGAAATGCATTGTCTACTGGAAAGCATACATGGTGAAAAATCTGAGCTTACTCAACGGCCGCCTGGGGTATATTGGCAGGACCACTTGGAAACAAGTAAAAATTAAGTAATTTACTACGAATAGACTAGTGCACATGACAAGTAGAATTCAGAAATTTAAATAAAATAATTACATATTTAGGTTGTTATAGCATATAATAATATATAAAAATACAAATTGCCTTATCTATGCTTATAATATAACTGTAACAGATCCAATTCCATACATTGTGACAGCACCTGCCTTCACTTGCTGTTTCATCCACTAATATTCTTTGAATGTGCCTGCTGCATACTAGGCGCCCGTTGGAGCCATTCTATATAAAAAAATACTCTGTGGGCCATAGTGAACAATCCCTAGCTATTATTACAGAATTAATCACAAAAAAGCAGCAGGGGAAGTGTTAAATCTAGCATAGCACTAATGGAGTAGTGGCAACTAAAGATTTCATGCAAATCATATATTAATTAAGCTCAAAGTCGCGCAACGAGCTATGGAGAGAGCAATGCTCGGTATTGCCCTGCGAGATAAGATCAGAAATGAGGAGATCTGCAGGAGAACTAAAGTGACCGATATAGCTCTTTAAGATTAGCAAGTTGAAATGGCAATGGGCAGGCCACATCGCTCGTAGAACTGACAACCGATGGGGAAGAAAGGTTCTCGATGCAGGAGGCAAGCAGCCACTCTAAGTGGCACTCCCTGGGGGAGGCCATGTTCAGCAGTGGACATCTTCAGGCTGCTAATGATATATTAAATACTTTATGATACTCTAATGGTGTATAAAGCAAACATTTCAATATACTAGCTAGGGTGCAAAAATACTAAACAAATAAACAATTCTCATCTGAAGGCAGGACACATTTTTATACATAAAATATGCACATTTTAGAAGTTGGATACTTTTCATTTGTAGACCTTGTTAGTATTTGTGTATAAGAAAAACTCATCATTTGAGATTGATTATTATATGTATGTATTTATAACTTAAAAATAAAAAAATATAAGTATATAATTAGTTGGCACTCTCGCATGCATCCACCCAATCATTGTAAACATCTATAGGCTCTGACAAAACATTTGTAGTGGTTTGAAAGTCTTCCAGACATACTCGACACTGTATTCGGGCTGTATTTCTGGCTCGATCCCTGGAAAAGAAAAAAATTGTATCTGCCACATACATACAGTTTACATGGTCACTTTCACTACAATTTTAATCTTTGATAATGACTTACATCTTTACTTCGCATGACTTTTCATGGTTACAGAATGGGCAATTAAACTGCTGGTCAAGAGGCTCGATAGCTTTCCTCTTTGCTGGAGGCTTTCTTTTCGATTTGCGGCGTCCCATTTTTCTAGCTGAAAATAATGTAGGCAATTAGCGTACGTACTACGGTTTGTAATTCAGTGTTTGTTAGCATATTAATAATTTATCGTTTACTTTATACAGCGTTTTAGTCTCTTTGTTTTCAACAATAATTACGAATCCCGAAACCGAAACTAAAACACAATGTCAAAGAGGATTTAATCACTTCGTTTACACAATGTGAAAACAATGAAAAATTGAAGAAAAAGCGTCAAGCAACAAAAGCAACTCTGAACGTCTCACTATTGACTGACGTGACAAGTGACATTGACATTAAGTATCTTCTTCTTCTTCTTCTTCTTTAATGGCTGTCTACCGCTTTTTTGCAATAATTCTGCCAATGTCAAGTGAGTAAAAATTTGTACGGTTATGTTAAGTCAAAGTCATATTTTGTCAGTCAAAACGCCAACTAGAGGTGGGTCGTACTAGGTAAATCGAGATACTAGGTGACTGTGACTCAGCCTACCTGTGACAAATACCTGTGAATAAATACTAGCGAGTATTTTTTACTCGCGCCACAAGTCACGTTTACAGGACGTAGATATATAATAGTGTGTCTTTCTCTGACACCTATGTGGAAAAAGGATGCACCTATTACTTTTGAATTGACGGCTGGCAAAACATGTCGCTGTCACTGCTCCTGTGAAAAAATACTAGGTTTGTCCCTCTCTGACACGCTACAGACACCTTAGTGAGAAAAGGATGCACCTATTACTTTAGCACGCTCTCATAGATTCGCGCGCAAGTCACAGTGTCGCTGCTCCCGGAGGTATTTTGTCGCTGTGACTGACTGTGACTTTCTTTTATCAGTGACTTTTACCTGTGACGATAAATACGCCTCACGCCTCATCATTAACAGCCTGAAGACGTCCACTGCTGAACATAGGCCTCCCCCCGGGAGCGCCACTTAGAGCGGCTGCTCGCCTCCTGCATCCATCGGCTCCCCGCGGCTTTCACCAGGTTGTCGGTCCACCTAGTGGGGGGCCGGCCTACGCTGCGTCTTCCAGTTCGTGGTCGCCACTCGATAACCTTTCTTCCCCATCGGTTGTCAGTTCTACGAGCGATGTGGCCTGCCCATTGCCATTTCAACTTGCTAATCCTAAGAGTTACATCGGTCACTTTAGTTCTCCTGCGGATCTCCTCATTACGGATCTTATCTCGCAGGGAAACACCGAGCATTGCTCTCTCCATAGCCCGTTGTGCGACACTGAGCTTAGTAATGAGGCCAACAGTTAGAGACCACGTTTCAGTTCCATAAGTCATCACTGGCAACACACATTGATTGAAAACTTTTGTTTCAATCAATGTGGCAGGCTTTGTGGTATTTTGGACGAAAAGATAGGTCGAAGCTTCCCGAACGCTGCCCAGCCGAGTTGGATTCTTCGGGCGACCTCTTTGTCGAAGTTGGACCTACCCAATTGGACAGTCTGCCCTAGATAGACGTATTTGTTGACAGCTTCGAGAGTGTCGTTCCCAACAATTACCGGTATAGGTGGAACATGAGCATTTGACATGATTTTCGTCTTGTCCATGTTCATCTTATGACCAACCTGTCGGGAGACTCTACTGAGGTCATTGAGCATGGTGCTGAGATCATCGAGCGACTCCGCCATTATGACTATATCATCGGCAAAACGAAGGTTAGTGATATACTCGCCATTTATGTTGATGCCAAATCTTTTCCGCGTTTGTGAACAGTTTCGAAGAAATAACGTCTCCCTGTCTCACGCCTCTCTGCAATGGGATCCTGTTCCGTACTCTGGTCCTGTAGTCGGACTGACATAGTGGCCTTACTGTACAAACACTTCAACACTTCGACATACCTATAGTCAATTTGGCATCGCTGTAAGGACTGCAGCACCGCCCAAGTCTCGATTGAATCGAAGGCTTTCTCATGGTCCACAAACGCTAGGCATAGCGGCCGATTATACTCTTCGGTCTTCTGTATAATCTGGCGTAGCGTATGGATGTGGTCTACGGTGCTAAAGCCTTTTCAGAAACCGGCTTGTTCGGGAGGCTCGAATTCATCAAACCTGCGTGCGAGACGATTCGTAATGACCCTCGAGAACAGCTTATACACATGACTCAAGAGCGAGATGGGCATATAGTTCTTCAATAAGGTGTTATCACCTTTTTTGAAGAAGAGCACCACCACGCTCTTGTACCATGCCTCCAGCGTTGTACCTTCAAGGATGACAGAATTGAATTACTTCTGGAGGACTATAAGTACCGGTCTACCACCCGCTCTCAGAAGTTCGGTCGTAATTCCATCCTCACCTGGCGCCTTGTTATTTTTAAGCTGTTTGAGGGCCATTCTAATCTCGTACAGGCTGACGTCACTATATCTTCGGTATAGTGTCGGACTAACTTGGCTCTGGTGTCCTGAGCTGTGTTAGCGGGCTCACGTATCGAGGTTTATAACTGTCCATAGAAGTTCTCAATCTCTCTCAGAATCTCAGGCTTGGATGAAATGACACTACCATTCTCGGTCTTCAGTTTTGTCATTTGGCTTTGCCCAATAGACGAATCTTTTGCGAACACCTTAGAGCCTTGGTTCCGCTCAATTGCGGCCTCAATACGTGAAGTACTAAAAGCACGCAAGTCGTGTCGCATGGAACTCCAGATACGTCTATTGAGTTCACCGTAGGCTGACATATCAACTGAAGACTGTAGTTTCATTTCGCTCCGGTCTGCCATTAATTTAAGAGTGTTTCCTGAGAGTTTCTGAGTCCTATTTCGGCGTTGGATCTTGAAGAACTCAGCTCCAACAGCTTGGACAGTTTCCACCAACCCGTTGTTCAACTCGTCCACTGTGTTACAATCGGCAAGGCACTGGAAGCGATTTTGGAGTTCTAGCTGAAAGCCTTCGGGGTTTTGGATTTGGACAGGATTTGGACGGAGCGTAGACTTCACCAGACGCGACCTTTCAAGCTTAACATTGATATTCAATGTGCCTCTTACAATACGGTGATTGCTACCGGTTTTAACCTTGCTGATCACAGAGACATCATCCAATATGCGCTTCTTGGTCGTCATCATGAAGTTTATCTCATTTTTCATGGAACCGTCGGGGCTTATCCACGTCCACTTCCTGGATGGCCGCTTCTTGTAGAAGGAGTTCATCATAAAGAGGCCCTCCTTCTCCATGAAGTCAGCCAGCCTTTGTCCCCGTGGTGGTTATGGCAACCCCCCCCCCCCCCCCCCCAATGACAAGCCTCACGCCTAGCCAGCAGTAAAATGGTGGATATTTTGCTGAAGGCTCTAAAAAAGGCCGTTGAAGCAAAAACGAAAATGCATGTTTCTATAATACCAAAGACTTTTTATCCAGACCACTAATAAAGCAGGGCAAAACCGTACACACCACTTTGGGTGTGATTGACTCTCAGCTGTCAAAATCAAAATCAGTCGTTACTTAGGTGTGCTTTTGAATACATACCAAAAAAATGCCGTCTTGCGTGATAAAACTGTGCCGAAATCACTCAAGGCACGAATCACAGAAGCACACGATCACATTTCACTTGTTAGTGGCCTTAATCATGTATTTTTATAAGATTATTTTAATTATTTCTATTTGACGAAGAGTTCGAACCGTTTTACAATAAAAAGTTGACATGTCAAAATCAGTATTGCCACACGACATCTGAATAATTACCCGATTTGTTTTGTATAGATTTCCAACAGATCCATGTCTAGCTGATCGTTGGATAAAAGTAGTTCGAAAAAGTCGAAATGAAGATTGGTGGAAACCTAATACTCGCTCAACAATATGTTCAGCGCATTTCTGTAGTAAAGAACACACAGAATACAGACGTGCAATTACTGATAAACATTATTTTGGTTGAGGTCCAGGGGTCTAGCAAAGATCACAATCGCTAACGCTAACGCCTCACGCTAACTCCAAAAATGTATCAAAATGTCATTCGCTACGGAAAAGTTAGCGATTTCCGAAACGTCATTTCAGTACATTTTGGAGTTAGCGTTTGGCGTTAGCGTTAGCGGTTGGTATCTTTGCTAGACCCCCTGTACCTACATAATTGTTGTTCTTTAATCCCTTTAACTTGGTAATATTGAAAAACTCGTGAGTTATTAAAAGAAACGTTGAATAAACTGCTGGTTACACTTAATTTGAATACTTTTTATCAAAAGATTGCATGAGCTATCTATAGACCTTTTTCTTATCTATAGATAGTAGTATGATGGTAATTAATTTTATTATTTTATATTTTTTTATGTAGGCGTTATATAATTTTTATTATTTACATTTTACATGTAGCTAGATTTTTATTTAGGTACCCGACTAAATCGGGTAATAAATACTATTTATATGGTATGTTAAAAGAGGAACTGACATAAGAAGAAAAAAAAATGTGCTCTATGGTTTGATTCATGTTCAAACAAGGTTAAGTATGGAGACTTCGGTTCTGGACCTTTGTAATAAGGGGAATTCTGTGTATAATACTAACTAATTTTGAAACTATTTGCCAACACTCGTGCACGTTCACGAACACTTAACGGATAATAATCCACCCTTATTACACATTAAAATTCAGAATACACAAGGTTTCGAAAAATAAATTCAAAATTGGCAACCGCCATTGTCGGAGTTTCTTCAACGACCGACATTAAGTATTATCAATGAGAACTTACATGGCAAATTCCCAGCACAGATTAGAGAAAAAAATCTGAGACTCCTCCCAGCGACCCGCAACTATATTACGTAAAAATTGCAACAGCAGTAGCAAAGCAACAGCAATAACAATGCGAAACCAAACGCCCATTACACAATCAACATAGAATCAGAATGGACGGCGGACATTCACAAAATGCATGTCCATTTTCTGTTGGTGTGAGTATCTAAATTTGCATTAGTATGCGTAAGTAGGGAAGTGACCCCTATTACACAATGTATCGATATATAGTAAACCTAACCAAATAGTGCTGCAGAATATCGATACTTTTTACTGTTAATAAATTAAAGAAAACCCTTATAATTTCTTTTTACATCTAGGAATAGATTCTAAGAGTAGTTCTTTTTTTTTTATTGCAAGCTTTGCCATCAAAGAATATAGGGAACATTTTAGATAATAACACATTCCGTTTGACCCTATCCTTGCGTTTGGGAGCTGCTTTTGCCAGGTCCCATGCCATTGTGGTGATATGGTCGATTGCCTTGGCCACCACGGTTTAGCGTGTAGCAGAAGCGCTGGACGTATCCCGAGACACGTCAGCTTGAACGACATCATTCGTCGGGCCTTTGTCAGAGCTGGCGTACCGTCCGTCCTCAAACCTAATGAACTTATGCGCGATGACGGCAAGAGGCCCGACGGAATGGCTCTAATACCTTGGAAGATGGGACGGCCTTTGGTATGGGACGCAACTTGCGTTGATACCATGGCGCCGTCTCATCTTCCTGAAACAAAAAACGACGCTGGCAGCGCTGCTACTAAGGCTGAAAACCTCAAACGGCGCAAATATGGACACCTCGACAGAGGTTATATGTTTGTGCCGTTTGGGGTTGAAACAATGGGACCGTGGGGGCCAGGTGCACTTGAAATTTATAGGGACTTAGGGCAAAGCTTTTGGTGGAGGCGACTGGTGACCAGAGGGCTGGCTCTTTTTTTGCTGAGAAAGTAAGCATTGCTACAACGTGGCAATGCAGCCAGCATTCTGCGCACTCTCCCCTCCACCAAAGGTCTTTTTGATTACACTTAGTTTTTAGTTGTAAATATCTTTTTTTAATAGTTTTTATTGTAGTTTAGGTTTTGTTATTAATTTTTCTTAATCACACTTGATGAATCGTGGCTTCGGATTTCATAATACGAGAGTAGCATAAGCGGATTGTATAATTTTATAAAAACTGCGTTAGATTTCTTAGTAACCATTAGTAGCAGGTAGCAACTTTGCTGGGTTGCTTCTAAATCGCGTCTGTGTTCCTTTTTATAAAGCATCGCCAATCGCCATGGATCATAAATTCATTATGCAAAAAATATGAAAAATCATAGTGACTAAAATAAATCATATGTTGAAATGATTATGATTTTAAAGTAGCAATTATTTCCATGCCTAGTGTAGAGGAAACGCATATCCAGTGTTGTCATTGTCAACGTAGGCGATATATCGCCATTTACTCAGGACTAGGCATCGGCGACGTAAAAATCTGATTGGCGACTGGTCGCCTTTAAGGCTATCTCAGGGAGAAGTCATTTAAATTAGACAAATCATAAATAAACTATTATTAATCAAAATTATATCCACCAGTACAGTGTGTGATATTAATAAAAAAGAGAAAAAATTAAGATAGATTGTTGATGTTATGACGTGCATGAACACGAATAACTTAAAATCTACAAAAAAATCATAAAAGCTCTGTAAATAAGGTGAATTTACGAGTTATTTGTAGCATTCAGAGACTTCCCGTGGCCACCTTTTGACTCTGTGTGTGATGGATTTTCTGATCTTGACAAGATCCTTAAGGTTGACAGACTAGCAAAGATACCAACCACTAACGCTTTCGCCTCACGCTAACTCAAAAATGTATTGAAATGACATTCGCTACGGAAAAGTTAGCGATTTCCGAAATGTCATTTCAGTACATTTTGGAGTTAGCGTGAGGCGTTAGCGTTAGTGGTTGGTATCTTTGCTAGACCCTCGGCTGAAGATCTATTTTACAAACAATTTTCCGGATGATAATCAAACTTAACAAAAAACGGAACAAAAATTCACAATGAAACTGCACAAAAGCACGGCAGAGAACATTCGCGTTTGAGTTTAGGTATCACAGACATCCTACTTTCAGTATTAAGCTCAAAGCCACTTTTATCCTGTACTATGAGAAAGAGACAAGGGAGGGGAGAAAAGATAAGTGAAAACGATGACTGGGTGAAGGGAGGCAAGCGCCCCTGCCTCCATATACCGATTAATCCTTTTTCCTTATTTTTCCTCTTTCTTTTTTTTATAAGAGTGAATGACATGACGAGCTTTTCGTTCACCTGATGTTACGCGACACGGCCACCCATGACAGTTGCAGTCCTTTACACCAAATAAACCCGTACGAATACGAGGCGCTCAGCTATTCAGATATAAAGTTCATCAAAATCCATACTTAATTTAACGATGTTTTAAAATTTGAGGATTGGGCTACTTTTTAAGGCCTGAAATTCGGCTATTTAGGCTATTTAAGCCGAGAAAAATGGCGGTATTAGTCCCGTCGTCGTTGGCAACACTGCGCATATAATCTTTGAGGCGAAAACAGACATGGCCAAAAGGACTTGACTCCAGTGGGCCTATTGTCTAGTACCGGTCGTCTTCATCCATCGAACTTCACCACGTTTCAATGATCTTCATTACGATTATTTGATGCCGATTAAAGGGGATTGTCTATGAGCTTGGATCGTAATGGACATGAAATGAACTACCAGAATTGAACACAGAATGAACCCAATTCGCCCCCGATTTGCGTTTCGTTTCAGCAAATAAAAAAACTAAGGGGCACATGGGGCTTGACATGGGGCTTTAAAATATTTTCGAAAGATGTGGAACAGAGAGTTGTAATATTAGTAACAATGTTTATTAAGCTGTAAGATGAGCTAAAGTATGTTAATATGTCTACATTTGCCATGTAATGCGCTTCAAATTTTTATCCCGAAATTATAGTAATATCGAAACGCTTTTTCTGTCCTGACTGTCAGTGTCAAAAGTGACCTACTGTTCTTGTCAATTTTCTTTTTTTATTTTTGTATTATGCGATATGCGTATGCTGCCAGTAGATGAATAATTTAGCTCTAAAGGCCATCTTTAGCTATAATTTGAAAGTAAATAACTTTATTATTATTAATTATATAGATTTATGTATTTTCTTTACCTAAATCGAAAAATGTGGCCGAAGCTATAAAATTCACATTATTTTTATATATCAATAACGGATATTTTGTGGTTGAAAAAGTTTGTGCTTTTGATTAATTTATTATTATTTATTAACTAAGTAGCCCCAGGCCCGGCTTTACACTAGTCGTGGGTGAATATAAATCATTCGTATAATCGATTTATTTGCTATTACTAATGTTTATAATCGATTATGAAATTAGCAACTAATCCACTTTCATAATCGAATTACGTTACCTATTTGTACTACTAATTCTGTTTTAATAAGTCGAGAGATCGATAGGTACGACAGTTGCTTTTCACAGAACAACGTCGTATGTTTTGTTTTATTCTAGTGGTAGTGAAAGCCGTGACGCTGTTTTAGCGGATTTATTTAATACGAACTTTACTTAGTTTAGTTTTTTTTTATTAATAGTTTGCTATTGATGACATGATGATCATTGATTGGGGAGGAAAAATCGACTTTTTAACCATCGATTATATCTTGATAAAAAAAAACGACTATTCCAAAAACGATTTTATAGAGAAATAAATCGATTATTCTAAAATCGATATAAAAAGTCGATACAAATATCGGTTATCTTGTAATGTAGTATGGTATGTAATATTCGATTATTTATAGAACTATATAGTCATTTAAAAAAGATCGATATCAAAATCATTTTTAAAATAAAAAATTGATTCACTATCGTTTGTTCTAGGGATGTGACCTAAGGAGGAAAAAACTATTTATTTAAAACTTGTTTTTTTTTTGTTTATTATTCTTGGTAGATGCTTCAATAATAAGTATATAAAAAAAATTTTGAGTACCTACATAGGTAAATTATTTTCAGTTTCACACCGTTGGTTCCATATTCGCTATGTCTGCTCCATTCACTGCTCCACTACCATATTCAATCAAAACCAAAACGTTTGTTTTGATTGAATATGGTAGTGATGTTACCTTATTATAATATTATCCCAGTAGAAAAAATTGAAACCGGAATAGCAAAATCTATTTTAAAATAATCGATTTTTTGATAAATTAATAGACCAATAAAAATCGATTTTAAATAGTAATCCACTTTTTAATAAATAATAATTGACCATTCAAAATCGATTATTTTTAATATCCCTAGACTTGTTCTCAACGAAATCTTGCTTCACTGCAACGCACCGTAACACGCATTTGGCCGTTTTACATAATTACTTAGCTATTCTATTGTTTTATTGACTTGGCAACACTAGCAAATTAGGCAATAGCAAGAATTGTTTGCAAAATGATATTATAAAACTTTTCTATTAAAACTCTTACATCTAGTTAAATAATTGGGTTAGTGTAGGTAATTAGGTGATTAGGTATTCTCTTTCAGCTTTTATGAAAATACGATATGTGATTTAAGTGAAGCGTGAAGCATTCAAATGCTGATGGCGTTCAATATCACTGGGCGGCGTTATTCTTCTATGACGAGGCAGGCTTCCGATTCAACATGATTCGTCCTTTTTTCACATCGCAACTAATTATACTGTGACATGGCTGTGACGACGCACTTGCAGTGCTGATTCGCTCAGAGGTTGTAACGATAAAAGGAGCCCTTCCGAATGATAAAAGGCTATAGCCTTCAGTTCAAGGTAGGCACCCATAAGCCAGAGAACTATACATTGCATTCTGCGTTTTATAAAGCTGCAAGTCTTGAACTTGTAGTAAAATACTGGCAGCACCACACGGGTGTTTTCTATAGCCACAAGACAATTCAAGCGGGAAAACGAGGAGGAACATTTAAAACAGACTAACTTTAAGTGGTGTTTATAAGGCCCTATTTTGTTATAGGTATGGATTAGTATGACTGCACCTGCATTTCTATATTCTGTGTAATAATTACAGCTGCACAAAGCGTTCAACTAGAAAGTTGGTGTGCTGCGCTGGCAGGGGGATTTAGGAAATACATAGTGCATCTCATACCTACCTTCAAATCTTCATTACATAGATAGGTACTCCTATTCTATGAATATGTAGGTACCTCAATAAGCTATATTTTGTTACAGGTATCTGAAAAAATACTATAATTATAGATGTTCGACTATGGATTAGTATGACTGCATCTGCAATCCTATATGCTGCCTAATTAATTATTATAGACACACAATGCGTTCAATCAGGAAGTTACTGTGCTGTGCTGAAGGAAGATTTTGGAAATACAGAGAGCACCTCCATATCCCTGTCAGTGCATTGCAGTCATGAAAATCTAGAAATGGTGCATTCTAAGTATCTTAACAATTTCATTCTAGTATTTAAGTCTAGAGTACAAATTGATATTGTAACTTACCTACAAGGATAACTAAAACAATAAATGATATTATTAAGTAACCAAATTTACTTTATTTAATTAAACCTAAAATAAATGGTTTATGGAAACAAAAAGTATATTGTTTTACTTTAAAAAAATAATAAAAATAACATAAAAAAAGCCTTTTATTTCTTGCATTTCTTCTAAGTAGGTACCAAACGTGGGAGCTAGTTATGTTCATAATTTGTATTTTTGGATTATTACTTTATTGATTACACAATTATTAATATATTATGAAAAATTTGATTTGTTTTACTTACATACCTATTAATTCTTTATCTTTTTAACATGTCCCTGGTTCATAAAATAGGCAAGGCAAATTTGATGTAGGCAGTTAACCTAAGTACTTTTAATTTTATGGCTGTATAGTTTTGGCTTAGTCGCATCAGTCTTCATCAACAGCAGTGCCAGCACTGTAGACAAGATAGTAGAGGTGTGTGTGTGATGCCTGAAATATAAGTATATTAACAATTGTTATATTATTTTTGCAATATTTAGTCAAAAAGGGTTGTCAACACATAATAGATATGATTATTGTCTGGGAAGTGGGGCCTGGCAACCTGTGATACAGACTGTTTATGCCTACATCAGGCATCTTACACAGGTTTGCAATATGTATTCTAATAAATAAATGATTAGGTATTTGTAGGGTTAGTATCCTACTTCCACTTACTATCTACCATGTGGGCTGCCTGTCTGCCCCTTTACCGCTCATAATAACATTTAAAAAATAAATAGGTGTAGTACCTACTAGTATTCAAAGAAGTAGTATACATAGCTTGTCTATTCTCAGTAGTCCTTTTAACAATTCAATTGATTGAACTACTGAGATGTTTTAAAGCCAACCTCTTATAGATTGGCTATTTACATTAACACTACCTCTCTGCTTTTAGTATAGGTACTGGTAATGTAGGTAAAAAACATAAATATATCAATAATTTTTTACCTGAATTATACATATTATAAAATGAATGAATTATATTATCCTGCATGATGATTATGAAAATGTGAAAGCTTGTGCGGGTAAACTGTATACAGTATATTTGATGGTTTAACAGTTTGGTATGTTAACTAAAGATTTTAAGCTAACACATAGGATTTTTTAAACTGAATGTTTTAGTTCCACTGACTATTAATACTTTGGAAAAAATTCACTGATAGAAAGCTACCCAGTTGCTCCCACACAGATACACGCTATCTACCCATCTTTGAATAAGCTTAACATTATAACAGTTTGTTGAAGTTGGTATACTTACCTGTGTATATAATAAGTAGGTACGTATAGATTAATCCCCTTAGGTATAATTAGTAGTATCAGAGGAATAAGTAGTTAACCAAAACCCCAAAGAAAGCATGTATTAACTATTCCAATTTTATGCAATGTTTACCTATAGAAGGAGATTGGCGTAGAAATAAAGACTAGGTACTTTTATTATAATATTACCATGCCTGCAAGTACTGCAAGGTCTTGCTTGAGCAAAGTTTACATAGTATACCTACCAGCAACTGTGGTTTTTTCAACAAGTTAATTGCTATTTTTCATCATTGTGTTTAAAGTCCTTGGACACTTATAACTGCGATTTTCATGATGAACCCACAAACTTCGTTTCAGGCAAGAAAATATATCGTCGTAGAGCCACAGAATTCACCATATATACGTATAGAGCCCTCGATAGAGCATCGATGTTAAAAAGTCCAAGGACATTAGAAGACTTCTGCAACTGTTATTGACATTTTATTCATGCAGCTGTAAATTCCACCATAAGTTTCTGTAATTCTGTGGGATAGGTATGTAGGGTGGTAGACATACTTAAATGGATAATTTGTAGCACTTATTCATTGTTTGTTTGTATTCATTGGAATAGGTAGGTACCAACGTCCATTTTAGTTCGGTGTTTTCACTTTTTCCATATATCAATGTCGAGATGCTTAAAATATCACAATAAATCTAATCAAACTTAGACCTAAATCTACACTCGTCAAATGAATAAAAAATGGAGATATAACCGCGAAAACATATAATAATACTTGAAGCCCATACCGAAATACCTGCCAGTTTCATTTGACAGATTGATTCCGATTGAGTACTGTCATTGGACTTAGACGGTACGAATATCTGTCAAAAACACTGCTTTTGTTCACTCACTCTGAATGGAGTTCGATGCCGATCGGTGGAAATCATAGCCGGTACGCTGAAGCCGACTCATCGCTTGTGATTGGCTGGCCGGCAATGAACTTCAGTACGATGAAGATCGGAATCCTTCCGCGGTAAGCCCGCAGGCCAGAAAAAAAAAAAAAAAAAAAAAAAAAAAAAAAAACTTTGAGGCTTTGAGCAGTGTGGTCAACGTAGGCGATATATCGCCATGTAGGCTACTCAGGACTAGGTGTCGGCGACGTAAAAATCCGATTGGCGACTGGTCGCCTTTTAGGCTACTTCAGAGACAAGTCATTTAAATTACCTGAATCTTAAATAAGCTGCTTTTTATAAAAATTATAGCCAACAGATCTGTGATATTAATAAAGAAGACAACAAAATTAAGAAAAAATGTTGATGTTATGACGTGAACGCAAATTAAACACGAATAACTATTAGAGAAGCTTAAAAATAAACAAAAAACAATTGATTTTATGTCATTAAAGGCTATATAAATAAGGCGAATTTTGTGTGAAAGCAACTGGGACGACTGGCCAAGTTAGCTTCACTTTCAGTCAACATTATTCACAGCTTATAATATAATATCATCTAAACCATCAGAAAATTAAAAATCAAATCAATCATCAAAAATTAAATTATGTATCTTGTTATAGCTAGAGGATGAAGCATAATCAAACAATTCCAGAACCTTAGACTACCCGCAGCCGCTTTTTGACTAATTTTGACAGCTTTTCTGATCTTGACAAAGTCCTTGAGGTTGACCAGATCTAGCTGAGGATCCATTTTGCAAACGAATTTCCGGGTGTTTATTAGAATTTACAAAAAATTACAATAAAATTGCACAAACGCACAGCGAAGAATATTCGCATTCGAGTTCAGAAATCACAGACATCCTACTTTGAGTATTAGGCCCAAAGCCACTCCTATCCTGTTCTGTGAGAAAGAGAGAGGGAGGGGGAAAGGATAGGGGAAAACGATGACTAGATGAAGGTGGAGGGAGGCAGGCGCACCTGCCTACATTCGCCGATTCATCCATTCATCCTTTTCCTTTCTTTTTTCGAGGGGTTAGCTGTTAAATACAAATTTAGTCAAAAACGACTATATTATTACAATTTACGATAAGTTTTGACATTTGAGGCTTAGGCTACTTTTTTAGGCGACAGAGGCTGAAATTCGGCTACTTTGGGCTACTTAAACTGAAAAAATGGCGATTTTAGCCCCGTCGTCGTTGGCAACACTGGCTTTGAGTTTCAGTTTTTACCAATGTACTCTGTGGCTTTGAGGAAACGAAGCACAGAATACTATTACTCCTTGCGAAGAATTATATACTCTTTGGAAGAGACGAACGAAAGAAAGAAGTAAAGACTAAAGATTATTTAATATTTCGATGAGTTCGGCCTAAAATATCTTAAAAAATGAGTCGACAACCGCGAATACTTATCGTCCTACCAATTTTATTATTTGGATGTAAGTCCGACACTGCCTAACCCAGTTCTAGTAATTTGTAGCGGTTACGCCCAATGTTTGAGTAACGTATATTTTGTTTCAGTAACGACTGTTTATTCGGAATGTACAATTCCGATAGTACTGAGAAATACCTGGTTCTCATTGGAAAATGGAAAGCAAACAATCACCGATATCAACGCCAGTGACATGACGGGAAAGTAAGGAAAATATTCAAATAAAAGATTACTGCACAATGACTCAAGAGTAAAATAGTAGTCCTACTATTCCCGACAAAATTGTAATTTCGTCTGTTTCTTTATGTAGCTTTCATGCCTAAACAGCTGAACCCATTTGAATGTAATTTTGTCTCAGAGTTTGCCCTATTTACAATGGCCTATGTTACTGGGACAAACATAGAATTTAAAAGATTTGTTGCAGGACACTGGGGCACCTACAGACTAATCGCTAACCAGACCTATTTTAAGCAAATAGATTACAGCAAAAATGGCTTGAAACCATAATATATACTAGCACTTCCAAGTACAATGCCTACTAAAATATGTACAAACAATAATTACTAACTTTCTATAATTCCAGGGGTGTCTGTGTTAACATAAAGTCTGATTACCGTGTGAACTACACAATGGTATTCCAATATACAAACTGCTATTATTGTGTCAAGCTAATGGTACGAACGGTGAATGTATTAGAGAAGATAGAGACACCATGTGTGGATGTGAAGCCTGGGGAGGAACCAACGGTTGAGCGGGTCTGCAAAGGCCTTAACCCTGATCAGAATCTTATTACATTGTTCTCAGAGAATTATGTGCCTGTAAGCAAATTATTTTGTTAATATTCTGTATTCTTCATAGACTGCTTTAAAAAATACCAAATATTAATATTAGTAAGAGTAAAATTTGTAAGTTTTTATCCATTGGTTACCTTTATAACAACAGATTAAAAAGCCTACTAAAACCACTTAAATTATGTAACTTAAGTAACATAAGTGGTTTGGGGTAGGCTAATTAACTTAATTAGCAAATTAAAATTATGGTGGCCCAAAGATATTTGGTTTCAACTAGTACTATGATTTATAATAAAGATTTGTAAGTATTATTAATACCACTTGTCAATTTTATTTATCAGGTGAATTGCCGCTCATCACTAGAAGGAGTATGGCACTTTGCATACCAAAACAGGTTCCGGTTTACCGGAGAATGCAACCACCCTGGCAATCAGATCAAGTCATGTCAGACTGCTGGTACTCAGTTCTTGATCACCAACCAAAAGTTTAATATTACATATAGGAAATGTCAGGGAATGTCGAATTCTTTTGATGGTGTTGTTGAGTACAGTTGTTTGGGTAAGTTGATATTATTACCATTATTTAGTGATAATGATAAGCAACTTCTTACTTCAATGCCTACCAATAACATTATGGGTTATCTTAACCCCTACTAACCAAGTTTGTCTCTAATATTTGACATTGTGCACTTTATGATTTTATCTGCTCAGTAATTTTAATAATTTAATTTAAGTACTTACCTAACAACATATTTGCAATGAAACACTTTGTTTTTTTTTTTATCCTAGGAAATCAGGGTTGGCAATAACCACCCAGCACCCCTATTCCCAACCTATCGGAAACCTTTCGTTTCGAAATCTACACTCTCCATCTTCTTCATCTACATTTAGAATGAAAGAGACGGAGAGTGTAGATTTCGAATCGAAACGTTTCCGACAGGTTGGGAATAGGGGTGCAGATATGGAAGAAATTCGTACATTTTACTTTTTACTCTATCCACAAATCTTGTTGCACAGGGCTTCAACACTCACATAGTATAGACAACATATGTATATAACAGTAGGCAACAGAAGAGCAAAGGTTGAATATTGGGCTGCCAAAATATTCATGGGTCATGGATTTCTCATGCAATTTTCATTGAATGAAAAGTATTCTACATCCTAGCCTAAGTTTTGGTCTATCTATCTGTATGCCATACAGTCAACTCCAGGCATTTATGGGTCATATTAATAAAACACAAACATTTGTTTCTGGAGTTGATAAAAATGACAATAGACGGGTAATGAATGGTTGGTTACTTATACAATTTTATCACAATTAATCTCCATCTTTTTCAGGACATTGGTTTGTAGACAAGAATCACTTTTTCGCCGTTGCAAACACAAAAGAATCACGTAAAGATGAAAGGTACCGCTGTTTCCTCAAGAACAGGGACGATGACCTGTACATTGGAGCCTCCATTACAGCCGAGTGTAACACTCTGAAAACCGTTGAGAAGTCGCCAGAAAGATACAGGGTCACCCCTGTCAAAGTAAGCTTTTAAAATCATTATTAAAATATCCAATGCTCTACCAATTTCCAAGCCAAGGCGGAAACTTTTGGGTGGCATAAACATTTCATTTATTTTGTGAGGTAGGGTTAATTAAACCCACAGAACTTTGAAAAAAAATGACTTCGCTCCTTGACGCTAATTTTTTTTACTCTGTGGTTAATACACTTGTGCCTACATGAGAAGGCAGATATTTTGACTCATTTAATAGCTACTGAGACCTGGCCTGGATTCGCCTGGGTTAATTATTTTTAAGCTTTAATCCTCGAAGGGGAGAGGGAAGGGAGAAAGCAAACAGGATTTGTGGACGAAACCAGGAAGAGACATCCATTCATCTTTCCCTTCTACCTGCCTTCCTTTACCGTACCATTCACACCTTCATCGTCTTTTCCCTGTTCCCATCAACAGGATTTAAATTTGGCATCATCTTTGCAATTTTCTATTGTCAATTTTAATGTTTTGTCTTAGCGTATGTCACGTAGGTTATATAAATAAGTACATTATCTTATCTGCATAACTAGCTCCGCACTGTGGACGCCGGGCGTATTATCTTACAATATAAAATCACCGCGAGGATTACCTAAATAAAATTTAACTTAATTATATGTTATAAATCACCGACAAATAAAACACAAAAAATTACTCCCTTATTGCTGTGGTTAACGCGCTATTGGCAGCTTTGCAACACCACATAATAATATCCTAAAAAATATTCCTTTCAACCATATCAAATTTCATCGAAATCTATGGTTTTAGCGTGATGCGCGTTCAAAGGGACAAAGTAGGGTAGTACAAGGGTACCTAGCCTACATAGTAGGTAAGCAAGAAGCATTGAGTTATCTATGGCTAGTGGCTAATAAATATATAAAAAATGTTATATAAGTATATTATTTACATTACACACAACAAAAATCCCAAATAAACTATGTTCTCATGAATAACTACAAAAGATCAACAAACATATAAATATGTATATATGGATTCAAATACTAGCGTAGGAAGGCAGGCTTTGTCTGCCTCCCTTCTATTGCCGTCTCATCCATTCATCCTTTTGGCTGTCTTTTTCCCTTTCACTACCTACTTCCCATGAACAGTGTTATGATGTAAAACTAATATAATAACCCATGCGAAACCGCGGTCATCTACGTAATTAAATTAATTGTAATTTTATTATTTGTCCAGGCAGAAGTGGTAGAACCAGGGTGCAGGTTGCCGCAAAACTTTTCTGGCGATTGGATTAATACGGCTAACATAGACGCTGACGTGTTCATCAACGAAACGCACATTATCGAGACTTACTATCCTGACGAAGGAAGATACAGGAGGACTATATATGTTTGCAGGTAAATATACATATTTGGTTCAGATACACCAACAATCCTGGCAATATTTTTATGATAGAAGCACATTTTAAATTGACTTTCCAAGATAATAATGTATCTTGTAAATATTTGAGGTAACTTGCGTGCAAGTTGCCCTGTTTTGTCGAGAAAGCCACGATAAAACAGACCAAGTGCGAGTTCTTAGTTTCTTACCGTTACCATAACTTACCGCAATACCGCCCTAAAACATACAAACATTGCAACTTTCAGTCATTGCTGCATTAGCTATCTAATCTGCAAAGCTGTGTATCTAGAGTTCTAAAGTTCAGAGTAATGTTGAGTAGATAGATAGTTCCTACAAAGAAGACAAATGAATGTATGTCAATTCATTTCATTCATAAATGAATGACTGAATTTATATTTATTTGAGGAATTTGTATTATTTCAGGGAACAAAGAGACAACAGAGTGATGATGGCTCGGCTCACTGTGGATGGGTGTCAGAAAGATTATGTGTGCTTCGACTTCGTACCACAACATCACAATGTTATCAGGTAATAATATAAGAACTAGCGCTAGCTCGCGCCTCCACTTGCGTTTACTTTATTCAAACGCAAGCGGACTTTCGCGGCAATATATTCCACGTGACTTCTTACTGGTCAATGGTTATGGAGTAATATGTCAGCATTCCGAAGTCATGACGATGTTGAATATAGGTCCCTACAGAAGATTCAATACCATCTACCATTCTAGATGTTTTCAATTGAGAGCTTAGCCGAAAACCACATCCAAATCCATTCAGGTTTTTCCAGGATTACATGTGGCAAACATAATATAGATTTAGGACGAAATGGTCAGCATACAGAATAGGCATGATGAATACTATTAAAAATGTTCAAGTAAATATTACTTTCATAAAGAAGATTAAAAATGCAATAATTGAAAAAATAAGTAAAATCGGTAAATAAATCACGGAGTAATAAGCTTTTAAAGTTCCTACAGGATACATCTCCTGTCCCTTTCTCGCGAAACAGAGCGCCCCCACAGTTACTATGAAAAATCCACTCGTGACGTCACATGCCAAAGAGATTGTATGAAAAGCTACCACAGCTTAGTAATGAGGTACAATGAACGACCTTCCTCTGACGTCACTGCCCGTTTGAGCTATGTCTTTCTATTCTGGTTTTTAAAATGCTCGTAACTTGGTCATTTTTTTGAGATATTTAATTTTTGTTTTCACTTTTGAGGAATAATATTAATTTATCCAAAAAAAAAACAGTAAATTTTAGTCAGTTTATTGATTTTGTTATGTTTTATATTTTTGTTAAAGAAATACTTTATTTAGCCTATTATAAGGCGCTTTATTATAAACCAGGGTTCACATTGAGGTCAAGTCAAGAGTCATGAGATAGACTGATAGAATTGAATAGAAAACTCTTTAATTCATACAACGGAATAACTCGGGCTATTTCACAAATTTTTTTTGCTTCATAATGCAAGATTATCAAACGACATTTATTGCGTGTTAGCGAAGTATTGGGCCAAATGAATACACTGGACACTAACCGGTATCGCTCGCGACACGATCACTACATTTTTTTCACGTTCGGGCTATTTTTCGTTTGTACCGGATGAGACCCCATGCATAAAATAAAACAATAATAGACTACTATAAGAGGAACAGTAGGCGGATTTATCACTAAAAATGATAAGGCATTCCGTTGTTTTGTTAGAGATAGTAACCACAAAAAAACGAATAACAAAATTAGTTATTAGTTGGTTTAATTTTGTGGTATACAATAAAGAGTTTTTGTATTGTATTATATTGTATTGTTATTTACAATTTCCAGATATCGCAAAGGCCTCGCTATGATTCAGAGCAACTTCCACACAGTATGCTCCTGGGTACAGTTCCCTAACAACCAGCGATGGCGTTACGACATCTTCCTTAAAAAGGACCCAACACCGATCAGATGTCCAGTTGCAGGCAAATTTAAGTTTACACAGCAAGGAGACGTCAAATTTGAGACCAGAATCCTGGGTGGTGTCACATTAAGTCCTCGACCAAACTTGCACTGTAATATAAACATAAGCGATTTCTCCGTATGCGACAAGGATCAGAAAGTGATACAAATTAAGGAGAACTATTGTCTCTCCGTTGATTATCTAGGACGCCCTATCGATATCTATAGTGATCCCGATTACAGAATGAAATGCATTGGGTACTGGAAAGAGAATCTCAAATCTTACTTGATTACTTATGATGAGTTGGATCCGTTTTCAAAGTATAGATGTTGGGTGTATCAGAGGGCTGATTTAAACAGGTACATATATCATTTGTTATACCTTATATCATAGAATACTTAATGTTCCAGGTACAGGATATTCACTCCGCGAAATCACTTAAATAATTTGCGACTTTTGCTGCAACGTAATAAAGTGCAGTTCAGCTCGCACAGCCCTTCAAGCCTACCCCAAAACGCAGCCTCTCTTACTATCGCTATAGCAGTATTCTGACGTGACCCGATAACTGACTGTCTGTTCTTTCTTACTGATTATTTAAAAATGCATGTTCTAACCCTGTTACTAAATTACCCAAAATATATTATTTCCCACAGAATACTTATGTCCCAAGCCCTCGGTCCGTACTGCGACTTGAATCAAGACGTGACGTCATGGAATTATACAGAGGGCGCTGCAGTCGCCGTCGAAATGGAAGAATACGAAAGGGAACGAGACCAGTGTCCCATGAACTTTGATGATGGCAGCGACCCCTGGTCGCTTCGGGGGAACCATGTCAAAGTACTGACCTTCTCACTCTGGAGTACCGGTTACGGGACAAAGCTTACTTTTAGTGCTTTGACAATCTTAATATCTGGTATTATCTCTCTATTAAAATAAGTAGATTTGTGTGCCTTAGTTACAAGACTTGGAGACTGATGAGATTTATTTCTAAGTAGTTGTGGATTTGTATGCACTAGACTAGACAAAATATTTTTAGGGCTCACTGCTACTTTTTATCACGAAGTTGAAGATTGGCCTGTTTGTCACCTTTTCAAGCCTATTGTGTTTTTTAGCCAAACTTCATGTGATGATTTCTTTTTGTCGGCATACACTACAGTCCACACATGAAATGCCGTGGGCAGCAGCTAGTGTTATTATATAGTAATAATCACCACACACACACACACAACACATACGGTCTCGTGTTTTGCTGACTCTTCAGCAGGTCATTTCCAAAAATGTTGCAGTTGACCACAAAAAAGCTTGACAGCTAACCAAATCCAATCACAATAAAATTACCTACTATAATTACCGTAAAAATCTACATTTTATTTTTAATTGTTATTTTTGCGAGTGTTGCATTCAGCACTGGTTGACACTGCAACATTCATCACTGCTTGACAATGTAGCATTCAGCACTGCTTGACATTGCAACATTCATTACTGCTTGACAATGCATCATGCAGCGCTGCTCGATAATGTAGGAGTTTCAGAAGCCATTCCAGCTTTTAATGAGCATTCCAGTGATCAAGGGTAATGAGTCCGTCCATATTTAGGTGTTGATATTCTTGTATCAAATCACTAATGTTAAGAACTAGACAACTATATTGAGTAAGAGCATTTATTTTAATTGTATATTGTGCCTTTTGTAATTAATCTTTTTAACACTTGTAACTTTTCATGTGAACTAAATGAATTAATAAGTTACTAATATTTTATAATCTAAATGCTAATGGTGTTGATTCTGCATAATATCTAAAGCTAACCAAGCTTAAAATATAGTGGTAGTTTTCTGATAAAGGGAAAGGGGAAAAACGAAGATATTTTAATTTTATGAGATTTAGAAACAACACCACTGACTGTTACAATATTATTGTTGCTGCTATTGAATCTCTATTGTCTAAGTTTTAATTATTATAACTGATTGTTATTTGATTATACCGTGTTCACTGACTTTATTATTGCAGTTACACATGTGAATAGGTTGGTTGCTTTAAACTTTTCTATTGTGAAGTTTGACTTTAAATAATAAATATTTTCTGTAAATAAGCATAAAGTAAATCATAGGATATTTTATCAGCTACAAAACAAGTCTTAGTAATCAAAACCACCAAAAAATGTATAGCCTGTACAACCACTGTACACTTCTCCACTTCTAAACAAAAACAATACCTACTAAAATTAAAAAGATTGATCGAGTATTGAAGTCAATCTTAAAAGAAGTGTTTCTTATGTTGTATACAATTTACAACTCTCACTGAACACATTATAAACTAAAATGCAGAAAATGTTTTTGAATGTTATGGTTAGGGCTAAAGCTGGGTTGATCCCTTTAGTCTCCTACGTCTTCTCCCCCTCTGGTTAAACCATAGTTACAAGTTACGTACTTAAAGTATATCTCTTTTTTAACGCCTGACGAGACAAAGAGGTGTTGTAGGTTTAACATTTGTGCATTGTCTGTAGCACTAGCATTGTAGCTCCCAACCGAATGAAACAATTTGAATATTTCTTTTAGTTTTATTAGATTTAATTTAATCAAGTTTAGTCAAGTCCTATGATTTAAGTAAATTGAAGGTCATCAGATGTTATTTTAGATTATTAAAAAATGTAGAGGATTCTTTATATAATTTGAATGAAATTACTTGTGATTAGGATTGCAGAAATAAATATACTGTACTGACAGCACAGATATTAAAATAATACCTACTAGACAGTGAGTGTGTAAGATTATATTTTGTTCATCAATTACAATTTTATCTATACAATTTTACAAATATATGTTTTACATGATGTATTGTTTTATTTTTGTACATGACATCATATTGCATGTGCCACACTGACTAATCCCAACTTTGTGTAAAAGTTAAGCAATCTATTAGTAGTAAATTATATACTTTTTGTCTATTAGTTGGGCACAAAGATTGCTTACACAAACAAGATCATATAATAAATAATAAAATAAATAAATATGTGTGGACACTTCACACAGCGCCATCTAGCCCCAAACTAAGCATAGCTTGTACTATGGGAACCAGATGACTGATACAATACTTATATACTTTTTTGTTTGTAAATACATACATAGAATACAATATAACACCCAGATGCGGAACAAACATCTATGTTCATCACACAAATGTTTGTCCCGGGTAGGAATCGAACCCACAGCCCTCAGTTCAGAAGGCAGGGATACTACCAACTGAGCTATGGGGCCCGTCATGGTACTATTTATAAAGACTATACTATTCAGTCACAAAAGAGAACGGGTGAATTTTAGGTAAAACTGCAGGGTTGTTCCTTTTTGCCCCACCAGCTCTGTCCCACCAGTGGGGTGTGATGCATGGGATACATAATACCAATATATGAAGCCTCAAGTGGAGCACCCAAAGTGAAATTTGCTGTGAAGTCCTGCCTGATAAATTTTTGCTCAAGCTTACTTATTCTGCACTAATGTCATAAATAATTTAAATGCTACCTAGGCTAAAAGAGTAAGTTCTTGTCTTACCACTTGTTTTGTCATTTGCATGTAAAAAGTAAAAACTAGTAAAACAGTATTATTTTGTCCAAGATACTTTGGGTATATCAAAGTGCTCTGTGAGGCTGTCCAAATGTTGGTTGAACTTCTCAACCCTCTGTTTGTGTGTCATCTCAGCTTTTTGTTGTATCCGTTGCTTTTGCTGCAATAAAAAATTAAGAATTTATTAAAAATAACCTTTTTAACAGCATTTGGAACAACAAATTAACACTGCATTCAACGGGGCAATACTGCCAACATGTTGGGTACGCTAATTACTGATAGTAAGCACAAAGCTGGAGCATACAAAGCATTTGGATTGTATAGGGTTCCATGCAGCCAGTATATCGTCCAAATATTTTCTGTAGTATATAGCTTATGTTATGTAGCTTGTTATATTGTAGTAGTTAGTATACAGAATGGAGGTTCTTTGCCTATTTAAAAATAGCTTTGTATTCCTGACTTAATGAATAATTGCAAATTACAAGGTCACATAGTATTTATGAAATCTTGCAAAGCTCACGATTCCAAGGTTAAAATAAATATGAATTCGACTTCACAGTTTGAGCTTCCATTCTGTGATACCTTACCATTTTTTCCTGCATCTTTTGGAATGCTAGCTCTGCTTTAGTTTTGGTGTCTCCGTTCTGTTTAACATGTTGCTGAACGTCCTTTTCCATTAATATTTCAGTTTCTTTGTTAGACTTTTTCTTTTTCTTCTTTTTGATGCCCGAATTATCTTTGATTTTCAGCTGACTTCTGTTTACACAAGCATATTCGTCTTCGTCGCCCATTTTACGGGTATTCGTGTCAGCAGAAATCGAATATTATTTAAGAAAGATTTAACTTTGTATTAGCGGTGGGCCATCAGTAACTAATGATCTTCATAATCGAATGATTTCATTAGTATATCTCATATACTAATGAAATCATTCGATTATGAAGATGTCTCGAGATATCTCGATTATAAGAGATCATTAGTTACTAATCTCTGTATTACTAATCTAGTAATAGCGGTCGCGCGGCCTACTAACGTTGGACGATTATGAGATATACTAACAGGTTAGTATTACTAATCTCTGTATTTACTAATTTAGGAATCGTGATCGCGCGGCCGTTTTGAGATATACTAACAGGTTAGTAATACTAATCTATGTATTATAATTTAGCAATCGTGATCGCGAGTCGACGACGTCAAACAGAGCAAGTCATCATCATTATGTTATATTATGTCCTGTCATGCTATGCCATGCCATGCCATGTCATATGTCATCATGTCATGGTATGTCATATGTCATGGTATGTCATGGCATATCATGTCATGTCATGTCATGTCATGTGTCATGGTATGTCATGCCATGTCATATGTCATGGTATGTCATATGTCATGGTATGTCATGTCAGGTGATGTCATGTCATGTCATGTCATGGTATGTCATGTCAATGTCATGTCAATGTCATGTCAATGTCATGTCAATGTCATGTCAATGTCATGTCAATGTCATGTCAATGTCATGTCAATGTCATGTCAATGTCATGTCAATGTCATGTCAATGTCATGTCAATGTCATGTCAATGTCATGTCAATGTCATGTCAATGTCATGTCAATGTCATGTCAATGTCATGTCAATGTCATGTCAATGTCATGTCAATGTCATGTCAATGTCATGTCAATGTCATGTCAATGTCATGTCAATGTCATGTCAATGTCATGTCAATGTCATGTCAATGTCATGTCAATGTCATGTCAATGTCATGTCAATGTCATGTCAATGTCATGTCAATGTCATGTCAATGTCATGTCAATGTCATGTCAATGTCATGTCAATGTCATATCAATGTCATGTCAATGTCATGTCAATGTCATGTCAATGTCATGTCAATGTCATGTCAATGTCATGTCAATGTCATGTCAATGTCATGTCAATGTCATGTCAATGTCGTGTCAATGTCATGTCAATGTCGTGTCAATGTCGTGTCAATGTCGTGTCAATGTCGTGTCAATGTCGTGTCAATGTCGTGTCAATGTCGTGTCAATGTCGTGTCAATGTCGTGTCAATGTCGTGTCAATGTCGTGTCAATGTCGTGTCAATGTCGTGTCAATGTCGTGTCAATGTCGTGTCAATGTGTCAATGTCGTGTCAATGTCGTGTCAATGTCGTGTCAATGTCGTGTCAATGTCGTGTCAATGTCGTGTCAATGTCGTGTCAATGTCGTGTCAATGTCGTGTCAATGTCGTGTCAATGTCGTGTCAATGTCGTGTCAATGTCGTGTCAATGTCGTGTCAATGTCGTGTCAATGTCATGTCAATGTCATGTCAATGTCATGGTATGTCATGTCATGGTATGTAATGTCATGTCATATGTCATGTCATGTCATATCATGACATGATATATGACATGACAAACAATTGTGGAGTGGGATATCGTTTCGGGCAAATTCTCAGTAGTTGGCGCTACTTGCGAAGAAAACGATCCAAAAGTCATCTCTCGGATTTTCCATCCTTTCATTCAGAATAAGTCTTTAAGAATTAGTAGTAAAAATAGTAACATCATTCGATTATGAAAATAAAGTAGTTACTAATCTCATAATCGATGATCAAGATTAGTAATAAAGAATCATTCGATTATACAAATCATTTATAATCGCCCACCACTACTCTGTATTGTAGCTTTCTAAATTTATTCAAAATTTATTTTTATTTATATAAAGCCAATAAAATAAATTAACATCTGTTTTTGAGCAAAGAGTATATAATTTTTTTGTTTGCGATCAAAAGTGTGACCATCTCATAAATTTTAGATTTTGTCCTAAATAGTCTAGAAATTTGCCATGCCCCAAGTATTCGTAATGTTTAATGAGGCGTTTTATTAAATAAAACCTGCAAGTTAATATAGACCCGACCCGCAGACGGCCAACCCCCCCCCCCCCCACCCCCTAAATACGTCTATGATAATATTTAAAAAAGGTAGTTGATGGCAATTCGCAGACTCATTTCCAGTAGTTTGGCCAGCAGCTTCTCTACTAGGATACCTTTTTTGTGACAGGATGTGGGAGCGAGGCGTTGCACGTTGTTAAATATTTGAGGGTTAAATCTACCAAAGATGCAGAAATCTGCCAGAAATGGTCACACTGGCGATCCACAAAATTAAAATGACATCTGCCCCGTATTCCGAGACACGCTAAAATCGCTCACAGCGCTCACTTGATTTTTCAGCGTTCCGATTCAGATATTGCGTTCAATGACTTTGATCGCTGTCAATGACTCGGGACAACCAATCACGGACGGCGATATCGCAAGATGGCGTCGGTCATGACGTTTACAAGAGATTTCGTTGTCGCGCTCACGGCAATTCGGTACGCGATTTTAGCGCGATAATGTCGATATTATCGATTTTAGCGTAAATTGGAATAGGGCCCTGGGGGTCTAGCAAAGATACCAACCACTAACGCTAACGCCTCACGCTAACTCAAAAATGTACTAGGATGACATTTCGGAAATCGCTAACTTTTCCGCAGCGACATGGCAGCGACTGTCATTTCAATACATTTTTGGAATTAGCATGAGGCGTTAGCGTTAGTGGTTGGTATTTTTGCTAGACCCCCTGATTCAAGTTGATGCGTTGAATGATATTCAATGTGAAAAATCAAGCATTTTTTTAGTTGGGTTTAGCTCTATACTTTTTCCGTATTTAGCCAGTAATTTTTCATCGTTAAAGAATATATCACGTAAAGTCAAGTCTTAGTCATAGTCTAAGTCAGGTAGTCGTAGTCCAGTCTAAGTCATGCTCCAGTAAAGTGGTGGCAACTTTACTAGAAGCTTCTATGGAATTTTGGAAGCAATACAAAAACTCACGTTTCACCACATCATATCACTTGCCCACACTCATGCTCGTACACATCAGCACTTAATGCGTAAAACGGCACCAATTTTAAACATTAATACCGAAAAAGCTCAAGTTTTGAGAAATAATACAATGCAACGACGTGAACATTGCCGCGTTCCCGCCAAAACTCCCTATTCAAAGTTGAGTAAAAGTCAGGTCCAGTCCAAGTTTAGTCTATTGTAATAAAAGACATGTTTTTCGTCTTTTAATGATTTGCTTTTAGGGGCGGCTGACCGCTGCGCTGGCTGCATAATACGACCATTTTTCAAAAATGTGCAGAAACCTTCGAGCATGCTCAAACGTTTCCTGTGGATTGAAAAACTATGTCCTTGATAGTGACATGTTTATGATGTTTATGGAACCGTAAAATCAAAGCTTAATAAATAGCTAAGCGCCTACACACACCCCCGCGCATCCGCACTGTGCGTTGGGCCGCGCGAAACGCGGAGGTTAAGCCAAGTTAAGTGCGCATTAAGTTACGCGGGGGTGGCTACAGGTTACAGGAAAATATCATAAATAAATAAATGATTGTTCGCGACGCGACAAAAGAGACGGGATGAATGGCGTTTCTTGGCGTTATCGCGACGCGCACGCGCTTGGCCCGCGCTTGGGCCGTACTTCACTCGGCCACGCGTACGGCGCGGAGATTAGTTCGATTCGACGCCACGTGGCGCCACGTGCGCGCACACTGCCACCAAAATGAGATTAACGGATTTGCACACTACAGATTGCACACGAATGAGCAGGAAGTGTAAAGTGAAACTACGGTAATGAGATCGTTTGTGGCTGGAATAAGTTTGGGGTTGAAACCGATACCGATTTCCTTTTGCTGCTCTTTTGATGGCACCCACTGAAAAGGGGTAGTCTAGTCTGTCGCAATATGCTATCCCATTGATGGGATGCCTGACATAAACATCCTAACAATAGAAGCTGGAAGTTTCATTATCCAGTGTATATATATAAGTATAGGTAGGTACGTAGGCTATGTAGGCAAAACATTAGGTACAGCTATAGAGATAGAATATTCTAGCTCTGTGGGTACACCTAACATTTTATTGGGAATTCATATAATAAGCTTTATTCGTCATCATCATCAGCCTGAGGACGTCCACTGCTCTCAACATACATAAAACAACAACAACAACATAACAACAACAACAACAACAACATAGGCCTCCCTCTACCAGCCACCAGCGTCTATCTGCGGCTTGCGGCTTGTAATAATTTTTAGTTGCGTTATTGCTATGAAGAACGCGAAAGGCGCAATGGCAGGGGTGCAAAGCAAACGGTAGACGCGCACCGGCCGATAACACTCCCCTTTATTACTTTATCTTGAACGTTACATCGATCACTGGCAATGGCCTTGTGTAGGCATTCTTCTATATAGGTAAATCTTGCAATCGATATTTCTGAATTAGAAATTTTCTCGAAATAGGTAGGTTTGGTAAAACAGCTACCCGATTGTAGTGTGGCAATTCGCACTTGCACCGCTACATCACAACAATACCCGTAACATGCGTCCGAACTACTTGTAAGGACGACCCTATAGTATAAGCTCACGCCTTCCATCATGTAGACGCCTCAAATATACTCCAGTACCACCGAACACCATCTTTCAATCATCACCACATCAGAACCTGGACCACCTTCAGAGCTGGCTCCTCCAGCCCAGCTCACCAGACATAGGTAGCGACACCACCAGCGCTATCATGTCATCACATATCGAACACGCATGCATTGTTATTTAATTGTCATCTCAATGCTGGTATTCCAGAGGTTAATTGAGTTTATTAATGAAATTATATACCTGTTACTTTGCGTAGGCATGGGTATTTATACATATAAGATAGGCTAGGTACTTTAGCGGTTGAAATCTATCATCCTAATCATCAACAGCCTGCATTTTCGTCCCGCAAAGCCAATTTCTCAAATGACCACTTCCGCAGTTCCATTCCGCGGGGAATGACGTCAGCAGTTTGGGCACGTTGCCTGCGGCTACTTAGATTAAGTTTACGTACTTTATTGTTTTTAATTTTAGCATTAGAGCAAAAATCCGGAGAATTAGCTTATCTACCTAAGTATAGTAAGTGTACGGTAGTATGTACCTACTTATAACTATTCTGGTATAACGGTACTTTTCGCTTCAACCCAAAACCATACAATCTAATCCAACAGTATCATAACAGTTTGACAACTTCTAACTCTGCAGCAGCATCAACATTACTTACTGCGAAGCATAGAGGCTTAGGTAGCCGTCGCCATCGTCGCATTAGCGAATAAAGCTGAATAGATTGCCACAGTGCTAAAGCTAAATAAATCTTTGTACAGAACAAAGAGGTTGTAATAGACATTAATACGGCATTAGTTTAAGGGCGCCGGCACACGACGCTGACGCCTTGTTTGCCAAACTGCCCTAATCCGCTATTTGTAGTGTGGGGTTGCCATGTAGTCATTAATTTATCTGGGACATTTCAGTACGTGACTCTTGATGATGCACAAACGTACCTACAACGCGTATTTTTGCATGTTAGGTATTTTTATTTCCACTTTTAAATGAAGCTCAACTATCTATTGATAAAACAAAATATAAGTAACTCATGAATGATTTTCGAAAGGGCTAATGTCATTTTTCTTTATTTTAACCTTATTACCTACAGCGTCACATTGACCTAATGCGCCTAGCCTATACGTTTTCAACACATTTGCTCAAAAAATGCATTTACGAAGCCTGTATACATTGTTCTAAAGTTAATTATGACGCACCATACAACGGACCGTGCCGGACATGGTGCGGACACATAGGTACTTTCACCTAAGTACCTATTTTACCGCCTCCTCCGCTGTATGGCGCCGTGCGATTTCCATGACGGTCACAGATTAAAGAGAAAATGTAGATTTTTTTCTCTCTAATCTGTGAAAAATCTGTACGGTTTTCTTTTTGATTTCCAAAAAAAGATATATAAGGATTCCACCAAGGAGTTTCACATAACGAAAATAAATAAGCTGAATGAACGAAACTCCTTGGAAGTGCATTTGCTGAATAAATTTGTCTCACTTTAATTCTAAAGTGAAAATGAAACTAATTCTAATTAGTTATAATTTTCACCACACGCAGGTGGCACCATTTGCATTGTAAATGCGCACCATTTTAGACCATTTTTTCTTCTTATGTTATGGCTCTACACATCAGTTTATTTAGCTATAGTCAAGTATTGCAATACAATTTTTCATCATGTTTGTAGAATTATTCATGTAGTCAAGTCATAGTCATAGTCCAGTCTAAATTATGCTCTAGTAGAGTGGTGGTAACTGTACCTACTAGATTAGAAACGTCAAAGATTGTTTGTTGCTACTTTGCCACTAATAAACAAAGTTTGTTGTGGTACTGTTTTCTCGCAAATGTGTTGAAAAACGTTGTATGATACACGGGTATTGGTTTTTACAAACTCGTGACTATGGTAAGACCTCGGGCTTACATTTGTCTACTCGTTAGTAAAAACCAACTTACCGACCTAATATCATATATAACTATTACCGCACCGCACCAATTTAATGTTATAGGTGTTTTATTATGACGACCTAAGTAACACCTTCCTTTATTATGATCAGCATGTAACATAAACACTCCTTAGAATACGTCACTAAACTAGTATCTACGTAATATTATTCTCCATGGTCACCCTATTTTGTAGCAGAATTCGCGTTGACTTCTGAGAGGAAATCCTTTTCCCACGGGCTTTATTCAAACATATGTAAAGCGTATGATGGATGGACCCGACCGCCCTAAAGCGGGGGCTGTGCCGTTTAAATCACAATCCTGTACCCCTCTAATGCATTTTTTCGCTGGTCACTGAACAACTTGAAATTTATAATGTCATTTATACAACTACGTTGAAAGAGTTGAAATGGCACACGTTGAAATGATTGCGCGTTTTATTGTTCCGCGCCCAGGGATATTCGGTTACAAACGATCGCGGCTTGGGAAACATAATTTAGCTCCATTAAATTAAAATGAAACAATTTGAGCGCACGTAACGTGACTTGCAAACTGTAATGTTGTTGCTCCGGTAAATATGTCGAGGAACAATAGAAATTAACGTGTAAAAATTGTTCGGGTGTGTTGCTCGAGCCGGGGGAGAGAGCTCCGAAGTTTTCCCATTACGCAACTCGCAGACATTAGCAGCCCTCTTGGGTTCATTAAAATTTGTCAGCTTGTCGTATAGGAGCAACTTCTAAATGGATGTAGAAACTTCTCTAAGTGAAACTCGACTGACGTAAAAACTTTCGTCGGATTTTGAGTCGGTGGTTTTTTCGACGCCATCAATTTCGCAGCCCGTCAAGAAGATTATTCGCACTCGTAATGCGGAAAAAAGAGTAATTTAAGTTTTCCAGAAGAGTCGTTGCGTGAGAGTTATGATCTTTGTTTGAAAGTTAGATTGATTTATGGAAGCCTCATTGTCTACTGGAGCGGTAAAAGAGATCGGCGATGCCTTACCTATTTTTTAAATTTATACTTAGAAAGGTATTTTCAGGAGTTCTGTAGGATGAAATGAACTTTTATAAATAAGACTATTCTAAGTAATATAGGTAGGCACCTATTCTATATTTTAGTGAATTTTGGTTTGTCATTTGGTTGCTAGTTTTTTATATGTAAGTAGGTACCTAAGTACCTACATCTACCTGTGTCTATTGGTTTGACTATTCAACCTATGAATAAGCAAAGGTCTGTTGGGTTCGATTTTTTATTTGAAATGAACATTAATCGTTCACCTTTGTCGTTTCAAATCACTTCTAGGCCGCTTCTCTACCAGCGGAGAGCTAAATCATTGTCCACTATCCAACAAGGGGGTCGAACCCTACAGTATCGCTCTCCGAGGGTGCAACACAGTTAGGTTTAAATAACAGATGTAATTGTGTATGAATGCGAAACTTGACAGAGTGGAAACAATGTGCGCACCTAATTAACAGTGGGAAGCCAGTTCATGACTATGATAGGTAGGTTTTTAAATAGTATTGAATTTAGGGCTGTGGTAACATTTTCATTTCATCGTTTGGTTTGTAAATCATCATCATTGACATCATCAGCCTGAAGACGTCCACTGCTGAACATAGGCCTCCCCCAAAAAGCGCCACTTTGAGCGGCTGCTTGCCTCTTGCATCCATCGGCTCCCCACGTGACCAGGTCGGCGGTCCACCTAGTACGGGGCCGGCCTACGCTGCGTCTTCCAGTTTGTGGTCGCCACTCGAGAACCTTTCTTTTCTTTCTTTCTACTTTTCTTTGGTTTGTAAATACTAATCACATAACATAATAATTAATATTACTTACCTATAGCCCAGCTTATAGCAACTTTAATAATGATTTGTAAGCGAGTGTGGCTTGGTAGTAGACCGTGCAACTTTCAAACCAAGGCACCCTGGTTTGAATCCCATTCGGCCCTGTACCAAAGACTGCAAGTTATGCGGAATTTTCACTGTCTCTTACAACGGTGAAGGAACCTCGAGAGGAAACGAGAAAGAGAGAGAGAGAGAGAGAGAGAGAGAGAGTATGCGGAATTTTCACTGTCTCTTACAACGGTGAAGGAACATCGAGAGGAAACGAGAAAGAGAGAGAGAGAGAGAGAGAGAGAGAGAGAGAGAGAGAGAGAGAGAGAGAGAAAAGCGAGAGCGAGAGAGATAGAGAAACCGTGATCACAGGATCTATTCGACTCTACCAACTCCCTCTATCAATGGTGACGAAGTTGATGGGGGATTGGTTGGTCACCCTCACGGTTTGGGAAAACATGCTTAAGGAGGTGGCTTCTATTACTTCTCACTGTTTAATATAGATACGTCAAGAGAAGAGGGCAAAGAGGAAGCGGCCGCCACAAAACACAATACACAATAGAGCACGCGTCGCGGCGCCCGCGCATTAAAGGGCACTAATTTTCACTTCCTTCCATAGACATAATTGTTTTTTTTATGGTTTGTCCACGGGGATATAGTGACGGGGACGGGAGATAGAGCACGGACTCCGTTTTAGTGCTTGTTCTTTTGTAGGGCTGTTGGGTTATCTGATTGGGTAAGGTAAGTACCTAAAAAAAATCGTGGCATTTGTGATCAACCCCACACCAACAAGAATCTCTTAATTCTTTTTATTGAATAATGTGTCGGAAAAAATCATATAGTTACTGGTAGATAACAATTAATTCTTTGCAAATGTTATTTATTTTATTTATATTTATTTACTCAATTGATAACCTACTTGTCTAAATAATTAATTTGTTATTTACGTATATTTAACGGCTTTTTTAAAATAATAAGTTGATTTTGAGGATGGAATACTCCAATACCTATAATAGATTAGACATTCTCTTTCCTCCAATAAAAGAACTAACTACCTCCTTACTTACTTAATAATACATTTACAGGATGTAATTTAATTCATTAGCATAAATTGATAGTACATCATTTATAGATGATTATTAAAGAGTATAGAGTGTAAATGAAAATATTTTTATTGAAAATGATGAAGATTTCCGCGGCGCCTAACGCGGTTGGCACGGATGAATACATTAAAACGTTTTTAAACCTTGTATGTACTAATTAAAAACAGTATTTTAATTAAATTTTGTATTGTAGAATTTATTGTAGAATTAAGTAAGGTATTCCATTTTTTGGAGTTATTATTATTACCAAACCAATGTGTTAGAATTCAAAAATTTTGGTCCACGTGACCGGTATCAGGAGTAGGTACCTAGTTTCAAAGGATGCTAATGAATACAATTACACCCAGTATATTACAATAAATAACTTTGTCATCTGTTAATTCTATTAAAGACTGCAGATAATTGGAATATAACAGCACCAATATCAGCATGACCAGATGGCATACTTGGTCTGTCCAATAAACGACAATGTTGTTTCTATTGACACCCATTACAGAAGGTGTATTTGATTTTAATTGTCCCTAGAGACATCACTTTGTGGGCCCATGTTGCGTTTGGGGTCTACAGTTTCATTGCTGAAGCATTTGGTTGGGGTGTTCTTGCGGCTTGTAGTTAAATGTAGGACAATGGTGTGAGTAGTTGGAAGGGACTTTGATACGTTAAACTGCTGTCATTATGAATGTAGATACATATTATACAGCTGTTAGCCAGTACCTACCTATATAGGGGTATACTGAGCCGCTCCTTTATGCTCTACCTACAGATTAATTAGTACTTACTTAGCGAGAAGAAAAATTTGAATCGCGAACGGGGTTTGAAACCGCATCCATGCGTTCCTAATAAAGCCGGCGCGACATGCTGTACATGACAACTGACATGATGTGAGCTCATGTCTACATTTATTTTATTATTAGAACTACTTAAATAGTAACCCAACCCAAATGATCCTGCCAGCTACCAGTATAGGACCTAATATGCTAGCAGCATCGCTCATGCCCACTGCCAAGTATGTTTGTGTTGGTAGCTATACATTTAATTAAATTCTACATTCTAATACATTCTCTTACCCACTTTGTATTTCAAATAAAAGTAGTCTATGTA
This sequence comes from Ennomos erosarius, assembly GCA_963580505.1. NCBI lineage: Eukaryota > Metazoa > Arthropoda > Insecta > Lepidoptera > Geometridae > Ennomos > Ennomos erosarius. The sequence goes on along the minus strand of OY756983.1, from coordinate 4,867,103 downwards.
AGTATATAGTGTATAATTCATAATAAGTGCTAAAGTTTATTTAATTTGTTATATGTACCTTATTACTAATTATCATTAAAACTTTTTAAGACTACCACTAAAAGCTGTAAGAAATACAAATTCCAAACCGACAAGACAAGAATTCAGTTTCCATTTTCCCTTGCGAAATGGATTGCGTATAATCAATGTATTTGAAAACACGGGTTCCGTAGTAGATACAAGAACTATAATCATGTTGGTAACATGTAGGCTAGTAATTAGGCGGGCGGAGGGCGGGCGGGACGGGGCGCCGGAACCGGAAGCGCGCCGGAGATGAAGGCGCGATACAATATCCGGTTAGACGCCATTTCCGCCACGAGACGCTCGTGTGTGGATGCCTTACGTTACTTTCATAGATAGATATTGTGGTTATTCGGTTCCGATATGGAATTTAGATTCAATGTATGGATTTGTTGCGTGACTATGCCATGCAGGTTAGTGTTGTTTGAATGAAACCATCAAACGAAAACACAAGATTGCTGTTTATTTCGTTTACATAAAAAACCATGCTGGTTTCCTCACTATGTTTTTCTTCACCGTTATAAGAGCGAGTACCTACATATTTCGCACATAACTTGAAAAGTCATTGGTGCAGGGCGGAGCAAGATTTTTGTCAGGGCTACCGCTAAGACACACTCGCCACTCGTGAAATGTCACGGTTCAGGTGAACAAAAACACAACACCCGTAAAATATAATACCTACGTACCTCTACGTACTACAAAAATCTTCACCGAGGCACTTCCATTGTCGCCTGTAAAGTGCTCCAAGCCTCTCGATCCTCACTCAGTCTGCAAATCACATAAAAGCTTAACACTCGTTAATCCTCAGAGAGCAATCCTGTTTCCCTCTCGGAGACAATACCTTCGACCCTCAGCCATAGATTCAATAACAGTTACTAAGGAACTCTGGCCCTTAGTGGCACGACGACGCCTGGTGGCTATGCCTTATCAACTTCATCAGATGAAGCGCATCGTAGCTTTACATTTTTGATAAACGGCATTTAGCCGCCCTTGGTGGTAGGGGAAACGCCGAAATATGAACTACTGAAGTTCCTATATCATTTCGAATAAGTAAAACCTGTGTTTGGGAATCTTAGTTATATTTATTGCCTTGCCATCAGGTGAGTTTTTGTGAAACGTATACCCATTTTAGCATAAAAAACATAAGTAAGTAGAGCTGTTCCACGAGTTTGAGGGTAAGAAACGCATTAGAGTGGTCTATTGTCACGTCAAGTGTTACAGATGCACATAAGCTTGTTTGGAATGTCATTAGGTTCCTTGCTATGACCTCTATCCATCAAGAGGGCCCTATGCTTACGATGGTGATTTACTTACGTCATAAAAAATTAAATTGTCAAAGACTATTTTATGGGTGTATAAAATGCCTGGACTAGATTGAACAACGATTTAGGATATCCAGATACTTGTCTACATCTGGACAGCACTATCATTCAATTGATTAGTTGTGCTTATTTTGTCACTTCGTAACAATATATTGACGTTGTTCTCTTAGAATAAAACTAAGCAGTAGGAACTTAATGAGCTTTTATTAGAGCTAAAGATTAAAGGGCGTCATTTGTTTATAGGTACCCATAAATCATACGCTCTTTTAGGTAGGTACATAGGTCATCATCAATAGCCTGAATACATCCCTTGCTGAATACAGGTATATAGGTACGTCACCCAAATCAAGAAGACATTTTCAATGTATATACGCACTTTAACAGTGCAAGTTAACATAGATGTCATTCTTTCAATCTTCCATCTATTGAACCGCAGCCGATCGAAGTTGTACTATAACGAGCCTCCAGTCTAGTATTGTACGTATAAATAGTACGTGTAATAATTATTCGGCGGCGGAGCGATAATACAGATTTAGATAGAGAGCCGAGAGGAGAGATAACCCCTTACATAGCTTAGAGCATATAGCGCCTAACCGCCCCCGACATACAGTGCGCAAAAAAGGATCTACAATTATGGATCCACAAATCAAGATTGCTTCTAAAAAGATCTCACCTTTATGGTAAAGATAAAGTAACTCTAATCTAAAGATTCTGAATGTTATCTTTTTTCAGGTGTTGGTGGCATGTTGCTTGCTGGCACTAGCTCATGGCGCTCCTCAGGCAGACTTCAGCCCCGTTCAGGCTCTACGACTACTACGAGACTCCTATCAACTAAATAAAGGACTATATTTCCTTTCCGGACACAGTGGTCTCTGAGATAAGACGGCTCGTCCCCAATCCGCCTGACAAAAGTGGCGAATATTATGTCATGAACATCTAAAGCTAGAATGAGTTCGTAAGTCGAGATAGAAGGCTCTAGTGATGGATACCGTGGCGGGCCTAGGTCGTCGGCACACATTATACCTGAGCCAGGGTTGGATGGATATGCCAGGAGGCCTACCCGGTTTTATTGTTAACCAGAAAATATGAAAAAGGGTAACAATACGAGGATATGAGAGGATCATGGAATAGGTTTATTATTATGTTCCATTGTCCACCAAGTGGCGAGACAGTGATCAAATGCAATTCTATTAGAGATAAAAAAGGTCAACTTTTATGGCCACATTAGTACTGCTTGATCCATGCTTGAACCTTGAGATTTGTTCTTACGTTACTTGCTAACGGTACTCGGCGAATTTCTGAAAGGATCTAAGGAGGGTGGCGAGAGGCTTGAGGATGCGCCAGGGGTGTACGCGGGGAGGTGAAGTGCTGCGCTGTGACGTCACGTCCTATCTCGGCGGCCATCTTGGATTATCTCGTCGCACCTGGGGGGAGGGGGACGATATCGACCGACGCGTCTTTGAATTTTTCAGGGTGCTGATAATGTTTATTTAGTTGATTTTCTTCTTTGTACAGCTAGTTGTCTAGATTTTATCTGTGATACAGATTTATTTTAGTGTTCAGGAACTAATTAATAGATAATGATACTCTAACAAATTATAGTAAACAAGTATTTATATTTATTTTTCTAGTGGGTATAACCACAAATATCATTTTAATGTAAAGCAAAAGCTAAAATATGTGTACTTACGTACAATGTCCATGTATCTCATCACCATCAGTAAGTACTTATATTATGTATTTTCTACCACTCTGCGCTGAAATGGCTGAAAGGATTTTGTTCAAGGACTGTAGATATGAATAGTAATAATTACTTATTAATTAATTCTATAATTCAACATTAGAATATTTAAAAATAGAAACTTTATTTTAATGTGTGGTGAATGAATAACTTTATGCTTGAAGCGTGAAAATTTATCAACGTGTAAAATGAACTACACCTCCTATAATAACATAAAGCTATTTCGACGAGTTATAGCAAAAAACTTTCTCTGTAGTAGGTAAATAAGAAGTACATATTATTAGATCAACAAAACAAAGGCTAGCTCCGAAACCATTACCGACTATTACTGACTTCCAAAGGGAAAATGAAGAAAATTTAAATCATCCCCTAAACTACTACAAGCAAACATTCAATTAAGCATTTAGTTAGACCGCATCAGTATTGTTAAAATTCAGGACGCACACACGCACAGCCTTATCTGTCTATGGCAGTTTGGTCATGCTGATATTATCTGTGGTATCCCCCACACCCCCTTTCCGCCACCCTTCGTGGTTCCTGGGCGGCATTGTCCCGAGACTTCAAAACGAGCGCTTGATATTTACTCTACAAAGCGAAATTTTATTTTTATTTCTCAAACAATGGTCTTGTTTTATTAATATGTCATTTGCAGTCTAATTTGTCCGTGATTTGTTAAGGTTTGATGTTCTTTGAGTGTGGTTAACCATCATCCTGAAAGGGTTGCATTGACCAGCCTTCATTCTTTTGAATAAAGTTTTTGAAGTCGAAAGTCCGGGTCGGAGATTTTTTTTCGTTGTGCTGAATTTCTCGCACCTTGCTTGCACAAATTTAATTTTAATTTATTTATATTTGTTGTCTGGAAGAGATTGCTCTAAGCGATAAGACCGAACAAAGAGTCGATCTATCTATATTTAATTTGATTTTGACTTCCGGTTTAGGAAAGTAGTCAGCTCTGGTGCCAGGATTTTTAAGCCGCATAATGATTTTAAAACATAATTACTTATTTGTAATATTTCACATACTTTCTATGGTTTAATTACAGTTAGACTTCACGTTTATTCAAACAAAAACTAAAGAGCTATGCTATTATATCAACAAGACCACACGAAACCCACTTCACACCGTGATTGTTTCACTAACAGGAAAGTCATTAAGGGGCAATCACCATGTTAATTCCAGGACCACCAGGGTACAATAGTTAACAGGGTTGACACTTAGTAGAAAGGGAACAGTGAAAACGGGCTCTTGGTGAGAGTGCACAAACAAAGGTTCATTAAGAGCGCGTGCTATGCAGCTGCGTATGCGCATGCGCTTGTGTTGGTGCTAAGAACGGATTGTGTGCCTACTTATCTAGTTTTATTGTTGGCCAAAATAAAGGTAAAATATATTTATTTATTTATTTCTTTTTTGGAAGTCCAACAGTTGCTATAATAATATAAACAATAAATTACACAAAAATAAACCAATTAAAGGTCCTCACGGATAGACTTTACAGAAAAAAAACAGTAAATTGAAATGAAGTGAACACCTAAGAGCACTACACACTGCATGGATTTACTAACCAAACTAGCATTATTAAGTATAATAAATAAATAATGTAACAACAAACAATACAATAAAATCATAGCACAATATATAAAAATGTATATTATTATAATGTAAACATACTTAATAGTTAATTACGCTTCTATTAGTCAAAAACTCACTGCTCAACCACTGCCTGGCCGATGCTACGCTTGTGCAGAATAGGTCTAAATTAAGGCGCTTATCAAGTTCATTAAATCCTTTGCTCGCCCTCCATAAATACAAGTTTTGTCTATAATTTGTGCTTACTGCCGGTGCACTTAGAAGGGAATTAAATCTCAATGGTTTAGAGTGAGTGACTAAGTTAATTTTATACAAAAGTTCGGGACAGTCAATTACATTTGAACAAATTTTGAGTAGGTAAGTGATATCAGCTATTTCTCTTCTTTTAAAGAGAGGAAGAAAGTGGAGTTTCTTACAGAGTTCTAAATAATTGTTAGATTTATACGTGATTTTTAGGCGATAACATATATATTTGATAAACTTTTTTTGGATTCTCTCTATTCTCATTACATATTTGTCATACCTGGGGTTACACACTTGTGATGCATACTCCAGCACACTACGAACATACGTACAGTATAGTATTTTAAACGTTTTTACTTTACTGAAGGATGCACAGCTTCTTAGAACAATACCGATTGATTTTGACGCTCTGTTTACGATATTATATTCTGGAATAAGAAAGTAATGAGGCATCATTTTACATAACAATGATGAAAAAAAACACCATGGGAAAATCAGTAAGCCGTAGCCGGCTCAAATTTAGAATTATCATGGATACTTTCTCCTTCAGGAAAATTCATAGTTCCCGCGAGGAAATGTAAGATGACAATGTGGGGCACCTCATCGTTATCTTGTGTTTACCCGTTCTCTGAAATAATACTTCTTACTTGACTATAGAGGCATTTAGTCAAGTAATAAGTATTATTTCGTTATAAATAATATAAAGCAAAACATGACGAGATTGTTTTATGTTGGATACTTCTCATAATTTACAAGCTGAAACATAAAATGTGTTCGTAAAATGAATAATGCTAATTACATTACAAAGAAGTACTCTACTTTAGGATGGAGCTTTTTAGTCCTCAGTGGCACCGAAAGATACTGACTGTTGTGAAGAAAAAAGGTAGAGAAGAACTAAATGCATAGCAAAAACTTGCTTTTTTGAAAATCCCTTGCAGTTCTGGACCACCAGAGTTGTTTCAACACGGTATAACCTGAGTAGGTGAAGTAAAACAAAGGTATAAAGCGCGTGCTGCGCAGCTGCGTATGCGCAACTTCTGAAGTAATTTGAAGTGAATGTATCGAAGTAGAGGGTGCTTGGTGAGGAAGCGTGGAGTGGCGTTGAGAGGGTAAACTGAGGCACGTGCTGAGGCAAGGTGGCCGACCACCGTGGCTGAACTTTGTGGGTGGTGTTTGGTGTAGCTACCGAACTGACTCCCATAATTTATGTTTGGCCAAAGTTTGCCAAATAATTCTAGTAGGTATACCTATAGATACTCGATATACAGAAAGCTAATAAGATTTAAGTCTAATAGGATTTTTATACTGTTATGCGTCTACTTATATCCTATGTATAAACAAAAAGAAAGGAACACCCTACCAGCGTCATTGTTTCCTGATAAATAAGTAGGTAATCTGGGAGTTTTTAAGGCTAGAGTGAGCCGGTTTTCTGGGCAAACATACTCCATCGTCGACCGCGTAGTCATTTACCATCAGATGAGACCATGGCCAAATGTTAGCCTAAGTAAGATAAAAAATAAAAATAAAATGTATGAATAAAAATATTATGCGCCAAAGCCCCTCTAAGTACAATAGGTTAGTGTAGGTACCAAACTGATGTAAAGGGTTCCAAAATTATTCAAATCATAACACTGAGTATATACCTAGACTCCTCTGAGTGGGGATCTTAGATCGTTGCATCCTTTGTTCATCTGCGCTACGATCTTATAAACTTATCTAAATAGACTTTAAAATCTTATTGACACTGGATGGGAGGGACCTGTTTAGGAAAAAGAGATAGGTATTTTGTTTTGGAACAATGTCGTTATTTAAAGTCTTTATTAAAGCATGCAGATTCGCACCAATCATTAAGAACTAAATAGTTTTAGATTTTTACCATCACATTTTTTTTGCTTTTCCTGGATGCCTCCTTATACATTTTATTTATATTACAATGTAGTCATCTACTTGAATAATAAGTAATTTGAATTTAACCTAAACTTCTGCGATATAATATTTTTAGAAGGTGTCCAATATCACGTTTCTTATTGTCTCTAATAAGGTGAAGACACGTGGTTGTTGTGTTCTGTTTAGTGCCATCACATGAGTTTCATTTCATTTTAATTTTTTTTAATTTCTTCGAGAGCCTTTGAAAAAGAAAACAAGATAAATTGATCATTTTTAACTTTGGTCGATTATTGAGAAATTTTTCGTTCTATACTTATGGCGTACATTTGCAATCTCTTTAAAAAGTCGTTGCAGGACTATCAGACGACGAGGTGACCCTTCAGACCACCAAAGATTTCTTCGTTCATTCTTAAGTATCTATATCTATATCCCATATAAAAGGAATATAATAGTCTACTGGAGAGATGAGAAATAAAATAATTAAAACAGGACAATCTTGGGACGGACGCCCAGAACTGCCTGTAATTCTACAAGCTGGCGTGCCATACTTTTTACAGTATCTATTTACCTATAAGTCAGTAGGTACGTACCTAAGTGATACACAGTGACAGTGAATAGCTTTTGGCTTTTTCCTATTATGACGGGCCCGATAGCTCAGTTGGTAGTATCCCTGCCTTCTGAACTGAGGGCTGTGGGTTCGATTCCTACCCAGGGCAAACATTTGTGTGATGCACATAGATGTTTGTTCTGCGTCTGGGTGTTATATTGTATTCTATGTATGTATTTACAAACAAAAAAGTATATAAGTATTGTATCAGTTATCTGATTCCCATAGTACAAGCTATGCTTAGTTTGAGGCTAGATGGCGCTGTGTGAAATGTCCACACATATTTATTTATTTATTTATTATAAGCCTAATTTTTCTCAGCCCCTATCATTCTTTCTTACTTAACGGCTTTCGGTATCATGACTTTCTGTCAAATAAGCCGAAAACCAGAATGAAAATTCAAAAAAAGCTTAATTTTCTATCTGCACCACATAATTAGATCCATATAACATACTCATCCGAATTAATTAGAGATGATCCACAGACCCACCCCATACATATTATTATGCTAAATTTGTGAAGAAATGTATTTATAATACATTTTACCAGGTATGGTCAAAATTAATGATAGAAATTGAGCAGTAGAGACACACTAGTGGCTGGTAAACGCGGGGGGCCAGCCATAGAGTAGTTACGGTACAGAGATGACAAACTATTTATAAATGGTATGAGTAGAATTTTTATTATCAGTGTTGGTAGGGTGGTAGCTACCTACGTCAATTTATTTTACAGTGTTAAAACTTTGTGTGCGTGTTGTGCTTGTGTGCGTTGTATTGAAATTACAATCCCCCCATCCCCATAGGCAACTGCTTCGCTCTTGCATCCAACGGCTCTCGTGTTCTTGATCAGAGCCATTGACTATAAATCCAGTTGACCAACGATACAACGTAACGCAACCCTCTTACAAAAATTAGTAGTGTATTTCAACTGCTAATCCTACGAGAGGAAGCGGGACACCCAATGTGTCTTTTGTTCCGTCCTGCTCTGTCCTTTGTAATTTCATATGACTTTGTCTCGTTTTGTTACCTCGCCCCCTGCCCGCACAAGTGAGTCGTGTTTGTACGAGAAATTATGTTCACGAGCCATCAACGGGCTTTATAATCTTTGATCAGAGCCTACGTTGCGTCTTGCGGTTCGCGATCGCCCCTCGAGAAACTTTCTTCCCCATCGGTTGTCGATCCTGCGAGCGATATGGCCTGCCCATTGCCATTTCAACTTGCTGAGCTATATTAGAAAAGATAAATGTATAGGTACTCCACGACAAATGTATGCGAAACATTTGTTTATGCAATGGTTAAACTATTTATAGGTAAATATAAAAATAAAATAAAATAAATTTAAATGATAGTATATAAATTTAAATAAAATCTTAGGTTTTTGTACAGAAAAAAAGCTATAAAAATATACTTACCGATTATTTATTTATACTTACTTCATATTATAGAAATTCATCACAGTCGCTTCTGTTTCCACACCCCATCTTTGACAAATAAAGTGTACCGGTGGCAACGCACGAATCGTCCATTTGTTAAGCGCCACGTGATATTATTATGTTATTTATTGACCTACTCGACTTCCGAGACTGGCCTCACTGTGGCTAGTGGTCTCCAGGTAGGTATTCGATATCAGTGTCGGACCTCGGTTATTTAATCATTTTACTACATTTAATACTGATCTATTATATTATTAGATTACCTACCGGCATTTTCATATCAGTATCCAAATTATTTTCGATGAACCTGATAGCTCAGTTGGTAGTAGCCCTGCCCATCTGTGGGATGAACATAGATGTTTGTACTGTGTGTGGGTGTTATATTGTAAGTATGTATTTTCAAAACAAAAAAGTATCTTAGTATCACCTACTTATATCAGTTGTCTGGTACCCATAGTACAGCATTGCTTAGCTTACTGTGTGAAATGTTTATAGTCTATGATATACACATATTCATTATTGTATTTATTTACTTAGCTTTGATGACGGAGCAGCGCTGTAATAGCACTATTAACCATGATACTTATATGATAATAAGTTACGAAAATAAATACATATTATGGCTTTTTTTGTAGCGCAGATATACTTTTATTTTAATACTAAATTACTTAAAGAAATTGAAGGGTAATGGGTTAAACTATTAATAAAAACAGCCAGGATTGTTCGGACAAACAAGGGATATTTTATTTTAGATTGTTGACACATTACATTAATAGGCCCGACTATGGTTGACCGGAAGAGAGAGAAAGCGGAAGGCATAGATCACAGTTTTTGGTTTTTAAATCACTTCACAGAGCGAACAGTCTATGGATTGAGTTCAAAGACTATTTAAACGCATCATCCCCTCCTGAACACAATCCCATCCCTCGAACACAATTGGCATGCTTGTCCTTAGGCAGTCCTTTGGTCAGCACGTCAGCGACCATGTCTTCAGTTGGTGTGTAACGAATATGGATTTCCTTTGATGCAACCCTCTCTTTCACAAAGTGGTACCGGATGTCTATGTGTTTGCTTCGAGCATGATAGGCATCAGTACCTGAAATACTAATAGCACTTCGATTATCACAGTTTATAAATATTTGTTTACCCTTGACTGAAGGTCTGAGTTCAGCATCAAGCTGTTTCAACCATAATGCCTCTTGCACACAACTTGCAAGGGACATAAATTCGGCTTCAGCCGTTGAAAGTGCAACCGTTGGTTGTTTTTTGGAATTCCAACTTATACTTGCACCCTGAAAAAGAAAAATATAGCCTGTAATAGATTTTCTTGTTTCTATGTTGGATTTATTGTGAGTCCACAGCTCTTCTGGAGTTTTGTATGACAGGGCCTTTGTAGGTGATCTGTTGACAATATACGCAGCTGTTGCTATGGCTTCAGCCCAGAACTGCTTCTGTAAATTAGAGTTCATTAACATACATTTAGCACGTTCTACTAATGTTCTATTCATCCTCTCTGCGAGGCCATTCTGTTCTGGTGTATATGGAGTACTGGTTTGATGTACTATGCCACAGGACTTCAAGTATTTTTCAAAAGTACCATTTATATATTCCTTTCCATTATCTGACCGGATAATTTTAATTTTTTTATTTAATTGATTTTCCACCAGATTTTTAAATTCTTTAAATTTTTCAAATACTTCTGATTTCTGAGTGACAAAATAAACAAAGACTTTTCTAGAAACATCATCTATGAATGTAACAAAATACCTTGCATTTCCCAGAGACTTGTTTTCCATCGGACCACATACATCGGTGTGGATTATTTCTAGAAGCTCACTGGCTCTGTGACCTTCTTTTGGAAACGGCAGTCTGGTTTGTTTTCCTTCTAAACATGACTTGCAGATACTGTTTTGTTCATTTGACAAAAGTGTTACCCCTTCAGTACATCCAACTAGTTTTTGAACATCATTAAAATTTAAATGACCCATTCTTTGATGCCATAAATAACTACTCTCTTCGTCAACAGTTGCTAATGCATGGCTGTTTGGGGTATTTAATCTGTATGTGTCATTTATACATGTGGCTGTTGCTATAATTTTATTATTTTTATCATTTATTCGACATCCATTTTTATCAAATTTAACATCATAGCCACTTTTTATTATTTTGCAAACGGACAGTAAATTGGTGGCAAGCTCAGGTATATACAGGACTTCACTTACTTGTATTTTGCTTTGTGATCCATTGCCATTTGTAACAGTAATGTCTATTTTGCCGCACGCTTCTACTCGCAGCAGTCCGCTATTAGCAACGCGCACATGACTCACCGGTGGTGGCTGAGCATCATATATCCTGTGCTTGGTCATATGCCTTGAAGCTCCCGAGTCCACATACCATTCTGTACTGTCCGTTTCTGTATCAGTAGCTGAAAATGCTGCAGAATAAGCTGAATTATTATCTTGTTTAATGGATTTATTTTTAAACCAACATGATTTGCTTAGGTGACCATACTTATTGCAATTATAGCATCTAGGCCCCTTTTTATCCCTTGTGTCCTTACAGTTTTTATTATTATTACTTTTGCCCGCCTTGCTGTAAAAAGCAATATTATCATTTTTTAGGTTAACATCTTGAAGAATTTTTGTTTTAACGTAATCTGCACTAATCTGTACACCCGAGCTCTCCATTGCCATTATCATGGGCTTGTAGGCTTCGGGCAAGCCGGCCAATAATAGAGTGCCCACCCATTCATCAGCCACGGCAAACCCTATGTTGCGGAGCTTGTGCGCTGTCGATATAACTTTTTTAACATACTCTTCAACATTAGAACAGTTTTCAAGAGATGTAGTTATCAGATCTCGCAGGAGACCTACCTTGCGGGTTAATCCATTGTCGTCAAAGGCTTTTGCTAGATTCGACCATACCTCCTTAGCAGTGGTGGCGTCTTCCACGTGAACATAATTTACGGCATCAATAAGAAGAATTATTCGGCTACGTGCCTTCACATTCTTTTTGGAATCGACAGTGGCTCCTTCTTCCACCGCGTCCCACAGCTCCTCCAGCTGTAGCAAAGACTTTACCGCAAATTTCCACTCTTGATAGTTATCTCGCCCATGTAATTTTTCGATCTGATGCATGGACGATGCCATGATGGCGTTCACGATATATGTTTGTTTGGAATACGCTGAAATGCTGAAAAATATTAAACTCGCGTAGGCTGGTCCCAAAACCTGAAGGGTAATGGGTTAAACTATTAATAAAAACAGCCAGGATTGTTTGTCCGAACAATCCTGGCTGTTTTTATTAATAGTTTAACCCATTACCCTTCAGAAATAAGTAGGTAGTGCATATCACTGACTCATTAAATCTAAAATAAAATATCTATTATTTAAAACTATATGATGTTAAGTTTTTTTTTATGATAATGAATGACTTGACGAGCTAGTCGTTCACCTGATGTTAAACGACACGGCCGCCCATAACAGCTGCAGTATCACTCGGAACTTTAAAATAATAAAGTTTCGCGTGGATCTGCACTGCGCACGTCATCCCGAGACATCACCCGAGACTCACAGTCTAGTAACAAGATCACTCATAAAGTCTCATTTCCCCAGTAATTTCACTAGATACAATGTCCTTCAAACCGGAACACAGTAGTGCTTGCACACTACTACTTGGCGGCACAATAGCTGGCAGAGCGGTGGTACCTACCTATAGACGAACTTTGCAGAAAAGTCCTACCTGAACTAGACCTGTGAAATAGATCAGAGATTATTCATATCCACTTCACTAATAGGTTCACAAACTCAGTAATATTGCCTGATCCGCCTCCTGACCAAGTAAATATTTGCTAAAGTTTTCTACCTCGTAGTGCAAGTAGGTATCACGGATTTCCTTTGTGAAGTAGATCATGGGGGTATATGTCGATGTAGTAGATTAAGTAGATACTTTGTGCATTGAAAATGAAACCTTTTTGACGTTGACACGAGGTGTTGTGTTAAAGAAAATCTTAGTTATTAGATCTAGTAAGATCAGGGCGGTTATTCTCTATGAAAACACAGATTCCACACGATTCGAAACCACGTCGTTATCGTGTCTTGTTCAAATCATGTCACAGCGTTAGATATACCTTCACTTTAAATTAAAGTTATCTTTATTTTGAATAAAATATAGTGATATAAGTGGTCATATCTTTTGATGTGTTGATGTTTTGGAACGCGTCTCGGTAAAACATATGATTTTTGACAGTTTAAATCACGCCAATTCCAAATTTATTTCGCGCGGTTTTGTTTCGTATCATAGAGAATAGACTTTTGCAGATTTCTTATGTAAGACGAGGAATTCGCGTGGTTTCGAAGTAAGGAATCGATACAGAATAACCACCCAGTAGGGTTACTCTTGACACTCGATTTCAATCGTAATTTGGGATTTAGAACGAAATTGTGGCATTTGGTACTCTTAAATCCGATACTAGCGCACTATTTGAATCTTTGTCCTAGAAATTTTATGAAACTTAATACTTATTTCTACACCATCCGCATTTTTACCAAATTATTTATCATTGAAATTGATGATTGATTGGGATTAGAATATGTTTAAAATTGGGGTTGAATTCCTTACAGATCAGTGCTACGTAGGTACCATAGCTTATTACATCTTTACAGTGGGAAGTAGTGAAAATATAGCAATTGTACATTACCTATATAGTTGCAATCTGTCCATAGGCAGGCTTTTACAATAATTATGTTCCCAAAAGCATTTATCTATAGCCAAAAAAACTATTCCACAGGTATTTAAATGCCTATTGTGTTACTATTGTACTAAGAAAAAAGGCACCTAAATACACGTTCAAAGTCCTAGACACATTTGCATATCAAAATAATTATCCCATACAAACCTTACGCAATGTCTCGCAGGTGCTAAGAACATAATAACAGCAGATAACGACTTTTATCTTATTACATTCAATGGAGCTAGTGGGCAAAAAACATGATTGTGGCCACATACCTGTTCCCTGCAACAAGATCTCTCCCATACAAAAAGATAAACACAATCAATACAATAAAAATATTTTTAAAAAGCTCCGAAGGTGCGAAGACACTCGAACGAGGTAAACGAATCGTATTTCAAAACAACGAATATGATATATCAATTTTTCGCGCGTTTTATGAATGCTGCACGACATTATTTTTCCTTTAATTCGTCGGTTGAAAGGAGTTATTGAAGATGAAGGATTCACATAAATACATATTTGGTATGGTAACGAAAACGAAACTCTAGCTCGGTGATGGTACCCCTATAAGTACTTTATATATTTTTTTTAGTTTCGATGTGATACAAGAAATGTAAGTCATATTAGTTGGTGCGGAATAACACAAGAGGATTTTACCTTTAAAGTGTAAATCGTATAAAGAAATATCATGTGGCTATTTCAAGAGAGAGGCTTGAATTTGTTCTATTTGAGCCCAATAACAGTAATTCTAAGGTGGTCGTCATTTTTCACATGATTGAAGCATTTCAAACAAACTCCAAGCACACGCGTCGAAAAAATAAATCAAACGTTCTTTTTACGACGCCTACCATTAATAAAACTCTTTAAAATATATTTAATAATGTCCACAAAGGCTCTGAGCACAATACTCGACCCATAAAGGGCAGCATTTATTATGGCGACAATATATCGAACACAAAAAGATATTGTGACAAAGACGCGTACTTTTTAATAATATTGTCATTTCTCAGCAGCAATGGACTCTTTCAAAAAGCCATAATGTAATAATTTATCTCTTTATAAGAGTCTTTTATCTGTGGGAGAACGTCGCGGGTGACGCCAGGTGAGCACGGGTTAACTTTGTCAAAGCCTTCTGTAAGCTTCAATACAAAGTTAGCCTTGTGCAATGGGATACTGTTCTTTCAATTGATTTAGATCATATTTTATTTCAAAACAAGATAATATAGCTTCATCTATTTATTTGTCTGTTATTCGTTTTAGGCAATGATCATACCTATCCCCAGAAACTTTGAAAATCTACAGGATTAAAGGTAATCATAAGTTGTTCCCAGGACCTAAAGTATCTACGTATACTCACATACCAAATAATAAGTAACATATTCAGTGATTACTGAATATGTTACTTATTATTTCGTACGTATGAGTTAGTGAGTGACAAGTTCAATATACTTACGTACTATTCTTACCAAGTATTTAGTACCATGTATAGTAATAACAGAGCAAACCAAAACCAAATACACATTAGACATTCTTGCCTATTGTTGTAAAACTTTTATAACACGGCATGAAACAAGCCATGCACAAATATTGCACAAAAAAATTACGACTGTCTTTATAGCTATCGTCGAGACATGGTTGACATCGGAGCCACAATAAAATCGATGAAATATTTAAGGGACAGTGTTTATAACTCATAGCGGGCGAGTTAAGGACCAGCGCCTATTGTGACACCGTTTGCACAGGTAGGCGCGCAGTGGGTAGTCACTCACTCTCATACAAATCACAAGATTCACGACGCATCGGTACTTGTACAATTTTGATCGTATTTTGTTATTTAAATTACTTTTTAGACAAAACAACGTGCTTTCACCGACAAAGGATTACAAGTTCACAATAAGAATATTCATCGCGTGAAGCTAAAAAGTTGTCAGTTGATATTTTGTTTCTTCTCCTTTGTTTTTCAAATTGCAGGTTTTGTGTGAAAGTTTTTATCCAGTCTCTTAATATTTTTTTTTTTAAATCTGCTTTACCACAGACACCTGGGTCCGTGCTCTTTGTTAATTTATCATTTATTGTTATTTTTTTTTTATTCTATTGAACAAATATCATACACGTGAGGACAATGAAATACTTAACCTATTTTTTTTTGTTTTTTTTGTTTTTATTTTTTTTTGTTTTTTTTAGATTTATGCATACACCGCGAGCAGACCAGCTCCCGCAAGCAGTTCACGAGCTTGACGCATGCGCCAGCCATCGCCCTCCTCAACCATTTTTGAGGGAAGAGGACGACCCGACGCACGACGCCGCCGCAAGAAGAAGCTTTTTAGTGAGCGTGAGTGCTCCCGGTGTACACACAATAATCATTTACATTCTAGTACTATTTTGTTCATACGAGCGGGATAATTGGCAGGCTCTTTTGAGTCCGTCAATGATCCCGCTCGTACATGTCGTTGTTAATCCGCCTTCTCCTCCCGGACCAGGACTTCTGTTACCGCCACGTTTCGATCTTTGATGGCCATCTGCAAGTTGTACTCGCGGATGGCCCTCGGTGATGCAGCCATCGCACGCTGCACGAAACGGCTGATGGCGTCTCTTAATATTGACACCAAGTATATTAATTAACCATTTATTTGTGCTCTAGTACTGTCATTGTTCTTCCACTCAGTATAATTATTATCTTTCTCGTTGGTTGTGAATGCTGTGATACGATAAAACCCATTTATCATATTTACAAAGGAGGGAAAAAATATGCTTGCGAGCGAAACTTTTTTTCTCGCTCTGTGGTCAGGATCACTGTTCGATCGGTGATCATATTCGTCGATGATGGTTATTTGCTAGTCACACCAGATAGTAAGATACAGAGGAAAAATTCTGTGCCATACTGGTGTGAGGGTTAGGCTGCCCCCCATAGTAGAGTAAGTAATTTAAATACTGCCAGCAAAATAATTTTTATTCCACTTTTGTACAACTGTCTCATTGTCTTTATTTCAAACCACGGAATCATTATAAGTAGTCTAAGGTTTTGAATTTGAAGCATTAGTTTACCGCATTCCCGTGATAATCCATTCCAAAGCCGACAATTCCTCAGAAATACGGGTCTTAGAACTAGACCGTTGACCTTTGGCAAGGCGTCACGTACACAGGTATCCATGGTGCTTGGTCCAGGGAAGTTCCAGGAAGCTGCATGAAGTCGTCACACGCGGCGCCCCGCCGAGACGGTAGCGTGCGGGCGGTCTCTTCCCCTTAATTAATTTTAATGTATTTACCTGTGCTGCCTGCTACAGGGTGGATTTGAGGACATTTTAAAAAGGCTTCTTTTGATACTAATATAATTATTAATACTATACGATGTCCGTGGCTTTGCACACGTGTAGACACAGAGTACGAAAAAAAAAATACGCGTCGCCTCCCGAGAAGCGTCATATTCTTCAAAGCTCTGTGCATGTAGACAACAGATAATTAATTTCAAAAAAGTACTTGTATGGAAGTGTAACATGAATGGGTTTCCCTCTCAGAGCTATCTCGTCCAGACAACTTTGTACGGAAAGGTATATAATTATAATGCTAAAGTATAAATGGATAGTGGATTTCATAAGATTTCAATGTTAAAACATTTTAGTGGTTTTAGTCATAGTTAATGAACAAGCGACAAAAAGGCAAACGAAGACAAAATTTTTCTCGAAACTGAGTTGCATTTCCTGTTTATGGAATATCGTGGAAAACCATACTAACAAACCATAGATTTAGGATTGAGTGTAACGAATTTTTTTAGGTCTGTTGGGAAAAACCAATTGAATGTTTTAACTACTTAATTATAAAATAAATAAAAATAAATAAATATGTGTGGACATTTCTAACATCGCCATCTAGCCCTAAACTAAGCAAAGCTTGTACTATGGAAACTAGATAACTGATACAATATTTAGATCATTTTTTTTGTTTGTAAATACATACATAGAATACAATATGACACCCAGACACAGAAAAAATATCGATGTTCATCACACAAATGTTTGTCCTGGGTAGAAATCGAACCCAAAGCCCTCAGTTCAGAAGGCAGGTTACTACCAACTGAGTTATCGGGCCAGTCAAAATAATAATAATAATAATCTTAGTAATATTATATGAAAATGATTTAGGCTGCCACTGCCGGTTAGTCGTACAAATTGTTTGAACCACATATCAAGAGCGATGGTGGCTTACCACTGCCCTTGATATATTGTGGTCACAGCTTCATTGCAGTGGCCTTGCCAAAAAGTATTTCTTTGGCCATAGGCATTGGACAGTGCGTGACAATGACAACCGAATTGGTTGCTTCTATTATATGAGACACAGTATAGGTACTTGAATCTAATACCAGATCTAATCTAGATTAAACAAGTAAAAATCAATTCAGTTACTGCAAATGGAGATTGCATTTGAAAAAATCAAGTTAATAGTTAACCACTTAAAAAAACTCCAGGATATGTAAAGATTTCAATGTACAGTTGTACACCTTCATTAACAAAACATAGAGCCGTAATAACCGTATGTCACAGATATTGATGATTACCATAATGCTATAAATGCCCTCAACTTACTTAAATTGTTGATAATTTATAAAACAGCAATCAGGTATAGCTACCGAATCCTTTCTCACCGGGAAACGTAGATTACACATCTTTATACATTTAAGTTATTAAGCCTTCATACTAATCGTTAGATAATTTTATCGATTAAAAAAGCTGGTAGCTGGGTTATTAAATAATAATATTATCCTTTTAAAAATCCTTTTATTTGTTTTACGAATGTAGAACCTTATTTAACTTGTTTTCGTTATGAACCGGCTTTGGTAAAGTAATAAAATATCGTATTTAAAGGAATACGCATTATTTAACAATACATATACTAAGATGCCTAGTGTGTGTAGTTTTTAAATATGTGGGGTTAGAATATATATTGTTTACGTACTAGCTTTGGTGCAAAAAGCCACCATTTGTATTATTTAGCTATTTACTTCGAAGTTTGAAGGATCTCAGTAAATAAAATGCCTGCTATTTATTTAAAAAACTATGGGGCCTGTATAAGTAGGTTCAATTTTTAGTAAATAAGCACTACAGTTTTTTTTTTTTTTATATATTTGGCTCCACACATAGTGTATTTAGCCAGTGTCAAGTATTGTATATTTTCATCGAGTTTTAGAATATTTTACGTAGTCAAGTCTTAGTCTTAGTCTTAGTCTTAGTCATAGTCATAGTCCAGTCTAAGTCGGGTCATAGTCCAGTCTAAGTCATGCTCAAGTAAAGTGGTGGCAACTTTACAAGAAGCTTCTATGGAATTTTGGAAGCAACTCGAAAAACCACGTTACACCACATTATATCACTTGACCACACTCATGCTCGTAATTCAGCACTTAATGCGTAAAACGCCACCAATTTTAATCATTAACACTGGAAAAAGCACAAATTTTGAGAAATAATACAATGCAACGAACGACGTGAACTTTTCCGCGTTCCCGCCCAACACTACAGTTTACTTGTCTCAAATATTCAAGATCATAATCATAACAGTTTTTCACACAGACGCACACAATTTCTTGTAATTTTTGTCCCATATTCAAATGTCATTGTTGGCCTTGTACACCCTAAGTCTATGGTCTGAACCCTATTTTGGTCAGAGTTGCACAGAGAACATTATAACGACTGCAGCATGCATTCCAATTATAAAATGTAATTGCACTAATATACCTACTGCAGATAAACTACGTTAGCATCTTATCTTGTAATTGAAACAGCCGTAGCTTTGTGACGTCGTTCCACCCTTCCTAGCATAGTAGTCAGTAGTCAGTTTCGTCCCAAATAGTCAATTTGCGTACGGCCCCTGAGTTTACCCGGGACCCGGGACGAATCAATAATGAGCCATGCCTAATCAACGCCCTAAACAAAACTGTTGTGGTTTTATTGCTTTATGCATGATTTGCCGATTTAGGGGCTCGTTGGGAGTAATTGAGGCTGGCTTAAAGTCTTCGATTCGCACGGTTACTACGTAGTAAATTATATACTCTTTGACGGTTACTTTCATTGGACTTAGAACGACAAGTCATTGCGTATATTCGTGTTTGTGACGATCAAACTTATTTGTCTCGCTTATAAGTAAAATTTGAGTACGAGAATGTGACAAAACAAATCCCACTTTAGTTAAAAATGACGTTTCAAAAACGTTTTATTGGTCTGGAGTAATGGGGTTTTCTGCTACCTACCAAATTTTAGACGTAGGTAGGTACTGAATTTCAATTTAACACTTATTAGATTCTTTTTTGGGGAAACAACTATTTACTTTTTTGTTAAATGTTTTATGTACTTACAAGTCAACTATTTGTCAGTTGCTAACTAAAAAACTCACGCGGATATAAGATACGATTTAATTCAAATCCCATTTTCTGAAATAACACTTTTTCATTTGGAAATATTCTCCTTTGAACGAGATAAAGTTGTCAGCGTGAATAGAGATTTATTCATGTTCTTTTCGAAGGATATCTTATACATAGGTATTTTTGATAAAAAGATACACTATCTAAACGGTAGATAATATATAGATCGCTGTAATTCGTAGTTGCACTACAATATAATACAGTCAGTGATCAAAAGTTCTCACATTTAAACGTGTCATAAAATTCCAATTTCAATTATGCCATCACGCCCAAACGATTAGAAAGTTGCAAAATCTTTGTCAACTTGTTAAACTCTGACCGAATAAACGATTTATTCGGTGCGTTCACATCGTTAAATTATCTTATATTGCGATAAATATGGCTGTTGTTGTGTGTTTGGAAACAGACAGAGCCGTGGCGAATGCTAATGGGAGTAATAGAGCATGTGATAGGGTAGAGTCAGCCGATGCGTTCTGGGTGGTACAGCGCATCATTTTTTGCGTACCCTGTCAGTTTGGTTATGCTTTGTTTATTGGCATATTTGAAAACTGAAGTGTTTGTACTTAATAGTCATTGTCAAAACTATTGCACCCCTATCTACTTACTGAAGGTTTGAAATATATGTCCCCGACACGTAGTTATGCCTACAACCCGGCCCTAGCTATAGTTTCATTTGCATTAATATCTTATGAATGTTTACTGGATCACGATTTAAAATACTGATGTATTGTATTTCATTAAGTCTTAATAAAATACTATGTAATAACGTGTTAATTCAACAATGAAAAAATATGCGAGTTTGTATATTTTATACATTTTCCCTAAACTTTTACAGTTGTTATCATTGGTTAATAACAGGTTTATAATTAAAAAATTATGAATATTTCTTACAGCTATGCCGCAAACAAAAAAAAATACTATAAATAAAACTTAGCGTTTTTTTGATAAGGTTTTCGTTTTTAGTTAGGTGTATACATTTATTAAGATAGGTTTAAAGTATATTTAAGTTGTTTAGTTTAGTGTATTATATATTGTTATTTAAGTTTTTGTACTAATAAGTTTCTTACAGTATAAAATTATTATACGTTTCATAATAATTTTATGCTGTAAGTAAGATATATTCATAATTTTTAATCGTAGTGAAATATACAAAAATAATTATAAAATTAAGCCTAAAATGATAGTGTTGTTCATTAATCTACATTTTTAACATTTATTATCTCAATGGTTTTTTTAGTCAAGAAAACTTTAAGTGTCAAGAAGTAGCGCGTGGCGTAGGTACTTGAGTCGTAGTAAACCGGAAAAATATTTTTGCGTAAATATAATTACAATTCTTTTATTACGAGAAACAAGAAGACGGATTACAAACTTTTGTTACAAGACAAAGGATTTAACATCCCGCTGTGCAAAAAATGTGGCGGGTAGGTACGGTAGAACTTTTTATATATTTAAGTATAAAATAATTGGAGAATAAAATGAACTAATCAGTAGATTTATTATTTATGTACTTAGAATCAATGCACTTTAGAATGTTAGTATGCGGCTGATAGACTGATCATTTATTATATTTAATTTTATTAACTACTTGTTACATATAGATTGAATCAAAATACATTATTACACCACTAATTATGATGGTAAGTAAATAAAAGCTGCTGATAATTAAGATTCTTAATTGTCATTAACCTACAATTTTAATGTAAATATGTAACAAATAAATTGAAAAATCCAACCATTGGCATTAAAAAATATTAAGAACTAAACCCACTGTAAGATTTCAATAACAATAAAAGTGAACAGCATCTATCTCTAAGGATTATCAAATCAATGACAACTTTTTTATTTTAAGCAGTTTCAAATTATCTATCACCGTACAAATATATTGTTTGTCCACAGAAGCAGATTGTTTGTAAAACTATTGAAGTGACTACAAAACATAACAATGTATCGGTTGCCATACAAATACTCAAGCTCGCAAAATAAATAAACAGTGGTATTATTGCCCACTGTGCAGTTAACTATGGGCCAGTGTTGCCATGTTGGTAACAAAAGAAAATAATAAATCCTAATACAATGCCGTGTCACCGCATTTGTTATGCAATTTATGGAAAATAGAATAATAGTTAGCCAGAATGGGCATGATGTTGGCAATTGATATGAAATTGATAAATCGAAAAACGTGAAGAATGATATGAATGTTTCACAATTTTCTCATGATTTGGGTTATTCATAACACTATTATTAATTTCTTTAGGTACATTCTATTTAACTAATTTCTCAATCAAAATAAGGAGAGTAAGAAGTTTACTATTCAACTTATTTGTTTGATTTTTGTAGCACTACTCCTCAAAAACCGTAGAGTCGATTCGGGTCTTTCTTATAAATATATCAGATGAAACTCTTCAGCAGGTCCTATATAAAGATTTCATAAACAATTTTGTTGGATAGTTTTACAGATTTATTGAAAAAGGATACCTATCTACCTACGTTAGAGTAGTTTTTCTTTCGTCCCGGGTAAACCCTAAAAATTAAACATTGTAGAGCAACAGTAGAGGCTTACAAAGTTACGCGGTGGACATAAATTGCTACAATTGAACCCAAATTATAGTTTACAGAATGCATTTTGTCCAACACTATAATTGTCTTAAAACTCAAACATGTAGGTATTAATATAGAAAGTACATAAATAGGAAATTACCTGCATTATATCGATTATCATCAAAACCACATAGGAATTAGGTAAATGCCTACATGAGTATTTTTTTAAGTTGAGAGTTGAATATTAATGGAAAAGGGAAATATTTAGGACTCATAATCCATATCCAATGAAAGTGAAACGATTTCAAAAGGTTAGAATGCGCAAAAAAAATTGTGTAGTCATTCTTGTTCCTTGTCTGCGATTATAGGATCATTAGCCCGTCACGCATCCCATAGGTACCTGCCCATACATTACCCTGTCAAAATATTTCGTTGAAACACATTCGTAAGGTTTTTTCTACAATATTTTGGTGAAATTGTCCTATTATTGCCCACAAAGGAACCGTGACATCTCAATATTGAACAAAATCATTTGTCAATGTCCATTAGAGTATATTGTTACAAAATATTATTATAATATAGTACTATATTTTTAACAGAAGTAGATATTTAAGGCTTTTCCACAAGTGTGTAGTAGTTTGTAACTTGTCGATAGTTACCTATATTATGTTTTTTTTGGTGGTGGCGAATAAACAGAAACATAGGTACAGAACTTACCTTATTTTCTCTATAGATTACAATAATAATTCCCAAAAGAATTTCCATGTAACGTATTCAGATTATCAAAAGAAGTCGAAGTTAAGCTCAGGCCCATATATTGCTCACGTAACCCTTGTTCACCTATCTCACATTCTCTCGAATATATAACCAGTAGGTAAAGTAGGAAGCACCAGCGAACATAGCATGAAATAAAATCGCATTGTAATCCGGTATTGGCTATAGATAAGGAGGGCTTGTGACAAGGCAAGAATTATGTGCTCCAGAGGGCAATTTTTCTTTCCCGGGATTTATTCCCGTAATTTATAGAGGATCCGCCTGTATCTGGGCTAACCCGACCGGGGCTAGGACCGTGCAATTAAGACCAGCCTCCTTTACTAATTAAGATGCTGAGATCTGTGATGTAATTATTGTGAGCATTGTGCTGTTTGTAAATTTTGTAGCATGATGGATCCTTGCCTGTCCTTGATTCATCAAATCTGTAGCTTACTGTTGTGTTTTTTTGATACCATGCCAGATCAGTATCATAAATATCATAATGTTTTTATTCTTCAAAGTGTTATTTTGTGTAGAGATTTGTATCTGATGATGGCCTTGTTTCACACAACTTAAGGTGTCTTTCGTGTTCAATATTATCCAAGATTAGTTTAACAACCAGTAGTAATAAACATAAAACGTTCCACAATAACACTCTTTCGCGTAATCGCGACATCAATCGAACCTCGAGTAGTCATTTGACACGCAAAATTTTTGCTGTACGTGCTTCGCCATGAATTGTTGGTGACAAAAGTGTCTGTCGCAGCGAAGCGTCGAGAGTCGGCTTAATACCATCCCCCACCCTCAACCGCAGTCGTAAATTTAGGGTTTCATAAAACCAGATCCGAGATAAGACACAGTGTGGAGTGAGCGTCCCGGATCAAATGCCTCCGTACTGCGGGCTGCCACCAGACAATAAAAATAATGCAGCCGTATCTGCCTACACTGTTCCGACGGCGAAATTTGTCGTGTTTACATAAAATACGCCCTAAAGATACCGATCGGGGATTCGCTTGAATCGTCACAAATATGTCACTTTCCCGAGATACGCTCGCGGCAACTCGAAACCACCGAAGCCTAGAAAAAACGCGAAGTGAGCTGTCAAAGGGCCAACAAAAGCGCATTATAATTTTAACAGATTCTGAATTGCTGCACTATTATGAGGCGTGTATTATTCTTTTCAGCCAGTGTAAGGGTATTTGGGTGCCTTTGTGGCTCCGTATTGACAAATAAGTAAGATTTACTCTTAAAGCAAAAATGAGGATTAGGATGGTAGAGCGATTTTTTCTTGCTATTCTTTCGGTGGATGGCGCCTGGCGTAGTGTTGCATTATTCAAAAGCCATAGCCGGCTCAATCCTTATGAAGTGTTGTAGCAATATTGCAAATAGATCAAGTGGAAACTTCGATGCAATGCAGAGCAAAGGAAAGCTGAGTTTGCGTAACTTCATACACTACAATAAACACAGATCTTACGAAGAGAAAGAATGATTTTAATTCGAATGGATGAGTCAGTAAATACATCTTAATACCAATTGTGTTCATTGTACACTTGAACAAAGGCGTCTCAACTTTTCCGCCGCGCCGCCCGCTTTGCTTCAAGTAAACTACACTCGTAAACTGATTTATTGGTAGAGGCCTTAAAAATTACAGCACGTCTCATATTGAAAGTAGGGCCGGGTTGTAGGCATAACTACGTGTCGGGGACATATATTTAAACCTTCAGTAGATAGGGGTGCAATAATTTTGACAATGACTAGCAGCCTTACCCGGGCGAGGCGTAGGCGCGGGGTGAGAGGCGCGGGGGGCAATCTGCGCACTAAATCACGCTACGAATAAAATTTATGGCGCCGAGATAAAAACTCGCAGCTTTTCTCTTTTACGTTCCTTTCCCCGCCCGCCCCGCGTCCCGCGCCCGCCCCGCGCCCTGGTCGCCCCGCGCGGAAAATCCATAGGGATTTTTCCAAGTGTTCGGGCGACGCGTGTGTGGGGTCGAAACGATTTTGTTTTATGCTTATTGCCGGTTGCGATGTTTTGTTTGCTAAGTTGCACAGATAAGGGATAGGTACGGAGATTGTCTGCTCAGCTGGACGTTGTATAGGCGGGAAATGTATCTGCTTTGTTTTGCTTTTCCCTTTCTTTGATTCTCAGGTAGACTTGTTCAATTTGCTTGGATGTTTCTTTATCAGATTCTGGGTTTATAGGTGGATGGTTGTTCAGGAATTTGGTTAAAACAGCGTATCTTTGTATTGCAATAGAACACTCATCATCACTCATCTTAGTACGCTGCAATCTTTCAGAAGCTTGTATGACTAACTACCGTTTCATAAGTTTTATTGGGCCCGCGCAAGGATCATATGTTTTTAACGTTACCCCTTTATCTTTTCTATTACTTTCGTTAGCATAGTAGATATAATTAATATGTGCCGGAAATGTCCACCCAAACAGCACATCCGCTGTAACCACTAAATGTATCTACAGGTTATTTTTAATTCACATAAAATCTTTAGTCATCATAACTTATGAACATAGGGAAGAGATGGAATGGTCCTACTCTATACAGGGCGCACACGTTAATGCAGGTTAAAGCTTGCCTAAGTAAACGTAGGTGATTTCATATTCTACCTATTGTTTGCGTGCTGGGCAATAGTAGAATGTACCGTTCTTGTTATTTTGTTTCGTTCTTTCATTCTAACTACACGTAAGTATTCTGATTCTTTTTTTGGTTTGTTATAAAATTACAACATTAACAAAAAAAGGGATACAAATAGATACTTTTCTCATTTTTTTAAACTACTTAACTTTTTTATAACTAATCTCAGTTACGAGCTAAAAGATTTTAGGTGAATTAAATAATTACTCTGTGTTTATTTTTTATGAAAACCTTTCTAATTCTGTTCAGTAAGGTCACAATTTTTAATGAGTAAGTATCCAGATATATATTTACAATTCACGAATTATGAAGCAATACATCATGTGCAAAGCCAAGTAGTCGACACGTGAAATGAGTATTTCACTTAGTGTGATACAGTATGCCTGTTTTAGATAGACTGCGAGGTATCCAACATCTGCTCACTTAGTTAAAAACGTTACTTAAATTTAATCAATGCTTAAAATGATCTGTCTAGTTTTTGTTCACTGAACTAGAGTAATAGGAGGAGGTAGTAATAGACACTGGACAGGCAAGCTTTAATTAAATTGCAGTAACTTTTATAAATAAACCTAAAAAGCTGATGATTATCCATAAGTTTTTACAAAAATACTAGAAATCAAATGAATTGCCTATTAACTCGTATTGTTTTTTTTCCCACTCAACGTACACCAAACTTGGTGTTGTATAAAAATATTCCCAT
The DNA here is from genome assembly GCA_963580505.1 of Ennomos erosarius. Taxonomy (NCBI): domain Eukaryota; kingdom Metazoa; phylum Arthropoda; class Insecta; order Lepidoptera; family Geometridae; genus Ennomos; species Ennomos erosarius. The sequence goes on along the minus strand of OY756983.1, from coordinate 4,840,441 downwards.
TGCATAAACGTACTAATCCCAATACCTTCCACTACCAATACCAATTACTACTAACTGCAACTTCTTGCATTACCTACTACAAAACTTATGTATAAGTATGTTATTATTTTAAATTTTAAGTAACACATGCACAAACGCACTGTTATCCCATTTTGACTTATCCTTACAGACGCTGGAACTGTTACATTTTACTAGCGACTGCGCCTGCCTCCCTTCTATTGCTAATGATATCATTAATATAATTATAATATACCAACAAAAATCTTGAATAAAAGTTATATCCAGATTGCTTGGAGAACCCGCACTTGGCCGTTTTAGAAAACAAAAAATATACTAAATATTATTCTGCGTAATCAGCTATAACCATACCAAATTTCAGCCAAATCCGTTTAGTAGTGCCAGCGTGATACGTGTTCAAAGGGCCAGACAGACAGACCAAAAATTAAAAAAAAAATCGTAAAATTTTTATGTTGTCTTACAAGTGTAATGCAGTCAAAATTTTCAAAAAATATTCAATGTACAGATTCAGCCCAGTTACAGTCTTACTATATGTGTTGATGATTATATTGCACTACTTTCCTAGTGATCTGACTGTAAATTGTAAAATAAAGTAGCTCGTGTTACAGTGCTTATCACGCTTCTACTTAGCACTAGCTTCATGCAATATTTCAGTAAATACCGTTTTATTAGCCACAATAAAAAATAATAAAAAATATTTTCATAGCATAAAAATATGTACCGTATTAAATCTTAAGAAGTATATATGAATTTTGCTTAATCTCCTGAGTGGAATATTTAATATTTTAATGTTGACATGCCCTGTCGATAATTATTTATTTTTAATCATCGATGTTTGTTCGTATTTTTATTTAATTTTATTACTTAATCGATTACAATGTCGGTAGCTCAGTCAGTAGTGATACTTGATGGATATAAGGGGCATTTTATTTAATCAAATCCAGTCAAATAAAATTCTGCAATAAGGTTTAGTTAGGTTACCTACCTAAAAAAATATACACTGGCAATGTAGAAAAGAAAACTAAATTAATAAAGAATTGTAGTTGTTGACCTGGCGTTAACTTACGAATTACGAGCTAAGAAATTAATTGAAAGCTAAAATTTTAAACCTTCTAAACTTAAGACAAAATGCATATACTTAAAAAGTTATGAATATAAAGGACAACTAAATTACTCGACGATGATTAGCTTAAATATTTCGACCGAGTTAACGAACTTGGAGGTGAAAACCAAGCGTTATCAGATTGGTCACACACGCGGGACTTGAACGAGTGGCTTAAACTTTACGTAAATAAATAGTACGGGGACAAAACCTAAGTATTTCGTACGTATGAGTTCGAAGTCTTTCTCTGATTGTTCTATTTGTACTGACTGGGTTGGAGACCGTTAGAAGAAAGCATTTCTTCCATATTTCCATTTTTGCTCAGTTGGTAGTATAGGTACCTGCCTTCTGAACTGAGGGCTGTGGGTCCGATTCCTACCCGGGACAAACATTTGTGTGATGAACATAGATGTTTGTTCTGCGTCTGGGTGTTATATTGTATTCTATGTATGTATTTACAAACAAAAAGTAAGTATATAAGTATTGTATCAGTTATCTGGTTCCCATAGTACAAGCTATGCTTAGTTTGGGGCTAGATGGCGCTGTGTGAAACGTCCACAGATATTTATTTATTTACTATTTATTTATTTATTTGAAAAGCAGTGAAAAATCATTAAACAAAAGAATCGGTAATTATTGTATTTTTTTCCAATTAAAAAAAACATTTGTGTCAAAAAATATGTGTCCCGTACGGACATTGACGTGAATAAGGCTTTTGGTTGTAATGCTACATGTATGTATATATCATAATATATTACCTGGTTTCTATTATTCATTCACAACTTTCACATCACAGCACTTGACAGTCCTTTTCACAGTAATTTAAGCACAAAAAAACTTGATTTTTCTCAAAAATTTTACATCACTTTATCGATTTTGCGCGCGGGTCACGGGCCCGATTTCTAGACACGACTGCTCGGATGGCAGTTGTTTTGAAACTGTTTTTTTTGTTTCGAATTTAGTTTCTCTTCAAATTCATATTTTTCTTTTTCTACTGTCAATTTCAGTGAGGTATTTTATAGTTTGGCCATGATTGTATGTATTTTGACTCTAGATTTATTTTTTTTACTATTCTGTATTCAAAATTTTGAAAACTGCAAAAATCTAGAACCTTGGAATGCTAGCGAGGTTTCTTTAGAAAAGCTGTCGCTATGGAATGGCAGTCTCAATTTACTCCTCGAACGAGGAACACTAAATTGATATAAGGCCATTCCCGGGCCAGGCAAGGCCCGGGAACTCAAGAACGCCTTCAAAAACCATCTTTGGCTATCCAACACCAAAATTGTGAAGTGAATCTCCATCTACGTCAATCGCTGCGCCACGACATATCCATTGTCAAATCGCCGATCGCCGAGCTACATCCGCTACAGCCAGTCGCGAAACTACGACGAATCTATCGCCGAGAGCTGATCGCCGAAACTACATCTGTTGTCACCGTCGGCCGCCGTATCTACCACGACGAATCTATCGCCGAGCGTCAACCAGTGAGACGACCGGCTTGCCTTTTTCAAACATTGAGTGGCAATATAACTTCATCACCATGTTCCGGCCCGTCGTCCGTCAAAGCTTTGACGACTAATACCTGCGTGTCTCCTGCTGCTGCATCTTGAATCTGAGCTGCGTAATAATACTTCATCGACGGTGGAAGGACGAGAATCTTCTTCTGGATCCAGAAGCTAATAACTGAATGAGCTAGCCGCTGAACTCTGGAAGTCGGACAAACTAAAGGCAACGAATTCCTCAGTCTCTATAACGACAGTGGGCCTTGTTTGAATAAAGACCCGGAAGTGGGCCTTGTTTGTTTGAAGACCCGGAAGTGGGCCTCGTTGAAGACCGGAAGCGGGTTTTGTTTATCTGAAGACCCAGAAGTGGGCCTTGTTTGGATCCAATAACATTCTAATTCTACCGTGATAACTTGTAGGCCGTAAACAACTTGAATTTCGCGTACTTCCGCATCATCTAGAGACTTTTTTTTTTTTTGCTTTCTACAAAGCTTGTAAAATTTACGAAAATAAATATCTGTTACCAATTCCTTTTTTTCTCTTCAGCTCTTAGGATCCTGTCAACCTAGGCACTGTTTAGGTAGGGGAGGAGCTGCTCATTAACTTGTAGCGTTCCATTCTACCTTTTTCACGAAAGGAACGGATGTAACGTGACAGTTTTATTCCAGTTCAAGTTTGTTTAGAAACGAGTATTTAATGGGTCTCGCCATAGTCACAAGTTGAAGTCAATAGTCAAGGATAAAATCAAGTCAAGTTTAAGTTCGTTTAAGTATTAAGTACTATGCGAGTGTTGTAGAATGTAAGTGTGATGTTCCGCGTGTCCTGCCTGTAAGTACCTAAGATATTACGTTAGAGCCAAAAGTCAATATCAAATTTTAGCCTACTTGAGTAAGTATTATTTTAGAATTTAGAAGAATGTTTTAGAGGGTTCATTTTAGTTGGGCGCCAAACTGTCACGTTACATCCGTTCCTTTCGTGAAAAAGGTAGAATGGAACGCTACAAGTTAATGAGCAGCTCCTCCCCTACCTAAACAGTGCCTAGGTTGACAGGATCCTAAGAGCTGAAGAGAAAAAAAGGAATTGGTAACAGATATTTATTTTCGTAAATTTTACAAGCTTTGTAGAAAGCAAAAAAAAAAAAAAGTCTCTAGATGATGCGGAAGTACGCGAAATTCAAGTTGTTTACGGCCTACAAGTTATCACGGTAGAATTAGAATGTTATTGGATCCAAACAAGGCCCACTTCTGGGTCTTCAGATAAACAAAACCCGCTTCCGGTCTTCAACGAGGCCCACTTCCGGGTCTTCAAACAAACAAGGCCCACTTCCGGGTCTTTATTCAAACAAGGCCCACTGTCGTTATAGAGACTGAGGAATTCGTTGCCTTTAGTTTGTCCGACTTCCAGAGTTCAGCGGCTAGCTCATTCAGTTATTAGCTTCTGGATCAAGAAGAAGATTCTCGTCCTTCCACCGTCGATGAAGTATTATTACGCAGCTCAGATTCAAGATGCAGCAGCAGGAGACACGCAGGTATTAGTCGTCAAAGCTTTGACGGACGACGGGCCGGAACATGGTGATGAAGTTATATTGCCACTCAATGTTTGAAAAAGGCAAGCCGGTCGTCTCACTGGTTGACGCTCGGCGATAGATTCGTCGTGGTAGATACGGCGGCCGACGGTGACAACAGATGTAGTTTCGGCGATCAGCTCTCGGCGATAGATTCGTCGTAGTTTCGCGACTGGCTGTAGCGGATGTAGCTCGGCGATCGGCGATTTGACAATGGATATGTCGTGGCGCAGCGATTGACGTAGATGGAGATTCACTTCACAATTTTGGTGTTGGATAGCCAAAGATGGTTTTTGAAGGCGTTCTTGAGTTCCCGGGCCTTGCCTGGCCCGGGAATGGCCTTATATCAATTTAGTGTTCCTCGTTCGAGGAGTAAATTGAGACTGCCATTCCATAGCGACAGCTTTTCTAAAGAAACCTCGCTAGCATTCCAAGGTTCTAGATTTTTGCAGTTTTCAAAATTTTGAATACAGAATAGTAAAAAAAATAAATCTAGAGTCAAAATACATACAATCATGGCCAAACTATAAAATACCTCACTGAAATTGACAGTAGAAAAAGAAAAATATGAATTTGAAGAGAAACTAAATTCGAAACAAAAAAAACAGTTTCAAAACAACTGCCATCCGAGCAGTCGTGTCTAGAAATCGGGCCCGTGACCCGCGCGCAAAATCGATAAAGTGATGTAAAATTTTTGAGAAAAATCAAGTTTTTTTGTGCTTAAATTACTGTGAAAAGGACTGTCAAGTGCTGTGATGTGAAAGTTGTGAATGAATAATAGAAACCAGGTAATATATTATGATATATACATACATGTAGCATTACATGGTTTCGTACCTTTTATAGAGCATTCAAACAAAATGATACGAAGAAACTTTCCCTTTTTAACATCGTACTAGAAGCTGCCCGCTGCTTTGTACGCATTGATTGTTTATCGCAATATCGCAATCTTTGTACCAAATTGCATAAAAATCGGTTCAGCCAATTAGTCGTGAAAAGATAAAAAATAGGTAGAGAGATATACAGAACAATATGCCAAATTAATTATATTCATCGATAGTTGTGGCAAAGACTAAAGAAATAAACACATAATTAAACTGAAAAGAACTGTTAAATATGAGTTTTATCATGTATTACTTATCATTTCGTTTACCTACGTATAGGTCGATACTACGTAGATACACGTATCTTGCGATAAACAGAAAAACTCTCCATTAATTCCATTTATTTGATAAAGGAGAGGGTTATAAGTGGGTGTTAAATATAATGAAAATGATAATAATGGCTGATACAGGGTTACACATAAAGTTAATCCGTAATCATTTTGGATTTTTCAAAACCTCCGACATCTTTTATAATAGTATGGCACGAAATGATAAAACTCTATTTTTTTTGGCTAATTAGTGGATTAACCCCATAAGTTCCCTACAAAAAAACAATTGTTACTTTGTGATAATACCACAAGAAAACTGTTGGTACAGATAAAATAAAACATTCAGTTTGTTAGCTCCAGTATTGCAAGCAATAAATATCATAGTTTAAAACCAAATATAAAAAATCGGAGGAGTGAATAAATTTTTTAAAAGGACATTATTAATCCTGCATAATTAATCTTTCATTTGACATTAATTGTACACTGATTAGAATAAACACCCAAGTTCCATACAAAAATAGTCCTGTCCTTTAAGCGGTGTGATTGAAAAGAACTATGATAAAGTACTATTGACTAAAAGTTACATAGGTATACCTATTATATAGGCACTGTAGGTACCTAATCTCATAGTCTTATATTTTAATTGTAATGTGTTTAATTTATTTTGTTCTAACAAGCACTAGGTAAGTAAATGATATCCAATTAAATTATTTGATAACATTTCGTAAATTTCGAATATCATATTCGTATAATTTTTATACAATTTTCGAAAAAGATTCATAGATAGACTAATGAGGAAAATAAATCAATGATTTTATAACGCCGCAGACTAAACACGTTCTGGAGTAACTATTATCTAATCTATGGTCTAAGTAAGCATGTCGTAGTTAATTCTAAATGAAACGCGATCGTGTCGCTTATCTACGAATAGCTAACTTAGTACCGTAGAGTTACAAGAATAAACCAGAAGTAGTGAAATTACACCAAACTGAGGCAACTTAAACTACTGCTAAAGATATTAGGTTCATTTAATATAGACACAAGTTTCCAGAAAAATTGAATATTTACCTAATCAAATTTTTAGTATTACCATTTAAAATTTTCTCTTGGTATAAATATAGCAGGCATGGAAAACCACAAACATTAGAAAGATTTTTAATGCTCGTAACAAGTATATAGGTACGCGCCACTACCTAAGTACCTACCTATACACAGTGGAGAGAGTGCGTAGAAACCTCGATAAATAAGTAATTATGCCTTTTATTATGAGACCCAATATAAATATCGAAATGCTGTGTTGGTCCCTTTAAAACGTAACGTGCCTTCAGTGCGCGACATACAATTACCTACTATCGAATGATCCATCTAGTTTGCTCTAACACCGATGCTTAAGTTACATAGTGGCGTGATCAGACCCCAGCCACTTCTAGTGTTGGCCTGATATGGTCACTTTATTGCTTCATTTAAAGGTTTACTGCCTACTTGACATTTTTTGGTAACCTAGTACTTACTTACTTCATTTCGGAAACCCTATGTTAAGAATTGCCAGCTTAAAATGTAGTGAAATTATTTTACGATAAGGTATAGTTTATATTACCTGCGTTAGAATACCATAGCTATGAAATTATAATTCCTATACCTATTATCGGCACCTATTATATTGGTTGGTTAACTATAACCTTTAAAAAACGTATTGAAAAGAAAGGGACAATCTGGTTTAAAACGATAACATGTTATGATTTTATATTGTTTAGATTAGGTAAATACATTTTATATTAATCAATCAATCAATCAATCAAATATTTATAATTATGTAGGTATGGCTATTTGTTTTTTATTCAACCACGGAGCAAAAATAAAAAAAAACGCTTGCCCTTGTTTCATAGCTCTGTGTATTCAACAAATCAAAAATATTATGCAAACGTACATTTGTTATAATAAATTTGGAAACGTATTTCGCACAACAAGACAGCATCCCGTATGGTCTAGTGGCTAGGATACCTGGCTTTCACCCAGGAGGCTCGGGTTCGATTCCCGGTACGGGAAGATCTATACTTTTAACCATTAGTCATTTTTTAATTAAAGGTTTTTGTCTAATCTGCGTTTTGGACCTAATTATTAAGTTACCTGTCCATTTTTATAAAAAAAAAATGAGATTAGATAATCCAACCTAGTGGTTTCTCAAATCGACCATTATTATTTTACTTACCGATTCTGTTCGTGGGTTGCCCTTGCCCTAGGTAGGAATAGTTTAGGATTTTGCACAACACAATCAACGCCAATATCATCATCATCACAGCCTGAAGTCGACCACTGCTGAACATATGCCTCCCCCAGAGAGCACCACTTTGAGCAGCTGGCTCACCTTCTGCATCCAACGGCTCCCCACGGTTCTCACCAGATCGTCGGTCTACCTAGTGAGGGGCCAGCCTACGCGGCGTCTTCCGGTTCGTGCCACTCTCGCAACTCGCAACGTTTCACCAAGAAGTCTTCTTTCCTTTTTTTTTCTTTTCTTCCCTATCGTTCTACGAGCTTCTCCATAGCTCGCCAATATAAGTAGGTAGATATTAATAAAACAGGAAAATAGGAATCACATCTGAATTAAATTACATCCTGTATAGAAACTTACTTTCTATAAGTAATTATTCTAAGGTTATAGATATAGATAAATACAGCTGTCAAAGCCTTCTCGGTACGTCCCTATATGCGACTTAAATTCGCGCCACAAAAACATCCCATTCGAGGACAAAACGCTGATTGTCTTACTTATCTATACTCAATCAGTGTTTACAATATTACGGCGGCAGCCTTCACGTCAAAATAATGTCCCTATTACAGCACAAAGCAAGATTTTCAAAGAATCACCAGCAAAAAATGTCAAAAATATCCACGTAGTGAGCGGAGATTACTCGAGAGCAAGGCCATCTGTGGATATTGAGACCGTCTCACACGAGATAGCTTATCGGCCGATCTCGACTCAGATTCTGTGAAGAAAAAGCGAGAGAAAAGGCTCCTATTTATAGATGGAGAGGGCATAGAGCTGATCACGCCACAATCGCATTAGCCAGCCGCGCTGTCCAATGCAACGATGATTTGAATTTCCATTGTTTATGGTGGCAGACATGTGTCAAAGTTCGATTGGAATTTAAATTCGGCTCCTTTGTTATTATTTCTTTTTTGTCGAGTTGTAAACACGGCACAGTGATGTTCCAATTTGGTTACCGCACTGATGTGCGGTTGTATCTATGACTGCTTGTACATCGATGCTTTTGACGTCGGTATGCGGTATGAATAATTACGAATCATGTTCGAAAAAGCTCCAAAAGAGCCGCACGGATACCGTTGTATAAGTCTATGGTATTGACCAGCTTACGAGATGAAACATAGTTTATACATACCTATGCCTAATTAGAGATGGACTGAAATTCAAAGGCGCATTTGGCAGAGACGCTAGTAGAAGAGCCAACATCAAAGGTAGGAACATCTGCTAAATTACCAAACTCCAGGGCCGTCAGGAGCGAGGGCGCGACACAAAGAGACTACTATTTTGTTCCGACACTTTTCAAAATTGGAACGTGACGGTTGCAAGCGCTTGCCGACCAGAGACAATGACATGAAAAGGAAAAATGTAAACGGACCTATTTTAAATAGAAGCACCATCCCAGATAATATTTTAAATCACTTTTTACCGCCACACAAATAACGCTTCCATTACACCGCTGAAAGAATTCATTAGGGGTGGAAATAGCGTGTACTTTGGAGCGGAGTTGCGCTATTTTCGAGTTTCCTATGGTTAATTTAAAAGTGCGTTCTTGAACCCTTTCAGAGGCATTGTATCTTTGTGCTCTTTGTACGAGAGATGGTTTATCTGAGTCGCGGGGTACATAAGTGCTGTTTTTTCATTCCGTAATGCTTTTACATTTGAAAGGGGTTAAATGTTATTCAGACTGGCTGCCCGCTTAGAAAATGTGTGGGTGTCGTGGGGACCGGGAAATAGCTCTGTACTTTTAGGTATATACCTACGTAGGTACATACTTTGACCTTTGAAGTATTCGTGGGACAGTGGGTATAGGTAGATATATCTACTGTTTGTATCTGTACAACTCTTTTAACTGATGAGATCGGTGGTTTGATAACCTAGCAACCACTTAATTTAGGTCTACTTAATTAAGTAGAATACAAAATATACGTTCCTTCTGTATGATTGATCTGATGTGCTATATTTATATTTTACGATTAGTTAATCTAAAATAATTAATTAAAAATCAATGTGAAGTTCCACAAACACGTCCATTGAAGATGCCATCCCAAAACCCAAAAAATTCCTTAGTGATTTATCCCCACCCTAGCAATAAATCCGTCTGAACAACACTATCGCTAGTGCTGTGTTACCTAATACATATTATCTGGGCTAATACTAAGCAATCACGTAACACCCGTAAGCATATATACCTGTAAATAAAGATATTATAGTCCTCAATATTTTAGCAACCAGCGGAAGTTGAACCCGCGCCCTCTAACTCACCGGATTGGACGCTCTACCAACTATAAGCTATGGTCACTCAACCGCTAGCTGCGAAAGTCTTAAGGACTATGTGTTTACACTTTAAATCATTTCCATATAACCTACCCTGAATCTTAAAATTATGTTACTATTTATATTAGATTACTAGCTTTGCCGATGGGGAAGAAAGGTTCTCGAGTGGCGACCACGAACTGGAAGACGCAGCGTAGGCCGGCCCCCCACTAGGTGGACCGACGACCTGGCGAAAGCCGCGGGGAGCCGATGGATGCAGGAGGCGAGCAGCCGCTCTAAGTGGCGCTCCCTGGGGGAGGCCTATGTTCAGCAGTGGACGTCTTCAGGCTGTTAATGATGATGATGATGATGACTAGCTTTGCCCCGTGGTTTTACAGTTTGCACAGACGCACAGGAAATAAATTAATTGATTACACTATTTAACCACTAAATTATTTGCGGTAAAAATTACCATATGAATAATTATGTTAGGGGGTTCTGTGTGTTACTCCAAGAAATCTAAAAAATATATATATACACACACATCGATTTCATAAAAACCTATTCCGCTATTTCACCAACAAAGGGTATTATGGTTTTTTTTATTTTATACTTACTAAAGTTCTAGTCGGGCGACGGACCCGATAGCTCAGTTGTCCCTGCCTTCTGAACTGAGGGCTGTGGGTTCGATTCCTACCCGGGACAAACATTTGTGTGTTGAACACAGATGTTTGTTCTGCGTCTGGGTGTTATATTGTATTCTATGTATGTATTTACAAACAAAAAAGTATATAAGTATTGTATCAGTTACCTGGTTCCCATAGTACAAGCTATGCTTAGTTTGGGGCTAGATGGCGCTGTGTGAAATGTCCGCACATATTTATTTATTTATTTATTTATTTATTTATTTATTTATTTATTTATTTCACTATGTTCACCCCAGGTGATGGGTAATATCGCCACATAATAACAAGAAAATAAAATTACACCCAAAGAAGAAAATGGAGAGAAGGGAAAGAAGACGCTCCAAGAAACAGGATACCTCTTGTTTTGTCTCGAGTTTAATTCGTATAAGTGTGAAAAACTAGAAAGTAGAGTTCTGTTAGTGTAGGTACGTAGTGGGTCCGTAGCTATCTTTAAGTGCAAGGTAGAGCAACTTGAAAAATTCACCTTCACTACTTAAATAAAAATGGCATAGTAGGTATAGGTACATCTGAATAATAGGTTTTAGGTAGAGCAAAAATGTAGAGGCAGGAAAGTTCATCATTTGCTTCTTTGAGGTAGAGCTATTTATGATAGAGATATATTACTTATAAGAGGTTATAAGAAAAAGGCTCTTAGTTCTGCTGTAAGGTACCCTCCCTACATCTTGATGTAAACATAACTATACCTACTCTACCAAAGTTGTACCTATAAGTAGATGGTGCATATTGTATTTTTAATTTTTTTAGCCATTATAACTAATATTTCAATTTATTGTTTAGGTAGGTATCTATACTGACTTAAATTTCATGAAACGCATAAATAGCTACCTGATAGAGTTGAAATACCTGAATAACGACTTAAAATCATAAACAATGAGACACATCATAAATGTCCCATGCTACAAGACCATAATCAATCTAGGTTCTAGGAGCCAGCACCCGTCGGCCCAACATCATCCAGCAAAGAATCCAACCTCGCTCCGCCATCCATCACACGCGGCGCGCGCGCGTCTACTAAACGCACACCAGCGTACATCCCGCCCAAAAAGAGAAAAAGAAAATTTGAAAAGAGAACACTCCCATAGCCTGCAAGCCCCGCCTTCACCAACCGCCCGCTGGTGAAACGACCAATCAGAGGTTAGAACGCGGTCGGCGGTGGCGAGCGTTGCCGAAGGCGGCCGACGCGCGCTCACAACAAAAAGTCTCACGACTGGTTTAGTGTCGGGTTGCGTCCCATCGACGTCGCATCACGTGCCGCCTCGACCACGCACTTGCTTGCGCTTGCGCTCTCCACAGCTAATATTATTGTAATCTAATCACACCCAGTGCAATCCGCTAATAACAATCGGTTATACAACCTGTGATACTATAATCCCCGAAGTAAAAATGAACATGCGGACGGAATGGAGCTCGTGGTTACAGTGTTTTTTTATCTCTGGCCAGCATTTACAGTGATACAAAGTGATAGTGATCGACATTGTGATAACCGTCACTTCAGGACATTTCAGGTATTTGGTCGTTCTATATTTAAATAAAATAGGTGCCTACCTACTCATAAACAAATATGTTCAGAATACTGTAATTTTCACACTGATATAATGAAAACAACATGACTAATAAGCCACCTGTATATAAAACATAAATATAATTATATTCACTATGAATTTCAATCACACGAGATAACATCTGATTCTGCATTTTTACAGACATTAATTTAATTTGCATGAATTAATAAAAATCTGCATTTGCTATCGGTAAACGGTATCTATATTCGTATTTGATTGGAAAGATAAAATAATTTGATATTCAAATTGTTTTATTATGAAACGGTTCAAGTTCGCTACATTAGAACAGTTGCGTCCCGTCGGCATTGTAACCCTTTGCTTGTAAACAATAATAAACTTTAAACCTAAATAAATACCGTTTATAAAGAAAACTGCAATTATGTCTAAACACAGTTTTGATGACCGTGAAGCAATTTGGGCATTTAAATGTTAATATGGCTATAAAATCTAATCTTAATCGATTTTCTTATCTCTAGATTCCATTTGCAAGGATATCGTTATCTTTATATGACGTTCCTATAAATACACTAAAATGTCAGACCGATTTTATTGGAAATGTCATTTAAAATTTAATCATAAGCACACATAAACATAAATAGTTCTAGTCTACGAATATATTTTAGGGGTGATGTTTCTATGGCTGGTTATCCGAATAATCAGTTATTATAACTTGACTAAAACCTAACCTAAAACCACTACTTGTTTATGGTATTCGATTTACAAAATTTACTTTTTTAAATCCAATTTTAAGATCCGCGCGATAGTTGTAAGTTGTATGAATTTTGAATGTCGTAGCAGCTACGGTTTTTCGTAGGTTGGTCCGTTTCCAATTCCATACAAAAAGACTTAAACGCGCGTCGGCAGTAAATGTGATTTACTTATGTAACAATTTAATAATCCCTTCGTTAATAATATTACACTATTATTAATATTAATCACATATTTTATAAACACTTTTATGACACTTTAAAAAACAAACTTAGATCTTTATCAAATGTCAACATTATCATTTTGTTGGGATTTTTATTTTTGTCCGATTAGTTTCATTAATTTATGGCATAACTACCTATCTTGTAAAACACCTTAGACGTAATAATTTGGATTTTTCAAAAGAAAAAAATTAGTAGTTTAGAGCGACCTATAGCTTTATTGAGATCTTGAAACTGATAATTGTGTTCAACGCATTTTGAATGGAAGTAGCTAAATAATATTTGTTTCATGCCACTCTATTAATCATTTTGTTCAACGTTATTCTAAATTTAAAGAATTTTCTAATTATTATTATAGTACAAAGCCTTTTATTGAAGTCACAACATAATCTTCACATAACAAGTGTATGTAAATCCTATTGAACGCATGCAACAATGCCGGCTAAAGCCACGCAGTCTATACATAATGTAATACTGCCAATTCTTTGTTTTAAATTTCGAACGAGTACAAGAAACCAACCAATCAATGTCAATGTCACCTCAGTTCGTTTTCATACCGTCGTTCTGTTATTTTAGGGCGTTGTTTCGGCCGCCATGACGGTTCGCGATCGAAATTTGAATGCGGGCCGAGATGCGCAAGCGCTCCTATCGATTAACCTTCGATAAGTTATCTGTGTGTGAGTGTAACAAGTAGCCATTTCCGCCGGAGATCTAAGTAGGTATCGTAATGTAACCCACGTCCTGTCTACTTGTCAAATTCGTTTTTTCAAATATTGCAATCAAATTAAATATTAGCAATAATAAATTATCATAATGTGTCACTTTTTCACAGCATGGCACAAAGTTTAAAAATACCTTGGTGGGAAGGCTTCTAGTCTAAAATGGACCGTGAGAAAAAGCTCGGAATCTTGATTTTTTTACATAATTGGTCGATCTAGGCATCTTGATATTCTGAAATGGTATTTTTCTATTATTTTTGTACGTTGCCTATATGTTTATTGATGTATAAACTTACATTATAATGCAAATGGCCTTTAATTAGGAATTCAAATTTGTTGTCATTATATTGGTTCTAAATTCAGTCTTATTTAATTAGGTTTTTAATACTTATTATGTATTTATGAGATAGTCACGTACATTTACAACATTCTTATAGGCTATTTGTATGACAAACTACGCTTTAATATGAAAACAGTACTAATTTATTACATTGTTTTAGCTTTTTATTTTATTTAAATAAATTATTAGTTCATAGACACATAATTCGGCCTATTTCGATAAGTTTATATTCATAGGCAACTTTAATATATTATAGGGACTTTTGGCGGGAACGCGGAAATGTTCACGTTCGTTGCATTGTATTATTTCTCAAAACTTGTGCTTTTTCCAGTATTAATGTTTAAAATTGGTGGCGTTTTACGCATTAAGTGCTGAATTACGACATGACTGTGGGCAAGTGATATATTGTGGTGAAACGTGAGTTTTCGTGCTGATCCAAAATTCCATAGAAGCTTCTAGTAACGTTGCCACCACTTTACTGGAGCATGACTTAGACTGGACTACGACTACCTGACTTAGACTGGACTATGACTATGACTTGACTTTACGTGATATATTCTTTAACGATGAAAAATTACAATACTTGACACTGGCTAAATACACGATGTGTGGAGCCAAAATATAAGAAAAAAATATATATTATAGGTTCTAACTAACACTTTGTCAATTTTCTAATCGTTAACGAATATTCCAATCATAAAATAAACACCAATCAGCCGAATTAAAAGGTTTTCAATAAAAAGGTAGGATTTAAAAGAGGTTCGATAAATTATTCAATCCCTTGTTCATTTTAAAAGGCATCGATCATGACCGGCTATCGGGAGCATGTCTTCTAACTAAAATAAAAAAAAAACCTAATAACGCCTGAGTTTGTTACTCCCGTCAGAGATTATTCGTTTATCTTTATGTGTTGTAGTCGCTTTTTGTTTTTCTGTAGCGTAAGCTATAGTCAATTGTTTTTCTTTAATCTGTGAGCGTAAGTTATTAAGTATTGGCGGTTTAATCCTGTTTTATGTCTGCATAGAGCATTGAAAAAAATGACGCTTCTCACCTGTGTATTTTTTATGCTCTGTTTCTTTGAGACCGTTTGGCCTAATTAAAATAATATTACCGTGCCTACCTATATTTAAAGTTTATGCTTATAATCTAGTTTGCTTACTTGCCTCATCATCATCAGCCTGAAGACGTCCACTGCTGAACATAGGCTTCTCCCAAAGAGCGCCACTTTGAGCAGCTGCTTGCCTCTTGCTTCCATCGGCTCCCCACGGTTCTGACCAGGTCATCGGTTCACCTAGTGGGCGGCTGGCTTACGTTGCGTCTTCCAGTTCATGGTCGCCACTCGAGAACCTTTTTTCCCCCAATGGTTGTCAGTTCTACCTTATAAGTTCTATCTACCTATTATTTTATTATGTCATGCTACCGACATAAACGCTTAAAATATGCATTTGAATTCGACAAGTTAGCAAAGGAAAACGTGCATCCAAAAATAGGTCTAGGTTATACCTATACCTACCTAATTCCATTTGGTCGACGACTATATATTGTACAAATATATGTCCCTTTACAGAGGTTGAGCTTTTTATATAAAGATAAAGATGCCTATTTCTAAGGTTTTAATTCTTGTTGAAATCGAAACTGAGTTAAGTCATAATTCAACCAACCGTAGGTATTTCACCTTGAACAAACCTGAACCACGAATATATTTAACGTAATAAAAATAACTACTTATTAGTTCCTAAATCAATATTACCAACATAGTAAAAGTGGTGCATACCGAAATCCAAATTATACTAGTGCAGGTATATAAAAATGATTTTTTTTATTATTATTATTTATTATATATTTATAGCGTGGTGCATAAAACCGTAATTTCGTCTACTTATATCCGGTATTTGTTAGGTTAGTTTTACAACTGCTATTTAACATATTGATTTATTATGTTTGTGTTAAGTATTTAACTAAGCTATGATGCTAGACTACTGAAATCAATATTAAATAATTTTTAAAACTCAATTTATTATTAAGTTAGTATAAACAAATATTTGAAAATTGTTAAAATAAAAAGGCCATGATTTTTTCCACATAAACTTTTATATGATTCTTAAAACAGATCTTGAAGATTTGCATCTAGATAACAATCTTTATTATGAAATTAAATAGATAATAAAATACTAATAGTGCCAGATATTTAATAAATATATTAAATAAATAGTAATAAAACTGACTAGCGAAATTAATTAAGGTCTAATTATTAAAAAAAGATAACTCATGAAAATATAGTTAAGATAAGAAAGGTCATGAACAGAATTTTAATTATTTGTTTAGAGCTTGTCTATGCTTTTATCATTATAGATTAAAAGCAAGATTAAAAACAATATTTATTAATTTGGTAATAAATTGTAATTTTTGCATTTTTGCGGCCAAACGAGAAATAGCATGTTTATTAGAAAAACATGACTAAATAACTAATCTATTTGATATTTCTATTGAGAATATAGTTTAGATAAAAAAGGTTAGATAAAAAAGGTCAGGAACAGAATATTGACATTATTTTTGAATGTGTTCAGAAAGCATTGAAAATTTGCAATCGAGATAAAGATTATTATTTTGAAACTAATATAATATACGTCTAATACGCAATCTGCATTTTTATTAGGTAGTACAGTACACATTATATGATTAGTTTTTTTAAAAAAAGCAAAAATATGTATAACATTATTATGTTTTATTTTTGTGAACAAAATGTAAAGTAAAGTTTGGTAATACTAACAAATTGACAACATTTAAATTATCAGAAAGGCATCAAAATTCGAAAGACATTTCGATTATCCTCTGAAGA
This sequence comes from Ennomos erosarius, assembly GCA_963580505.1. Classification (NCBI taxonomy): domain Eukaryota; kingdom Metazoa; phylum Arthropoda; class Insecta; order Lepidoptera; family Geometridae; genus Ennomos; species Ennomos erosarius. The sequence continues at coordinate 4,823,490 of OY756983.1, read as the reverse complement.
GCTCATATAAAAATATCAGATTTTTATATTCAGTATTTCTCAAATTATTGTTAAAATACAAACTGAAGCAAAATGTTAATCGACGTATGAGGCCTACTTCTTATTTAATGGTTGCATAAATACCCATTATTTTTCTATTGGGTTCTTGCTAATCTTCATTTAGCTTTACAGAAGCGAAAATATGAATCACTTTACCACTTGTTTTCTGACAAATATAATCTGGGAGTTTTGAGGGTAGAGTGAACCGGTATCTTCTAGACAAGCATGTTCCCGCGTCTTCACTTACCATCAGGTAATACCATAGTCAAATGATAGCCTATTGATAATAAAAAAAAACTACGAAACGAATACTCGTGAATGAGGCCTAGGTAACGAAGAAATCTAAATTCATCGTGGACTTTGTTGAGGTTTATTATTGGCGTTAGGAACCTAGGAATGGCAGGTTATGACTATAGAGATAAATGAGAGTTAGGTAAATATTTTTAGTAGGTAATCTAATTATGCATTTATAATTGTATAACTACAATAAACATGTCAAAAATTAAGATTATCTATTATTATAAATCTCTATTATTAATCAGATTACAGGACATGTCAAAATAAATGACCAGAACAAGTGAACACACATCTAATCAGGTGATTCGATTCAATACAACTAAAACTTCGATAATATCTTCGATACTCGTTTTTAAGGCACTCGATGTCTCGGGAGGTCCGAAGGGAATCAATTTTCTTAATTGGTTCTAATCTTAATAGCTCGAAGCTTGATAACCAGAGTGTACTCTCACGCGTATCTCGAGATGGGCTTGAATTAATTTGTTTATCTTCAGATATAGATAATTTATGATCGTAAAATCTTGCATTCGTTGTTTAACGAGATTTTTATTGTAACATTGAGTTAACATTGGATAATGTTAATTTTGTTAAATAACTTTATCTTGGATGTTTTGCTGGGTCATAACTAAAATGAGGAGTAAATTATAAAAACTATTAACCTAAGAAGAAAATATTTTAAAAAGGCTCTTGAAAAGATTGGCTGCTATTTTGAGGTCAGTTTTACCTACAGTTTTGGTTGGTTTACTACTTTTGCATATAAGTACTACTTATATTTGCGATATAATTTTTATATTGGAAACATAATTTTCATGATATAATTATACATTTTCATCAGTATTGCTTTAGAAATTTTCCCTCCCGTGACATCATAAGGCAAGTTATTTTATAGACATTTAGACCTTCGTTAGAGCGAATGAAAAGCATATAACATACCTACCTACTGACAGTAAAATGGTCAATATTATTATCTGTTCATACGTCCTCATTGCTAGAACACAATTATTTTTTCACAGGAGTACTGACAAGGTTGCCTGGTAAAATTTTAAAATTACTAAACATACCTACGTAAAGTGATTTGCTAAAGCGAAATACAATAAAACACTGTTAAAAATATATTTAATATTATTAGCTTTTAAAAAATTCTTATTTTATTACTGAAAATTGTATCTAATTTTATGTTTTAATTTTGCCTTACAAATAGATTTAAGTAATTATTATAGTACAGTCATATCATGATTCACAGGCTGGCGAAATTCGGGTTGGATGACACGATCAATACGTACGTGATACTGCTTATAACTTATGATCATAAAGTCATAACTCAGTCGTATGACGGGTGTAAAACCAGAATGTATATCAACATCGAGTTATAGGCAATAACCGATGACTTACGAGCGAGATGTGCTACCGGTGCCCCGATCATGTGCGATCGAGAAGATAGGCCTATTTTTAGTGCAATACTTCTACGTGGAATATGATCACCTACATTTATCACGCTGAGGTCGACGGCGACGTTGCAAGTGGATTTTGTACCATTCTGCTTTATCTGCGGACATGAATCAAAAATAAATAGAAAATATTTATTATATTATGGAGTTGTATTAAGTATTAAAAAAAAATTTCGAAATGATAGATTTATTCTAGTATTGTCTACTTACCTATACGGCGTCCCCGATTTTAATCGCAATTACCATTTGTACCTTTGAAAACATGTTTATTTTTCCAGGATAAATAACTACGGTTAGTGTTAGTAGTAGTATATGTAATCTGTATGCATAATATCATCCGAATCGTTTCAGTTGTATTTTTATTGACTCGAACAAAAACATAAAAAGGCAATGATTTCACTTTTATTAAATTAGTGGATATAAGGATTCGTTGGTGAATAAATTAACAGTATAATGATTCTAAAAATTAAACTAAAAATAGATATAATACAAACAAGATAGGTACTTACAATATAAATAAAATTATGAGAACAAAAATTACCAACATAGCATTCACAATGCATTTACAAAAACATTATTGATGGCATTGGTGCCTCTTTGTCTGTCCACTCTATCTATACCTAAGATTATAAAGTAAGCACCTATAAAGTATAAAACAATGAGTTTAATCACACTAATTATCAAATCCAAATTAAATGATTTATGCATCGATACGATCAATAAAGTTTTATTTTAAAAGGGAGTTTCCGATTAAGATAAGACTTAATATATAAATTCGATTGCAAATGATATTTTCCACGTCTTGAATAGCTTACACCTAGCCTTGGTAACTCGAATTAGTAAAAAGTAATGAATGTTTTGTTTGTGCCACCGCAACTTATCTAGTTTTTTATCGAACAAATACTCGGAATCGTACAAAATCAGCGTAATTTAAGCGATAAAATATTTGATTTCTTACCTTTATCAGTAAATCCGTTTTTTTCAGTCGATGGTCAGATAGCGGGCCTGCTGGTTGTATTAATCTTTTATATATACTCCTAGATACTTGAATTATCATTCAGGAGATTTCATCTTATCGACGCTTGGATTAATATAGGTGAGATTTTGTTTTATAATTTCTTTTGTCGCTGTTAGAATGACTGAAGTTATCTGCTTCCTCATTAATTTATTATTGTGAATTTAATATACATAACTGCATAATTATGTTTCACCGCCTTTAACAAGATGGCGGTTCTGCATAATTTAACCAATACGGAAGTTCTTTATAATTTGGAATAATATTCCAATCTGATAAAACCAATTGTGAAGTTTCTTAAATCCCTGACCAAAAGGATTGTGTATCTGTTTGTTTAGCTGTAGTGACAGCTACAGTTCATCAGAACAGTTTTTTTTGGTGAAAGTTGACTTTAATTTTTAATATGTTTAAAAAAATCTATGTTTCAGCTGTTTGAAGATCATAATTTTTTTCTATAGTAATAGAAAGAAATGTCGTTTTTTAAAAATGTTGAATATAAAAGTTGCATACATTCTCTTCATAAAAATTTTATAAATTATCTTTTGACATTTTAAAAAGAAAAATGTAGTGGATAGTAGATACCTACCTATAATGCGTATTAGAACTATAGGTTCTATAATTGAAACTATAACATTCTTCGTCACATGGCTTCAAAAATATAATGTTTTATGTGTTGATTTATAAACATTTCCAAGATTAGATATCTACAGCCACACAAATTCTACAAAAAACTAACCGGGATGGATCCAACCATAACAGAAAATTACTGAGGGATCAATCAGGAATTTCATTTCAAAAATGAATAGCAAGGGTTCGTTTTGGTTTGGCGTATCAAACTAGACAAAGGTATCGACTCCCAGATGGGTGCATATTTTTAAGAATGTGTGAATAACATGGTTTTCAATATATCCAGCACAGATATTAAAATAATAGCTCCAAATATCCAGTAAATTATTTTCTAAAGAGTTGTTCTGTAAAGAAAATCAAACTAAGTAAAATTCGAAATTAAAATTAATTGTTCGTTAGAATGTCAGTTGTTTGTTATTCTTTATAAATATGGTTAGAATATTGTAAGATTATACATTTTTTGTGTTCCTAACGTTGTACCGTTTCCGGGAATTGTTCCAATTCACAGAGTTTTCTTTTCAAATTCCCAATTCTACAGTTTTCCAGTTTTACAGATTCCTCTTTCTACAAATATTCTTAATTTTACAGATCCTTAAGTGAACGGATTCCCATCTGTACAGATTCCTAAATGTATGGATTCCCAATTTACGAAAACTCAATTGTAAGGATATCTATTATACAGTTACAAATACCCAATTCAAAAGGTTTACAACTTAACGTTTACAACAACTTTAATAAAATTTCAATTTTGACAGATATCATTATTGAAAGATGTCTAATTTTTGAATTAGAAAATTTGGGTTCTGGTGAATTAAAGTCAGTAAGCTGTTAAAATGAAAATCTGTATAAATGGGAGTCTGTAGATATGGGATTCGGCAGACATGGGAATCTGTTGAAATGGGAATCGAAGTCTGTAGACATGGGCATCTGTAGACATGGAATCTGTAGAATTCAAAATCAGTAGAGTTGGGAACAATTCGTTTCCGGTGTACGTATACTAACTGGTATTATGATGATTATAATGGTATTAGCAACAATCTCACTCTTATTAAATTAATATTTAATGCACAAACATTACTATTTAATTTGTGTTCTTAACTTGTCATTCATAAAACCTTGCAGTGAAAATAGGATTTGTTGATTAATAATTTACACAGTTTGCTTTTAAAACCACGGACTTATGTAAGTATAGAGCGAATTTTGTAGTTGAAACATAATTCTAAGTTTAGGCTTATAGTATTAGCATAGTTAGTATTTCTGTGTACCTACCTATACTTAGTTAGCTCATTGACAACAAGATGTTTCACGACTTGTCAGTGAACAGACGCATGCACCGATAAATTTTGGCAATGATCAATTTGTGTCGTGTTTCTTACTTTTCACCGCTTTCCATCGTGATCGTGACGATAGTATTGAGATTTGCGTGTGCAATGTATTATCTACTTGCGTTAGTATTCGATGAGTCTGGTGACTAAAGAAATATATAATATATATATCTTCTATCTATATTATATACCAACTATATAAAAATGGTACATGCTGTTTGTTGGCACACAGCTGAATGGCTTAACCGATGGGCTGTTTCCTATTTTAAATCTAACTGTGCCCCGCGGTTTCACCCGCGGATGAAAGTGACCTATATGTTAATATAGTAAATAACCTATCTCTATTCCAAATTTCATCTAAATCCATCCAGCTGTTATGGCGTTTAGAGGTAACAACCATTCACGCGATGAGCTCAGCATTTACTATGGACCCATGGATGCTGAGCTCAGTCAATTTTGTACAGTAAGGACCTACTGTACAAGTGTACGGCAAAGATGTTTGCACACATAAGTTTGTACAAAAAGAAATATGTGCAAGTTTTTATTGTTGTTTGTCACTGTGTAGGTACAGTTTGTGCAGTTACTGGAGTAACGAATTCTAGCTCTGTGGTTTATTTCATTCTTTCTTACACATACAAACTTTTGCATTAATAATATTAGTAGGAATAAGTATAGGATGTTCGTTATACGTATTACGAATGAGAGTATCAAGAAAAAGGTTGGGAAAGTCACCCAGTAAATATTTTTGGAAAAACTGTACCTACCTACTACTAAAACTATAATTATAATATTGTCTTAAATTAATATAATATAAAATAAATAAAAGATTTTGAATATTTGACACATCACCAGCTAGTCATTAAATAAATAAATTTATACAGATTATAACTAAATTCTAATCGAAATGATAATGATAATTTTACTAATCGATATTATCGCAATTTGAATATCTGACGTGCCCTATCTAAATGATAATTGATCACCGAAAAAAATAGAAGACTTATACGCGCTAAGCTGCGCAACAGAAAAACTTCTACGAATAATTTAAAATAGTATATAACCCGGATATTTACAAAATTTTCTTCATCAAGTAAATATTTACCTTTAATCAGAGAGTCGAAATCAAATAAGTATAAAACTAAAATAGCTAAATTAGTATCAGACTTTTTCCAGAACGCATAAATTAAGTTTTGTTTTTGTATGTGTTAGTTTATTTGGTATACAATAAAGAGTCCTCATCATCATCATCATTAACAGTCTGTAGACTTCCACTGCTGAACATAGGCCTCCCCCCGGGAGCGCCACTTAGAGCGGCTGCTCGCCTCCTGCATCCATCGGCTCCCCGCGGCTTTCGCCAGGTCGTCGGTCCACCTAGTGGGGGGCCTACGCTGCGTCTTCCAGTTCGCGGTCGCCACTCGAGAACCTTTCTTCCCCATCGGTTGTCAGTTCTACGAGCGATGTGGCCCATTGCCATTTCAACTTGCTAATCCCAAGAGCTACATCGGTCAATTTAGTTCTCCTGCGGATCTCCTCATTACGGATCTTATCTCCCAGGGAAACACCGAGCATTGCTCTCTCCATAGCTCCATACAATAAAGAGTATCTATCTAAAATGATGAATTGATGATATATTTTCTATTAAAAATGTTTTATGAACCTTAATTTGCCATTAACCTATTTAGACCAGTAGAAATGTATGAAAACTTATTCTATATGTGACAGATAGATTTACCAAATAGATTATCTTTGCGAGTTTAGTGGTAATAAAAATCACAGCTCGGTTGGCCAACAACATTTAATGCGCGTTATCGCGGCGGTATCGAGTGTTGTCGCGCGTTATCAGCTAATCGAATTGGGAGCGTATCGGTATCGCGGTGTCTCCTATACCGCCACACCACTATCTTAATTGATTGTCTTTTTTTGGACAAAACACCGGCACCGACTCTTTGATGCATTCGAATCGAGGGCCCGATAACTTGGTAGCAGCGCGATAGCCTACGGTTACCCAGAATTCTGAATTATCGTTCTAGGATCAATATTTTTAAGATCCAATTCATGTTTTTGTCTTCCGTTTAATTGTTTTATCACAATAGCAGCAGATATGATAAGGTTAACTATAATTTGAAGGACAATAATAATTGAAGCCTTCTTTTTCAGATACGGGCAATATGAACTGGCAATCGTATCAGAAAACAACTTGATAGCTCAGACCGCAAAATGCTAATACTGAGCTCGATCGCACTCGTCCAGTGATCGAGTGCGGTTATAAACAATTGACTGTTGGAGATGCGGATAAGGGTGTGGACTTATAGTGCGTGTTTATAAAAGCGATGCATGGTTTGTGAGATCAGTGCCGCGGTCATGGACATGAGTGGCGAGGGCGGCGGGTCGGGCGCGGGCGCGAGCGCCCTGCAGCAGCGCTGGTACGAGAGCCGCGTCAACGGCAGCCCGGCCGCCGGTGACGTCAATTCAGAGGCGAATGGAGACGGCTTCTTCCATTCCCCGCTGGAGGGCGGACACCACAGCCGCGCCCGCTACTACCACCAGCAGATGCACGCCCCTTACTCCGCGGTCGGCTCGCACGGTATGTCCTTTCAACTCTCCTTTACGATGCTCTTAATTAACTGCTAATTTATTCAATTTTAATATTCAAAACGGAAGGCCTTACCAGAACTGGATGTCGTAACAATTTAAAATGAAGGTTCTTGCTGCGGCTGATCTGCCAGAAGTATCAAGCGAATTGGTCCCACGAACGGTAGGCAGCGACGTTATCGCACATCGGACCATATCTCTCCCGAATGCCACAATTAATTCGATGGCCCGAACAGTCAAAATCGCCATCCTGTGAGGTGACAGCTTAGGTAAACACGATCTAAAATGGGCCTCGGTCGTTAAAGAAAATAAAATGATTCCATACTTTTGTTTTTTTCTTTGAGGTTTAAATTTTATGGCGGCAATAAAGTTTTTCGTGGAGACAGGTGGTTCTTCTTTATATTTTAACTACACGCATGGCCGCGTACAAAAGTTTATCTACAGCGAGGTGTTTAAGGACTAGATTGGCGTGTGGCCAATACGGGACGATTAGAATTTATTTGGCGGTGGGTCGGTAGTGACGTGACACTTAAGAAACTGTGTCACTTCTCGGAATCGGAACTGGGAATTGATTTCGTCGCGTTCACAGCAGTTATGTGCCGTAGTTTATGTGCGTCGGCCGAGGGCCGGGTCGGGTCGCGGCGGATGGCTCTCGGCCCGTTTTGTAAACCCACTCTGTTATCGTGTACGTCCCTCAATGCGGCTCCTTGTTGCTCTGATTACATCTGAATCTGGTAAAATCGACGTTCCAAGCGCGGCGGCATCGATTAGGTTACTTACTTACATATAATATTATGTGAAACATTGATCTCCGACGAAGATAAGTAAATTAAAAAATATGAACGGAATGCCAATTCATTTAGGTTATCTCCTTGCTCCTTGTAAATAATGCAGTTAACGTGAGCGTTTTATATTACAGTAAACCTTTATAATAAACTTGCGCATAAATAGATGTGTCATGCAAGTATCTTGTTGGGTTGGCGCGTTTGTCGACCGAAACATTGTCCCGGGAGTTATAAAAAGTATTTTTAAGCGTACCGGATCGCACATAAACCTGCTACGATGACAACTCGGATCGTTTTCACTCTGGTCAGGGACTTTATTACTGGCTGACGTGTTTGTTGCTACCATACAGTGCCTTATCGTATGCAGTTTTATTCTCCAACCGGGCTGCAACATAAACATACTTAATTCCAATTAAAAAGGTTGAGAATCGTTAGGAATTCGAAGAAAAACAAATGAATGTTGAAGTAAAAACAATGGAATGACAAGATGGTTACCACGAGAACGGGTTTGTCTCTGAAACTTGATAGGGCCTCTGATTTGACGCTCACTCCTATAATTTATTACTTACCGACGCGATTGATGACACGTTCGATATTATTTATTTTGAGATATAAAGACACTATTTTATGGTTATTTTTACTCCTAAACTTCTGTAATGTAACACCTCCAATTCGTTAATGGTCATTGAGGGAATCGGGAGCGACTGTTTTTCTAATAAACTGATACAAAAACCTGTTTTCGATTTCGATACGAGTATGTTACTTGGTAAATGGATAACTGAAGAGTTCAGATGGTATGCAAGGTATCTAAATAAAAAAAAAAACAAAATATTTTTCAATACGAAGTTCTGTATCGGCTACTCATCGCCAATTTTACACTTATTGAGCAATGACAGACAGCGGAGCACATTGGCATAGTCTGAAACGCAACTCTATTTCCAACGTACACGGTCTCAAGTGGTAGGTTGGTACTATTGTGTAGAAAAAGTAATTGCAATTATGACCGTGTTGTTTTAAATTATTAGGTGTTGGTCTTACACCATATTAGTGTTACATGCAGGTAAGTGGCCTAAATAACTTGTAGAGAATGTGTATACTAAATTTTATTGAATAAGTATATTTCTTTTAGGTAAGTATAATAAAGTTCAGAAATCCACCCAGTTAGATACCCTTTTTCCACTGGCAAACTTGGAGTAAATTTTTATAGAGGTGCTCTATTTATAACAAACTTCAAAAAATGTTGGTGAATCTGAATTGCTTGTGTTCTTTTTATTTATAGCCGGTGGAAGTTGGCTTAACTCCCCTTTTAAAAGGATATAATATTATGCTTGTTTTAATACTCAACCTTTATAATTAGAGTTAAGTATAGTATAGTTTAGTTAAAAATCTTCAGTAAAGAGTTTGCAAAATTGCATTGAGCATTGAAAATACGTAAATGAACATTGTGGACTAAAATTGGATATCCTGTCTCATTTTTTTTAGTACTCTTCGAACACAAGTTTACATCACTAGACGGGAGAAAATGAGATTTTTCCAATTACCGGGTTCTGTGGCTAAAACAAATGAAAGTGGCAGTAACGAACCTCTGGTCGAAAGTCTGGCTCATCTGCCTGGCTGCTTCGTCACTGAATCTTTTTTTAATCGACAAAGCATTCTTTTTGTTTATTTCAATTTCGCACTTTTCGTATAGATTAGGTAGGTATATGGTTTGCCTGCCCACTTGTAGGATTAATAATATAAAACTGCATTTGAATATAGTAGGTAAGTCCTATCTATCTACTGCAGATTATAAGTGAGTAGGTACTCAGTACCAACTAAAAGTTTCTTATCCATGCACACCCCTCAGTTCTTTGTAGTTTGTTCCCACAATTTGATATGTGCACAGCTAATTATTTCACCGTCCCGCAGAAACCGCGTTTTCATTTACATTGCTCATTTGCCGAATGCAGCGTTTGTCATATCCATATTATTACCATCAGTTGCGTGAATGCGCGCATGTGCGTGTGTATGCGTGCAAGGAGCGTCGCAGATTGGCGCAATTAGCTGAGGGGCGGGGCGTGCGCCGGCGCAGCACGACATCTCCACCCAGACGTACACTGCGGCAATCATGCCACAAAATAATGCTGCCATCGACCGTTAATTATTTTCCCCCAGCAGTTTGCAATAGGAACCCTCAGCGGAGATATGGGTTGTTAAGCATAAGTGAAATATTCACAAGAAAAAATGCAATTGAAGCCTCTCTTGTCTCACACAAATACCATATGATGTGCCTTTGTAATATTTGAATATAGCTGTTAAATTGGCATTAGCCTGCAAAGTACATAATTATTCAAGTTAAGTTAGAAAACAATATGAAAATTATCTTGCTCATACACAGAATCGCTTAAACTTTCGTAATTCTCTGTACAGTCGTGATAACAAATATTAGCTGTTACTTACTAAACATTAAAATAATACCTACCTAAGTTATACCTAATTAATTTCACTTAGTGAGAAAGTTCATAGGATCATAAGGTACTTAGGTAAACAATTTGTAAAAGAATCATTTTACTACAATTTATATTTTGCTGAACTATAGGTAATTACTTAATGTTAAATAGGACAAATATAGAACATTCACGTGTATATAATCACGTGCATAAATACGTAACTTCTACATGTTACGTATTTATGCAAGATTTAATTTAATAAAATAAAACAAACATTGTCAAAGAGTAATCTAATAAAAACCTCAAATGCACCAAATTATGTTTTTCAACCTTCGTTTTCTAAACTCTTTCATGTATCTTTAAATATTTAAAATACGTCGTGTAAAAGAACTTATAAAATAGGTTGATATTCACAAAATCAAGATATTTGAACATTAAAAATTAGTCTGTTAAGTTTTTAACATTAAAACTAAATTAATATGCGCCTAAAAGGAATTATCAAAATCTGGCTACCAATGAAAACATTGGTAGCTAGATTTTGATACAACTCATAATTTTAATACAAACCCGAACTGTAAATGGTCGTTAGTAGTAGGTGTTCAGCGGCCAGATTTTGTTTAACGCGCAAAACGCCTTTATTCTTTAAACTACTTACAATAACACCTATAAAGTCCTACCAAAGAGTTAGATTGCCCGTCACCATGCCCGTTCGTTCACAGTTTTGAATCTATGTACCTACCTAATAATGGTACTATTATGTATTCTGTGTTAATACAAAAAAATTGTGGAAGCACGATAACCATAAAACATTTTCCATAACACATGTGTACGCGAGTGTACTAGGAGGGGAAATTCTAAGAAAAAAGTCGTGTACGATATACTTAACGTCATAGTTCGAATGATGGCCGTACCAAATTTAATTTTTCTCTCTAAATATGAATTCATCTCGTGTACTACAATTTCATGAGATGGGCTCCCGTTCAGTGTTTTCGGGCGGATCGTATATCCGCTCGCTTGGTCGGAAATGGAATATGGCTGTTGAACTTTCCAGACTCGATCCAGTGAAGTTTCAGCTCGTGTAGACTAATTCAAGTTGATGCTTTTGCTACTATTAGTCTACATTTTGGTTGGTTATCAATAAAACGTCTCTTGATTTTGTATTATGATGAAATATGTTTAGATAGGTGTCCTATCTATTAACTCGGTACTCGGTACGTATCGTTCGTAAAAATATAATGGATAGAAAGAAAACTATTTGTATTTTGTATTTTGTAAATAAAATATTTGAAGAACACCATGGTCTTCCATGACATGATGTAGTTTTGTAATTAAAATTTGAACCTTATCCTTATCAGTTGGAAGACATTAACTTTTTTTTTTCATTAAATAGGCTGGCGCTTGACCGCTATCTCACCTGATGGTAAGTGACGATGCGGTCCAGTGTGTAACGCGCATGCCTAGAAGATACCTATTCACTCTCGATTTGAAGACTCCGAGATTGTACTTTTCGGGAAACACCAACGCCGACAATTCGTTCCACTCTTTGGCTGTTCGCATGATAAATATGGAAGCAAATCGCTTTGTTCGCACATGTGGGATGTTAACCATGTAGCGATGGCATTTTTCGTACATCTGGTTATCCGATGGCGGAACGGTGCGGGATCTACTGCCAGAAATAAAGATCCCTCATTTATAGCGACACTACAAATCCAACCCATATAATTTGCATCCTATAACAATAATAATAATCAATCATGTATTCAAAAGGGCCTCTTGGTGTTAGCTTCGGCCCCACCAATGCCTTCCAAATGTCCGGGCTAAACCCGAGAGTCTAAAGAAATAATAATAATAATTGTTTATTTCCAAAAAAAAAAAGTTACAGCAGTTTTTATATAGGTACACAAGTATTCAAAAAAACTTAACAACTAACCAAGAGTTTGCAACGAGGCTCAAACTATAGGCGGTAGCCTGTGTATTGAGACTCTGAGATACGAATTATCTGAAGTGAGGTTAAAGCAATTCCAGTGCCATAGGTACCTTATAAATACGAGGGTATCTGTCTGATTGTTGACAGTAAAACAAAAAATGCTAATAACCAGGAGTGAGAATTTTTTATGAAATAATTAATCTGATTAAATATTAATGATACAGAATGTCTATGTCTCCAAAGTTCTAGCTCTATGGTCTCCTCAGAACCGCAGGAAGGCTAGCCAGACGGAAACATAAAAAGTGGTCCTCAAATTATTCCAACAAAAAACTTAGTACTTATTCAAATTAAAAAAGGAACGTTCATTCAAAATCAATATCTAGTAAACACAAAACCATTGCATTCCTCTCATGTTACATTGGACCACTATAACACGAGTAGGCAGTGCCTCACGATTAATTAAGTGATGCCGTCCCGTTAGCCAAGCGGCGTTTATTAGCCGTCACAATACATTTAACAGCGGCCATGTTATAGAACAAAAAGTACTCGTATTCATATGAGCAAACCAACTTGAACCAAGCTTCTACCGAGCGGGGCTTAGTACTTATCCAATTACAAATACGATGCTGAATGATTTAAAAATATTGAATGTTGCCCCGCTAAGCGAATGAGTGACGTCAACTCACTTTCGTTGTGGTTTTAGACAGCTTGCTAGTATCACAGAATAGATATATAGTAGGTACTACCGGTACTAAGTACGTACGTATATCATAAGTTCATACTGACAGCAATAGTAGAACAATTCTATAAAGCTTGGATAAATAATAGCCAAAAATCTCTCGGAAAATTAAACTTATCGCTTGCTTTACTTTTTGTATAGGCATCGGGATTCTTAATTTCTTGCAAATATTAGGGTCTCTATATACTATGATCTGAGTTGTAAACGGAATATGGCACAATAATTTGGTAATATGTCCTTGTTTGTTTGGTACCATGTAGTCGTAAAATTTGCGCTATTGACCTTATGACTTGACGATACTATCGGTCAAGAATCGTAAAAAACAAATAAAATGGATTTAGGTCATCAAAAAACTTTATAGTGTTTGATTTTATGATACAATAAATTTAACATTTAAAATTGGTTAACCAGTATCTAGGTAGGCGAGGAAAAAATTAAGCGCCCGTTACACATTGTAGCTGTAGCTGCCACTATGCCCAGCACACTGTGGATTGATCACCTGGTCAAATAGTGAAAGCCGCTAGGTGGCCTGACGGCGCTGTAAACCACAGGGAGCCGATGGATGCAGGAGCCAACAAGCTGCTCGAAGTGGTGCTCTTTGAGTGATGCATATATTCAACAGTGGACATCTTCACGAGAGCTTTGATCCAAGAATTCATTAAAAAAATAATTCTTAGCATAAATAGCAGCCTCGCAGAAGGCGTAATTAAAAATGAAGAATAAACACCGATGCATCGGATTTCCTTTAAATAGAGTTATGAATAGAGCAATCAATAAGTAGCAATAGTGCTGTGGACACACGCATTGGTGTCTACAGTAAATACTTAAATAAGTATCTACATTTATACCACCAACCCCTAGTTGAACACGAACGGAACAAAACCACCGCTTAGTTTTATTGGCTGAAGCACCAACTAACTGCTTAAGTTATGTACAGACTGTTGGCTAATCTGCGGCGTGCCATAGTTAAAACTTTAGCCGCCGGGGCCCGATCGATATTGCTACGGAACCATTGACCTAATTAGTTAACTTTTTAAATTGAAGCTTTGTTCTTTACTTTTACACATTCTTAGGTAGGACACTAGAAACTACATCTCAGTCGAGCTTTAAACTCGATTTTTCTTAACGAACTATTGAGATGAAGATGACGAAGATTGAGGTTAATTCTCAAAATACGGAAGTATAAGATTTCATAGCGAATGTGCATTGTGCATGTCAACTCTATAAATCCAGCTGTCGCTAACTTTGTAGGGCTCGTAAAAACACCTTTTTATACATTCATTATATTAAATTATTCAACTTCCAATCTGGTGAAAATGTATTATTTCGAAGCTAATTAATATTCAAATATGCTTACGTCATTACAGTGGGCACAATAGGTAAACAAGTTCCCATACTTTTTTCTTTTTTTTGTTCATTTAGACTACGTACTTAAATAGTTGGTAATAGTCCGATCCACTGGGCCGGCATTCCCCATCCAAAAAATGTATTCATTATACTTACTTTTATATCTTTCGCGTGATTAACTTTGATTGATTGCATCCAAATATTGATATTTGATATTATCCTGACGATCGTGCACGACAAGGATGAATATAGATTTAAATGGAAGAAGAAAAAGGACGCAAAATATTTGCCATGTCGATGTCGTTTGCATGATAATGAATTACAAACGTGTATGTGACATGTTCGGAAGCGAAGCTACGAAATGTGAGCAAAAACGCGACCAGTAAAGCATACATAGAAACGGTAAGTCCAGCAGTCCGTATGGAAATTATTTAGTAGTGTTTGTTATCTGTCTTCTATTAGGTAGTTTCCATGATTTACAGATTAGATTATCTAATTTAGTTTCTATTAATTATTTGGTTTATATTCCAAGATAATGCTAGTGATTGATAAACTTATAAGTCAAGATATTACATATTACAGTATTGATTGAATTACATATTAAAACACTTAAAATACCGATTCATTTTTCTTCTCGAAACGTTTTTTCCTTTGTTTATGTTATGCATACGCTCATAATTTAAAGTTATCTAATTTAATTAGGCCCCTAAACCGAGGTTAGTTAAGGGTCCGTGGTTTCCGGTCGATCGCCGAGCTGAAGGTGATGCGCGCCGATCTTGATGGATGGCCCCAGGGACGACCAGGCATGCGTCTGCGCCACATGAATTCGTGCCTACCAAACACCACCTTAACTTTACCATCCAAAACCAAACAATCAAAACACAACTACCTCTTATCACAAAGCCGTAGGGAACATTATCGATCGGCATTGCTCTCCCAAAATGATCAAAGATTAAGCAGTATAGATGAGTCGGTGGTTTTGTCACGATTTGTCATACACAGATATGCGGTTGCGAGTAGAACGCGGCCTAAGCAGAAGTTATGACAAAAATGCTATGGGAACTGCCCAATGAGCTGCTATTCCATTTTTAATTGATTAGGCTCGAATAACGAGGCGACTGTTTTGTTATCTGTGGCCCGAGTAATGGCAATCGTGCTCTGAACAAAATAACTTGTTAGAAGGAGTAGAGATTAGTAATGAGTTTGTAAGAAGGCAGGTGCGGGTAGAGCAAAATATTAATTATTGTTTCACGATTATAAAATATCAGGTTGAGACAATAAGAAAATAAAACGTTAATGAGCGTACCTGTATACCTTATTAGAAGCTTTCTTTGTACTATAATCTAGGTATTTTTAGACTCCAATAACTAAATAGGTAATTATTACCGTCTGCTCTCACGAAGAAACAGACTGACCCCCTTGGTACGGGTAGTTTAAAAGTTGTGTCAAAATTAGACCATTGGTCAAGGTTTAATTCAATTTATGTTTTCTTCACTTTTACTAAAAAAATGTTTAGGGCAAAACATCAGCCCGTTATAAGTGGAAGCCTATTTTCGCAGCACATTATAGAGGATGTACGATTTCCTGGGCGGCCATGATTTATGTCTCGCTGTTCTGTGGCTACCGAAGTACAAGATCCTACTGCACAGTTTTTTCCAAGTTGAGGTTTTTAAAATTAATATTAAGTAGTGTTTCGGGAGAAACATTGATTTCTATTTATACCAACGAAACATTTCGATGAAACTAGAAAAAAAAAAATTTTTTTTAGCTCATCTACATCATCAGTCTGAAGACGTCCACTGCTGAACATAGGCCTCCCTCATAGAGCACTATGCACCTTTAGCGGCTGCCCGCCTCCATCGGTTCTCGGTATTTTGAAATCTTACACGACCGCAGTTTACAGTTCACAACTTAAATGCACGGCGTGTGGCGTCAAGTAGTCAAAGTAATTAATTATTATATTTATTTATTTTATTCTTTACGGAAAAAATAATCCAGTAGTCTCCCTAACTATTAGACCAAGTGGCTCTAGCAACATAGACTCATTACTGCACTCACGTGAAGAATGGACAATCCTTTGTGTAGCGAAAGTGTGGCATTAGTCTTTCTTTGTTACCTACAGAGCAAGATACACATCACTTTGATACTTGAGATTTATTAACTGATTGTAATCTGCTACTGAAACCCATCGATTTTATAACTGGTTTTCATGAAGTAGTTAATAGATTTGTTTGTGAATTTATGTTTTGGTTTTTTATTTTTATTAATTGATTAATGTTTATACAAAATATGGATAATTATGATATATTATGTAAATGACTAAACTATGTAAGTTGATATGCAGATCCGTAACATTACTGAGACATAGCTAAAACGAATGCCGAAAAAAATCATGAATCAATAAAAGTGGAAGTGAAAAATAATTATTTTTTCATCACAGTTTCTCGTAAATTAGCTTTTATCCTACCGCTTTTAGAATCATAATCCAAGAAATTTCCAACGTGTACTTTTCATTACAGCACTAGTGGTTTATGATGATAACACGATTCAGTTAAGTGTGTATCTCGCTTCCAGTAATACCTATACAGAAGAAGAATTTTTAATTTACCCGGCTTATATAGATTCAGTATTACCCACAGGCACAGATTAGAGAGAAAAAAAAATACCCACATACCTGTACCTCTATTCTCAATCCATCGACAACGTTTAGATTCAAATCTTACGCTACCCGTCTCCTTCATCTACATTTAGAATGAAAGAGACGGAGAGTGTAGATTTCGTTTAGAAACGTTTTTGATGCGTTCAGAATAGGGGTGTTAGAATATTTTCATAACTGGTATTACCACAGATTTAAGAAAAAAATAAAACTGGCGGGTACTTCCTTCGTAAACATTTAATATTATGAATTATTCACAGTAAGTTATGTTCTGAATATATTGTTATTAGCTTTATTATATTGCTTCTAGATATTTCTTAATTTATTATGGCTGCATCGATATTGTCTACTCCACTAAAACAAAACTTTTTTTCTCTAATCTGTGATTCGCTCACCACTTATCTTATAACCCTTAGTTACTACTACGTAATCTAGGTAATTACGGCGCGTGAGAATACACGTTTTTTTAGCAATACAAGTCTGTTTTTACCTCGCATACTGTGATGAAAAACGTCGTATGACATTCGTATGGATTGATCATTACACTCTCGGCTACATAGTCGCACTCGCCTACGGCTCGCGCGCATAATACCGCCTCGGGTGTAACGATCAACATCCCACACTTATATCATAATGTACTATTTAATTACAAGCGAAAATACATTATAGGTACATACATTTTAAGAAATATAGGAATGTTCTGTTGTAATTTACAAATAATGTACTTTATAAAATTATTTTTAATTTAATAATTCTAGCTAAGTAAATAAAAATACAACCATTCGGTGATTAAACTACGATACTAAACAGAGGAAAACTTTTCCATAGGTACTTAAACATCGTAGACGGAGAAAATCGCTTCTGTACATTTTGAACATTAATCTTTGACGCTAACGCGAGTGGAGACCACGGTCGCTTGGTTTCGTTTTCTTTTTGCTGTCGAGGTTTTATATTCAAATAGAGTGAATTAAA
Source organism: Ennomos erosarius (assembly GCA_963580505.1). Taxonomy (NCBI): domain Eukaryota; kingdom Metazoa; phylum Arthropoda; class Insecta; order Lepidoptera; family Geometridae; genus Ennomos; species Ennomos erosarius. Next base: position 4,805,292 of record OY756983.1, on the reverse strand, counting down.
AATACAATTTAAATGCGTATTTAAGTACTAGCATAAATTGTCTGCGGTAGTTATTAATTAGTTGGATAATACGTTACATAATCAATTGTGTATATACCTGTAGAGGTATGATAAAATATACCTCCAGTAGGTAATGGCATAAAAGGAATTTGTGCTTTCTACAGACTGATAGAATCGTTAAGGATTTGCATTGTAACTAGTTCATTAGCTCATTACATAAGGTAACTCTACTCCACTCTACTCTACATCGTTATAAAATGAGATTTAGGTATATATAAAATCATATAGTACCTAGCTAATAGGAAAATTATGTTCGGCTTTGTTGATGAACTTATTAAATGATATGTTTAGAGGAAAACAGCAAATAAATAAGTTTAATCTTAACCTATCACTAAAAATGAATATATGGTTTTTTATTCAATTTGTAAATCTTAGTTTAAATATGTATTTTTGTAGGTACGATTACAAGTCGCAACAAGGCAGAAAAACACAGGTGGTAATATATATTTTGAAAACCTCGGCATTCATTTTATTTTGGGTAGTTAGTATCCTTTATTGATCTCGATAGCCTAATTAATCCGTCTGCCAAACATTAACATGGTTAGTCTAACTCACAAAACATAAGTCCAAAGTTGATCCCCAAGTCCCGAACTAAAAGTACACCACACCAGAAACATTGACCCTAGACTATATTGCACCTGCGAGGTGCCGGCAGCATACCTCGATCAATACTAGCTAGGTCCTGATCTAGGCAGCCTAGCTATGATCAATAGCAATACTGTACATATAATGAGTGGTTGGGCCACGCTAGTCGATAACAGGCATCAGGCAACCTTCGCAACCGGCTGAGTTTATTCTTTGATCTTTATATTTTCATTTTTGTTTTAGACTTTTAGGATTCCTGGCTATCTTAGAATGTGAGAAGGATTGGTATCACACTATAATATTATGAAGGAAAAAGTTGGTATGTGTCTGTTGGTTAATCTTTTACTTTCAAACGACGGATATGCATTTGAATGAAATTTGGAATAGAGATAGCGTATCAACACAAGCTACTTTTCATCCTCAGGTGAAACCGCGTGGCTCAGATGGTCTTCTGGGTGGATGGTAAATTTCCTATAGCATAGTTTTTATAATATTAATTTTATAGCTATTGATATCTAGCATATACTATCTTTTATGAATATTCATCTCCACTTGTCGCTCTGAGTGTACTACGTATCTACGCATCGGAATTAAAATCGAATTTAGCATGAGTTTTCCACGTATCGCCTATTTTTCTCCATTTGTATTACTTCTTTCGTCAAATTCTTTCTTAGGATAGGGGTTTTCACCAACAGCTAAGGTAACCGATGGTTAAAAACTCTAAGAAATTTTGACTATTGGCATTGGTTAGAATTTTTTAGAATTTTTAACCAATGTTTACCTTAATAAGGGGTGAAAAATCCCACCCTTAGTGAGCATCTGAATACACCCTATACCTAAAAAAAAATACTTGCATGTACAAAATGAAACCAGTATCAGTATGTCTTAGTATCAGTATTATAAATGTCACTTGATAATCTTGCGTTATGCAGAAATAAAATAATTCGTAAAATAGTCAGAGTTATTCCATTGTATAGGATGAGGCATCTGAATTGTTTATATCATCGGGATATTAGCTATAGCACAGTCTTGTATTACGAACACAGTCGGTTACAGATAAGTGGTTATAGATCAATATATCTATTAGTAGGAGAAGGCTTTGTTAAATTTTGCGTTAAACGTTCTAAAGCTCAATTCAGTACCTTTATAGCTTCTCTATAGCGTACAGTTTTCAATAAAAAGCTTAACAAAGCATTTGCCATTTACATTCAAGGTCATTATACCTACACTTTTCATAAAAACAATGCAACTATATTTGAACCTATTTTACATAAATATTCACACACTGCCCAATTACGTAACTTCCGGGTCCACAATAAGCTATGTTAAACTAAGACCTAAGTATAACTAACTTTACCTACATACCTATTATGTAGACATATTTTATTTTATACAAACTAATTGATTATTTACTGTATTCTGAGTAGGTATGTTCTTTTATATTTTATATTTTTACTAAAGTGTCTAATTAAAACAAAGCATTCTTTATATTTAATATCAAAACAAAAATAAACCTATATAACACAAAACAAAAAACTACCTACTAACTACTACTATTATATGTTATATCTGCTTAAAAATAAAAATAACTGTCTAAAGAATACTTGAGCTATCTATAGACTGTAAAAGGTCTATAGATAGTTCAAGCAATCTATGGAATTGGGCAACGTACCCATAATGCTGGCAGCGTTGCCCGCTGTATAGCGAGGCTGATCCTTTGACCTAAGTAGATGCCAGCATTTTGGTCACGTGCCGATTCAACCAAACGCCCCGCCAAATCCTTGTAAATGTCAAAGGCACCCGGTCCCCACTGCCCCAGTGTCTCTACGCCAAACGGCACAAATATAAAGCCTCTGTCAAGGCTAGAATATTTGCGCCGCTTGGCGGATTCCGCAGCCGTAGCAGCGCCGCCTACCTGGTGTGACGTGTCCGGAAGATGGGACGGTGCCAGTGTATCAACACAGGTGGCGTCCCACACTAAAGGCCGGCCCATCTTCCAGGGGATGAGCGTCATACCATCGGGCCTTTTACCGTCGTCGCGAATGAGGCCATTGGGCTCTAAGACAGCTGCGACGTTGATGTTTCCGAAGGCCCGACGTATGACGTCATTCAGAGCACTATGGCGAGGTATACGGCCAGCACTCCTACTGCATGATAGACCATGGTGGCCGAGACTATTGACCCTTTCGCCGCATTTGCATCGATGGGGAGCAACACAGGGAGCACCGATGCGCAGTGATATGGCTAGACGGAATGTGTTGTTGTCTAGCAATGTTCCGAGGTGGTGTGATGGCAGTGCCTGCAACCAAAGACCCGACTCCCAGCGAGAGGCAGCTAAGAGACGGGCACGTTCTGTGAGGTTACTGGACGTATCAAAAAGTTTCTTCCGTTCCAGCTCACAGAGCGGCGCGTCCCACTGCCTCTGCGAGGACAGATTTTTAGGCAGGCGTTAACTGCTTCGTTTAAAAATGAAATATCCAAAGTGTCATTACCGTTAGATAAAATTGCGTTAACTAAATTTTGAGTGCTTTTAACCGAAGACAAAAAAGCTGGTAACGAAACACTTGAAATTTTGCGGATACCTAGGCCTCCCAACCGGATTGATAGTGAAGCCTGGCACCATGTCCGTTCATCCAGAGAAATGTTAAAAATGGAGGTGAGCGTATCCTTCACGATGTTGTCCATCTGTTGTAATAAGTCTGGGTGATTCCAAAGTTGGCAACACCTTAAAGAATACGTAAATTTAGGCACGAACAAGCAAAAGCGAATAATGATACATGTGGGAGTTAATTTTAGAGAGTCTGTCCGAACCGAACGAAAATTTTGTATTTTCTCTTCAATGAAATCCGCAACCGATTCATCAAAAATTGGAGAGCCTAGGAGGCGAAGGGAACTGTTGTCAATAATTTTTATATTTGGAGCTATAGAACTGAACGCAGTGATAATTTGATCTCTTGTTTTGCAAGAGTCGGATAGAAAAAGTTCACACTTTGAAAAATTTAGTTCTAGCCCGATAGTTTGGAATTCAGAATTAAGCAAAGTCAAGTCTTTAAAAACAGTGTTGGCATCGCCTCCTATCGTCCCGTCGTCTAAATACCACACATTGAATTTTGATTCTAGACGTTTAATGATGGGGTGGATCGCGAGACTGAAAATAACCGGCCCAAGTGGATCTCCCTGTTGACAACCCACTTCTGATAAAAGGAGGTCATTCCGATATATTAATTTAGAATTTTGCTCATAACATTGCCAGAGAAACCGGTAAATTTCAGGAATTTTATCTTTGACCTCAGCCAACAGGGATCCTCGGTCAACGGAGTTGAAAGCGTTTTTAACGTCCACCTTCAACAACACGTCTCCTCCTTTATTCATCAAAAAGGTTCGTAAGGCATGTACCGCCGCCTCACAGCCGCCACGTGAGCTAAAACCAAGTTGAATGGGCTGAAACTGCTGCGAAAGCACCTGGCTTTTAACCCTGCAGCAAATTTTAGCAGTGAGGCGACGGTATGTAGTGCCAACAGCAATAAGTCTTATGCCACCATCTTTCTTAGTAAGTGCACATAAGTTTGCCCCTTATAAAATACCAGTAATATTGTTGTTGACACCACCTGCCAGCATAAAATTTACCAGTTTTGTAAGAGCAATGACCAGACTGTCCCCAGTGCTGCCGCAACCACCACTAGTTAAATCTTTTAGGTGTTGTGGCGTGAGGGCATCTAGGCCGCCAGCGGAGCCACTCTGGAATGAGGATAAAGCAGCTGTCACATCTTGAGCCAACGCAGAAATGATAGTGCTGTCGTCATCCGGTGCTGGTAAAGGATTTGGTCGTGCTGCTGCAGATGGATGTTTGGAACGCAGCGCTGTAAGGGTATCCAAAGTATTAGGAGCAACTGTATTTATAATACAAATATTATAAATAACAAATAAATACAAAGCATTCTATTTATAAATTTTAAATAACAATCTATGTAGCCGCCTATTTCGCTAATAAGTTTTTTAAATTAGTTAAAACTCCTAATATACTTAATTGACTACGAATATTATCCAATAACATTTTTTACTATACCTATTATTAAATTTAAAAAAATACTATACCTAATTATATAAATCAGTTAGAAAAAAGGTGTGTTCATTTGTTGTACAATATGATTGTGGCTTATTCCGTAGAGTCCGCAGAATATATTTGGAGAAAATATTATTGAATTTAAGGTGCTTATAGATATCATAAGACCAACATAGAATATTTTCCCCCAAATAAATTAAAAATTTTCGCAAGAAAACGGGTTGATATGGGTAAAATCGCACGGTACCTCTAGTTCATCATCATCATCATCATCATCATCATTATTAACAGCCTGAAGACGTCCACTGCTGAACATAGGCCTCCCCCCGGGAGCGCCACTTAGAGCGGCTGCTCGCCTCCTGCATCCATCGTCCATCCTGCACCTCTAGTTCATTAATTTGATATTCCGTAGAGCACTGTAGCTAATTTGCAACCTCATTCTTGTACCTTGAATTTATTGTCTACAAATGTATGAGGCATATTTTTTAGTTCGTCATTAATTCAGTTTTATTTGCTTCTTTAAATCGATAAAAACGTTTAGAGTACATTATTATGATAATTATTGTTGTAGCTTAATATAATAATTTCATTTTAATTAACAATTGTCTCTCTATACTTTTTATAGCAGGTTTTATAGATGTTCCCTTGAAATACAGTTGTAATTATTTCTACTAATAGGAACTCACTGGGTAATATTATAGGTAGATACCACAGCTTTTAGTTAAGTGGTAAATAATATTATTGTTATTGTAAAGCACAAAATCTGGGAGTTTTCAAGGCAAGAGTGAACCGGTATCTTAGCTTACCTTCTCTTCCTCTTACCATCAGGTCACAAATGTCACAGATGTCAAATGCAGGCATATCTTTAAGGCATATTATTTTTATGTTATATTTTCACCCATAGATTTAGGATGTATGAAAAAAGTTCTAGGTCTGGTACCTACATTATTTTACCAACGTAGGTAACAGTAATGTGTACTACGCTTACAGGTTTACGATAAAACAGTTAACTTGTCGAAAATTTACTATCATCGATAATAATTATTTCAATTCATTTCAAAGCTGTACAATTCTCTATCTTACAACATTTTCTGTTTCTGACATAAAATGCCGATAACAAGAAAATAATAAATATCAGCAATACAATATAATCGTGACTCTAATAGCTTAGCAGTATGCTATTATTATACCGACTTCATCTGCCATTTACTTATCGACAGCCTCCGTGGTGTGGCGGTTGAACAAGTCGGCTCATAGCCCGGAGGTGGCGGGTTCGATTCCCGCGACCGGACAAGAATTTGTGCCCGAAAAAAAAAAGTGCAAATACTTGTTCTGTACCTGGGTGTTAGGGTCCAGAATCTATGTATGATGTATGATCATTGGGCGATATTTATTTATTTATTTTATACTTAATAATAGCGCCCGTGGTTTCACTCAAAACTTCTTCGTTTATTTTTTATTTTTTATACATAACGCCAACTTACGCTGAACTACGTAAATCTTGTCTTATGAGAGCCTGAGGGGGTCACCACAACGTCTATATACGTTATAGCATTATTACTTCAATCATACTTTGAAAAATGACAAAAGTAAGAATATTGTAATGTTGTTGACGCAGAGCAGTTTTGATGACGTCACGTTAAATCGTTCCCTCAAATACAACTGTCATGTCATACCTTTACATCAAGTTGACACCGACGTGGGACAGTGATAACGCTATATAAAAATGTAGACGTCTCGTTCTCGCGCCGGAATACTTTATAAGTTCATGGTACGCATTCGAACAATATTATTGTAACCTTGAAGCATTACTGTCACGAACCATGATGGTTTTGTATTCGTTTGTGGTAGGCCTGCAGATAGTAATACTTATATCTTTTGTGTATGTAAATAAATACCAACAAAACAGCATAACTTCGATGTTTATCACACAAATCTTTGTCCTGGGTGTGAATTGAACCCACAACTAATAGTTCAGAAGGTACTGAATGCTCTGTGAGATTAGTCCCGCGGTGTTTTCAACTATCCGGGATGAAAAACAAGCATTAAAGAAAAAATGGAGAGCAGGCAATAATTGAAATATCTTTTTGCATTTATTGTTTATTTTTATTAATTTATATTTTATTTTATTATGATGAAATTAATCGTGAATTATACGAGTTTATTCGTAAAAATGTTGACTAGTTCTTAAGTTCCTACTATGTTATTTTATAATAATATAATGTGTATGAATTTAACTAAGTGTCAATTTTGTAAACTGTTGACTTATAACTCCGTTATTAAGAAATAAATGATAAAATGATAAATTCTTCTTATTTAATTCTACTTCCTCCATCCCAGACTTTTTTGGCTCGATTGGGGTGAGAGCTGCTGCTTTAAATGAACAATCAAACAGATACTTTTCTCTTTATATATTATATTAGCCGAGTTACATTTAATATTAATTTATACGTAATTCCGTACCTTATTGATTGTTATAGGTATCTATTTATCAAGTCGCAGGCGCCGCTTTACGCGATCTGTCATCGGTCACCGCGTGCTGATTAAAATGTCTATAATACCACAGATTATGGTGAAGTTAGTTTGATACTAAGTAAGCAGTAATGTAGCATTTGATTTATTATTATTAGATTGCAATGTTACGGTGGTGTCGAACACAGGGTTTTTGACCGATGGTATAATAAATGTGGAGATTGAGCGGGTGCGAAGTGCTTCAGTTAGATAAGCTAATGAGTAGAAATTTGCAAATACCTGTATGAATGAACTATGAACAGGTCTTCAACGTCATCAGACCTATTATCTTCCTACTGCTGGGATACGGGTCTTCTCTCAATTATCTAAAACTACAAGCTAATTAAAGGCCAATAATTCTGGTACAAAATTGTATCTTAAAAGATAAAGAAAGATACATAGTAGTTGCTTGTAAAAATAACTTTTATGTCCTTGAGCCGTTCTAAAATATTGGACTTCTTTGTTATCAATGGCACAGATTAAGTACTAGTTAAAGTTATGAGCGAACTAGTCGGTTGTTAAGAAATAGAGCTTATTTTGATATTAAACTATGTTGCTGGCCATCCGCAAACTAGTTACACTACGCGAACAGAGGCGTATTCAGGGACACTAATGTGTACAAACCTATTTTTTTACCTAGGTAGTTTTTACACAATATCAATGATCTACTATTCAGCGTCCGTTACCAAACCCTTATCCCCTTACTAAAATAATATCGTACGGCCAAATCAATTAGGAAATAAATTAAACTATTCCAGTATTTCCAAAACCACCAAAATAATTGGCTTATTGCTGTAAAGGCAAATTAAAAACCAGGCTAATGTATGATTAATAGATTTTAATCAAAATTTGTAAACTACAAATAAATATTGATGATTATTAAGCAAACAGGCAATTTCATGTAATTAAAAGGCTCTTTCTATCGCGTGACTACAGCTTTTTGCTCGGTTACACCAATAAATCAAAGTTTTCTATTGATTTATTATTGAATGCTTAAAATTTATAAATATTTGGTTATAAATGTTTTCCTTTCTAACTTCTAATTTCCTTTACATTTCACATGCCTTATGCACGTTTTATTTTCTAAGGTCTGATTAATTAAACACTTAGGCAAAACTTTTAATTATGCGTTTTAATTGATTATGTAAAAGATGATTATGTAGGAACTTTTTTTTTTCTTATATTTTTGGCTCCAAACATAGTGTATTTAGCCAGTGTCAAGTATTATATTTTCATCGTGTTATAAAATATTTCACGCAGTCATGTCCTAGTCATAGTCATAGTCCAGTTTAAGTCAGGTAGTCATAGTCCAGTCTAAGTCTCCAGCAAAGTGGTGGCAACTTTACTAGAAGCTTCTATAGAGTTTTGGAAGCAACCCGAAAAATCACGTTTCCCCATATTATATCACTTGCCCCTCACTCATGCTCGTAATTCAGCACTTAATGCGTAAAACGCCACTAATTTTAAACATTAACACTGGGAAAAGCAAAAGTTTTGAAAAATAATACAATGCAACGATGTGAATTTTTCCGCGTTCCCTCCAAAACTCCATGTAGGTACTTGTTACCGATGGTGATGATGCAAGTTGGATAACTAGGTACTGGACCGTATTTAAATATTTTATGGTAATTAATTAACGTACTAGCAAAGTATTTTAAGCTATTATATAAAAAAAGTTTAATGGTTTAGTTCTTGCTTTTTGTACCCAATGCTTAAAACATAATTTTTGAAAAATTTAATTAACTAGTCTAAGCGTAAACAGCCAAGATAAAATTTACCTTTAAATGTTCTGTCAGTGTTTTACAGAGCTAGTTGATTTTTATTACCAAGTGCACTGCCTATTTTTATTTTTTTCTTATTCGTAAACATTCGATTATTTTATTTAGGTAGGTATCTAATAACTGTAATGTCAACAGAGAGGCTTATTACATATTAATAGAGCAATCTCTCGCTTACAATTAGACATTTTATGAATTAAGCAAAAAAAACATACACGGTCTAGTCCTGACGCCAGCCCTGTCCGCAGTGTACCAGTATTTTTCTCGATACCGTAATGCGCCAGTCACGAGCGGTTATGTAAGCAGCCTGCCATCATTATAGGCATTATTGCAGGAACACTCGCTCCTCGGCCATTGTCAAGATTGTGGGGTCAGAAGGGACCAGCTTGTAATTTTGCAATCCTGTAACTTAATAAGTGAGATTGTTACCGTTTTGATCACGTGCGATTGAATTTTTTCATGGTTTGTAGGTTCTACAAACAATATCTTATTGTAGGTATTATATTATCTGGGATCTTACAAACTTTATCGTCTTTTTGGCAGAACTAACATCATACTTTATCATATTTAATTAATTTTGGATATAGTCTTCAAATGTATGAAATTTTGTTGAAAGAAATTTGAATTAACCACAGGGTTCACTGACTCATCGTCGCAATGAAATTAACACATACCGTCATAGATGATCATAAAATATCATAAACAAATCCATGACACCATTAAAAGTATGAAAAACTAGTATCTGCCATACTGGCATCATCTGCCTACCGCAACTCTTATAAAATGTCTCACCCATCGCATAAGAATTATATTGCTAGATAGCATACTTACTGACTATAAAATGAAAAATGCCTAGACTAACAATATAATTATCTTAGCAAACTATTTAATATGCTGGTGGCATTGCCTAGTTGAATTTAACATCCACGTACATCGGTTTACAAGAAAATAATTATACAGTAATTTGACATAGCCTGTGGTCAACCATATCCTAACGCCATAAGTATAGAAACACAGTATGAATTGAAAACTATAGGGAACTATCTTGTGTATCAAGCTGTCGGTGACAAATGTGTCGGTCATCGTCATCATCATCAACATCATTATCATCATCATAATCATTAACAGCCGGGGCCATTATTCCGTATCGATTCCTTATTTCGAAACCACGCGAATTCCTTGTCTTACATAAGAAATCTGCGAAACGGTATTCTCTATGAAACGAAAACAAAACTGCGCGAAATGAAATTGGAGTTAGCGCGGTTTAAACTGTCAAAAATCGTATGTTTTACCGAGACGCGTTCCGAAACATCAACACATCAAAAGATATGACCACTTATGTCAATATATTTTATTCTAAATAAAGATAACTTTAATGTAAAGTGAAGGTATATCTGACGCTGTGACACGATTTGAACAAGACACGATAACGACATGGTTTCGTATCGTATGGAATCTGTGTTTCCATAGAGAATAAGCGCCCTGAAGACATCCACTGCTGAAAATAGAGCAGAGAGCGCCACTTGGAGCACCTGCTAGCATCCTGCATCCATTACCGCGCTTTTCACCAGATAGTCGGTCCATCTACTTGTATAAGGTTTTTCTTAGATCATACTTCGTGATCGGATCATGGTCGTTAATTATGGGAATGATGACGGCTGCGTCAGCATCGTGTTAGTGTTAGGTTTATGGTGTTGTATTGTCAAGGCTCGTTTTATTGTAGTTTTATTCGATTCTTGTGGCTTATATTGTCATTTCGTGAGATTTACTATACATTTAGCATTTGTTATGGCTTATAATTATATTTCCTCATATTATCACATTGTAATCTTGATTTTTAATCTGACTCTGTTTGATCAATATAAATCTTAGAAGTTATAATATTTACTTAAGCGATTTAAAAATCACGAATTTAAAGGTTATGTTTAACTAGAGTGTCCCACGGGTTCACCCGCAACTTACTCGTTTTTTCAATTTTCCGGGGGGAAAAAAGGATTCTGTTTATTTTAGACAATTTTATTATATGTATTGATATAAGCAACCTGTGTGAAATATTCGATCCAAATCAGTTCAGCCGGCATGAAAGCCACAGACACACAAACAAACACAACTTTTCATTTCCCTTTTAACATACCTACTGGAAGAATCAGGATAGAAAACATTATTATGACCGCCTTCGTGGTGTGGTGGTTGAGCAGGTCGGCTCATAACCCGGAGGTGGCGGGTTTGATTCTCGCGACAGGACAAGTATTTGTGCACGAAAAAAAAGCGCAAATACTTGTTCTGTGTCTGGGTGTTGTGGGAGCATGGTCCTCGTAGTTCCTGGGTCCCTAGATACAGGTAATCCTAGTTAGGGTCCAGGCTCTATGTATGTGATCGTTGGGCGTTATTTATTATTATTATTATGCAGAAATAAATTATTATGATACCTAATAGATACTTTGAATCAAAGAGAATATAACCACATTGAATATTAATAAAAATCGACCGACTCCAATCGATAAGTGCAAATACCTCTCGTGATATATTACCTTCCGTCAACCGTATCAACTGACAGTAAAAAACAATAAAAACTTAGATCAAAGAGTACCGAGTTACCGGTAGTGAACCAACCGCTATGACTGCAAGAATGAGTGCAGATGACCGTATGAAACCACGGTGACTGCCTGACCGTACGCCACGGTCGTGATCAAAGTACCGACATAGCACCGACTGCGCAACTAAAGTTGCTTCCACTAGGTTACACTTGACAGCTACGTTTAGTTAATTGTATGAGTAGCGTACTCTTTAAACAATTTTTATTCTAAGTACACATGATGTTTGATTTAACTAGCACTATTGAGATTCCCATTCTACAACATTTTAGAAGCGTGTATCAAGTGTAGGGTGCCAAAAAATTGGTTTTCGGTAGAGTCACCTATAAGAGTCACATTTAGAATCCCTTTTCTAAACATAAAGTACTAAATTCTTAAATAATCAAATAACAATTGCTATTCAATAAACGCTCTTAAACGCGATCAATAGACACACTCGTATGCAAAGACCACTTCCTTCCTAAATACTCGGAAGCGCACCGAGTGGTCCATTGACGACTCTTGGAACAATGAAAATTTATTAAAATGCAATAACAATAAAATTCGTGTCCGGACATTAGTGATGTTAAGTTATTCTCCAAACGCCACTTAATGAGAAGTGATGGGTTCTTAAGAAAATAAAAACAATGTGGGGGTATCAACGAGCAGGCGCATCGCGTATGCGGGGCGCATGCGCGGTGCATTACATGCGTTGCATGCAAGAAATACCTTTCAGGGTGTCGCGCAGCGCTCCTAGGGGGGAAGACCTTGTTATTTCTACTAGTTTTAAAATAAGAACTGTCTTGATAACAAAGTTATTAAAATATAGTGATTGTTTTTAAGTACGTACCTCTGTATCCATAAAAAGTAGTATCTATATAAGTCTCTACCATATAAATTGGAATAGTTTTTTATAGAACACGGCTTAGCCTTATTTATTTTTATTTATTTTTTATCTAGGATTAGGATTAGGCTCTACTTAAACATTCTTTAAACAGCTACCAATGTAGTCATCATTTAAGTATTTCATTTGAGCTTTTTTTATCGAGTATATAAGTATAGTCATCATCATCAGCCCGTAGACGTCCACTGCTAAACATAGGCCTCCCCCAGAGAGCGCCACTTTGAGCGGCTGTTCGCCTCCTGCATCCATCGGCTCCCCGCGGTTTTCACCAGGTCGTCAGTCTACCTAGTGGGGGGGGGGGGGGGGGGGGGGTATAAGTATAGTAAAGCACAAGGAAAACTTGACTGATTTAACATATTATAAATTTAAATCTTTCATTTTCCTAGCCGCCGCCGCGGCCAGATGACGGCTTTTGGCTTTACCATCGGAAACAAGTTATCGTTTAGTTATAAATACCGCTTATTGGTCACCTCTATCCAAGTACGTAGGTACGGATCATAAATGTTGTTTTACTTTACTGATGTGTTAAGAATGGATACTTGAGATACAATACGAGTACTTCGTTCGTTTGGTTGATTAATATTTTTTATTATTTCTTTTCTTTACTTATAATTTTATATTTGATTGAAAAGTAAATCAACAGTTTAAACTACAGCTATTATTAACTAAGTAAATTTCTGTTTACATAGCTATCATTTGTACTACTAACTCAAGCAAAAATTTGAGTAAATTGTAACAAAAGAAATTTCAGCAGATTTTGATAGGAGATGGTAGGTACCCAACCGTTTACTAGGCATTACCGAAACTCCAGCCGATGGCATGTTATAAATCAGACACCCACGTCGACAGGCGTACCATTGGAACTCTAATCCGATAGGGATTAGCTGTGGTGTCGCATCGCAACCGAATTGACGTCAAAAGACGTAGTTGACATACAGAAGGAAATAAATTGATGGCTGCATACGAATAACAATCCGAAGAGATTTTGAAATGAATCAAGTACCTAATAAAACGTAGGCTCTGTAACAAGAGTTAGTTTTAAAGTAGCTTCTTTAAGAAATATATCACGATGACAAAACAACCTACACTAAAAACAAAAGCCAACTACTTATCGTAATTATATAATTATTATAGGAACCGCCGTAAACGGTGAAACAATTTTGGATTTGAAATCGCGCGGAATGCAGAAGCAGGGAAAAAATAATATTTGGCGAAGGCTGCCACGGACATTCCTTCGATTGCGTTGCGAGTTGCGATCGATCGTCGTCACAGCGCGTTCGAATCGACTAGACAGTGGACAGCTTTTCCGTTCATTCGACACTAGTTGTTATTCACCACGTCGCCTGTCACACGCCGCTCGGTAGCACCCATCCGTAATAAGAATCGTAATATAAAAGCATTATAATCCAATCAGAAAGTAACATGATGTGTGACCGCCCGCAAGCTCCATTTTACATTCGGAACGCGACCGTGTCGATCGTTAAATATTTTTAATAGTAAAAAGAATTAGAAGTAAATGGATAGAGCAAGACACACACGTAGTATGAGAACTTAGCTATCACATGCTGGTAGTGGCATTCACTCGCTTTCATTCTACATTCCTTAATTTGCTATTCGAAGTTCATTGACGCTTTAAAGTCGATCACGGATCGGTGTTGTTTGATCGATAGCGCAACTGGCGCATATTTAATTCAGTCACAAGTACCTACATAAATACAGATTTATTGGATTGCATGTAACGTGAGCTGAGTGACAGATGCTAGCTACTTGCTAGAGTATCGAACGTCCTTACTTCAGACTTAGAATCATAAGACTTATTCGGAGCTTCCGATCTTACAAAGGCTCAGTTACAAAAATAACTAATGCAGCTACTTAATTGAGCCGAAACATAATTTGCATACGTTCGTAATAAGGCTCCGTCACGGGAAATCCGGTTAATTAGCAACCGAATATTTTCAGTCTGATGACCGCCATTTTACCGACACCGACTCGAAATGGGAGTCATTCACGATAAATGATTTTATTTTTTTACAGACAACAATAAAGTTAATTACCGTACTGAGACTTGTATCACTAGCCATAAAAAAGGCATCGTAAAATGCGTTATAACCACTTTGAAATGCAATACCGCATAAAAATATAAAAGTTAAAAGTGCGCCATCTGAATTCTAATTCGTAAGGGCAGTTTTGAGTTTCAACTGTAAATCATTATAATAGTAACAAAGGTTAATCCGTGTTACTATTGAAATTAACCTCTAACATTTTGCAATTATTGTTACACACGGAACAAGATTCGGAGCATCGCACGCAGCCTAGCGATCGCCGCGCGCGACCAACGCATGGGGCGGCGAGTGCTACGACGACACGCGACGAACACAACAAATGGAATATCTACGTATTGCAAACGTTCAATGCAGTGCCGTCAATATTTTATCCCGCAACAGGCGAGTGTTGTAAATAAACACTTTAAAAGCAAAGTAGCGTTGCGACGTTAGGCACCTAAAATACTCTTCGTCGATACGACGATCAATAAATTAAAATTAATTCGGCGTGCGAACGGAGAGATCCGATACGCGATACCGACGCCTACATTTATCATTCGCTAACACGTCGGACATTTCACAGAGGTCGATTGTACTCGAATGTAGTCTCTATCACTCCGTAAATAGAGGTCGCTCATGCGCCGATGATCGAGCACGTAATGATCTGTCGCGAGAACAAAGGATAACACGTCTAAATACAATAAGGAGAAGGGATAACTTGGCGTGCATATTGGTTGTCGTAAAGGTATGTGCACACGCACGGGCACGCAGGTCGCATGAGGATGCGGCTGATGTCACGGCGTGCAAATAAACGCGGTAGACTGGACGGCGGTTCGTGTGACCTTGTCGGGAAAGTTCTCACGATGCCTTTGCTTTCCTGCTGCTTTCGACTGCTAAATAACAACATCATATTATAGCATCGTATACATTTTTATTAGTCGTATGTATGCATGTACCTATGGCCGGAAGCCTTGGGGGTGAGTTTCCAGCGGTTACCGGAAGACGTCACGCTGCGTACGGCGCCCTTATTAGTTTATTGCGTACATATGCACCAGTTACGAGGCAGTAAACCGAAAGGGGCAATTTTCGCCGCTAGCTAAGGAACGTAAAAAGAGGGAGCTCGCTTTCGATTGAACCACGCCTAACGTTTTGTTGATACGAGGGGCGTAAGAATCGTAACAATGAAACATTTCGAAATATTTATGTAATTTTTAGTCATTACTTAAAATATTGTTAAGAGGAAATGAGCACCACTTTGTAGTTATTCAATATAGAAGTTTTTCAAAATATATGCAGCGGTTGGTGCCAAAAAAGAAAATCAATTATAAAAGGGGTGGTGAAAAAAAACAACCGTTACAAAGAGTAAACAAGACGGGTGCATCGTCAAACTAACACTTGCAGTACCCTGTGGCGCGGTGGTGATAAGATCTCCCACTGCATCTGCCACGGGGCCAGGGGTCGGGGGTTCGATTCCGGTGTTTTGTCTCGCCGGCTGTGGGAATTCGTAATGATTGGTTTATGATTTGATTTAGTATTTACTGTTAATTTTGTATATATCTGAGGGCACAGTAATGCTAGTGAGTTAAGGAACATAATCCACAACGACAAAGGTTATGAAAACATATTTGTGTTTTAGAATACATATAATATACTTGAAGTTATTTACTCCGAAGCAAAATTTTATACGTTAAAGTTTGTTTCGAGTATAAACAAGGGCCATTGTCATAAACTACCCAACGCCACAACCGACCCGCCCGCAGACCGCACTCAAAAAGCAGAATCTTAACCTAATTCAATTTCCGCTTTATTTACTGCCATAAGTTTTTGTTTTCTATTAGCCCCGGTGCTTGTAAAACACGAAATCCCATAACAATCAAGGCTTAGTGGCACACAAACGGCGTATCTAGTACAATGGCCGAAACTTGCAGCCCCATAATGAATAAAAAGCGCTGGTGGCCGCCCCGTACCATGAGGCTTTAACGACCGAAGTTTGCGATGGATTTAGTACCGCAGGGTAGCAATATTCTGTACGCTGGAGTTGTTTTCGGATATAGTGGTAGGGGGCAGGTAGGGCATGTGGCGAGATGGCGCGATAACAGGAATTATTCATACGCACGTTATCGGCCCGCCATCGCTCGGCTATTGTGAACTCGGCCTAACGCGCGAGGGGTGGCTCCTGGTTGTCGTGGACGCTGTCAAAACGTTGTTGTGTGTATTCAGCGCAATGTGACGCTGGTACTGATTCATTATTGTTTTATGCCCTGTTTTTGTAGTGATGACCCTGCAAATCGATGCTCTATTATTTTCTGCCGATACTTCTGTCTCGTTTTCGCTCATGATATTTCACGTCAAAGAGACTTTGCCAATTATAATATTTTAAGCATTGATTAAATTTAACTAATGAATAAGGCACTATATTCAGTAGCAAGAGTTTAGGAGAGTCCCTCTCAAATAATAGGTAGTGCTACGATTGACTCAGGTACGGGCACGTGACCTTGCGATAGTTCATCTAATAGAATATTTAGTGTTACTACCCTAGTCACATAAATATAATACCTTTATTGGGCACAAGGCAACCAAAACATATACCTAACTAAAATAAATAAACCCAGTCTATCGGAAGCTGTATGTTAATTTGGAAAAAAGCCTAAAGGTATAAACTCTGCAATCGTGTCTGTGTAACTCTTATTGTAAATACAACTGGCCAAACAAACGTTACAAAAACGAACAAAGTCTCGAATCTCACCATCAGATTTCTCTAATTAATTAGCTACTTTCGACATTTAGTGTCCACAGAGTTCATTCGCCCTCCATCTGCGACTAGTCATGGCGTACGGGTGCCCTTGTGATAAAGATCGCTGATAATCTCGTGATCTACACCTGGCCTACGATGCGGGCCTTTATACGTATCTACATCACCAAATCTACATTGTCTGCTTGTGACGAATACATCGAAAGATACAGCTGCATTGTTTTACTCCGAGGCATTTCATTTTCGGAGTGATCCGTTATTTGGCAACAAAAGACTGGCGCATACGCCGTATATCAAATAGATGGACTGCATAGTTCATCTAAAAGCAGTGTGTATTTTTAAATCAATCCCCATTTCAAAACATAAGTTTCACAGCAACTTGAGTGTAAGCAACCAACTATTAGCTACCCGCAGCGAGCTACGCGGGCATTCAGCTATAGCGCGCACCCTGCCGCGACCCATAGGGAATAGCGTGAAGGGATGTTCCCTCAAATGAAATCCACCAATCCACGATCGTTCGGCACAGATATCATTACCCACCCTTCGCTAATAAATGTACCCGTACATATGTTTGCTTTCACTTTTAAATAATAATTGCCAAATGTAGTTGTGAAATGAAAAAGGGGAGTCAGTATGTGTATATTGACTACACCAAACCATCTGCTCACATCAAGGTAGCTGTGGAAATTTAGCGAGACTCATTACATTAAACATCGCCTAAAAGAGCAATTCAAAACACGCATTATGAACGTATGAAAACACATCAACAAAGAGTATAATCAGAACCTGACACTACTGTGTACATAATTAATGAAATTTCCAGCTGGCCTACAATTTTAATTGCCCAGTGTTGTGATACTCCGCTTTTGAAACTTTTCGGAAAAGTAAGGCCTTTTGTTCACGGACGCAGCCATCGAGAACAGAGTTGCCTCTATTATTTGTTTATCAAATATCAAATATACATTATAACGAAGAATATTCATAGCCCCGCTTACAATGTTATTAGATGAAGATGTCGTGTGAAAGGCTGGTGGTTACTAACAAAATGATATTAATTTGGGTCTCGCGGATGGGGGAGCAATTCATTTTTGAACTGTCCACTGTAATGACGACAAATTTTAATGTTATGGTGTCGCAATCGCCCTTCTATCGCTAGATCTCGATCACTGTAATGGTCATTTAAGTTTAAGTACTTATTCTGAAGATATAAATAATAATAAATAAATTCGCAGGTCGGTCGCTGAGTGGCGGCAGCGGGCAAGTGTGCCGGCCGCACTTCCATACACCACTGCACCCTTGGCTGGAGTCCAAAGCGCTGGCCAGCGGTGCGTGGGGTGGTGGTTTCCAACAAGATGCGGCACCCAACGACAAGCCTCTCTCCCCTGCGCAACATCACCATCCGCATCCGCTGTTCTCATTCCCTCCGACGCCGCCCAAGGACTCGACGCCGGACTCTGTGGCGGCGGCGGCGCTCGGCCAGCAAGATTACCAAGCGGCCGTTGCGCACGCCACTGCCATGAGTGTCGCCTTCATGCAGCAGCAACAAGAGCTGCCGCTGTGTGGAGACGTCAAGCCCATGATGGGGGCGCCACCATCAAAACAGCGCGAAGGTGCGCAGCCAGACTCGTGCCCCCAGGAGTCGAGCCAGCCCTCCGGGGAATACAACGCGCAGTACAATGCCGCCGCCGGCGATTACTACAACTACCAGGGCAAAGGGTATAGTGGGGCGCAACAGCAGAGCAAGCCGCGTCCAAATAAGACGCGAACTAGCGCCGGTGAGTCCGCGGGTCGCCCGCTGCACCGCTCTCGCCTGCACCACAACACTCTCACGACATCGCTCCACGCTTATCCGATCACAGTCCTAGCACTACCGACTCCGCTCTCTGTACCTTTGTTATTCGACGTTGAAAAAGCTGTTACTGAGAGCAATTAGTTAAGTCACAGCAGTACTCTAGCTTTCACTTAAATTCTAAGCTAATCAGATAACAAATCAAATAAGCCGAGTGCCATTCGAGACTAATCGAAGCCTGCAATGGCAGCCGTGGTGCTCTCCGCGTAATTAGAATCTCAATGGAGATCGTCTCATCGACAATTGCGATTTATTAATTCGATAGCTGCGTCGAGATTAATATTTCATTTGGTATTTCCAAACGGCACGGAAATATACACGGAGTAGCGATGTGGTCGGATAAGCGCAGCTCTCGCACAAGGGTTGTGGCACACGTTTTCATCTACACGGTGTCGGTTCGCCGCGAAGCTTGGGGTATCGGTGTAACAGATACTAAACGCTTCTTCTTTACACTAACTGCTATTGTAACCGGTGGGGGTTTTACTAACTGAATTGGCTTTTGCAGACACTACGCCGGAGTATCCTAACAGAGGCAAGATCAAAATACGCGCACGTTTGAGATAGGCATCGTTTCTAAGGAAGCGAATATTCTATTTATTTCACAATTAGCCAGTCACTGTTACCGTACAGCGCTAAGAAGTGGCAACGCATTGTTCGTCCATGTGAACCGCCGGCCTCGACTGATGTTGACCAAACACGATGATTCTCATTACTTAATTGCGACCTACTATTGTGTTGCTCCGTAAGCAATTAAATAAACGTTTTAAGTAGATTTCTATTAATTTTAGAAATTACACTGTAGACGGGTAGGTACTCCACTGCTTTCGTTGTCATTATTCATTATCTAAATTGGAGAAACTTATATTTAATTGCCCGTCTCGGTTCTAAATGATCCAATGAAGATAATTCAGTTGCGTCAAAAGATCGAATAATTGAGTTTGTACTTTCAGTAATTTGCAAAAGAGGTAGGCAGATTTGTTCAATTTGTTGCAACTGACACATTGCTATAGGTATACCTGCAATCATTTAAATCTATTGCTTGGTTTTATTATATATTATAAGTATTATTCGGATAACACCAGATAAATACCATTAGGTGTAAACAATGCTGCTTTTAGTAGTAAAACTACTAGGAATTCTACTGGAATTATTAATAGCGTGACCTTTATAATCTGCTACAATCTTAAATTGAATGCAAGTTTTCGCAATAGGAACATACCTAAATGTTACTCCGCAACAGCCATAATATAACAATGAATTACTCAACAGTAATTATATTAACACCGCATAATGGCGCTTTATTTTATATTTTTGAAAATGTAATTAAGTTGCGTACTTGTTAAACTTTGACAATGGACGGGAACCAGCGTGTCAGTCAGTTATTGTCTCTTATTAGAATAATGAGTGCACAGAATTATATTCACTGTTTATTGAAAGTAAACTTACAGCGTGACCATGTTAATAAGTTATATTACACTTACCTACCTACATACCATATGAGCACTTTGAACGTTAGTAAGAAATTCAGAGAATAATTATGATATTATGGTACTAACATAATTTTATGAAGTGAGCCAAAATGGAAAATAAATAAAATAAATTGTTTTAGTAGTATTAAAACGGCTTTAAATCAGCTTGTAGATACAGAAATCAAACATAAGAGCGCTAAATTTCATTTTTACCCCAGCAGCTCGAAATGGAACCCATTTCTGCGTGAAAACGGCGGGATCGCGAAAAAGTTAACGTCGTTGCATTGTATTATTTCTCAAAACTTGTGCTTTTTCCAGTTTAATGTTTAAAATTGGTGGCGTTTTACGCATTAAGTGCTGAATTACGAGTATGAGTGTGGGCAAGTGATATAATGTGGTGTAACGTGATTTTTCGTGTTGCTTCCAAAATTCCATAGAAGCTTCATGACTTAGACTGGACTACGACTAATATGACTAAGACTTGACTAAGTACGTAAAATATTCTAAAACTCGATGAAAATATCCAACAATACTTGATACTGGCTAAATACACTACTTATGTGTGGAGCCAAAATATAAGAACAAAAGGACCTATAATGATGTTCTCACTGCTGAGGTGAAAAGTTGTATGTGCTACTCGAGAGCAAAGTTTATGCATCTCGTGCTTTTGAATCTCTCGCTCGCTCAGGATTCTAACTTAGTATACTAGAATACTAAGTTAGAATCCTAGGATTCTAGGCGCTTGCTCGGGATTCAATATCAGCACTCGAAGCAAAAATCAACTTTGCTGTCTCTTTGCACAAATAGTTATTATCAACAAGTGCTACGCGGGATGCTACGTTAAAAAAAAGTGTAGCTTCTAACACTACCATACGTAGCAGCAACGAGGTATTAGTAGAAAAATCTTAACACAGTCAAACTGTATCCTATAAAAATTATGTTTATTCAATATTTCGTGAAATTGTATGAATTAACACGTAACAGTAACTAGCTACGTCGCGATCTAGATAATTTATATTCTCATGAGATAATTGCAATCTTATTGAAAACACACAGAAACCGTGGTAATTGACTTGTCATATCATTAGAGATAAGAGGCATAGCAGTAAAAGACTTGTCGTATAATCTAAGATTTCCGTGTGATATAGCGCAAATAGATCTAAAAAGTAAATTGTAAAGACATTAATTAAGATTTTGTTTCTTTTGAATGAGGCGTTGCTTTCACAAGGAGTTTTTTGATCTTAATAAAACATGGCTCAAATTACATAATTGTTTTTACATAATGATTAAATAGGTATATTGAGAATGTTCCATGTTTTTTTACGGTTATAAAACTAATTTAACTAATACTACTACCACTACTTTTACTATTTTACCATTTTTTTTTTGGTTTTGTTTTTTATTTTAATTTAATTTTTTTTTCTTCTTTCTGAGTAATAACTCTAGACATTTCGGTAATCGCGTGGTTATATATAAGCTGAAAACCATTAGTGAAAAATTTAAGAAAATTTTATAATTAAAATGAAACTTGTCAGTTTTAAAATTACCTAAAGCTAAATATTAGTAGGGTTACTGCAAACAGTTAAACTTAACCTACTAAAGGCAAAGAAAAAGTTAACTTAAATTCTAAACATCAATGGAGGAGAAAAATGTGCCTACCAAGATGTGCGAATTAAGAAAAAAAGCATTTCTTGCATTTTTCCTTTTCTGTAGTCATTAGAATCTAAAGATCGATCGTATTCACCGACAACTCAATTTACGTTCTTCGTAACTAGTCGTTTGCCTCTTTTTGTCCAGTTTAACTAGCTAAGGTTATGGTCACACTTAGAGCGAGTAACGATAACCATGTCGTAATTCTATATTATCTATCTAACAGCAAACAATTTGTTATGGTGGCTAAGTACGCACGCGTCACTTGGATTTCACTGTTCTGTGAGTACCAGTGACATCACAGACCAAATAGATTTTAGTTGTGAGAGTTATTAATGAAAGTATACTCAAATAAATCATTTTGCATTGAGTTCATTTTAAGATCTGCCTCTCTTTGATATTGACCTTATTGAATAAGCCTGACTTTCTTAAAACCACAAGGCGCTTTAAATCATATTTGACAATATTTACACAGCGCTATCTAGCTCCAAAGTAAGTAAATCTTGTAGGCACCATAAGAAAATAATAATATACATTCGCCATAAATCATGATTGATTGATTGACAGGACTATCCTATACATTTTTCAAGTTATTTTTCCAGGGCTGCTGGTAGAGGGTTTATCAAACGCGGTGGGCGTGTATGGTGATTTATTTTAAAAATACACTAGATGAGATGAATTTGAATCTGTATACCTATAGATGACGGTTTGTTGAGAGCCACTTGTTAAGTGGACTATTATAACTCTGTAAATCGTAGACACTGTGACCGAACCCTAACTATCCAGTTAATTGCAACAAAAACCGTGGAGCATACCACTCGTATTCCTAATTGGAAATTGACTATTAAGGCACTAATTTAATTAATTAATATTACTTCACAATGTTAGTAAAGTAAAACTTTAAGTGATTAATCTTCTTGAACTCGGCAATTGTAGCAAAGGCATCACGTAAGCATTTATTGTAAGAATGCTCTTTTTTCAGCTTCTTCGAATTGTTTTCATTAAAATAATAATTTGTATTATTTGTCATAATGAGGATTGTTGGTTAATTTGCTCTATTACACAAGCCACGCCATTTAGTTCGCGTGGAATAAATTATGTTGTTAAAACCTTCTTTCTTTGTTAATTGGCGTCAAAAAACAGCTCAAAAGAACAAAAACCAAGTGTTCTTAACATACCTACATTGATCCATCATATACTACTATCTTAATATCTAAATGTTATTGCAAATGCACAAGGAAATTGCAAGTGCTAAAAAAAAAACAAGCGAATTAATGAATTTTCAAGTCATGACTTTTATTGCATTTAACTCATCGTAGGCCATGTAGATTTAATTAGTCTTTAAGCACTTTGTAGTGTTATGCAAGTGGTTGATTTAAACGGTTTATGACTTACAAATTGCGACTTGACTCAGGGTGCTACGAACAATATTAGTGTGCCTCGTCGCTTTAATTTGAAGCTTTTTTGGGTTTACAATGATTTTCAAACGAAGCATTCATCATCAGATGAATGACTAGCTCATCTCGCGTAGCTGTCGGTAGGTATGTAACCAATTTCAAAATGGTATCTTTAAAAATTAAGTAATGCAGAATTCTGATGCAGGTACCTACTTGACTATGTTAACATTGATTATATACATATAATTATAACACAACACAGATGCCAGCTGCCACTAGGTGGACCGATAATCTAGTGAAAATCGCGGGCAGCCGATGGATGAAGGAGGCGAGCAGCCGCTCAAAGTGGCGCTCTCTGGGGGAGGCCTAAGTTCAGCAGTGGACGTTTTCAGGCTGTTAATAATGATGATGATGACAGATGTTAGATCCCTTTTACGTAGGTAAGTACATTAGTGAGAATAAGTACTAAACTCGAATACTAGCATTGTGTTGTAGATATCATAGACTACTTGCAGCCTATAAGCTGTATTATAGCTATATAAAGGCTACAGATGCAAAGTTCCTCAGTGGAAGCATTATGATAATGCGCGGCGGCCGGATGCGGACTATTCCATTGTGCGCGATCGGCTGACCTCGAGCCGTTCTGTAACTCGCACCAATGTTGGAACTAATTGTTATTGCCAGGAGCTGTATCCATATTTCTTGGGCTACAGCTACGACTAATTGGTGTTGTTGAAAGACTACCAACTACCAGACCAAGTCTGTCTAGAGTCAAATAAGGTGTTTAAAGCTTCGGCCCCACCGGCGCGTCTGCGAAGCGGCAGCGTCAGTGCCGCGAAACTATTCGGCATCCATCACTGTCTGCGGCGATCGCAGCGCGGCTGTCTACGAACACGGGCAGCGATTGGCGCCGAATTGCCGATTTTGGCGCTTCAATGTCGCCACTTGCCGCGCTGATGTGGCCGCAGCTTCATCCTTTGTAAAGCAACTGAACAAATCATAGTTAATCGTAAAGCTTTGGAAGAGAAGACATTTTATTATATTTCTAGAGAAATTAGTGGTTAAGCGGATAACAAAAAAAAAAACTAATCTACAGGTACCTACATGTAGTGTTGACACGAGTCAAAAAGTATACTTAGTTTAGTTAATCTTATTTTGCACATAGCACTTCGTTTTTTAGGCCCGTATTTTAGAAGTCGTGAGCCGGTGCTCAATTAAAATCTTGACTTGAGCATCGATTCACAACTGAACGCGGTTCTACAGAGGGCCTTATACATGTACAATTGTACACGTTGCCCTATAATTAAATGTCCCAATAATGTAATCGACTTGTTTATTTTGGGACCAGCAGCGACGAGCGCGTTCATAATTGGTTTGTCCAGTTTATTTACTTAGTCGAGATAAATAGTAAATTATTGGTTCACGTGTTAGGTCATTCGAAACGTGTTGCTCCACATCAAATAAAAGCACTATATCGATCGTGATCTAAACCATTGACTGCATTTGAAGAATGTCATGCAAAGGGCAACGCGAAATAATGAACGGTCAGTTCGAATCGCAACCTGTTATTATATCGTGCCTATTTATTGAGCGGAACCATTCAACACTTTCTAAAACAATGTTACGTTCACTTGAATCGTATTCAAATTCAATGATTTTGTGTAGAAACAATGCGAACGTTGCTTTGTTAGCTGACGACTAAGGTTGTTTTAAGCTGAGCTCAGATAAGGTCGAGTAAACTCATACAGACCAACTTTTCAAAGACCTATCCATTTTACTAAAATCTCACTAAATGCAAACAATTCCTAGAGAATAAAAAACAATATCGCATCACCGTTACTGCTTGAGAATCTGTACAAAACAGGATGTTAATAATATCATTCAAACAACAATCGCGCTGGTGCAGTGCCCAGGCTGTGGACCAACTTTTCAAAGAAGTATTCATTTTACTAAAATCTCACTAAATGCATACAATTCCTAGAGAATAAAAAACAATATCGCATCACCGTTACTGCTTGAGAATCTGTACAAAACAGGATCTTAATAATATCAAACAATAATCGCGCTGGTGCAGTGCCCAGGCTGTGGCTCGCATGTGCTGCGAGACCAATTAGCCACGTGATATGTCCTCCACGGACCACGGAGCACAGGAATGGACGTCCCTACTTCATAGCTTATTATTTCGCTAAACCAATTCATCACACAACATTGTACATCCGCAATGTTAAGACATTACTTCTAAATTGCCAGAAAAATGATAAATGATACATGTGTAATCTTGGAACATGTAGCTATGATTTAGGAATTATTCTATCGAGTAAAAACACGAAACATTTCGAAACAAGCTGTTAATGTATATTTTTACTTTATAAACTTGGTTAGTGAGGTAGGTGTAGTAAATACGTTCCGGTCTGCCGACATTGTGGGATACAATTGCAACACACGAAATTTGCATATTTACGTTGGACATCCGCAGCTGGCTAGTGATTAATTCAATTAGGACTAACAACAGACAAAAATGTTCTGATAATAAAATAAGAAATAATAAAGTAACGCTTGACCAAATCGGGCAAATTGAATATCCCCAAACCGTAATTAAATAGGGCTGTGATTAGGAAAAAATCTTAAAGCAGACCGGTTGAAGTGAGGGCTGCCGCTAACTAAGTGTAGGCATGATATGACCGGTATAATAATTACATCTGCTTGAGCCGTGGTTCTGGTTGCAGCTGAGCGGAGTTGCGCTGTTCGTCACAAGTAATTATCTCGCAGTATGCTAATAATGAATGCAAATAAGATCGCCCGACCGTCCTACCATCCGGCCACGTTCGCTCCCGGACAGCGTAGCGGTCAGTAAGCGCGCCGTGAAAAATAGCTTGATTTCTTTTTACCATTGGCTGGACCGTACTAATTATTGTTGTGGAATCATGGTCGCTCACTATAGACAACACAAATTTCCCTAAAGCTTTCCTGGTCAATAGCTCGTGAAATGTCTGTTTAAGCAGAATCGGGGCTCTTCCTGGCAACACAATGCTCAATAAAAATAAATTTCTGGCAAGAACATCAGCTTCCATTAATTTTTTCTATTTGCATACTGGTATATAATTAAACTGTAATAACAGCCTGTGTGGTGCAACAGAGAATAAGTTTTGAGCAATAATTTAATGGCTTGTATGCAAAATAGCCTCACCGTTACTTGTTGATGGGCCGATGCGCCGAGAGAGCGTCACGGTACATGGGAGCGAATTAGTCCTTCATTTAAATTACATTACCGGGGCACGCATTAGTGTTATACGTGAGTGTACTAGATTATATTTTTTTGATTTCATTGAGTAATAACGCGTTGGTCTTGTGTTTTGAACGCTTCGATAGTTAGAGGTCAACATCACTCGAGGGTGCAAAGTGCGGTGTTTGCACTTCAGTGCGATGCAAGTTTCTCCGTGCGAGTGAACCGTGTGAAAACTTTGCGAGATCTCGAGCAGGCCTAGTGCGCTCACCTCGAGACTCTCGAAAAATAAAAACCGCCCACTCGGCTACGTAAATATGGCAGATGAAAATCTTTTATCGCGGTCACGTAGCGCCGCCGCGTCACGACCGCACGTCACTCCGCCCAATAAAGACTCAGTCGCATTATAACTTTGAACAAACGCTTGGAATTTTTCACTCCAGCAGCCAACTTTATACATTCTGCGGCATTTCAGGCTCTGGACGTATGACAATAAATGATATCTTTACTACACGTCAATATCACGTCTCAAAGAGAAACCGCTACGCAGCCTTCTGTAACAATAAAGAAATAATTCTTTACTTAATAATATGTAGTGTGAACGTATTAAAACGTTATGATTAAAACGGATCGGACAATTAAATCGTATAGTAATTAATCAGAATATGAGTGCTCTGTAATAATACGTGTAATATCGACGTGGTATGGGAGGCTGGCGGCTGTAAATCTTGAAAACGTCACCGCCCGCGGCACCGCACTTTCACAAACGTTTTTACGAATAGAGACGTTACTAGTCAACCGAATCTCTATCAACCATGTAGAGACATGGTAATAAAACTTCGCAGCACGAGTAATATCCTGTTATTTTTTCCTAATAATCGTTATTGGTATTTATTTATTACAAACTACGGAGCAAATTACAGGTTTATCGATTCAACAAAAAATATAAAGGGTTTGTCCAAAAAGTGAGTCGTCGGCCCGATCGCAATAAGTTTTCGATAAAGTCCGGGCGATTTAATTGCCGGGTTTGATCTGGTTTTACATAAAAAAGATGAATGGCTGCTCTGCCTAAGCTCGTAAAACATTCTCGGTTCGTTTAACGTATTTTTTTCTATTATAGCCGAGCACTTTCACCTTCCTTACTGCGCAACGATTATTTATTCAATACACCGCAGCGACCGTCTGGGGACCCAACTAATATAATCGGATCTAGATACATTTTGATTGCGATACTCATCGATACCTACACATCGATCAAATCAATGGATGTAATCTGCAACTCAATAAACGTGATGCATAGGAATACACAAAGTAAGGGTTAATTTATTGGTAGGTCGTTCGCGAGGCATGCGTGCTTCGATTTTCCCACAACGATTGTAGGTAGGTCGTTTTGGGTATAATATTGAAAGAGAGGATGCAAAGGTGTAACGAGATGCGCTTCTAAATTCGATCTGTGTAAATCATCGATCGTGTAATCGAGTTTAAAGAGAGATTGTGGGCGGCGCACGCGCATCCCATATGTGAAAACATCCTCTCACTAACTACGCTAACCACTTTACTCAGATTGCTCATTTTGAAACAAGAAACATGTTCCTGGAGGGTGGCTCGTTCCTGGGTCAGATATATCATGATAACAGTTGAAGCATGCAACGATCCTCGTTTCATTAATATTCTTCGCTTTGTTTAATTTATTAGGTGTCAAATGTAGCTCATTTTGTCATTTTTAATGTTAGCGGTTTGCAATTCAATCCGGTTCATGGATGAGGTGCCGTGGCTTGCGTTGAAGATTGTTTCAGACGTAGTACGTTACATATAGCGAAAATTAGCATGCGGGTAATACTTTATAGCTCTGGTTATGCTCTGTTTCGCGGCTAGCTCTCCACTATTTTTGCAACAACCATTTATTTTCATAGCAACTCGCTTTTGTTGCTGCAGTTTTAGTAACAATCAAGCGTAGTTACGAAACATTTTTTAATTATCATTATGATTATTTTGACGAGTATTTTGTACCTGTTACTTTGGATGAACAACGTTAATGTAGTTGAAAAATGAACTATTAGGGAGTTTTGCATGCGTCAATTAATAGCTATGTATAGATAGGCTCATACGCTACTTTCTCCTAGTTTTTCTTTGCGTGTAAAAAATCTTGATGTTTTTTCTTCGAGTTTCACTCGTCGCGCTTTCCCTGGTTAATTGAATATTTTACTATTTTGTTATAATTGCAATTACGCTGATGTCCAGATAAATGTATGTTGGAAGGATGATGTAGTTTTTTATGTTATAGCATTAGTGTGTGTAAGCATGCTCTGTTAGTTAGTTCTACTATATTATACGTAATTTTTCTGAATGTGATTTTTCTCTCATCTTTCCCAGCCTGCCAGGAGACAGGTAATTCCTACCCTAAATCTAAGGCATATTTATGATTTTACCCTTAATTACTTTCACATTAATTTATTATGTGTTTGGTGGTTGATTTTGTGTTTACTTTTGCTTGTAACTTCGTTTCGCTTTCAATGTTTAAATGAATGACGAGATTGCACCGTATAACTCTACGACAATCTGTCTAATCTGAGACCATGGATCTAACAAACCTGGAATAATGTCCAAAACCTTGTTCGTATCATATTTTAGAAATACTCAGCTGATGTTACAATTCAAACTCATAAAATATTCCATATCGAATAGCTTTCCTTTCAAGCGAAATTTTCTTTAAAAGTTTTTATAGTAACCTAAACTTTCTCAAAAAGCTGCAACATCAACCGAGTTCTGTTAACCCAATATTTCTACCAATTCTAACACAATCATATCCCCCAGAGGGTCGGGAATGCGTGAACTGCGGAGCTACCAGCACACCTCTATGGCGGCGGGACGGCACCGGACACTACCTCTGCAATGCCTGTGGCCTCTACTACAAGATGAACGGGCAGAACCGGCCGCTGATCAAGCCAAAACGAAGATTGGTGAGTGTAAGAATCCGACCAATTTTGTATGTTGTATGTTAGGGTACGGTTTTAAGCATAGTTGAACGCTGCAGACATCTTGCAGCACTAACCGTTCACTTTTAGAATACACTTTTTAGATGAAAAGCTTTAGAAACAGTGATTAAGTGTAGTATGTACATAAGAATAAATGCTGGATGTCTTCAACTTGTAGCGTTGCTTAGGAAAGCACCTAGATGTGACAACGTTCGAGCTTTGAGGCCTTCGTTAGTGCAACTTATTAAATTTTTTGATGATAGTTTTTCGTCGAATTTATTTGGAGCCGATTAGCTCTTCCTAATAAAGAAACATTAATCCAAAGCTGGTTTTTTGATGGCTTTTTTACATAAAACAAGTTCTAGTTCCAGGAAGGAATGTTTAAGAAAACAGATGAAAGACTACAAGAATGATGAGATCACTACAACGATAGTAGACCTCACATTAAAATCTAGTTTTTTATGACCATTGGGCGCGTGGTTTCCTTCACCACGAAACATTTTTTATACGTTGCTCTCAAAGATAGCATACCATCATCTACAAATAGCATTCCAAGACAATCTCGCCGAGAATGGGTGTTGTTTACAGTTAAGGGGCAGTAATAAAAAGGCGGAGCATGCATGCCCGGGCACGACACAGCATTAAGGCTCTCACAAATTGGCCTCATATACGAAAGTTGAACGTTTCGACGAAAGCGCTCGACGTCCACTGCAACCGCTATAAATCTTGTTAACATTTGATCTAAGCTCGGGCACGCATAAAAGTGAAACAATGCGACATTTGGTGTCACGTCAGGCTGGCTGGGCGCACGGTGGTCGCTAACGAGTGGCCCGTGCGCGCAATACTACCTACAATTTACTTAATACCCGTCTCACAGACATAAACTAGCGGAATGGCCTGGAATATTTGCCTTTTGTTGGCCAAATTACGTAACTTCCGAGCGTTATGATTTCATTGCAGCGTTCCGGGCCGCGTTAGCGATGGACCCGGCATGCAAACGCTTTATTACCTCATTTGCGTACGTAATGACTGTTTCAATTTGTCAAAAACTGATCCAATCTACTAAATAATACACTTCGTAAATAATATGAGCTGTTTTGAAAAACAATTCAGTTGTAGCTACTTAGTCGAGTCATGGTTCTTAAACCCGGATGTTGTAACCGTCTTATATTTAGATTCATTGTAGTGTGGAGAGTTACCGTTAAGCAGGCGAGGAGATTAAGCTCACTTTTGTTTTCAAACTTGAACTTAAAACATGATTATGTATTGAACTATTTCAATTAGTTTACTTTTAAAAAATAGATTTATAACTTTAAACGTTGAAAATCAAGACATGAAATTGAACAGTCAGAGGGATTCTAAATTCGCAACCAAGTGCACAAATACTAAGAGTGACCTTCTCATAGTAAACAGTCTGAGCAAACATTAAATTAAGTTTCTATTCTTAATTAATTAACAAGCTCCGTTATTCGTGTGCACTTGACACGAATTAATTAATTACTTAACTGGGAAAATTCTGACAATACTAAATTGTGTCGTTCACTTAAAATAGCTAAACCTCATTTATTAAACCTTGATATATAAAACAATAGAGTAAAAAAGTTAACTTTTAATTCATAATATGAGGCAATTTCTTTAAGCGAGTCTTTGTTAATATATATTTATATTTTATGAAATCGCTGTAAGATAATGATCAGCCAGTCAAAAACAACAAAGCTTCACTAATAGCTCAATCCTAAGCATGAAGCGATACAAATAATACATTTTTCTTAACTTGAACTGTGTTTTATTTACATTTTTGGTGGAAGCTGCGTCAAAATGGTAATAGAGCCATAAACAACGGTTCTTTCTTAATAAAACATTTAGCGATATGATTATCTATTAAAGAGATTCAAGGCAGATAAAACGAGATTAATAGGTACCCCTACTTACTAAAGAAGTTTATATTTAGATGACTGCCTAATTTCGGTGATTAACTTTCGTGTGAAATTACTTAACCTAACTTAAGTATGTATGACAATTAGCATTTTTTTTCATTGTAAAGTGTAGAGCTTACAAAGATGTTGGACGACCAAAATTTTTACCCACATATTGATTAAATTTTTTTGGTGGATAATTAAAATAAACCAACTCGCGCTTAAAGTAAAATTTATAGCGAGAAAAGGTTTGTGAATTGTTTGTAAAACGAACTTTAATAACATCTTGGTCGTTTTAAATTCATAAGTTGCGGCACTCTTTGTGTAGAACTCAAGTCGCAGTAAATTGCGTAGAAACATAAAAATCATGGAATTGTAAAGTGCGCGCGTGCCCACCTGTTCTGCAGAAATGGATACAAGTACAAACTTAGCACAGGTAATGGGTAGGACCAACAACTTCAGTATAAACTAATACCTTATTCGAGTAAAATTATGTATGTATGTAACATAAGTTTGTTGCAAAACAGTTTTCTTTGTTAAGCGTTTCAGGTAATGGCAGTTCTTTAGCTGTAAAGTCGTCTTGATTATGCTTGTTAATTAAATTGAACACACGATCCAATTTTATCAATTACTATAAACAGTGTTAATTTAGTCTCTTATGTTAAAATAAATAAATATATTTTCCTCTGTCACTTGTTTTTAAAATCTAAGTGGAATCTAGCGTGCGTGCTGACCACGTTTCAGAGGCGATAAACCTGCGCAGGAGTTCCAACAATAAACTCTGCAGGCTTGGTCGTACGATGTACGTCAAGAGATACATTACGCAAAGTTACGCTGGATAGGGTAGCAAAAAGACTGGTGCATACGGTGTAGAGTCGTCAGGGTTTTATTTGATAGTGTTATGTTTCCAAGAATTTATTTGTTGGGAAAGAGCTTCTTGGGATAAATCAATTCCTTCGCCGAGCAATTTCTTAGTAATATATTGTGTTTACTTTCTATCTTATTACTGAAGTAGGTAATCGAATATGACAAATTCATACAAAAACGGTCACTAAAAGTTGGCATTAGCTTTAGATAAATACAAATTAGGTATATCTTTTAGTATTGGATGCATAATTCAATTGGTGTAAAACATAAAAATAGTAACCAATTTTGTTGTATTGTTCTACATATCGTTACAGTGAATACATAATGTAACTTATGTGTCGTTGAATATGTAATATTTAAATTTAAACGGCCGCACAGAAAATGGCCGGTCATAGAACCTTTCCTATTTGGCATGCAGAAGCCGAACTTGTGCCAAATAAACTATTACAATGAGAATTCGTATGGCCTTATTCGCGCAGGAAGAGGTCCCACACTGTCTGCTTGATCTATCGTGCTGTCATTTATCAACAGAGATTTACTAAATATCGAATCATAAACCTGATTGTCTATGACATTAGATTCGTTGTTATCGTTATTAGCTGCCTCCGAACTCTAAACTGAACAAGGGCCTTATCATTAAGTCTAAGACCAATTCAATAAAAGTCCTAATATGAATCGCTAAAGTACATTTTGTGCTGAGGCTGTTTTCATTTGAAGTGGTGGTTAGACTTCAGGCTTGAACTGGGCTCCTGACTAATGATGGTTTGATTGTATCCCAAATGCAAAACAGGATTTATTAACTACTTACTATATTTTTAGAGGATCTTCCTCTAAAAATATAGGTAATAACGCCCAACAATAAAATACATTAGGTCCTGGACCCTAAGTAATTAGGATTTTGTGTTCCAAGGAACTACGAACGAAGGATACGAACGATACGATACGAATACGACACGAAAACATATTGAAGAAGCTTTTTTTTTAAACTCTACTTCTAATATACTTAAAATACTATACTACTATAAAATAAAGCCAGCAGAAGCAAAACCAAGCGTAGGAAATAAAGCATTAAATTAAATCCAGCTTTAATTTATAAGTAAACTACTTTGATATTTGTATGGCACCAGCTTGTTACAAATGTACGTGTTGACAATGTAATTAAATTTTGAAATCTGGGCCTTGTTTTCGGTGGAACGGTAGTGACCGTTGGACGGGACGGTGGACATGGTTGGGACAATTCTCGACCATCGATCACCGCCACCGTCGAATAAATCGTGGATAACGACGACCATGTGGCCCAAGCAACGGCTTTCACGCGGCTCAAAATTAAATGCTCTCAAAATGTTGGAACGGTTAAGTTTTTTTGGGTCAGGTGCTTTATTTTTGAGTTTGATAATTTAAACAACAAAGAGGTTATGTAGGTGCTACAATTCATTGACTTATCGCAAAAGCTGTTGCAAGTATAATACTTCTTATCCTGGTTCTCTTCATGTGTTACAGAATTTTTTGACCACCCAAAGGCATTACAACTATAATAAGTTTTCAACACAAGGGAAAAGAGGTCTTAGATGCGGTTTTCTACTGAATTTTGGTATTCATTTCGAATAGAGTATTGTAAGTTGAGTACCTCTCGCTTATATTTTGAATCGATTTCAGAATGGTATTGTATATTATTAGCAAATTAAGTGACTCATAGCTGTCACGCCAAAAGACCTCATAGTTAGCCAGTTCTACAAACAGACCACGACGCGATGTTGATCTTAGAATAGCAAAGTTGATTTGTATTATTTGTTTATGATTGAAATTATATAACGGTCTACTGCTTTTAATATCACCGTTTAAGATCTCTATCGCGACACCAACGGACAGTAAATGGCCGCCCGTGAATATTGAAAGAACAAAACATTAATTAAATTATAAACGTGTGACAGTACTTATTAACTCGGTCATACAATTTAACCGTTCGCGCGGTTTACGAAATACATGTGGACTGGAAAGTTTAATTTTGCAATGTTGTAATCGGATTAACTGTTTATAAGATATTTTCAACTTATATGACTTAATTTTAGTTCACACATATAAAGTTTTGCAACTTAAGCGCATTAGGTCACGTGATTTACATAATTATACGTTGATAATTAAGTGCTTTTTAGATTCCGTACCCATGGGGTAAAACGGACCCTATTACTGAGGCTGCGCTGTCTGCCTGTCTGTATGTTACCAGGCTGTATCTCATGAACCGCGATGGTTAGACGGTTGCAATTTTCACAGGTGATATATTTCTGTTACCACTATAATAACAAATACTAAAAACAGTAGATATTTAAGGGGGCTCTCATGCAACAAATATGATTTTTTGATCGTTTTTATAGATTATAGTACGGAACCCTTCGTGCGAGAGTCCGACTCGCACTTGACCTGTTATTTAAACTGTATTACCAATAAATTGACAAAGGAAAGTGTCATAAATTTCTGTAACAGCGTATACTATTTTATCATGTCAAAATAAGCTATAAAAATATGACAAAGTGAGCTCATAATTCATATGTAAAATGTCAATAATGATGTGTCAATATAAAACGCCCGTTAAATAAGGCCGGTTGGCACAAAAAAGCTTGGTCAGCCTACCAGTGAGTGACACAAGGCTCTCCCAGCAGGGGTCCGACTTTACCATTCTCACTCCATTCTACCTGACCGTGTACTGTGAGTCACAAGCTCAGGTGTTTGGAGACTCGATATATTCGTGTTACATATTCTACTTCTAAACAGAGTTTGAGAAGTAGGCCCTTCATTAGTTTTATTACAATTTGGCTAGTTTTATTACAAAGTATCTAAACAAATCGATATTAACATGATTACTATAAATTGATTATTAAACAACTTGCTTGTTTTATTGACTTTGACCTCAAAAAGATTATAAAGTGTTGACAGACATGATTTAACGCCGTTTGCTTAATTTATGATTATGATATCATAAAGTGTCGATTAATAGAGAAAACCAAATCTCTGCGCCTGCGCAACGATCGCCCAAGTTTTATTGCATTTCCATAAATACGAACCCTTTTTTTACATCCCGGTCGGGATAAAAAAGTTACTTTTGTCAACGCCTTGATTGATATGGTAACCTTTCCTTGTTTTAGCAATAACCCAAGTCTGTAGTATCTTTTTTTCACTCATCTCGTACATTTTTATTTGCCACGTCAAGTATATTTGACATATCACTAAATTTCGTAAGAAAAATAACTATTCCTTGGATTTTTACACTGGTGGCCCGGCGTAATAAATTTTTGGTTTTTTATACTTGTGACTATGCTCATTGTGTGGGGGAATTGTTAGTTTTTGTGTATCTTTATAGTTTGTTGCTCTACCTGTTCTAGGCGCCAGTGGCTGTGACATTTATGGCCAGGATATTGGGACACAATTAATGTCCATATTAATATTGGGGAAACATGCGGTGGGAGGCCATAAATTCGTATGATGGAGCGCAATGAGCAAAACATGCCAGCTCCTATTCGAATACTTTTTTTATCCCAGAAACATCAGGTAATTGGCGAATCTAAAACATCGTTCCAATATTGAGTTTTGTGTTACCATTTAGTAAAATAGAGCCGGATAATCGATTAGAGTGGTCGAGTAAACAGCTATCGATTTTGAATAAGCGCACTCGATTTCACGCGACAAGGCGTATAAAATCGATTGCGTGCCTCTATACGTGTCCCTTTTCCATCACGTCAGGGAGCTTACAAAAAGTTTTTAATACCACGTATAAAATAAAAGAATCAGGTCTTTTTGGTGACTCTACCAACTTAATAAACATCTGCTCCTGATAAACTGCCTTCAAGTTCTAAGCTAGAACTTACCTTTATTTATACCTAAGTTATTAGGACTATAGGTAATTCAGATAGAACTTCTAGCTGAGTTATAGCTTAACTTAAGCTTAGCTCAGAGCGTTCTTCACTTAACTAGTGCAATCATTGCCAACATAATAACTTAATAAAAACAGTGATTGTGATTTGAAATATGAATGATTCTCTTGTAACACTAATCGTTCGCGGAGCAGTTGTTATTTATCGGTAGCCGTTGACCATTCAAGACGTCTTCCTTGATTTAAGACCACAAATTGCAAGCTTGGAGTTTCGCAATCATCTTGGCTTAGCTTTAGTGTAATCAACGCTCTGTAAGTTTAGTGTTCGTATAGCTTGTCCTAAGGCTGGTCTTGCTGATTTCGCCGTAAAATCACTATTAGATTCTTAAAAATATCACCAACATTTTTCACGCTAGTGGAATCGTAGGGAGCAGCTAAAACATAATAAAAAAAAATATTCTATCCAGATTAAGAAGTCAAAATTTGAACCATGAACGGGATAAATGTTGTAGTGTTTATTTAGTCAATACAACCTTGTAAATAATTGCACTGGCATTTTTAAGTTATAGATTTGTACCGATTATAGGATGACACCACATCGATTATCAGCAAATAGCAGTAACACCAGTGTGCCGCGGCATATGTTCCCCGTATCAATAATTGAAATTCGTGCTTATTAAATATTCTTATAACACGCTGTGGGCATTGTCCGGGAGTAGCATCATTAGTCAGCGAGAAGCGAGTGGCTACCCGACAATTTGACCGGCTACCACTACGCACCAGCAAATTGCATGCTGCCACCTCACACCGCTATACTTTTGTTTATTTCTATTTATACATTCGAATCCTAATTGCGTTCCAAGAGCGTAAACTGTGATTTGAATGCTTTTTGGAACATTTGGCGGTGCGAGCGCTGACGGGTTAATGACAGCCCGAGCTTCCTGCCATGTTAATTGTCGAGAGGAAGTCAATAGGCGCTTCGCATTATTTATTAGATCGAGTTTTGGTTTTGTTGCGCCACGGTAGCGGAGGCACTTACGCGTCTGTCAGTCCGACCGGGGCTTAATACAGATTATAACGTAATACGGTAGTTTGCTTGTACGTGGTGCCATTCAAACGGTTGCTTAATGCCTTTAATTGCTTTGCTTCGATCGACAAAAACAAAGTGACGAATTTCTGACGTACGGTCGAGATGCTTAATGACGGTTAACAGCTACCAGTTCGTCCGTTTTGCGATTCGTTTTTTATTTCCGCATTTTAGAAGAGATAACATCTAGTAGATAATGCATAGTAAAAAAAAAATAACTCATGGATAGGTTCAGTTTGAGCAAAATTAGACCTAAACCAAAACAAATCAGAGCTTATAATCTTTAGGAAAATAATGAAGCGATAAAGTCAGTTTCAATGGCTTTACCAAGCCTCATGTAAACTTTAATCTAACGGTAACGGATACGACGTTCGGTGCTCGACGGTGGCGGTAAATTCGCTATTTTGTCAATAGCAGACTCGTCCCACGCACGGCGCGAACATGCCACTGGATTTAGACGGTCATTTCCGTATGCAACCTCTGTCTACCTACCTATCGATACTTTATTCAAACCTTACTCAAACTATATTTTAGACTGCGTTGTAATAAATAAATTCTTTAAATATATATCTACTGGAGTTTGGATGTTTTTCCAGCCCAAGTTTTCTACGCTTTCTCACCGGTGGTGTTCCGTATACATATATAGGCGCAATAAAAAGAGCAATTTCGAAACAAATTCATTTGAGGTTACCTTCTCAACTGAATAAGTAGAGACAAAACCTTGCTGAATGACGTTGAAGTCCTCTTGTTTCAGACGTTTTAGAGCCTTTTCGCATGCATCTAATTATAACACAAGAGTGCTTACATTTTGCTGAATATTTTTAGTTCCTCTCAAAATGTAAACGAGAAGGCATAGGTCAGTAAACCGTTGCTATTTTTACCTCAAGTAGCGGCCGATCTGATTGTGAGCCTGGTGGACCTGTTTTATAATGACTCCATCGAACGATTACACAACTTTACCTTACAATATCGGTCATCAGTCGCATTGAACTCGGTGGTGACTCATAACAAGTGCTGGACCTTTATGAAATTCCATCGTGATCCTTCTACGAGACGTTAATGAATGACCGCGACAACCGCGACTTGTTTATTTACTAGTGTTTTTCTTAATTAGTTTATTTTTTAAGGTTAATAACGTTCGCACAGTTTACATTGCTTTCTGTCTACAAAGGTCAAAATTAATGTAACTAAGGAGCTTGACTTCTTTAAAATTATTAGTGAGGTATTTGAAAAGTCCAGACTTACATTTAAAAATGAATCTTTCATTAAAGTTGGAAGCACAAAAACGTAAGCAACAAATTTAAAGGTCGTTGCACACAATACATTTGTATGTATCGCACGATCGTGGAGTATCGCGTAATTGACGCAATCCGATATTATCCGAGATGTAAGATCACACATCGCGTTCCGATAGCCTTATCGACGGCGACAGCATTTACCCATGTGAGATGTATAAGATTTGATTTAGCATAACGGCTTTTATTTTAAAATCAGTATGGGGACCTGGGTGATCATATAGCGGAGTTGTCTATTCTGCATTGTTCCGTATTGCTTGCACCTGTAGTGGAAGAGAGAACTTATTTTTTTTTTCAAACACTTATTTCCACTTAAATTCTAATATAAGTTGAAATTATAAATCCCAATTAGATGTTAAAATACTTGATAATTGGTACCTAATTTTTATTTTAATACTGAAGGTAGAGATAAGTTTCGGATAGAGTCAACATTAGAAAGTTTAATAAATACAAGAAAACAGGGGCCAGTAAGGTTTTATACAGGTTATGTTCTATCCAGTCGCAAGATAAATGGGTACTATGTATAGAGTGATCATTGTCTGAGCGTGTTAAAGACCGGTTGGATGCGAAGCCGTAACGAGCGTTTCGTATACAATAGACCTTTTAGCGTCATGCGGTCCCGCGTCAATCGCACGGCTCCCAACAGACATCGCCGGCAGTGAGAACCCACCTTTACAAGACCGTGCTTAGACGCGCTACTAATCTAGAGCGATATTAATAGATAACCAATTATGTAACTTTTAATATAAGGCGCGGTAGCTATAAAGGCTAATTAGACGATATAAATTATCATAATCAGCCTTCACATTTCGATAAGACTTTTTAAATGCTATGGCCATAAAATTGTAATACTAAATCTAGATAGAAAAATATTATTGCGATCAAAGCGCTCCACAAAACAACTGAATAAATGTTTAAAATCGAGTTAAATCTGAAGAAAGCTCTCACGATAAACAATTATAAAATACGCGTTTAGGTCCGAGGCTCGGTTACGACAACTATGATAACAAAAAATAAGGTGAGTCCGTCCGATTCGTATGAAAATAAAACATATCCAGGGGACTGACGTGCGTCCGGCGTCACTTAGCAGCGCTGGAATGATGTGACAGCCCTTGCCGAACCGAATACCTTTTTTATAATTTAAAATTAAAAACAAAGTAAAAAATTACAAAGTTGCTGAATCTGTTCCATTGTGTTCACGTTTTGGAAAAATTTAAATGACCGAACGGTGGTCGCTTTTTTGAGAGTCGGAATCTCGAATTCGGCGTTTAAATACATACAGTTTCGCGGTTTAGCGCCATGTTTTTTCGATTTTGTGCACATTTGGACGCGCTGAATGCGACGCGATGCGGTAGATTCTGCGCGATTAAACCCCCCAGCTCGATAGAGTAAGTTGTTAGTGTTAACGATCTAAACTGATTGCAAATACCTTCGGTGATGGTTCCCTGGCCACTGTTCATAAATAAATATTGCGTTTACTTATTTGAATATTTTATCACGAAAGCGAATTCTTGTTCATCTTCTCGTGTAGCATATAGGCAAGTGAACAGGCCAGGTGTCGGAAATTCAGCTCGCCCAAAGGCTTCTAACTTGGCTAAACGACTATTGTCGTGCCCACATTAGCGCTATAATTATATTTATGATTTTTATAGCAGTATCGCCTGTTCAGCGTAATCTACAGATTAATTTGTAAAGGAAAAATACAAACCCCCAACCCCGTAAGTTGGTTGTAAAGGTGAAAGAAAAATTCAGACATGAGACCAATTGTCACGGTAGCTTAAGTAAAGCATATCCCGGCTTGAGGGATGGATGGATGTGGGTTCAATCTCCGCTTGGGATTCTAATTTTTCCTTTACAAATTAATCAGCGCTATATCTGCTATATTCGTGGAAGAAAATCGCTATGAAAGCTCTTGTTGAATATAATATTTGCACACAAAGAGCAAAATCAATTGGACTATTGCAAATAATACCTGTCATAGCAACATAACACAATCTGTTCGACTTTCATTATAATTTATTTCTATTCCCATTCCTATCGTGCAATTTATCCAAATCAGTTTCCTTCCCCAAATTATTTTCAAAATGCCTCTCATTAATGAATCTCGTGCACTTTGCGTTTGTCGGCATTTGGGTTTAGTACAGAGCATCGATCTTGGATATTTAGAGTGGCAATATGAATGTATTTATTCAGGCCGAGAGCGGCCTCTGCCTAACAATGCTACGCTTGTCGCTGCCGCCACGCCACTGCTTTAGGGCTGCCACGGCTAAAAGAAAACCTTCATAGCTGTACATTATATGAAATCTTAGAAAGAAGGCTAACGCCTGTCTGAATTAAATTTTGACCGCTCCATAGTCGCACTTATCCCTCTATAACTTACCTACGCGACGCATTTGGTTACCTAAAGTCTGATTACTTGCTCACATGCTATGTACGACATTTAGCTTTACAGACATTGATTTTAGACATATTAATTTTTGTTTGAGTTAAATAGTTGCTTACCTTTAATAACCGCTTAATACTTAATTGAGGATTTTTAGGCTAACTACTTGATCATACCTGAATTATATTTCAGTACCTACAAAAATAAAATAATTTTTAAATGATTTTTGAAACAAAAGCAAGCCACAACCCTTGGTCGGATGTCCGTGAATCAGGGTTGACACCGCAGCCTGGTGGTCCGCACATCACAGTGAGCGCGTGCTTTGCACTGTTCGCATGTATTTCAACCCTAAAGATTTGCATATAAGTGCTCGCTGCTTTGCGTACGCCTCATATAAATACAAAAGAAAGACGCCTCTAAAAAGTCACTTTATAGAAGAACCCCATTTAAAATTGTAAAATGATTCCAAATAAAAACACAATAAAATAAAAATTAAATTAATAAGTATACTTAATGGATCAATAAAATATTATGGATTGACCTTAACAAGTTGTATTTGAGTATACGCGTTTATAGCTGCTTTGGGCGTGGTTTTGCTCATTTTGTGCCCGTTTGCCATTGTGTTTACCGCTTTAACCATTGTTCGAGGCCCAATATAAATTGGCCCGCGACGGTCTACACTGGTGACAGGTATATTTGAGTCGTCGATTTCGGCCGATAATTAATCCGTATATTGTTAAAACGGGCCACCCTTGTTTGTGAACCAAAACATCCCGATTTCTTTGCCACTTTTAACTTTAGTATTCATTGTTAACTGTGGTGTATACAAGGTGACCTCGAATTAGTATGTTATCCCGAAATGGGGGGACTGGGACCATGATACCCTACAAGTTGTGAGAGCCTTATTTGAAACTGGGTGTTTCCAAACTTCCATGGTAAAATATAAATTCACTCACAAAATTGCACGTGCGATCGCTACGAGAGTTAACAAGATACTATAAATTCATTTCTAAACACAGGTCGTTAAACTAATTTATGTGCACTCAAGGACGAAGTTCAACGACCCAGCTGCGCTAAGACTATTTTCGAACGTAAACTTTACATGGCATTTCTTCAATGAAAAACTATTAATTTACCCCCTTTCGGGATAACATACCAATTCAAGGTCACCTTGTATATTGACAAGGCTTTAAATTGTGACAACCGCCCTCTCTGCATTTATGTTTATGTGCAGCGTCAATCATAAACGAGGCAATAACAAGTAAACTAGGTGATCACAAATATTCCTCTATTAAAACCGTTGCGTTCTGTGCCATTCAAACAGTTATACTTAAATATATTTTTATTATGTGAAATAATTACATACAAAGCTTGTTTGCGTGATGATAAGTGTCACGGTGCTTATTATAATGTTTAATGCTTTATGCTGCTGAAAATATTTCACTTGTATTATGTTACGACCCATCGCCGTCTGATGTCAACCTCAGAAATCTACTGAAGTAGAAAACAGATGGAACAGCCTGTGAAAAACCGTCCAAGTGCAAGTCAGACCCGTGCACGAAGAGTTCCGTACCATAAAAATGAGCAATAAAAACACGTTTGTTGTATGGGAGCCTCCTTAAATATTTATTTTATTCTGTTTTTAGTATTTGTTGTTATTGCGCCAACAGAAATACATTATCTTTCATTATCTGTGAAAGTTTCAAGTGAAATGTAACTGTTACGCTTCACGAGATGCAGCCTAGTGACAGACAGACAGACAGACAGACGGACAGCGCAGCCTTACTCCGTTAGTTAATAGAGTCCGTTTCACCCGTTGGGGATGGAACCCTAACAATATGTGTGGCATTGGCTAGAAAACCACCCTTTTTTGCGATAGAAGAGAGTTTACTTTAATATTTCCTTAAAGTCTAAACGAGAATTCAGATAATAGATCTTTCCATCACGTGTCATGATAAACACTATAAATCCATTGTTAATTTCGAATAAACCTACCTACTGTATCTGTGAGAATGTCATTTCACGGTCGCTTAGGGCAAGCAGAGGTTATAAACGCTTAATTAATTTTCTAAGTACCTGAGTGCTAATTCAATTGTTAATATTTTTCTTTCTTGAAATTAATATCTCTATTAACATAATCATGTTTTATTTATACGTTTGGTATGAATTTTTTAATTTGGATTTGATATTCATTTCTTTTTAAATATTAACGACCTGTTATTCTCATATTTAAAGTTTACGGGATCTTTATGCTAATTTAAGTGACACTTATGTAGAAGTTTACGATTTAACTGACGTCCAAGTGACAAGTAAGGTGATGGTGAAACCTGCACACCTTACCGGACTTGTGTCATTAGGTTTTGATTTACTAGAAACCTTAATAAAACTGACTTTTAGATATTGGACCATAAAAATGATAATCGCCATGATTGTGTAATTTAAATTACATCCTACCTAGTTTTGTTTATTTAAATTAATGGTGTTTCTAGCCGATACATCGCTAAATGAGATTCACTTTCTTTTTGCCAAAGAACTCCAAAATTTTT
Organism: Ennomos erosarius; assembly: GCA_963580505.1. Taxonomy (NCBI): domain Eukaryota; kingdom Metazoa; phylum Arthropoda; class Insecta; order Lepidoptera; family Geometridae; genus Ennomos; species Ennomos erosarius. Next base: position 4,761,502 of record OY756983.1, on the reverse strand, counting down.
ACCAAAAGTTCATTTTATTTATTGGTGATTAGATTTTTTTTAAATCGGGATAATCTTACTAGGTTAATTTTACTAGGTGGTAGGACTTTTCTGCAAAGTTCGTCTAGGTAGGTACCACCGATTTGCCAGTTATTCTGCCGCCATGCAGTAGTGTGCAAGCACTACTGTGTTCCGGTTTGAAGGGCATTATAGCTAGTGAAATTACTGGGCAAATGAGACTTTATGACCTGATCTCACAATCTAGTAATCTGTTTACTAGGCTGTGTAATGTCTCAGGATGAAGTGCGCAGTGCAGGGTCACGAGAAACTTTTATTTTTAAGTTCCGAGTGACACTGCAACTGTTATGGGCAGCCGTATCGCTTAACACCAGGTGAACGACAAGCTCGTCACGTCATTCATTTCCATAAAAAAATCTGATGATATTATTAAAAATGTATTATTAAAAATGTGCGCAAAAAATTAAAATCTATTAAGGCCTAAAAATATACCAAGGCACGAAACTATAATAAAAACAGTAAAAATAAAAATGGCTAGACTTATTGGCAAAAGTGATTACATCCAGTCAATTTTTATTAAGTGTTAGTCCTAGCGCATTATCAAGCAGCTGTTTTAAGAATAACAAATATAGAAAAGCATAAAATGGTCTAGCGTCGGCACTACTGTAGTTTATTGGTAGTAAGCCGCGGTAAGTGGCGGCGATAAAGCAAAATGCTATCCACCTTTGTCGACCTACGGGCACCTGCTTTTACTAGCGCCGGTATTACAACACCACAAATCAGCTCTATCATACTATTGATTTAATAAAAGCATCCACTAATTAGTTATAATTTATTTTAAAGACCAATGCACAATGTAATATCACAGTAAGCAACGCATTAACTGCATGTCTAGTGTTATACATAGATAGATAGATAAACACTTTATTAAACACACCAAATAATAATACAATTTAGAAGGAATATTTTGTTTTCAGAAACGTGTTATAATGGGTGACCTTATCGCTAAAAGCGATCGCTTCCAGGCAGCCTTTGGATGTTTATAGACAGATGTTCATTATATGTCTTTGAGTAGATAAGTATTTACAAGACTCGAAACAAACAATATAAATAAAGACCCTAATAGGCTGATACTTATCTGTTTTGATCAATAGATCTAGGATATTTTAGTGCTTTGGAAACAGGAAGAAAAGACTATATATATTATACATATTCGAAGCACAATTTGAATACTTACATACCTATATCGTTAAATATTATAAAAAGAAGCTTTTTTCTACACTTTATTCAGTCTTATTTTTCCTTTGCTTCCTTTTCAGTCCTCAAACACGCTATAATATACCTACGTTCCGTAAAAACTAAATAAACATCAAATGTTACAGCGCAAGTTCACGACTCGTGATCATCATGACCAAAACCTTCAAAAGTACAGAAGTCAACCGGTGCTCATTATTTCTCCTTACTTTCGTACCGGCAGGCGGTCTTACAGAGGAATTATTAAAAATGTACCAGTCAACATTATGTCCGAACTTATGAGAAGCTGTCAGTGCAGTGACGCGTGCGTGGCCGACTACCGACATACAGCAGGCCTTCTAGACCCAACCCCACTCCCAAACACCCAAGAACCTTACCACTATCCATATTTGGTTGCTTTACTCATCACCCAACACTACATAGTACCACCTTTGGTAACTTTCTTACTGCGACAAAGTGCTAAAAGTGTTTATGGTATTGGATGATTTTACCAGATGGAGATTCTTGACCTTCGAGGTTAATCTAGTAGAGATTGTGTAATTATAAATGGACAAAAAAATAATCATGCATTTAGGGAGCAGAGCAGATGAGGGTCGGTGACTCTACGCTTTGGTAGATCACTGTTGAAGAGCGTAGCAGTAGCTGTCTTTGAGGTAAAAGCATCCAACCTTTTATTTAAATCCATGGAGAGATTGATGGAAATATTTATGAGTAAAACTTGAAGAATCCAGGAAGCCTCAGGAGGCGTTACCCAAAATAATTGAACCGTACAATAACCTCAATTTTCCGTAACATGATGCGATTAATTTGCGCGAGTGAGAGGCCCGTGTAATGATCTGGCCCCATCCTTTACCGCCGCTTATCGTTTCTCGTTAAAAAAATGATCCAATTAAACGGCCGCTCAGCTCAATACGTTACCGAAAGCGAGTTTAAACTCTTGCGCACACCCATTGTAATAACGCATGCGCCCTCAATATTAAATTTTAACAAGGTATTAATTAAAAAAACTAAAGCGAAATGTTTAAATTTTCTCAGGACGCACTCGGCCCCCTCTTTTTACTTTATTTTTAATTCATTTTATTCGGCGCTGGCCGGCGGAGTGGGTCCGCCCACCGGTGATTTAAAAGTTTGATTTATCGGCGCGGACGAGCGCGGGTTAGTGCGTGCGCGCCGTGGTAATTATAAATATGACGCGGTGCTAAACTGCGCGAAGTGACCCTCGACCCTGTGCGACCATCGTTCACACTCCGTGCTGCACCCACTCCCGCCCATTGGCATTGGCAAAATCATAGATCGCAGGATATCTTGGGCTATTGCAAATTAGCTAACAGTTATAACTAAAAATCACATGTTTAGCAGAGTTATATTCGTACAGTGCAGGATCTGGCGGGGCCGTTGTAAATTATCTACATATAACACATTTAAGTATATCAAAATCATTGGACAGATTCTTGTTCCGCTTTACGAACAATTGTTTTAACTGTGCATTGGGGATTTTTATACACCTTAATCCAAACTAATACTTGCAAAACGTCTTCGCTTGATATTACCCATCATATACACGAACGTAATAAAGCTATAGAGAGTTTTCTTTATTATAGATGTGGGCTTCGTTCTGTGAAGTTTTGTTTAATCTCACCATGAATTTTACCGCCAAGAAAGACCAAGGTATTTTGTTAAAGTGTAAAAATGCTACAGTTATATGACAGGCGGGTTGTTCGCAGCAATTAATCAAACTAACAGGTGCACTGGAGGAAGGCAAAGCTGCAGCGATGGAAGTCGTAAATACGGCAGCTGATCCAGTGCGCTAATGTACGGATAGCACTTTGCCTGATCATTTGACGTTTGTATTGAAAATGCAATTGGCCGTTGCAGAAGGAATGACCTGGCGAATTATTGGCACTTTCTTTTGAAGGGTTTAGCTCGTGACTTTTAATAGTTCATTTTGCAATGGTATACAATGCAACTGTATTAAAGTTTAAAAGCTGTGCTGAATGAGTGTGGCTCTATATAAAGGGTTTTAAGAGTGTCACTTGGACTTTTTTGATTTGGAATTACATTCCACTAGAACAATATAATATACTTACACTATGCCCACATGCAATCAGCACTAAAAATATGCACTTGCAATTATAATTTTGCACTTATCCCCCCAATATAAGCCGTATCCAGATGCGTTGCTGTATGTTGGCTCCTTCCATTTAGATCCATACCTGTGCTTCACATAGATACCTTTATGTTACAGAGTAGTACCTGAGTGCGATAATGAGCAATTGAATTCTAGCGCAGACGGGCTTAAATTCCTTTGTTATTGCAGAATTAACAACATGTAAAAATGTTGGAGCTAAAGATATGTAAGTAAACAGTCGGATAAATAAATTACCTACAATCGTTTATAGATTCATGCAAACCACAAAGATATGATAGGTAAGGGTGGGCAACGCTTCTAATGTGGCAGATATTCATAAGTGTAGTAATGTCTAATTACCATTATGTAGGCTGTTTGTTTAATAATGTCAACGATATTGTAAAAAAAATATTATTGAGCTCAGTCCGTTTGTCCGAGTCGCTGAAAATTGTTGTACAGAGGGTATTTCCCTATAGTGATGTACATAAGTGACGACTTCTTTGAACATTCGTGAATCATGAAACCGTAAAGAATGTACGCCAAGATACGCCATGATACGCCATGATACGCCGATACGTTTCTTATCGGATGTATTCAGTAGTTCCAGCACAGGTCCACATGTCGCACACACTGCCGCAGTCACAGCCCTGCTCTCCCATTGAATGCAAATCGACGCGTTATAAGAAGCGATACGCCGCAAAATTACTAGCGTTTAGTCGCCTTAGCTACATAATTCGGGCTTACTTCCACTATTCAGTCACGCCTCATTTCTGCAGGTTTTGGTTGATAATAAAATTTATCTCTATTTGAGTTTGGTTTGATTGCGCTATGTTTTAGACAATGCAGCTGTTTGACCTAGGACATAAGTTTACCCACCCACGTTGAAAATATTTTTGATGGGCAACTAATCAATAATAATTATAGGTTCCACCGGACAGGAATGACAGTTTATTAATCCATCTATACTTTTTTACTTATATAGATAAAATATAATGAAGATCTGGTGAAAACCGCGGGGAGCCGATGGATGCAGAAGGCGAGCAGCCGCTCGAAGTGGCGCTCTTTGGGGGAGGCATATGTTCAGCAGTGGAACTCTTCAGGCTGTGTATAATGATGATGATAATGCGCTATAATATGGAAGCATTAAATATAAAAAACTCGGAAATATTTTAAAATGTCTGTTGCTGACTGTACTTTATGTTTGGCAACATTTTAGTCTTGATTCTCTATAATATAACAAATTATGTACCTACTTATAAGGTAAAAATGATACATATAAGTACCTACTTAGTACCTACATTAAATAGATAATAACCATAGATGCATAATATTAAGATATCACCTCGGACCTTCACCTCGGTCACCGCAATGATGCATGCTGACGCTCGTACCCATCGATCATCCACGTGCACGACTATCCTTCAGAGCCTCACGTATGTCTAGGTACTTATCTATTTTATTATGGCGGTTATAATCTAATGGAAGTTACATTCATTAATATTTCACAAATGATTTAAGCTTGGGAATTGGGTACGTAAATTGGAAAGGTCTTTTTAGACAAACGAAAAATATAGACTTTTTATGATAAGCTATTTATAAAACAACCATAGCCGTGAATAATAACTGGCAGCCTATTTCTACAACTCGCAATGATACAAGTGGTGCCATCTATTGGGGTTTCTTGTGACTACTCATCGAAGTTGCTGGGTACATTCTCCTATTTCTACCATGGTAAATTTTACATTTTCAAAAGTTCAGATCATTATTATTATTTTTAAGACAAGATGCTTTAAATTAATTGGCATGATTATCAGTTAATGAAATTCTTGTCAAATCTGATAAACTATTATTGTTTGCTCGTCATTTGCCTATTTTTGTTTTAATAAATTAAAATTAAATAAGAATTTAAATAAATTAAATTAGTGATTATAATAATAACAATAATTATTACATTAAATACCCTAAAGATTCCGTTGATGTCTTTTATATGAATTTGTTGATTTAATTTCATACAAAAGACATCTACGAACACGTAACGCTACGAAAAATAATACAGTAACAAATCTATTGATTTATGAAATTCACAAACCTCAAAGCTTTGCAATTGGAAGGGAAGTCTGGCAGACTATTATACAAACAACATTACCGTCAAGAAAAGAAATTTGGCAGCGCAACGAGGCGGTACCGTGACGTTGGCGCGTCGATTACGATTCCGATGTATTTCGATGGTTATCTCACAGCGACTGAGGTTTGATGTGTCAATCCGAGCGCGCGGCGATCGCTATCACTGTTCGGCTTCTATTGCCCAACCGCCACGCTTTGTTATCCTAACGGACTTATAAAATTCGACGGCCCATGAACACCGGACAATACCGCCCGCCTTTCCAATACGTTTCCGTAAGCCCCGATCTACATAGCGAGCCAAGCGCCAAATTAAAGGTGGAAATGAATTTCACGCGAGTCCCACTTCTGTCTGTTACACGACCCATCCGCGCCAACCAGCATACAAATAAATAGTAAAGTGAATTTTTCAACATGGCTTCCCAGGCGGGGCGGGGCACTGCTGCATCTAAGTGTGAAAATCTGAAAAATTGCTACCAGCTTTTATTTGAGTGACAATACTTTTGAAGCCCGTGGGTTACCTCGGTAAATGGCGATAAAAAAGTTTGCGTGAACATAAATTACACCAGGTACATCACCTTTTCAAACTTAACTAGAATATTCAGGATGACATAAAGGAACTCTTCAAAGCCTTTGCGTAGATACTCCGTTATGAATAAGTAAACTACGCAGCACTTTCAATAGACTACCCGCAACATCAAAGTACAGTTGACCCTCGCTCTATTCCTGGAGCCCTTCCTTCTGTATACACCTAACTAGCTACAAACCGCTCTACTCCACAGTACACCCACATGAAATACTCACACGACGAAACCGCCACATAATTGTACGACTGAAACTGGCGTGGTGTGAGTGAACACGATGAAAATCTTTATTTTCACGCTCTATCTATCTTTATCTAATCGCCCCGGTGAGATAAGGACGGAGCGCCGGAAAAACTGGCGCGGGGTGAGGAGTAAAGGCTACATCGATTCCGCGCTTTCACTGCTAGGGGCCGTGTAAACCTTTAAAAACATCGTTTTTGCCACGCGATTGTGATCTCTAGCCTTATGAGGATAAGAGAAAAATTGGAGTGTGGAGACAAGTTCGATAAATGGATTGCCTCCCTCTCGGGGGCTCTCGCAGTGGGATCTAGATGGCGTAGATATGCTGATATGCGGCTCTGTGTGCGTGCGATGTGACCGCGCGTCCCTGTGTGGGTTTGTGTTTTCCGGATACGAACTCGTGTAGTTATGTACGGTACGAGGGCTTCTTCCGGGTGGGATAAATTTTGCTTGTGTTTGCAAATATATGAGGGGCCGTTGTAGGTATCCCTTTTTGTAATATAATTTTGCGTTGCAGCGTAGATAGGTAGATAGATTAGGGAAGGAGGCTGTGATTTGATTTGATTAGGAGGTGTTTGGGGTTGGGGAAGATAAGGCTGATTGGATCGCGGTGGGGCGTAATGGAAATATGTTTTTAATGCGGGTGGTTTATTGAATTAGCAGTTTGTGTATTTTGTGTGAAGCGACGCGAGAGTAAGCCGCTTCGAGTGTCAGTATTGATAAATTAATATTCATTGACTTGTGTTATTAAACATCGTTTCAGATTTAACTTCCGTAGCACACATTATGCTTACAACTCGCGTAGCTCGTTTTATCAGCACAAAGGAGCCAGCTTTAAGTTTCATTCGATTGAATATATTTGGTTAAATTGCCCACTTAATACGGTCAGCATAAACGGAACAATCGTTATATTTTCAAACAATACTTTACAAAAGGGATGTTTTGTCTCGACACAATAGTACGAAGCTCTCTACGTTGTCACAGCGCATGCTTTGAGTTTACACTACACTGGGAATTAAAGTGCGAACATAACAATAAATGTACTGGATTTTGTCTGTTTGTGATGGTTTTTTATCTTTGTCGGCATGTTATCTGTTTGTTGGTGTTTTTTTGGTGGGAGTATGTAAGATATCGATCCGAATGGAATGTCGTTGACAGTGAAATGGGTTTAACAATTAATAAACCTCTTCGTGGTCCGGGACATGTGTCTACATGCTTGGAATTTTATTCCTGCAGCATATATTGAAGTAAAAGTATTGGACGAATATGCTACTGACAGTTTGACTGGAATTAAAGATATACCGGTGACAATGATGATGAATTCGAGGCCTAACGCATTTGCTTGTTTGAACACGCATAAATTTAATTAACGACGTTTTATTTCATTATAATGGGCTTACTAACTAGACACGATTGCCACGATGACTTCTGGCGGTGATATGGCTAGCTAGGTAAGATCCGCTGCGATTCTTTTCCATACATAATAAGCTACTTGTTTGTTGTAAACAGCAATATAACCCAGCGTGATTTAACGGTCAATGCAAATGAGTCTATCTTCTACATGTTTCTGTCATTATAAACGCGTATTTCATTCAACCTTGCCTATAAAAAATGACCCGAATAAAAATAATTCCGTTCGTGAAATTTACGGCGTTTTCCAGCAATTTCAGCGCTTGAAGAGCGAAAGTAATTCGCTCATAAAATTACGAGTAAACAGCCGTTTTTCCACGGAAATAAAACCACCCCTCGGGCGGGTGGTGACTTCTGTAATCGGCTTAGCTGAGCCCTCTGGACTCCCCCGAGAGTCAGACCCATCATGCACCACCCTTTATAAGTTGATGGGAACTCTTATCGACAGATTATAAAATCGGATTTGGGTAATTGAGTCGTAAACTCACCAGTAATATTCCTCTTGCAGATTTAATGTCCAAAGTCGATAAGCATTCTGACGTTACTTGATGCTAACTACTTATTTATGGATGTCTTAATTTGATATGTCTGTGAATTCGATTAGACAAAATGTTGTTACTATCATTACATACGTTTCTATAATATACTGTTAAGGTACGGGTCTCCTCTCACTGGGGTAGAGTATAGGCTATTGTGGTGCACACGCCTTCGTATTTTGTGATACCATAACATTTCGGTTCCCTTACGATATTTTCTTTCAATATTATAAGAGCGAGTGCAGATCCCGCAAATATCTTGACCATTGGTGCAGGCCGAGCAGAATTCTAAGCATGATGCAACATTTTGAAAGTAGCTTAGGCTACCGCTGAGTCGGGTGGCTCTAAATGTTGACTGTAACCCCAGATATTATAATACCTACAGTAACAATACATTGCAATCTGGGAGTGCTCAAGGCAAGAGTGAACTAGTAGGTGTCATAGGCAAGCACGTTCCATCTTCGATCGCGTCGTCACTTACCATCAGGTCAAGTGCAAGCCGATCAAAGGTTAAAAAAACTTCTCTGGTCCACCTTTGTAACTATGTTTTAATTCTATATCTGCCTCTTGGTAAGTTCTATATTCACTATAAAATACAAATTGATGATATAATTTTCGGTATAAATTGGTTATGTTTTGGTACATCTTCGTCCTAGACGGTAACAAAATTAAGAAAATTATTGTAACCTAGATTTTCTTTAAATATTGCATCAAACTATTATAAAAAAAACAAATACATTCTCAGCGTTTTTTATCAGATCTATAATTCCATCGGCTGCTACTTATCTGTGTTTCTCCATTTATTTTCCGTGCATGTTAAACGCTCGTCATTCCCACTCCCACCCGTGGGCCCGTGTGGACTGTGGACCAAGCTAATATGGCCAGCACTAATCCCATTCTGGCACAAAGGCTGCCATGACGCGGCGAATATTGACGCAAACCATTTAATATTTAGGTATTCCGATGTACTGCCGCTCACAGAGATATTAATGTTTATGACTTGTGAACTTTCATAAAAGTCCTACTCAGTCTTTCATGTCCTAAAATTAATAAGAAAGTGCTACCACCACTAGACAAGATGCCTAACAGTTTTATAACTTAAAAATATTTTTTTTTTATTAAAAATTAAGGCGTCCTCTTTATATACCTAAAGTGGTCTTAATCGTCACTAAATCAAAAAGTCAAATAATTTATTGCAAATAGGCTAATTTTAGCACTTTTACAAGTCAAAATTTGATTAAGTTTTTAAAAATAATAAAATTAAATGTTTTTGCTTCAGCGTAATAAAATTATAGGCAACCGTACAAAGTGCTTAATATCAAAAGGTTACATAGCAAGCCTATTACAATATGAGTTTTAAAAAAAGAAGTTATCTATCCTACTACAGGTGCAAGCAATCCGGCGATAGAAAACTTTGATCCGTAGCTTCGATTACATCTGTATATCCTGTAAAGAAGAAGCTACAAGAAACTTTACAGTGATAATACTCTCTAATAATAGAATGGGAAGATTCTCTGACTAAAGATCAAAAGTTTTCATCATATTCTTGAAATCTGAGAAAATTGTCGCCTTTTTAATACAAACACAGTGTGCTTCAACTAATCAGTGCGGTGCTCAGCGCTTGCAAGAAATTATAAATCAAGTAAGTAACTAAGTGCAAGGATTCTTCATTATCGTCTATGTGGGACATTTTGCCAGCTTTCTGATCTTGTAAATGCATAAGCATCGTAACTACCTCGACTAGACTATTACATAGAGACCATGAATTATTTAGCCTGTAGATTTTATAAATAAGTTTATCCAACTCTAAATAATTTTGAGCGCGATAGTACTGACGTCTGAGACCGACACAGTCACTTACGATATTAAATCGGACAATACACCAGCGCGGTGCGGTCACGATAATCTTTGGTAGTATTCGATATCTACTAGTTACCAGGAATCGAATACACAAACCAAACGTCGTCCCAACGATGCTCTATGAGCACGTCTTTTTGTTCGATAAATGACATGACAAATTAATGGATTTATTATGAGTCGGATTGCGCAGTATCTTTTTATTTTGGTGTCGGTTTAGGCCGAATGCATTTTTAATTGAGTGAGGCACTTTTGTGGACTGTATAAAACGGCCACCGCATGCCGCTGATATTTTTTATTTGATTGACGGGTAGTAATGGGCAGGTGCAAGAGGGCCCGGCGATAGCTACCTCGCTTTTTCGATTCGAATATTCGCTTTTTGTCGCTTCCCTTCGTTTTGTTTCGATATACTGTCGTATTTTACGTTCATTGTTTTGTCTTACAGTAATGGGGCTGTAAATTTCATGAGGCATATTTTTTGTCCGCTCACGTTATTTTACGACTCTTCCAAATCTGTCGGTAACCTGCTTCATATTCACATAAAATCAGTGTTGTCCGGTTGTTTATTATCTAGTAGGTAATTAGGGCCAGAGTTCTAAAACTCGGATTCACCGCTACAACAAATATTTGTAGAATAGCGTCATAGAGTTCCAACATTAATATTCTGATGTTATCAGCTTGATCAAGATATAGATGGAATAAAACGGTGGTTTATAATAGTGGAGTGTTGTTCTTTGCCGACAGTCGCTGCAGAGCGCGGCGCGGCGCGCGGGGACCTCCTGTGCTAACTGCAAGACTACGACGACCACGCTGTGGAGGCGCAACCAGAATGGAGAACCAGTCTGCAACGCCTGTGGACTTTATTACAAGCTGCATAATGTGAGTACACCCTACTGCAGACATGAGATATTTTAGTAGTCTATTTTTAGTCTTTCATCCGCGGCTCGGGAAAGCTAGCTTTACTTACTACTCAACTATTTAGCAAATTAAAAGAAAATGTGAGTCGTTTGCGGTACCGTATCAGATTTTTTTAAGAGATTTCTAAGATTAAAAAGATGAAAAAATTTTGAATATTTTTCTTTTAAAAAGATGAATATTTTTCTTTAATTTTGGAATCTATTATTTTAAGTAGGTTTGATTAGGTATTATAAATGCTAATCGCAAGTTATTAATTCAAATATTCCATTAATTATTAATAAATTATAACTAAAATTGAAAGCATATAATTAGAGTCAAAATCCTAGAATTACTACATTCACGGATGCCGAATATAAAGGCTCAGCCTAGTTTGAGGTTCTTTCTAATGCCTTAATAGGCATAAGGAATTATCTTTTATAGCCAATATTAACGATGGTTGTAACTTTCACATAATTTACCTACCAACTCTAACAGTTTTGGAACATAATTCTTATTCTTCTTATTCCAAATTTTGTTTAAAAAAGATTTTTCAATCTATCGAAAACAACAATAAAAGGTCCTCAATCAGTCCTCAACAAATCTCACATAGACTACGAACGTCCTTATTATAAAGTTTGTAGTGATTTGTGAGAATGATTCAAAATCAATTTATATGAACGTTAATTTAATCGAATGTTTATTCAGTGATATTGTGATCAGCTCAAACTATTCGTGTTCTTGGCTAAATTATTCGCAAATGATTTATAGGAATTGCGAAAATTTACATCGAATATTATTTTTATTTTAACTCTACGTAGTGTTGAAACATAGATGTTATCGTTTAGTTTTTTATTATCTCGATCAAAATCATGTTTGGTTAATTATGCAGATAGGATTATTCTGTGATTCTGTGTCTATAGACTTTAAGCAATTCGCGACATTGATTTTTGGAGGCATTAAATTTTATGATTCGACATAATTGATGTTTACCTTGAGCTTATGACTTACCAAAGGCGCCCCCTGTGGTGTTTTCCGCAATTTAGCTTTAACTGTTTCTCACAGGAACTTTCATGTTTTAGCCATTTTTATCTGGAATCCACACGAATAACTTGTTTGTGTATTATTCAACATCAGCTAGAAGCACACGGCTGAATATAAGCCTCCCCCATAGAACTTTTAGTGTCTATACTTTTGCTTCTTGATCCAACAGCTTTTTCAGTCCGCTTATATACAGGATGTAATTTAATTCATTAGCATAAATTGAGCCCATGATAGTACATCATTTATATGACTATTAAAGAGTAAAGAGAGTAAATTATTTCATTTTTATTGAAAATTATGAAGATTGCCGCGGCGCCTAACGCGGTTGGCACGGATGATTTTGATACATTTAAACGTTTTTATACCTTGTATGTACTAATTAAAAACAGTACTTCATTATTTTAATTAAATTTTCTTTTGTAGCATTTGATTAAGTAAGTTATTCCACTTTTTGGAGTTATTATTATAACCAAACCAATGTGTTAGAATTCAAAAATTTTGGTCCACACGTGACCGGTGTCAGGAGTTGGTACCTAGTTTCGAAGGATGCTAATGAATTCAATTACACCCAGTAGTGGGGGCTGGCTTACGCTATGTGTTTTCCGGTTCGTGGTCACCACTCTAAAACCTTTCTTCCCCATCGATTGTCCATTTTGCAAGCGATGTGGTGATCGTTTTCAACCTAAATACGATATCTGGTACTTAATGAAGGTTTTATTAACAGGATATTTGGACAAGGTCAGATAACTTGCCAAATTGGCACATTTGTCAATGGACTTGTTTTAATGGCAATATATTGCCAATAATCATGTTATAACGTATTTCCTTTGATGTTCAGTCCAGTTATATTGGTTGTAAAGACTTCATGCCCCCGCTGTTTGTAGCGACAGATATGACCCATTTGTGAAATGAAATATAGGCAGCAGATATTTTTACAAAAATCGTTATGCATATTTTAAATTTAATCGAATATTAGGTATTCTAACTGATTTCAAAGACTAGCCATCAATGTCGACGACAATGATGGTAAACGATTATATTAGACATCTCTTATTTCGAATTAATTTGCGCATAGGTAGGTATATAGATAAATTACAAAAAAATATTCCAAAAGTTTAGAACAGTCGTTTGGTAGTATAAAATGATACCATTTGAAGATCTCGAATATGAACAATAACATATGTTAGGTATAAGGTATAACTCTAGATAATATAAATACAACTGACAAAAATGAACACTTCACGATTTTTATAAGACTGTGAGTATAAAAATGATAAAACAGTTTCGTCTGCGCACTGGTTCATTTAGATGGAAATAAAGCAAGTAGCAAAAGTCAATCTCGGGTCACCCTCGGGATCGGGTCCCACAGGATCATTTGACAGTATCTTGGTGACAGATAACCGGGGGTCCGCGGCCCCCTATGCCCGGCTAATGTGTCATAAAACCCAAAGCGATTGTCTCAAAATGAATTACGACTTTGATAACATCCACAAATAGTTAAATAAAATTGTACATCTGAATTCGGCTACAGATAAAGCCGATTAATTTTACACGACAATTACTTACTTTACTGGCTTCATTAATAATTGATACTAAACTTATATACTTACTAAATCCTTTTTGCAGTCATTCGTTCTTTAACCTTGACACTAAAAACAGTTTTGCTATTAGTCTAATTTGTAATTTAAAACAGGCATTAAAAATCTATCTACCCACAAAGATAAGCTAAGATACTGACTCCGAAACAGTGCATTATCTTAACGATATCATATTCTTATCTATAGTATAATTTGGTCGTAACTCCAAAACTTGTATGAAAGAAGTTTTGGCGCAAACGTGACTATAATTATTTTGGTGTTGTCGTCTTGGTATTATTTGTCAGTGTAATTTTATGGTAATACATATTAATAATGGTATTATTGACAGCCAAGTCTACGTGAGTGAAGACGAGTGAAAAATAATAAATAAATATGTGTGGACATTTCACACAGCGCCATCTAGCCCCAAACTAAGCATAGCTTGTACTATGGGAACCAGATAACTGATACAATACTAATATACTTTTTTGTTTGTAAATACATACATAGAATACAATATAACACCCAGACGCAGAACAAACATCTATGTTGTTCACACAAATGTTTGTCCTGAGTAAGAATCGAACCCACAGCCCTCAGTTCAGAAGGCAGGGATACTACCAACTGAGTTATCAGGCCGTCAAACATATAAATACCTAAATATAAAACAAGTAAATACCTAAATAACCTTTTGACCTGCTTTGAATTCCTGAATAGCATTTTAAACTTAACACGGGCTTCTAAAATAGTGTTTATTAACGGGATATTTACCATGTAACTTTTTACACCAGGGTAGACCGCTACGTTTATCCATAGCTTACTATTATCACCAACCCGCAAGTTCTTCAGTTCGTCCATGATCATGGTGCTTGCAAGTCTTGCACACAATCATATCGGAAAATCAAAACAAATTACATGGTAAATATCCCGTTAAAAAGCACTATTTTAGAAATGTTACTGACCACGACAGGTTAGATGCTATTCGCGTGGAGCCATTCAAATGAAAAAGACTGCAGCAGTCGATTTAACAAGAAAGAAAAGGAATCTCGAATGGTCGTTTTGACAAGATGTAGAGTTAAAATGTCAAGTGAGTGGAAGTAACAATTCTCACGGCTCTTACAGCCCCCGGCGAGAAAACAATAAACAAGAACACTCGTGCAATTTCAACCGTGCATCGCCCTCGATAATATTAGTATACGAAAAAGGACAAAATGTGTATCGGGAGCGCAACAATGACAAAAATTAACTGTCAGAGAGCCGGGACCCTTCGACGAGAGCTCTTGAGATTTTTTCTGGTGAAATGTATACTTTATTGTCGCTAAAGTATCGGAAAGGCAGTGTTGTGTGCCCTAATTATTCGGAAGGAGCGACAAAGGAGCGAATGGGAGTGCCTCTACTTCAGACGTTGAAGGTATAATGACAGGGGGACAATACGGGAATGTGGCAGTAGCGTTTGTCAAACACGGTACACGCCTACTCATACATATTTATACAGCCGAGATGGATACTGTTTCCTTGCAATCGCATTCATATTGAAATATTGTGATTACGCAATTCAGCAACTTCGACCAAAATATCTATCTCATTTTCAAACGCTGATCTGATATACCTATTTTTAACACTTCAATATTGTAGATTCTAATTATGTAGAAGAATTACTCTATAATTGTCGCTAATGTAGATTGACGCATGTTCACATGATTGATTCGATGTTATTACTTCATAAAATTGTATAAAATTGCTATGTAAAATTAAATTATCCTCGTAATATGAATTAAAATATGTTTATTGAGATAGCATATAATTATTGTGCTAATGGTAATTGATGACACGTGCAGGTTCAATTTAATTTTACGTTCTTGACTAGAGACGCCCTGCGATGTCACCTGCATCTTAGATACTCGTTTTTCCGCGGAAATTCATTATTTTCAGAGAAAAAAGTATTTTCTTATTTTTTATCGATAATGTTAGCAATCTGTGTCAATATGATCATTTAAAGCTCAGCTATTTTGGTAAGAAAACCAAACAAACAAATTAAAAAGATCCTTCTTTATCAATGAATGTTTTTCCTCTAAATTTTGCCTGAAAGAGATCTTTTTTGGCGATAAGATAGTTAATTTACAGTTCTTGTAAATCATTGTAATTATCTGTGATTCTTTATTAGTTGGGGTGTACGTACAATAAAGAGTTTATTCATACCCATCCTACCAATCTATTTTACCATACAAAGTTAAAAATTTATATAAAAAAAAATATATAAAAATTAATTTATATAGCATTTTCGCGAAAAGGTTAACCTCGGACCCTGGGTGGATGTCACGTGGTAGATTTAATAAAAAAAACGCGATTCACACAACAAAGCAGGAGTTCGTTGTGATTTACTAGCGTCACCGCTACCATGCGACTACGAAGTCTTGATACTATGAGAAGCAATTTAGGTTGCGGTTTTTTGCCTATAAACCATTGCTCATCAATCACTACAAACAAATATAGACATCATTAATAATCAAATCAACTTTGAAATTTTTATACTAAATCTATGCAGATTTATTTTTTATAAGAAACCATGATTTCGTTAATATTTTGTGCACACAGAGCTAATAGAGGCAATAAAACTTTTATGCGTATTTATTTTAATTAAGTCGAACTGGATAAGATCTTTTTTAAATTTAATCTCGCTATCTTTTTATTTACATAAAATTGAAAGTTATCGTAAACGATATGGCTATAAATTATCGATGAGCTTGATTAGTCACTCACAAGTTGACAGTGAAAGTTTGATTTTCTTTTGGCTTCTACATAATTATACTTATTTACATACACAATATACACATACATAATACCTAATAATACGCTAAATATTTATTTTTAAATTTTGAAACTTCAATGCTTGTACACAAAATAAATCCAAGATCATTTTCATGAAAAGGAAAATCATTCTCTGTCAAGTCTATCACATTTTACAATCAATGGTAAGGGTTCACAAAAAGTAGGCACATTCTGATTTTCATAAAATATCAAAACCGTTTGCGCCGCGTCGCCCCCACTTAACAAGCAATACTCAAGTATGTTTACTCAAAATATCCTTTACAGACTCTATACGACTGTTACAAATGCCGTAAGAACTCCAATTGGCTTTATGAAGGGCTATCGGCTCGGAATTAACCAACCTATTGTGGTTTTATAATATTGTTTTATACGAAAACAATTCTTACTTGGTGGCTTTGATAATATTATAGTGATTGATGTGGGAACGAGTAAGAAGATTTTATCGTCAACATTTATGGTATTTTAATCATAAAGACTGCGTAAGTTCAGTAATGCCAATTAATTTCTGCGTATGCAAAATTGCAAATATGTGTCAATTTTAAATTACGTATGTAATTTAACTTTAGAAAACGTTTTTTTTTAAGAAATCTTTTTAATTGCATTTTATGTTCTATTTTTGAAGTGGATACCTATTGAACTCTTTAGGCTGTAGAGGGCTATATTTTTTATGGTTTCTTTTCCATATTTAGATGAATTCAGCATTAATTGGTTTTAGGATGTTTACAACATCGCAATTTTTTTTTTGTTTTGAAATAATTTGATTTATTACTTGAAATGTATGCCATTCAATATAGGTATGATATCTAATAGGTATGATGTGTCATACCTTGATTTTGGACCCTACTGGTAAACCATAGTTAAATTGAATCGATGGTTAGCAATACCCTGTCCTACGAATTAGTACGCGTATAACGTTGCAAGTCAGCGATAAGTGGACGGGATATATATCTTAAGCAATAATTGAATATTTTTACTGAAATTAATAATGAATTAAGGCTGTATATTATTTTTCAAAATGTCTACACTTAGTATCTACTGCAAGCCACAAAAAAAATTGATTGAAGTTTGTTATCTTATCTACCATGGGAATTGCGATCCTTAAAATTGAATGCGATCGTAAATAAATTATTTATTTAGCCAATCACAAAGCGTAATAGGATTAAAGTGCATGCGCGTGGGTTCCGTACCTGCCAACCGCAACACAAAGCGATCTATCCGTCTGTTCGTAGCCGTTTTTATATATAAAATTTGTTTATTTAATTTATCACGCTCGTTTATACGCAACTTCCTCCATGTTATAGCCGATTAGGTTTTTGTGGTTGGTATTCAATTTTTTTCTAACGACCTCTGATGGTCCCAATGAATGGTAACTTTTTGTGGTCGACGTCGATTGGTTTCGATTTGTTACTTCATTTTATTGAAGTTAACACAAAATTATGTGGGAGTTGATACAAATGATACAAAACCTTTCGAAAACATTTGTTTGTAATTTTATCTAAAATTAAATTATTCAGTGTGAAGGCTAAACTTAGTTACTAAGCACTGTAAATTGTAAGTAATACAAGCTAGTTTTAAAAAATAATGCTAATGAAGCCAATAAACAACCTTGTTAAACAAGGATTCGAATACAAAATTGTAAACAAATTAACGAAGTTACATGCGACATTTTGTACCTGAGCCGCGCGTTAAGTGCCTTCCATACAAAAGTATTGGATTACCAGTTGTATAACGCTAGAGAGCGTACATAATAACAGCTCAAATGATACATTTCGAATACAATGGGGCGATCAATTCAATTTTTGAATCGAGAACGCTCTTCTAGTTTTCTTTTTTTTCTTTTTTTTCGGCTAAAGTGCTGTTTTGTTCAGCCAACATCCGAGGGAATTTGACAGTCACTATTTTTTCTTCTGGTTTTCTCTGGCATTGGCATTGTTGAGATTTTGATACAAATTTTACAAATAATATAAAGTACAACCACGTGACTATTTTATTCCAGGCTCCACATGCATTATTTTAGTTCTATAGGTAAGTGTCCAATTCCAAACTATAAGTCCATTCATATAGTTATATCTACTTATTGATATTCATATTTTATAAAGTTTTTGCACTGTAAACGTCAAGAGAGACCAACTGTAGGTACTTAGGTAAATCATACTTTTTCAAGTCTTTAACTAGGTACTTTGTTTTTCGGTAGAGTTCGGTAGAGTACAACTATAGGTAGGTACCTACCCATGCTACAAATAGATAATAATTAATTACTGGTTAGAATAATAAAAAAAAGAAATCTACTTACTCGATATCTTTTTTCCCAATAATTAAGTGAGTAATTAAAAATCTTAATTATTTTAATGATCTAAACACACGGTTACACACCAGTTTGACAACATAACCTTCCGGCAAGAACACGAGACAATTATTGCCACAGATAATATAATGATAATTTATTCCATTCTATTACAGCGCTAAAACACAGGTTATCTATGACATTTTATTATTTACGCAAACATAATCTTTGTGCCTATTTAGCAAAATACTATTATATTTAAATATTAAATTATTCTATTGGATTTTATCTATTTAATCTGTGCTTATCTTAAGATCTATCTGTAAGCGACCATTTCCATTAATAAGTAGGTACCTATACATAGAAAACTACCTATAACCCCAGATAATAAATAATACCTACAGTATTAATAAATAATACCTGCAGTATTAACCCATACAACGGAATAACGCGGGATAATTTGACGAATTATTTTATTTCTGCATAACGCAAGATTATCAAGAGATATTTATTGCGTATTGGTGAAGTATTGGCCCAATGAATACACTGGATACTAACTAGTAACTTTCTAGACACGATTACTACATTTTTTCAAGTTCGGGCTATTTTTCGTTTGTACCTGATGGTCCCATGCTATAACTAACCACACCTATAGAAACCATGCAACTTTATTCGCGAAACGTAAGCCGTTCAATTGGAGCCATATATGGCTCCAAACGACGTCCGTGCGGGTCAGTGCTCTATGCGAAGTGCTTCTAGAAAAACTTCAATTAATTTTTTTTTTCATAAGAAGCCCACCGTAACACAACATGCAAATGTGAACCAAACTTGCTTAAATTTCCGATATTTTAAAACATGGCAACTCAAGCCAAGCTTTGACTCGCGTGCGAGAGAAAAAAGTTTTATTTACTCATTACATTACATATTCGCTCATGTTGGTAACTGGCTAGTGGCCAAACGGCCGGCCCAATGTTATAATGACATCAATTTGAATATTCAACATTGAACAGCTATCCCATTTACATAAGTTCAACCGTTGAATTTTGTGGCGATGCAAATGCTGTTCGCTACACTAATTGTGATATCCATTGTTCCGAATATTGAACGCGGGCGTAGTTCCTTTTGATAAGTTTTATAGATTTGTGAGCTGATTTTCCTGTCAGCTTCGATAAATAAAACCAATGAAAAGGACACAAACCTTGACCTAATCATCCTAATTACCCTTTATGATCAGACTGCCTATAAAGCAAAAAGCCTACGAGGGCAGATTGACTAAAAATCAGAAAGTCTAAAATGTAGATTGACTTAAATGCGCAACAGTAGAAAGCATAAAGACTAAAACCTTAAGACTAAATGCAGAACGTCTGATATTCAGAAAGACGAAAATGCAGAAAGAATAAAACGCATAACATATACAGACTAAAATTCAGAATAACCACCTGATGGAAGCTCTTCCTGCTGAACAAAGGCCTACTTCTTTGCGCGTGATTCAACTGTCACTATATTTGCATCCAACAACTTTCCGGGATTCTGACCAAGTAGCTACATTGCATCGGTAAGAGATCGGCCAATCTATCCCAATTCGTGGTTATACGAGAACCTTTTTCCACCAACGGTTGTTAGTTCTGAAGTTATGTAGCCTGCTCATTTGCTTCTTCAACCTGCTGACTCAGCCTATATCGATAACTTAGTCCCAAAGTTATTGAAAAGGGTTTCAGTAGATTATTTTTTGTTTGGTGGGAGAAGGTTTTAGTTATACAGTAGATCAGGAAACAATACTTTTTAAAGATTGTTGTATTGCATCTACATCTAGGCATTAAAACTAAATCAGATACCAATTATTACCATAAAATAATCGCGAGCTAAAATTCAACGTCAAAACTTTCTAATTCATTCTTACCTAAATAAAAGCAAATAAATAGCAATCTTTATAGATCACCTGATAATAATTTTGTTTACAACGCTGTCGAAAGCATTAGGATTTCTATTCTATAAAATGAATGAACTTAATTTTGCCAAAAACGATCAAAATAGGAGAAATAAAGCGGTCGTTCACGCAGTAGGCCGGAAAGATTTTATCTGTTGGCAATACAGAAAAAATGGCGCCCACCGGAAGTGTCCGAGCGGCGCGAGGCGCGTACTATTTTTTTTGTTTTAAATGGCTTTTTCCCGGCAGCGTTCGACCGGAAATGCGTTCGCGTAGAACTACCCTGCATTTACGAACGGGAACATAACCGGTGAAGTTCATAAGCGAATTTGATTCGTCTATCTAATGACTTAAAGTTAATTATTGCCTGTATGGGAACCACTTCTCTAGACCTGAAGACGTAACGAGTGGAGCGCTAAATAGTATGTTTTTATTCATGAGATTAAAACTCCCATTTTGTTTACGGAGTGAACCCCAGCTGATTTACTTGGTAATAAATTTTGTGAAAATGTGAGAATTATTCACAAAACTGCGTAAATGTTTTGTATGTGTTGCTTTAAAAATGTAAAACTGCGTTATTCGTAGCAGATTGGATGATGTTGTAGACATTTACAGATCTTCACACCTCGCATATTGGAATAACTAAAAATTTGAATCGATGTGTTTTTAAAACGAAACGCTATTCGTCCAGTACTTATATTACTTTTTGGATGGTGGTATACACGATGGCACATAATAAATATGATGATGACGATGGAATTAAAAACAAGACACAAGCCAAATTCATCATCATCATCATCAACAGCCTGAAGAGATCTACTGCTGAACATAGGCCTTTCCAAGATAGCGTCACTTCGATCGGCTGCCCGCCTCCTGCATCCATCGGCTCCCCGCGGTTTCCATCAAGTCAAATTACTATTTTTAAATTGATGCGTTTTATTTTGTGCTACAAAAAATAGGAGTACACAAGTGAATTTTTAAGCTTCTTAAACCATGGCTAATTCTAATGAATTATTGGTTAAAAAATTTCAAAAGGTGAAACAAGACGGCGTCCCTATAAGCGTTGGTTAGGACAGCAAACAGCAAATCAATTTCCATTTACATTCTATTTTATGGAGGGCTTTTAAAAAAAGGAACCAAAATGGCAGCTGCACGTCAACCGGCGATCGTCCGCACGATAACACTGCGTCCTTCTACAAAACAATGATTAAGCTTTGGTGGGGATTTGCGCAATTGCTATTGTCGCACAATTCAGTCGCGAGCTTTTGTCGCTGTACACGGCGGCGATTTGTGTGATACCGATATTCATGAATGCTAACTTTTTTGGTTTATTTCTTGAAAGTACTTGGTTACAGAACTTGATGGTAAGATTCGAAATTGGTTCGCGAACTGTCATAGCTTTAACTGACAGTAACCGCTTGATCGAGAGTTTTGGCGGGAACGCGGAATAGTTCACGTCGGCGTCGTTGCATTGTATTATTTCTCAAAACTTGTGCTTTTCAAGTGTTAATGTTTAAAATTGGTGGCGTTTGACTCATTAAGTGCTGTATTACGAGCATGAGTGTAGGCAAGTGATATAATGTGGTGAAACGTGATTTTTCGTGTTGCTTCCAAAATTCCATGGAAGCTTCTAGTAAAGTAGCCATCACTTTACTGGAGCATGCCTTAGACTGGACTATGACTACCTGACTTAGACTGGACTATGACTTGATTTTACGTGAAATATTCAAAAACATGATGAAAAATTACAATACTTGACACTGGCTAAACACACAATGTGTGGAACTAAAATATAAGAAAAAAAAACTGTTTGATCACATTTTAACTCGATGAATTTTATTACAGAAAAAAAGAAAAAAGACAACTAGTAAAATAAAATAGAATAAAAATTATTTATTTATTCTTTCGTAATTATGAAAATATCAGATCAATGTACCTGATAACTTAAGCCAGTGTGAGCTAGCAACGCTAAACGTTAATGTTGTAATTAGGCGATGAAACGCTAAGACCGAGATGATCGCAGATCTGGCACTGCGCCACCTTATCAGCGCCATCTAACGTGATCTACGAGCGGCTCCTCAAATAGCACGCTCCTTTCCCCAACACGATGCCAATAAAAAGTTTATTTAAATCAATAATTAAAATAACCCCGTTTTACGACCTCTAATCAAACTTGTTTAAACAAATGAGGCACTAATTAAATAGCAATAAAACCGTACATGGATAATACCAGATTGTTTTAGCATTGCTTATAATTTCAATGAATTAATCCATTTTAAATGTTGGTAGCTGACAGTTAAAACACACAGGTAATTAAGTAATAATTCGTCGTGCGTTAATACTGGCCGGTCGATCGCGTCGAGAGTGGTTTAGGCCGTTACCCCTCCAGTACATCTGTAAACATCTCCCAGATAAAGATCTGACGTTTGACACAAAGCGCGGTTGCGGCGATACCATCTCGAAACTATCCGAGCCCCCCTCGCGCCCCAACTTCCTCTTTTCTCCTTCTAATTATTTATTTATGCCTCACTATCTGCCATCGATGCGCTTGAGCGAAATGTGAGGCAGTTTACACGAATTCAAATTTAGAATCTCAAACCGTTTCGTTATCATCTAGGTGATCGCATACACTGGAATTAGCGCAATGTCTCTTGACTCTTCTTTTTCACTTTTTGTATTTTGGCTGCATTGTCGTTCAATGCCACAAAAGATCAATATTAATCCCAAGTGTTTGCTTATTATGGCCTTGTACTTTACCGGAGGCAAGCAAACACAAACAAAGACTTAACGTAGATAAAACTCCTAAAAGCAATTGATAAAATTCCGTTTTACACCGTTGCCGCACACCCGTCGATGGTAATAACCGGACAAAAAAAACTTTATGACATCTCACTCGTACAAAGTGGCCAGCCAAGGTGTAATTTGATTGAAAGCACCAAAAAAGTCTTTATAATCATATAATAAGTGGTGGAATAATTACCGGGTCTTAGGAGCAGGTGCATGCGCACGCGCCGACCCTTTGCGGTGTTCTTCTGATATCGGACTGACCGAAATGACAAATAATGATTATTATATTTTATAGTTGTATTTGTTATTGGTACATGATATAATGTACTTACGTAACACGATTCACTTTATTTACATAAGTATTCTAGAACTTAATAAAATAACGATAAACGAATTAAAAAATAATAATATTATGTAAAGCCAATATTTCCGTGGTTTATCATAATAAATTATCAAAATCTTAGCATTAATATAATATTTAATCGGATTAAGTTACCGTGAATGTGTTATGATCTTTCAAATCATTGTACTAGTAGGTACATCGTAGTGAGGGGGTATTTGTCGATAGTTTGTGAAAGCAGTGCTTAATAAATGTACTTGCGTAGTACGTACGTACCTATCCGTGATTTAATGACAAAAGACAATCAGAGAACCTTGACTTTAATAATTTAAACTGCAGTAAGCTACAGTCTGTAGCGATCGCAAAATAGATCATGGCCTAGTATTACATACTAATAATAGAAGCCAGCGGTTTCACCCGCGCGTGCAATCTTTTCTCTCCTGTTTACCCCTTACGGCCTTTTCGAAAATTACTCAGTACTCCTCTACGCCATAAAAAACACCCTCAAAATATCAACAGTATTCTCTGGAGTCCGGTTTGAGCTCTATAGGTACGTTGTGTTGTCTGTTTGCCAGTCAGTCATTCAGGAATAAGCTTTTTTTTATTAATATACGTTTGACCGAGTAATATATAACTTGTGGTCGACAGTTACGATGATCGAGCTCGTTGGGGGCTCGTATGAATTAGTGTAGCATGGTAGCATTGGATGCTGTCGGAGATTTAGTGCGAAGCCGACCGGACTCTAATTGGACCAGCATCGACGCCACAGGCGCGAAACATTAAAATTTATTGTGTTTCCACAATTGTTTTTGGGATGTGTAGTTTGAAATATTGTCATCGTCATCTGTAGTAGTGATGTATATTGAATTGAATTTTAAAGCAAACAAAATTAAAAAAGAGACTTTGTTTTATCTTGGATTGAACCGTGTAGAGTGTTATTTCATTTAAAGCGTGAGTGGTCTAGAAATTTTTATTTTAGCGACCGGTTTTAGTGCATAGATTTTACGAAATAATTATGTTAGCAAAACCTGTAATAGACTCAAAATTTTGGTTTTTAAGAACTCGAAGATTTATTACAGTAACATAATATTAGCATGTAAATAATGATTGCGTTTTATATATTATCACTTAATTAACTCGGGGCATGGAATAATAATCGTATAGAGGTGATTCATCGATATCTGCGCATAAATTAAATTCAATTAGCTAACTGAGATTAGATATGTATCATTGGACTGTGACCAACATTTGAATGTGTAATGTTTAAATAATGTAATATACTAGTAGGTATATAATATACATAATAATACCATCTGATCTATATAATCTATGAGCCATTTGGTCCAAATTCAGGTGCCATAAGGAGTTGAGAACACATAATAATTAAAGTTAAGGAGAAACTAAAACACTAAACTATCGTAATTGTACTGTACTTGATTTTATGTATATGCTCGGATTTCCATAGAAATACAACCTGGAGTTGGGGCAAGAGTGAATAGGTATTTACTAGACCAGCGTGCTACGCAGTAGACCACATTGTCGCTTCCCATCAGGCGAGATTGCGGTTAATTTTTTAAATTTTTTTTTATGCTATATGTAGCAAACAAGCATACGGCCCTCCTGATGGAAAGAGGTCACCGTAGCCTATGGACATCTGTAATACTAGACGTGCCACTGATGCGTTGCTTACCCTGTGAAAATACTCAAAAACAATCGTATTTTATATGTACGAGTTTGAAATTGAATTTAAAGTAACGCGCTAAGGAAGAAAAAATTACGTTATATTTTAATTTTTTTCAAAATTGTTTTTTATTTATAAAATTACAATGAACATCAATCGATATCAGAAAAATATGTGTTCATCCGTTTATAGATCATCTATACTTACCTAGTGTAAATGAATGCAGCTTGAACAAAACAAATAATTTTGAACTACAAACCACCACCAAGCTTAACGAATAAACTGAGTGGTTTTCTCCAACACTAAAAAATCGAGAACGGGATGTTAAAATAAGTGAAATACATTGTGACCGCACTGTAAATCGTCGATGTCGATAAATTTGGCGGGTGTATAAATCGTCGTTTCAATTATCTTCGAAGTAGCAGCTGTCGGCGCCAACTGCACTACCGGACCGTATTTATTTTAATCATTTTAATCATCCTCACAACCTCTACTCGTCGTTCATCGACAATAGTTCCAGCTCACGCGAAGGCACATCCCTATTAATTAATACTTATAATCTTTAACTTATTAGGTGGGTACCGAATAATCATAATCAACTTTGATATTTAACGTTGCGAAAAGCGAGATTTTGTCTTAATCCTCTAGATGCTGACATATGAAGACAGTTTAAGCATTTTAATTTATGATAATAATAGTATTTAGCACAGTTAAATATTTATAAAAAACGCAAAGCCAACCAGATATCTGTTTCCAGGGAACATTTTCAAGTGTAATACAATATTTATTGTTAATGTTTGCAAATCCAACTCTTATTATAGTTTCTGTTTTAAATTCAAAAATTCACTAGTATAACTTGATTGTTATAGTAGCCAAACTAGTTTCGTATCATTTTTTAATCAAACTGATAATAATCATTATAATCACTTATCTGATAAAATTATTTATTATGAAAAATAACAATTGAATATAAGAAAATTGTTACCTAAATGAAAACCGTTCGTTCTTTAATTTCTATTAGATTAGTGTCAACTAAACACTATTTATTAAATATGTTTAATCTCTCGAGGGATCGTTTTAAGAGCTCAAATCGGAAACCAAAAAATTTATTATAACTAAATTTTAGATTTTGTTGATAAACGTGCTGTACCGATATATGTTTACCTACCCTTTTATAATTAAACATTTTACCATGCACTGATACACGTGGAGTAGAGTCCCCGGGCCGCCCCGCGCAGGCGCCGGCACGCACAATTTAATAAAAAACGCTTTAACTGTGCGGAACTAATTTTCGAATAAACCAAAAGATACCGCTTTACTTACACCACACACACAGCAAAAAATGTTTAACGTCGCCACAACTAGATGAGACGAATAGGTATTTTAGGGTTCATTCTTCCAACACGGATTTTGGTTAAACGACGTGTGCCTCATTGACCGTGAAATTGATATTAAAAACTCTATAAATATGATTTATTAGCGGACCTATGAATTGAAATAGACATAACGTTTCCTAAACAATTAATTTTGTTGACTTTTATAGACAAATTATGCCCAATTATAGAAATTTGTGGGTTTTGGAAAACAAGATAGAATAGTAGAAGATTGTCATAAAACTATAAGTAGTTGATTTACAAATATAATTGGAACAAGTTATTTTGGTTCGTTTACATATATATTTCAGAAGTCTGATTTTGCTTGGCATTATTCAATAATTTTCCTATAAATTTGGTCACTGGTGGCCCCCTGGTGTGCACTTGATGGTGATTGTATATAGCCAGTCACATTTCGTGGGAAAACTCGTCTATTAAAGCTTATTATGTGTCTACATATAAAGCAGGTATATTTTTATATTTTATTAGCAGACCACATATTTTATGTTAATATTTGTCCTTTGTGTATCGCAGTCACCTTCAATAGATAACAATATTTACTGTCGCATATAAAAATTGCTAAATTAATTTGCAATCTTTATTAGCTTAATCAATTTGTCAAAAACAAATATAACTTTAAGATACCGTTTTGGAGCAAGACAACATCCGCTTCAGAGTTATTGAAACTGAAGCGGATGTTGCCTTACTCCAAAACGACCTTGATTGCCTTGCTCAATGGTGCAAAACCAATGTAATGTCTCTTAACTCAAAAATGCTATCATATCAAGTTTTCACGAAAATCTAAGCAGATACTCTCTCGCTATGATATTGAACATGATCAAATTCAGGAAGTAAGTAACATTCGAGACCTGGGCGTTATTTTTGATCAAAAGTTAACCTTTATTCCTCAAGTAGACTCTGTTGTTAAGAAGGCGTCCCGCATGCTTGGCTTTGTTATTAGAAACAGTAGGGCGTTTAAAGATCACTCAACCAAAATTGTTCTCTTTAACTCGTTGGTACGGAGTGTGCTAGAATATGATAGCGTTGTTTGGCGCCCTCATTACTCCACTCATAGCTTAAGGTTAGAGAGAGTGCAAAAAAGGTTCATGTGGCATTTATGTCGACGCACACATCTGGCTCGTAGATCAATCTCGTATCGAGACAGGCTACGTAATTTTAATATACTATCACTAGAGAAAAGAAGAGATCTCTTGGATTTGCAGTTCATATACAAAATTCTTAGAAATCAAATTGATTGTACACTGCTAGTCGAAAAGGTCAAGCTGAGGGTGCCGTCTCGATATCCTCGTAGTAAAATAAAATTGTTCTCTGCACCTTTTAGAAAAACAATTCTAGGTAGTAACCTCCACCATCCCGCGTTTAATCAAGCTTTTAAATCTTCACGATAAAATTGATATATTCTGTGACAGCTTGGCACAATTGCGTTCTGAGGTCGCAGATTTTTAGTAGTATATTAGTATGCAGGCACTTTGAAGTTCCCCCTAAGCAGGAATAACTCGAGGTCTTTCAGACTGCTGTGTTACATGTTATATTGTTACATAATTGTAAGTAGGTAGGTATTTGTTGTAAGTTGCTTGTAAAGTGCGAAGGATAACGGACATGAGATCGCTTGTCAGAAGTTTGAACAAATCATGCTCTGCCATAGGGCCGTGTATGAAGGCGGGCTCATGCCCAGCTTGTGATTCTTGTTTTTTCCTTTGCATTAAAATTCTATTTGTTAAAATATTACATTTCATTTTCTTTTCACCTTTAGTGTTTAACTATACGTAGTGCAGTATTATTACACACTTTATACAAGTTATATTATAGGTGCATGCGGTGTCTGCCTGTAATTGGTTGAGCATGTAGTTTAGATATCTTAAGTGACTTTCATTAGCATAAGTTCATGATTTAACTGTTGGCGGACCTAAATAAATATATAAATAAATAAATAAATACGGAACCATGCGTGCACGAGAAATATTGCTTTACATTTTGATGAACTCCTAAACCCCTTTTCGTAATAGTTGGTTGGTTTTCATTTGCGCATTACACAGAAGATATTATAATTAAAATAGTTTGAAATATGTGAACGTAAGGTTGTTCGTCCAGAAGATGACAACATGCATGTGTTCTGGCATCTAGTAATAGCATTCCACTTTACGCCCACGTATTGTTTTTAACTCTACTGGTTTAAATAAATGTAGGTATTTATTTTTAATCGTTTATCGAGTAGAAAAGAATGGAAAACAGCATTTTTTCAGAAATATAGAAAGTTATGAAAATTTTAAAAATCCAAAATTAATTTTTAATGGTCACCATTTAAGGTAAAAGTGGAATCCCTCAAGGGATCGTTTCAAGGGCTCAAACCGAAATAAAGTGAAGAAAAAAAAAAACCTTGAAAATTGGGTCATTACAGAATCCTACAGTATCGTGAAAGAAGGCCATCTAATTTAGTCATCAAGTATGTACCCAGCATGTGACCAATTTTCACAGATTCCTGGTAAAGAGCTTGTGTGTGGCCACCCCAGCGACGCCATGTCGAATGTCGGATGCGCACAATTGAGATCCAGTCTTTATTTTAAATCTAATTTGTTTATTTGAAATGCAAATTATTTTTTGCCATTATAAATGTTGTCATTGAATGGCTGTTTACCAAAAAATTTTGAAGAACAAGTATGATTATGTATTTATTATAGTCATGCACATCTTGACTTTTTTGAAAATATATTTTGCAGTCTTATTTTACCTACTTTTCTTCGTCATAATTTTAGGACCAATAATTGGTAACCTTAGGTAGCATGGCTGTGTTTACAAATTTATTGCAAAAATTTAAAAAGGGAAGAAGTACGCATATAAATAAATCATCAAAATCGGAAAACATTTAGACGTGGAAAATGGCTTAAAAGCTACTAAAGTAAGGACAAGAAGAGACGAGGGGTATACAAATATCCGAAATCTTTCTGATTAGATTTCTTTCTTTTTGATTTCTTACTAATAGGTATTTGCTTTATCAATTTGTTAATGAAGCAGCCATCAAAACAATGAAGATATTCTTATAAAGTATTACTTAAGTTAATTACCTACTAAATATGATGTTACAAAATAATGCCCAACCTTTTGTGTCGAAATATTATAATCAGGTACCTACACAACTACATTCTAGCAACAAAACCGGATCTCCTAGTATGTAGAGTTAGTACGTGTTAACAGATATCTACTTGCCCATGGAATATCTCAATACATCATTTATTTCACTATGTATAAAATGGACAAAAAAACAAGCAACATAAACCAAAATATTTACGTTTTTGGGTTTTGTGGCTTTATTAATATTTAGATAGACTTATCTATTAACAATTCTTATTACCTATAGGTACTTATTGCTGAAAATTCAAGGTAAGAGGAAAAACTTTAGAAGGAAGAGCTTGTAGGAGGCGGCTTAGACTTAAATTATCCATTTATTTTTTCATAGTAAAAAAAGAAATTTCTTCATTATTTTTATCCTACAAAATTAATTATTTTATTTTTCAATTAATTAGATAGATAGATAGATAGATAAACTCTTTATTGAAAACACCATTTTACAGAAAATACAGTAATAAATCTTATAACTAAGTGTCACAATGGGCGGTCTTATCGCTTAACGCGATCTCTTCCAGACAACCCAAGCAACAGTGGGAATCATTTTTTGCTCTTATTATTGTATTTATTTGTTACTTTGATCTTTATCAGATGTAAGATACCTGTTGTCGATAATACTTTCACTCAATGGACTAATAGCTTCAAATTCGTGTCAAATGACAGTGGGTGGTGAATGTATAAATAACTGCTAGAGTCAAGAACCAAAGAAAAAGTAAATGTAAAACAACGCGCCAGTTTCAAGTGATTTGCATGTTATTATAGGTCTGTTCTATTTTAAGTATATCTAAACAAATTAAACGTATCTTCGCGAAGTAACAAGTAGCAACTAATAATATAAATGAAATATAGATACATACAAGAAAGTGAAAATTGCTGCGTGTACAAATAGCTTATTTTCCAGCTTCATCTCTATTAGGTACTGATCCCATTGAAACGTCGACTTTTTGTTTGAATATTTAATTTTTTTGTGTGAGTGTATAGTAGTCATATCATATCATGATATCAAGATAGCTATTCGGATGAATTCTAGCATATAGTTTGCTTATATCGTATAGGAAAAACGAGGAGAGATTTAGGTTGTTTGCACTAAGCATTTTCTACGCGCCAGTACAAGACTCCAAAACGTAAAATATTTTGTTTTCTTTCGATAGTGGTGGTGGTGTGGTGGAATGTCCCAAACCAAAAATACATAGGCGGTTCACACCGCGGTGTGAATCGGCCAAGTGTTATAATAGCAGAGGTCGATTCACACCGCGGTGCGAAAGAGCCTATTTATTTAGGGCACTTAGGCGATTCACACCGCGGTGCGAACCACTCGTGGTGTGAAACGCCCCATTACCCAACTAAAGTCACAGATTGCTGAATATGTTACTACGTAACTAAAGTCACTGGTATAGCTGTTAGAATAGAATTTAGCAGGTTGAAATGGCAATTTGGAAGCCACATCGCTCGTAGAACTGACAACCGATAGTGTCTTCAGGCTGATGATGATGACGATGATAATGATGATTAATGATGACATATATAGGTCATCATCATCATCATCATCATCATCATCATCATCATCATCATCAGCGTGAAGACGTCCACTGCTGAACATAGGCCTCCCCCAAAGAGCGCCACTTTGAGCTGCTGCTTGCCTCTTGCATCCGTCACCTTCCCACGGTTATGACCAGGTCGTCGGTCCACCTAGTGGGGGGCCGGCCTACGCTTCGTCTCCCAGTCCGTGGTCGCCACTCGAGAACCTTTCTTCCCCATCGGTTGTCAGCTCTACGAGCGATGTGGCCTGCCTACTGCCACTTCAACTTGCTAATTCTGAAAGCTATATCGGGGACTTTAGTTCTCTTGCGGATCTCTCCAATTCGGATCTTATCTCGCAAGGAAACACCGAGCATAGCTATATAGGTAATATTATGTATTAATTATTGATTCGGGAAAATTAAATTAATATTTAATTATTTATAGCATATATAGGTAATATTATGTATTAATTATTGATTCGGGAAAATTAAATTAATATTTAATTATTTAATCATAAATTAAATTTTAATAACTATAAAATTAGTTGAGCTCTTAGGATTAGCAAGTTGAAATGGCAATGGGCAGGCCACATCGCTCGTAGAACTGACAACCGATGGGGAAGAAAGGTTCTCGAGTGGCGACCACGAACTGGAAGACGCAGTGTAGGCCCCACTAGGTGGACCGACCATCTGGTGGATGCCACGGGGAGCCGATGGATGCAGGAGACGAGCAGCTGTTCAAGATGGCGCTCTGTGGGGAGGCCTATGTTCAGCAGTGGACGTCTTCAGGCTGTTGATGATGATGATGATGATGATGATAAAGTTATTCGTGTTCTGAATACAAGAAATGTACAAAAAATAACATCAACCTAAGCATTATGATAAGTTGATAACACTCATTTCTCATTTGGATAGAGTCACTCTGTTAAATAGTAATAAAATTAATGTCCATATACTTTTATATCTTAATGTAGTTCATTAGTAAATTAAACTGTTCCTGACATTAATTGCGAAACTTTTAAATACAGTAGCATAACTGTCTCTATTTTGCATGTAGATATTAAAATAAAATGTCAATTATACTATTAAAAAATATATATAACTGGCTTTAATGCACAAACCATGTTAAAACCATTAAAAAATCGGTCAATATTTCGGTTTCTATATTTATTTTTGTTAGAAATTGGACTAGATATTATTATAATAGCGAGGATTTTTATATCTAAATAGCATCTCAAAGCTATCTTATTATAATGCAAAAATTTAATCTGAATATCATAGATGAAATTGTCTAATATAATATGCCAAGTGCAATATTACACTTTGAAAGTTACGTTATTTTTATCTTTAATGTATGAAATTATCTTTTACATTTTATTGTAGCAAAATTATATTGCGAAATTATAATTATTTATTTTCATTTATTCTACCTAATAAATAAATGCGAAAGTGTGTACCTATATTTAAAAGTTCATTAGGTATCACCTCAACGCTGATGTGGCTGAACAAATTTTTATGAAGTTTAAATTTAATAATACTTAAGATTGCAGATTTATTGTGTTTTAGGATAGGTACGGTGTAGGGATGGTAAAAGACAAATATATAAATAAATGTGTGGAAATTTTACACAGCGCCATCTAGCTCCACACTAAGCAAAGCTTGTATTATGGAACCAGATAACTGATATTAATACTTAAATACTTTTTTGTTTGTAAATACATACATATAATACAATATAACACCCAGACACAGAACAAACATCTATGTTTATTTATCACACAAATGTTTGTCCTGGGTAGGAATCGGACCCACACCCCTCAGTTCAGAAGGCAGGGTTACTACCAACTGAGCTATCAGGCCCGTTATAGTGATAAAGATAGTAATGATTATTATATACATACCCACGCGAGGAAGCTGTAAAGCATAAAATTCTTTAGGCTTGATGATTTCTTTAGATAATCATTGGCATTGATAATTCACAAATTATATTTTATTTTAAAATTTTTTATTATAAGTACAAAGGTTTAGTTAACACAACATCTAACCATTAACCTGCATTTGTAAGACCGGCCCCTAAGGTAAAGTAGTTGAAACAATATCTAATTGTTTGCTAAACGAAACAAAAACCCTAACTACACGTATAATAGTGCGATCAATTTCAATAGAGCGATTTACAGTTTTTGCCTTATAATGTCTGAGTAGTAAAGTCTAATCGGTTGCTAATTCCATAAGTAACTTTTTAATTGGAACTTGTCTAACGCAGTAGGTAGATTGCTATCAATCGATTTATAAAGAGGCATGACGCGTTTCTCTCATTTACAAAGTGCGATAGTTTCAAGTGTAATTGCTTGTTATTTATCGAATCCTTTCTATCGCATTTCTATTTTGTTATTTACTATTTTCTAATATCACTCTGTACTCGTGTAAAATCACTCTGTAACAAAGACAGAAAGACTTATTAGTTATTGTAATGATCTTTGTACTTTATTTCGACCTTTTATAATATTAACCAATTTCATTAAAAAAATGGTTACCTTTGTAAAAGTGTTTTATATTTATTTACGCGGTAAGTACCTATTTAATTAGAAAATAAAAAAGAGCCTCTATCTAGTAATTTATTAGTTTATATTACGCATAATAAGCAATACTAATAACTACTGCTTTGATTTTACAAACTAGGTGTCCTATGGCTTTAAAAACATAGCTTGTTTTAGTAACAGCCGTTATTGCCATTGCGACGAACTAGCCGTTTTCCAACAATTAACGACACAACAAAGCTTTCTAGCGGTTTGAAAAATTGCAGTCGCAGGCCATGCGCTGCATTTTCCATGGCATTGTACACTGAGCCTGTTATTTTCCCATTTGAGTGGTTTTATGGCTGTATTTGTATGAAAGATGTGCTGATAGCGTCATAATTTGCGCACTCTCCAGCCTAGAAACGTTACGTAATTATTCGCACGCACACGTGGACGCAATGCGTTTCCATCCTGTTTCTCTTGGTATACGTTTTTCTTTTTATTTTTGCATAGTCCTTAATGAAGCTTTATTGACACTTTCTACTGTCGTGGCATCAAAAAGACATGGTTAAATTAAAATACTCACGGTTATTTTCATAACATTTAAACAAAAATAATTGTTGAAAACACAAACTTCCTAATATAAACATAATAATTTTTTTATCTTATCCATATTTTATCATAGTAGGTAATCTTTGTCGTTTCAATGCTAATATAATTTAAGCATTTCTCTGTTTACGTCAATTACCTTGGTCTCTATAATAATTATGCTGAATTGCAATTTTCCGATAACAGTTCCAGTTTGAGATAGTGGTCAAACGCAAGCCTTTCATCAAGCATAAAAAAATCTAAACTAGCCAAGAATGGCCTCTGTACTCTACAAGCTACATTTTTCGGTACTATTCCACCCACCATTGTCCCTCTTTTTTCTACCCCATGAGTGTTTTATATGCAGCGATGTATTTAACACTAATGAATAAAATGCATGTAAGTGCTTAATTCCCTAGGGTGATGGCGCTAAGTGCATAAGTTTAGTATTATGTATACAGAAAATTTATTTGTGTTTTTTGCATTCTGTGTAAAAATACCATTATGCATTTTCAATGTTATACTTTTGAGTTTTATATTCATAACTAGGTAGGTACTTGGATTTAATTTTATAAGTAGGTTTCTATTATGACATTTACGTAGGTAACGGCATACATGAAAAATTATCTTTTATAAGAATGAATGACGTGGCGAGCTTGTCGTTCACCTGATGTTAAGCAATACGGCCGCCCATAACAGTTGCAGTGTCACTCGGAACTTTAAAATAATAAAGTTTCGCGTGACACTGCACTGCGCACGTCATCCTGAGACATCACACAGTCTAGTAATCAGATTACTACACTGTGTAATCAGGTCATAAAGTCTCATTTGGTCAGTAATTTCACTAGCTACAATGCCCTTCAAACCGGAACACAGTAGTGCTTGCACACTACTGCTTGGCGGCAGAATAACTGGCAAAGCGGTGGTACCTACCTAGCCGAACTTTGCAGAAAAGTCCTACCACCTAGTAAAATCTGGCAACTAAAGCCAACTTGCATAAGCATGCACCTCACGGTTTCACTTACGAGTTTTTCATATTATAAGTTATACCATTTATGTAAATGGCCAATTATTATTGGGGTAAAAAAATATGTTTAGTCACCTACGCCATTGAAATTATGCCCTCCAAATACTTATCTGAATCCAACGGTTTTAGGCTCTGCGTTAGATGTCACCACATGTCACCTATACAATTAATCTAATCTGCTTCTTAAAGCATTTATAGAAATTTCTAAATGCTCTAAGAATCTGCTTACATTGATGAAAATAGACAGATAGATATGTGATAAAAGATAGAATAAAATTTACTATTAGGTAGCTTTATAAGCTACCGATCTATATAACTTATTAAGTACTTACGGGAACGCAGAAAAATTCAATTCGTTGCATTGCATTATTTTTCAAATTTGTGCTTTTTCCAGTGTTAATGTTTAAAATTGGTGGCGTTTTACGCATAAAGGCTTAATTACGAGCATGAGTGAGGGTAAGTGATATAATGTGGTGAAACGTGATTTTTCGTGTTGCTTCCAAAACTCCATAGAAGCTTCTAGTGTTGCCACCACTTTGCTGGAGCATGACTTAGGCCGACTTGCGCGTTCACTCTAACCTCGTGTTACCTGAATAAATGCCTAACTCGGATTATTTCTGTATTTTATCTTGCACGTTAGAAAATTGACCACTTATCCGGTTATATATTTAACCCGGGGGTAATTTGACATGTTGATCCTTAAGGGGCTTTCACATACTTGGCAAACAGCGAACATCAAATAGCAAACACGAACTTGAGGATGGGTGTGTGTATTTTTATTTTGGTGTTTGCCTGTTTGCAAACACACATGTATCACTGGCAAACACCATTGATCGGTATCAGTGTCGGAATTGTGCATAGTTCTAAGGATTTGACAAATACGTTTGTCGAACGACAAAGCTGTTTGTGATGTATTCAAACGTTTGACAGTAGTACGCGCGTAGGGTTGCTAACCATACATTAATATATAGAACTGCACTATATTTCAAGGCTGTGTGCTAAACGCTGTGCGCAACTAGTAGGTTCTATATATCTCTTCGAATACTGCCCGCGAATAATTGAGATTATTCGCTGCGGCTTAAATAAAAGAGGTAATCAGTATCCTATGTGTTCCAGTATCCAGCATAAAATATAAGCTATAGCTAGCATGCTACTCCTTCGATCGCATCGTCACTTTCAAGTTGCCTGTTGCCAAGTTTCAACATGCGGTCAGTAGCTATGCCAATATAACCTTCTTCATTTAGGGCCTCACTTATAAACGCCGCTTAAAGTTAGCCATTGCTTAAAACCTTCTGTCAACTTTTGACTGATTTGAAATGTCACGCGGGAAAACACTGACTAACTTTAAGCGGCATTTATAAGTAAGGCCCTTAAAGTAATGTCGTTCCTGCTTTCTATTCCCGCCATATTCACACGAAGGAAATTCCGATATGAATTTAAAATCGCGGAGAACAAAGAAACAGATAGTAACAAATATCCCTTTTGATTTTACTTAATGCATATTTTATGATACTTTTAATTTAAAAAAAGACATTAGATAGTGTTTATAAAAATGAATATTTGATAAATAATATATTTGTTTATCTTTTGTTTTTTATTATATTAAAAAGATGCTATATATTTCTCCGAAAAAAAATGTTGGCAGCCCTAACACGCTCATCGCCTGCCATTTTTGCCCATCCATACCTAGCACTTTTGACTATCCTGTGGATGCAGTGTATGTGTTGAGTAATTTGTGGTCGGTGTTTGGGGTACTAGGTGTTTGTGGCAAACATCAAGCATGTAGAGGCAGCTTTAGGTATGTACGTTTTATAAGTTTTAAATTGACACTGGCTGAAAATGTTCTATTGATACCTCTCCAAGAAGTTCTATAATAGTACTTATATTACATACTAACTGGAACAAGCACTTCGAACAGAAACGATAAGTTTTTCGAGAAGTTTTTTTTTGTGTCTCGAGTTGTGAATGAGTTTAAAATAAAGTAGTAGGCCCGCAGTTTCATCTCTTCAATCACATAAGAACCGTGTGTAGCATAGGATGCTTAAACAGCATGTGCTATGAATACAAACAACAAAGGTACATTACATACATAGACTGCTAAAGGCATGCCTAGCTCTTCCTCCGGTAGGTGGTATATTCCCAGTTGCCCCCACATGGATCGCCCCCAGTTTAGTACATGCATGCTACAGCTTCTAATTTTACTAAATCTGATAAAATTTAGTTGATTAATTTACGAAGTAACGGTATTATGCTATCCCATAGAAAGTATGATTTCTGTGCGATTGACTACTGTATTGTTTTTTAGTACAGTTTTAGTAAAAGTAAGTAGGTAAGTCAATTTTACCTAATTTCATTATTTTACATTCATCGAGAATTTACGAAGTTGAGTTTATTATGCATGTAGAATCTGGTTGGTGCTCGTGAAAATGAAACGATGGAGGGCTTGAGGTAGCAAAGTCTTCTATATTTTCCGACAAAACTATTTTTAATTATTAACACCGCAGAAAAAAACTCTCACGTCTTCCATTCACATCTTGCATGTCTCTCTTTCTTCCATCGTTCATAAACTCTCACACCTTTTTTACATTTAGATTGTCCGTTCATAAACTTTATCAGATTTTTAATCCTACATGTATTCCCATGAAAACAGGTTAACTACCTCCGATAATAAGGCATAAGAAAAAGACAGACTACTCCATGGGTACACAACGTACTATCTTCCTCAGACCACGTCTCTCTCCAAACACGATAGTCTAATGTCAATTTTACGGCATTAAAATTAAAGTTTAGTTTTGTATAATTTACGATGCTATGAGCTTATTCCAGTTAGTATAGAATATGTATACCTTGTACCTTTCAACTTCAAATACATAAGTCAGGTGTAATTTTGTTTTACTCTGTGCATTGAGCCGGAGGTTTACCAACTTAAAGCCCGTCACACACGTAGCTATAATATATATTAATATACATATTTATAGCTAGACATATTACCTTATGTTTTCTATACAAATTCTCGAGGGACCGCACACGCAGCTATAATATATATTTCTGTGACCAACCTATACCGTAATATATATTATGGTATAGCGAGACATATTTTGAATGTAAAAATCTGATTGGCGACTGGTCACTTTTTATACTACCTCAGGTACAAGTCATTTAAATTAGCCAAATTATAAATAAACTACTTTTCATAAAAACTATATCCACCTTATTAGGAGTGTGTGATATTAATCGGAATGGTCGTCTGAAGAACCATCAAGTAAATCCAATAACAATGCACTTCTTGTTGAATTCATAATTACCTACTGTGTTTTGAAATCAACCTTTATTACAAAACACGTGTAAACGCTAGGCCTACCATCAATGAAATGAAGGAAAATATATATATTATAGCATCGTCTCCGTGTGTGGTAGCTTGCTATAATATATATTATAGTACGGTATATTAATATATATTATTGCTACGTGTGTGACGGGCTTAACCCCTGTCAATATTCCGAACGTGCAAGAGAAAATGTCTGGATATTTCTGTTTACCAACTTAACTCGAATTACTAGCTCTGGGTTAGGTATTCAGTTATAATTTTAAACCGAGAACGTGCAAGAGGGCCTTAGACTGTAATATTTTATAGCACGATGAAAATATAATACTTGACACTGGCTAAATACACTATGTGTGGAGCCAAATTATAACAAAAAAAACTACCTACGTAATGTTCGTTGTTCGTGGTACCTACGTTATGCATGTCGACATGCATTAAGCTGCATCCAAATATAGATCAGTGTACTTTCTAGGTTTATAGAATGGTTTGAGTGAAGGTCGTTGGAATTTATTTAGCTGGTAACTTATACGGGCACTGCAGCCACAGAATAGATATTTAAATAGTAACAACTACTTACTGCAGCCCTTGAAATGTAGAGCATCAAAGCTATCTAATAGTAATAGACTAAAATAGACGACAACTCAAACAGAACTTTCTAAGCACCACTTTCTCACACTCTATAAAAGTCATAAGCAACTTAGCACTTAATAAACCCAATTGGAATGTTAACAAAACCTGCAAATACCTACTCATCTACTTCATCAAAATTGAAAAAGCAGACCGTAACTTGTGAAAGCTTTGTTCCAGACGTTGATGATATTACTGCTTTAGATTCCATCAAACATAGTACCACCGTTTACGCCACAGAACAGTAAAACCGCTTGTAAACCTACTGGCTAAATTGCAGAGTATAAATTGAAGATTTCTTATTCGTATACCCAGTGCGATTCATAAGGGCGGGTGCACAATGCAAATGCGGTGCTCGCACGCCACGCAACGTATCTAAGTAAAGGGTAGGTACATACGGCATGACACCATGTTTTATAACTACGTTTTCCTGAATAAATTAAGTTTCCTTTCTCTTGTTTTGTCATAATTATACATACCAGTTCAAATGTAATAAGCACTAAAGAAGTTATTAAGTGTGCCTATTGCTGTTGCTGTAAAACAAAATACTCACAATTAGTCGTCCCTAAAAAGTTTTAGGATAAAAAGAAAATCAAAAATTTTTAGAACAATCAGATTTATAATTATTATGAAACTAATTGTTCTAAAATTATTGATATTTTAGTTTTTAGTTTTTTTACAAACTTTACTCTCATATTCTAGTTCAGTCTAATATTTGGCTCTAGTCAGAGTTGCAGCAAGGAACAAATGCCTTAGGAAATGTAGAGAAAAAGAACCCAGAGCGATATGTAAGTTCAATATGTCCTTATTTCCTTTACAACGCGTAAATCAGGAACATTACAAACTAACTTTAATCAACTAACGTGACTTATAAACCTACATCATGCTTTAACCATGTATAGATACAAAATA
The DNA here is from genome assembly GCA_963580505.1 of Ennomos erosarius. Lineage (NCBI taxonomy): Eukaryota > Metazoa > Arthropoda > Insecta > Lepidoptera > Geometridae > Ennomos > Ennomos erosarius. Next base: position 4,720,980 of record OY756983.1, on the reverse strand, counting down.
GGTAGAACATGTGAATACGTAAGTACTATTATAATAGGTATCATTTCTCGTTTTTCGCAACAATGGTCCATTCCAAACGTACCTTCGGAATGTTGCATGCAAAATGCGGGTTTGTTCAGCGGTGGCTCGGAAAGTAGATCATTGCCACACATACCTATGTACCTACATGTGTAGCAGCGGAAAAACAACCCATGACGTGATGAGAATGGTAATTCTGTAGGAAACTTACGAGAACTTTGTACTTCTAGTGAGTCATATACTCATAGTTTATTAAAGTTTTGAGGCAGTTGGGACTACGTTAGTACCTAGAGTACAATTAAGCCAACGTTAAAAATAGGTAATAGACCGGGTTAAAAACCAGTAAGTAACTTGAAAGCTCGTTCTCCCCTCTTCTCAAGAGGTTTTAATTTCAATGCGTACCAAGCCCTTTAAATAAATTGCTGAACTAACAATAAATATCCCAAATCAAACTAAATTTCAAGACTTAGCGAAATACTCATACTTCATTTGTATGGTTTTTATTTCCTCTGAAAAACCAATATGATGAAAATGAACTTCTATTTTACGAAATACCTAGATAAACTTGCTACCAGATTTACTTGCTACCAGACTCGTATCACACTAATTATACAAGCGCTATTATTCGCCCAAATGCACCCATCAAATTAACTGTTATATGCTAACGTACATTTCTACCACATACCTAGGTAGATATAATATGTATGGTACAGGGAATATCGTACACGTAATTAACTGACATAATAGCTAGTTATTAAGCAATTTCTGCCAACATGGCGGACGTCTTGTCGTGTTGGTAATGTTGGTAGTATAGCTTGGTACTAACTTAGCTGTGCTTATGTCGTCTTCCGTATGGCAGAGCTATATTCTAGCGGCGTATGCTTTGCATACCGAGTCCTGTAGTCGGTATGCTTGATGTTTGTTTAAGCTTTTTTTTAATAACCATTAAAACTACTAATAAAAATAATCACGTGAATGTGAAATGTGTCATGGCTTTTGCCATGATAGAAGTCTATTCTTCTGTCTTGAAAAAGCATTTCTTTGATACTAATTATTTTCTAACGTTCCTTTACTTTAAGTGGAAAATTACTATAAAGTGAAGAAACAATTCATCAAACCAACAATCCAGCTCGATGTACTCAAGTAGGTAGATATTAAAATAGCAACAACACTTTTTATGACTGAAAAACACTAGTGTCCTTTCAACCTTTGCGTATAATCACCGCTCTCGCTAACCAAGTTGTTAATGGAATAATTCCCTCCTATATTCACAATAGTAATTCAGCGTAATAAAAACTACCAGACCGTTTTACGCGTTGCGCTCGAATAATTAAAAAACCTTGTTAAGGCTTTGCATTGACCTAATTCCGTTGAATCTGTCGAGCGGCGACATGTGCAATGGTGATGTTAATGCATTTTATATTGGTTCAATTGGGGTAGAGGCGCGTCGTTGGCGCGGTATGCCGGCTCGTCTCGATGTGTGGGCGATTCGCGGGAACGCATTAGGGCCGAGAATTGGCACGCACCGCCGATGCTGCGCAGTTGCAGCAGATTAATGAAGACTTAACAATAATGGCTGGTGGTCTGGACAGCAGGAATGTGTGCTAATTTCATAGTCTGTGCACCAGTCTAAGCATCCATTAACCCAAATAGAAAATCTATTTTTGGAACAATCTTGAATAGGTTCGTTCATATTACCTGAACTTGCTAATCTCTATAATACTTTGGATAGAGGTTATATAAATATAACGTATGATAAAGGACACTTTTACTTTCTGACACAAAAAGATATGTAGCATATTTGCTTTGTCACTTCTGTTTTAATTCAAACAACAACAATTGCGTTGTCCAAAAACGACACAAACGAGGGCAGGCCATGCGCTGCAGCGAGCGGCGCGGGCGCAACGCAATCGTGCGTTTAGGGCCCACATGCCGCCAAGTTCCCTGGAACGCGATGAATAACTCATTGTCCGTCCGTCCGTCCGTCTGTCTTCGTGACGCACGCTTCTTAGAAACACCACGATGCAAGACTGACCGAGATACTTGACCCTTGAATTTGGCAGAGAAATTACCGACATCAACTTCGCTTACCCAAACCAACTCAAAATGAACTTTTAGTACCTACCTATATCAATTGCCATGTCAAAAACAACAGAAAGAGCAAGTCTTTACAGCAAGTCAATTTGCAAGCATCAGTCTGGTATGCCAGAGAACTTTAAATACTAGACGCATGTTCATGAATATTGAACGGCTTTAGAGTACGCAAGCGTAATGAATTCCTGCTTACTTAGTAAGAGAAGCGTAAAAACTTAGCAATTACAATTACAAGTAATGCAAAGAGCATACCGCACGTACGATTTGATGAGATGGAGTAACGCCAGCGCCTGATCATGTAAATGCTCATTCTTGCTAATACTGTTTTCTCGAGTCTTCGAGGAAATCGTCAGGGCCAACACCCGGAGGTGTGCAACGTTCGATTCCCACCAAATGCAATGTAAGTTCGAGTGCATCAGTGCACTAATTAGGATGCACTGTGCACTCCGCCTGCCGGTAACAGAACAGTTGGACATTCGCACAACACTATTGTGATACCACTTTATGGTTTCGGCGAGCCTTTATGTTGCCTAGTTAGCATTCAAAATCGGTGCCGCATACGTTTTTTCATACCGCTAAAATGTCGTGTCATAGCAATAAAATGGAATAAGCAAAAGTTGTGTGATTCAACATGGTACGATTGCGATTTATTAACGTACGGCATATTGTGATGTTTCAATGAGGTATACGTGCTGCATGCACTCTGGCAACCAATTTTGTCTGGACGTGAGTGTACTTGAAATATGCTTAGATTGTGCAGAATTATCACCTAATTATATGTAGGTACTTTGTTGTACACGTAAACGTATAAAAACATAATAACATCTCTACAAACATTTTCGTTAGTATGAATACGATATACGATTCGGTCTAGCACAGACTAAAATAAAGAGAAGACGCAGCGTAGGCCAGCCCACTAGGTGGACCGACGACCTGGTCAGAACCGTGGGGAGCCGATGGATGCAAGAGGCAAGCAGCCGCTCAAAGTGGCGTTCCCTGGAGGGGAGTCTATGTTCATCAATGGGCGTCTTCAGGCTGATGATGATGAAAGTAAAGAGCTGATTGTGAACGTCATCATTGAAACACTTACCAATACTTACCGCAACCTCTCCTTTTTATCAGGTAAACCGACCGCTCACGATGAAGAAGGAAGGAATCCAGACCCGAAACCGCAAGCTCAGCAGCAAAAGTAAGAAGAAAAAGGGCGGCATGGGCATGGGCGGCGGCGGCGCGTGCGCACTGGCGCTTGGCGGCGTCATGGGAGACATGATCAAGCCTTTGGGAGATGCTAGTAAAGGATTCGGTGGCTCTGCCTTCCCATCGGCTATGGACTTCGGTAAGTTGTTTCAGATCGTTACTGTTGTAGCCGCTCATGCCTATGCCAAGCTCTCTTAAAATGTTTTTAAATTTAATTCACTCAAGTAGATTTTAAGTACCCTACGAACATGATAGCACACATAAATATGAAAACATAAATAAGCCTTACATTATATATCGCTGCCATCGAGTTCCATCCAAGCTTCTATCATATTCAAAAAACGTGGTAATGAAGTTCTTATGGATCGGCAACGCATCAACAATGCATGGGCATTAAAAATGTCATATAAATGTCCATCGGTGAAGACGATCGCTTACCATTTAAAGCTAAACCAAAATGAATGCTTTTTATGAGGATGATTACAAAGAACTTACATCCTATTTCTATACGTATGATTCGCTTGTCTAACTGAAACTTGTTTGTACTTCAGGTCAGCACCAAGTAGGCCTCGTGCACCCGGCGGCTGCGCACATGTCCCACTGGTACGGAGCGCCGCACCAGGGCTTCGCCCCACCACCAACCTCCCACAATCCTTACCATCATCACCATCTAGCGCAGCTTAATTCCATGGTAAGTATTTCTTCTACTTCTTATATTTATTGAAATTACATGAAAGCAGTAGGCAAAACGTTAGTCCTAGTATCAGAATGTTTAGGTCTCCCAACGGCTTCTTTCTTTCATGGCTGAGAAACAGAGACCGAGAGAGTATTTTATGACTCCTTAAATATAGTGTGATATTACTGGCATCGCAGTAGATTTACCCGGATAATATATTCAGTTTTAAATAACTAACGTTGTCGATGGTTTAGCTGTAGGAAGGAAAACAGCCGTTATGCGCTAACCTGTAGACTTTTTACCTACGAGATATTGACACAGTTCACCATTAATTTTATCCGTAAAGTAATTAACACTGACTTTTATTATTTACAGACTGGCTGGAGGAGTGAGTACACGTGATAAGTCAGCCGCGTCCAAGAATCCCCTAATTGGATAAGCATATTTATTTAGACGTGGCATTCCACGTGCCGTCCTGAGAGCGGACAGAACCTGGCTGGAACAACCTCAGAAATACGAGCAAATGACTCTGTGATCAACGAGTATTCACTAATAACATGTTACTCAAAAAACGGTTTATAAATAGCAGTTATAACTATAACAGTGTTGTAGTTCGTTATAACCTTGGTGACTTAAAAAGACTGTGCAACAGAATTGATGTTTGTACGCATATACAAACAAACAGTTTACATTGAACAATTGAACATATCTATAACAGACGCGTCCCAGTGAATGTTCCCCAATGAAAGACTTTGATATTCCGTGATCGTTTTCCTACAAGTATTAACTTCAAGAGTGTTTTACATAAACTAGCGAAATTGTACAGTATTATAATGTTAGCTGAAGACCGGTTCACGGCTTAGTTATCAATAGTTCAAAAACAATTTTGTGTATTTTGTATATAATTAGTTATGTTTTCGTTCCTGTATAAATTCATTTTTATAGGTATTATTATTTAATTTTCAATTAAAATTTGTTTTGCTATAGGAATTGTGATGTGTTGAAGCAAGACACAATTTTTGTACATTTTATCTCTAGTGGTTAATGAAAATGCAATAGTAATTTATGTACTAGGTTATGTAAAGAACAATTGTAAATAACGGTTTATCTAGTTGCGTTATAACAGAACTGACTTGTGGGTATCAAAGGATGAAGTAATAAAATGTTATTGGAAAAATAGCAGGTCACATTATTGGTTTATTAATATATCAGGAACAATTACAATCTATAGTGTAAATTGTGTATCATTTTTAATACAGTTTACTTCTAAAAAATTAAGGTATTTGAGTGGCCATAAATTAATGAAAGGAAGGTGCTTGTGGATATGTCAGTCGGATTTAAAAGTAAATTCAAATCATTAGAGAATATTTTTACAGTATACTATACTTTAACGAGCGTGTTTTGTTAATGTCAATTGTTTTAATAAAATATTTAATCGCTTGTGAAGAGCACTAGACTCACTGTATTCACAAACATCTTTTCCGATCCTAAATGTAAATAAAAATGTATAATGAACATAGTAGAGAATATAAATTCATACATAAGACAACCAGGATAAAATGTAAAATAGAATCACCACAAAACAGCCTATAACGTTATCCTGTACCTAAAATATTAGTTTTAAAAACGGAACATTGTGAAGTTGTGTATTTTAAATGAAATTGTGAATAAATTATCAATATTGATATTTAATTTGTCTATTTTCTTTTCACATGGACAAGAAACACTTTAAATGCAATCAGAAATCGTCTCATATAAATTCATGCGCGTCGCAATAAAAACAAATCCAAAACCATCTATTGCGTACCCATTCTCGCACCCGACGTCCGCTCTGTAAAGTCACCCAAATTAGAAAGCAAATCAATTGACCATCCAATTACTTCGTCTTACGCCACGTCCACCATAAGTCACGGGATCAATTCCACCATTCCGCAGAAAAAGTCGTGCAAAAGTCGCGCTTATCTCGCGGCAAATTGAAAATGCAGTCGCCCGTGTGATTGTGACGCAAGTCGCAACGGCCGCGCCACCGACATATGGACCTATTCAATTTTAATCGCATTTCAGAAGAATGGACATCGGATAAAAGTACCTATAAAACGGTCCCCGGTCCGCGACGATAGGCTTCACTTAATAAGTCGGTTTTATTTGCGGTTGCTGCGAGCGGATTTCAAGGGACACTCATTGTTGGTATACAATCATGTTTGAGTTTGATCTTTTTATCTCGTATCTGCGAGTTTGTAAGCGTTTGCGCTTCGCTGGTTCCGCATCCGTGGTTCTTGATCTTGACAGATGGCAAACTAACATTTTGGCAAGTAGGCCTAAGCATTAAAAATAGGGGTTTGTCGTGAGATTTTAAAAAGGTTTCTTTTGAATTGTTATACTTTCATAGTGTCATTGTAAGTATTATTGTGAAAGATACTTTAAAAACATACCACTCAAACCTTTTTTCTGACTACCGTCCCTTCCAGCTGTAGGTGAGTTTTTTATTTGTAGAGCGTTACGTAAAACTAGACGTAAAATGGTATCTATCATTAGCAGAATAGTTAATTATCTACCCATGGCCAATAAAAACTGTTATGTAGGTACACCGAAAATAAAAACTAAGCATTACAAAAATAGAACACCAACCACCTTTTTTGACTTTAGAACGGCCAGGCATAAGTCACCGCTCAGGCAACCGACCAAGCCTGGCCAGTGATAAATGCGCCACTAGCGCGGGAAAAAATGTCGCCCAACAAAAACCGCGCCATCACTCTACTGGATTTATTGTTCACGGCAACACTGCGGAATATTCGAGAGGCAACATTTGAGGGCGAATATTCTTACACCTACATCGGAATGTTACCTCTACCCCCCGATGTGAGGAACTTCGCACTTCGCTAAATTACGACCGTAAACGCTGTTGTATGTACGGTTGCAAGCCGGAATGTACAGAGGAACGAATAAATAATTACGAAAGGTGTTTCGAAAGCAAATTCAAAATAGGAAGTCCATCAGCTGTCGAAAAAAAAGTCGCAGATACTAAATTTAAAAATGTTCTAATTTATTTAAAGATTTATGTTTTATTAAGTGGTAATGCGAACCAAAATACGCTTTCATTTGTTTTCAGAATTTACTTGCGAAAATTATTTTCTTGAAGAACTTGAGGCATATACAGTTAATCCACGTATACCCTATTATTAAGCATCCATAAAGAAATGCAAATAATTAATGAGAACTCTGTATTCATTCACGAAGGAATAAGCTGAATCAAAGAGTGCGGATCCCATTCATTTGAGACAAATTGCAAAAGCTTGGGAAAGATAAAATTGAAATTGCCCATTGTTCTAGCAGTTTCTGGTTTCCACAACACTAGGAAGACTGTGTTTATGTTTGTGAAGCGGTACTGAAAAAGTGTTACCTACTTTCGAGAGCCAATTAGGCTGCTAAGCAATTTAGTCATTAGATTTTATTCCGAATCTAGGTTTAAAACTTACATTGTCTCATCTCGAAGTGACGATGTCAGATCTTTATCCAGCATAAGTCCAGATTGCAGCCATCTCTGAGATGGATCAGCTAAGCAGCTCTAAAGCTCAACCCCCAAAAACGAGCCATAAAACTCGTAGGCGACGAAAAATTTGAAGTTACTTCAAAGCCTAGTACACCGACTTAATGTTGCCAGCATATCAGTTTTTATAGGCTATATATTGAAGAGTGCACCTTTAATATAATTCCCCCATCCCCCTTTTTCCAACGTAGACACTTAGGTAATAGGCGTACAAATACACGCGCGGAAACACGGATTCCGTATATGGTAGAAATTCCTCAAACTGCATAAAGCGCGTTATTGATACCTGGACAAATATTATAATGTGAGAGTTTTTAAGGCTGCAGTGAGTGAACCAGTATCTTTAATGGCAAGTATCGTCGACTGCGCTGTCACTTACCATCAGTTGAAAGATGAAACAGCAGCGGTCAAAACGTTAAACTATACCTAATCTATTTAAAAAAGGTAGGTAGTTAGGTAGGTAAAATTATTCTGGTTTGATACTCCAAAACGGTCCCTTTAAGACATAAGTTAAAAAAATGCTACTTATACGCTGCTGTGGTGGATTTTATAATTTATTTTCTATTAAGTACAAGAAATCTATAGGCTTTCTTATTTACAGTTGGTTGTAGATGAGTTTATAATGCTTTAAAAGTAACCTATGTGTTAATCTAGCGTATAGACTAGTATGATTTAAAACTGCGTTCAAATCCGTTCAGTTGTTGTAATATCAACACTTCACAAAATTTCGCATTTATAATATTAATTGTGAGGGTCAGTGCAGCCCAGCAAACAATATCCAAATCCAATTTTCAAGTAGACAAAATCTCAATAAACCTTGAAAAGAGTCCGAGGTCCCAAATCCTTTAAGGAGCAGTCATAGAGAGCGCTGGCTCGTGAGTAAAGGATCGTCCACACTCGAGCGGGCGCCGATCCGGGTGATCTGGGAATCAATCTCGGACTTAGTCAGCGCTTATCTCGCTGACCCCGCGGCGCGAGACAAATGTCAAGATGTACGTTATTTTCTTTTGTTTATAAGTGTCTAAGCAACACTTTAGGACTTTGTATTGACGTACCTTTAATATGCAGGTGTATCTTTTAATCTTAATTCAAATCCATACAAAGAGTTACAAGCCGTTGCAATGAAGTTACGTAGTTTTATTTAATTTGATGGAGTCTTTTGGCATGCCCGTACGTAGTTTTATTAAATTTTTGGACCACTGCATAGACAAACAAATAAAATCTGTACTAATCGACAATGACTCTACCATGTTGAGGTAAAAATAGATAGTTTATTAGTATATATATTTTTAATAGTATACTAATTTCGCAATAAAACACAGACCCCAATTAAACCCTACAAAGTTATGGTTATGAAGAAACAAATTGCGGCTTTTAATTAAAAACTGAAACTACACAACGTATTAGACTGGCCTCACAATACAATTCGTAGTGACTTTTCTTCAGAACTGTTAACTTTTTGTTTCGAAATCTATAATGGTCGCAAATACAATAATAATAATAATGGAGATGCTCTCTTATCTTGTTAAGCCAATAACAGAAGCTAAACAGCTTTTATGAAAACACACTTCCTTGAATTAATTCCAAAACAAACTGAGGAATGTTAACATTCACGTAACGAATAAAATTTAAATATTGTACCCGATCATTAAACAAAGTAATAAACGATGACGGAACCAGTTTCATCTGATGTTAGAATCAGGGAATTCTGTTCCAAGAACTACTCCTATTAGATAAGAATCGGAGATCATTTAAATTAAACAGGAACGATTAACTCCCAGACGAGCGACTGAATCTCGCTTTGAGCACCTCTGAGGGAGCTCACATGTCGAAACAGTGTTGCTAGATACGCGGATCTGGTGTAAAATGTTACTTTTTACTCAATTTCAGCACTTTTGAAGGTACTAACATGTTGAAATATATAATCAATCAATTTATTGTTAACAAATGTACAAGTCACAAATACAAGTCACATATTGACTTTGTCCTAGAAAAGCTGAAAAAAAATCAAATACTTATCAAATATTGTCCTCTATCTCTGTGGATATTTATTCGGTATGGCTAATAAAGCTAAGGACATTTCACAACAAGTGTTTGAAATGAAATGAGGTAAAGTACCAGTACTTTGAACAGTGAGTTTCTTTCACTCGATTCTAGTTCTTTCATTACAAAGATTATATTTACGTTCTCAATGAAAGTCATTTTTTTTATGTATAAAGGATGAACGCGCAATAAGTGCTCGAGAGAACATAAAAGCTCAAACATAATAAAGTTGTGGGCAACACTGAATTGTGAGTTGGTACAGATAATATGCCGTTAATAAATTAAAGCAAATGACAACCGGCTCTGTCCACATCTACACCCGAATCCGAGTTTGTATACACATCTTATAATTCGTTATTTATGAATGCGGCTAATCATAATAAACAAAGTGTGTGGGTACTCTGTCCGCGTAACTTAATAACGTTGAATACACCTGCGCCCGCGCCCTCACACATTAATATTATAATATATACGAGGAATACGACCCTTTAATGCATTCGGCAGACGAAATGCTGTAATTATTATTTGGTGTAAACGTATTGAATATTAAGTCCAGTATTGGGGGCAGTAATAATCTTTTTGTGGGGCAAAGTATGCTAATAACTATAAGTCTTAACGGACTTTGTGTAACAAGGGTCGGGGCAGGTGACATTATAAAAACTGGCGGAATTCTGTTAGTCAAATGCGGTCTTCATTTTGAGATCCAACACAGGTTTATGTTTGACATCAGAAGGAAAAAAGTCGTCGCCAAATGGTCTAGATTATAAACAATACTGTAGTAATTTCCCATTTTTTTTGTCATTATTGTTATTTATTGAATGTTCTAGAATACCGGTACTTTTTGAGTCATCGGGACTAAGATTTTTTAGGTTCGTAATCAAAATATTGCTTGAATGATTTTTATTGTGTTATAGACAGTTAGACAGTCTTAATCTATCAATATAATATGGATCTATAAAATAGAATCATGCAAAACCTTAGTAATAATGTAACATAGCTCAACGGATACACCTGGTTTTTTTCTTAGAATTCATTTGGTAAATTGGTGGATTTAAAATCTTAATTAGACCCTTTGTCAAGCGTGTTCGAGCAGAAAACATTTTGTGACTCAAATGTAACTTCAGCTGCCTCCTGACAAATGTATCCAACTATCCATGTGTGTTGTGGAGAGTTAACGGTCACTTTAAGAGCTTTTTTTTAATATAATTCAGGGTCCATTAAGTCTGAATCTGTTTAGTTTATTCTACAATCTTTAATTACTTAATATAAGTATATCTTCTAATGATAAAACTTTTATGATTTCGCTTTCACCAGAAAACAAATTGTACTAATAATTAACTTTCATTACCCTATTTATTCTAGAGTGGTAATTCCTGTTAACTTGTAAAAGAAAAAATATAATCACGAGCGGGAATTGAACCTGCATCCATTCATTTCTCGCAGAGCAGGTGACATTGCTATAAAAATGATAAAAATTGGTAATTCCTGTTTCTTTAATGTACTGTTTTAATAATCTTAGACTTGTTCTTGTTCTTCTTCGTGTCTGTCGTCTCTTAGCCTATAAAGGACGCAGGCATCCTAAACAACAAGGCCCATGCGTAATGTTCGGTCTATGCCTACACTTTTCTATGTCACGGTAGTAGCATATTTGGGGAAGTCCTTCAGTCGTAGATATTCTCATTGCTTAGCTTATTAGCTATAATTATTTCTAGGGTTTAGTCTTTCAACTACATGCACTCTGTCCCATACGACCATTATTTTCCGTGCCTGTTTGTACATTTGCCTACGCCTTTTTATTATGACAGCAGTCATCGCCATTGCAGATTTGCACACGTCCTGATTGTCGTCGCCTAGCAAACAACTAAAGATATTTTGGGGAACATAACACGTCTCCTTTTCTTGCGTATGTTTGAGTACTATCTGCCTACCCGTTTCTAATAAATTATGTCATCGGTTATCGGTCATTGTAGACTTGGTTAAGTCTTTCATTCGCAGTTATTTTCGTTGCTTAGCCTATAAACTAAGGACACAAGTAACATAGCACGTTGGCTCCTTCTCATGCGTGTATTAGTGTCTTTGCCACGCGTTTCGTTTCTCTCTAATTATCTATTCCGTAAGCGGCTGGCGTTGTTTCCAATGTCAGAATTACATTGGATTTATGCGGGCTCATTTCACTAAACGTGCTTTAGCGAGAAATTATCCCAGTTGCAATGTACGTACTATAGTTGGTAAACAGTTTCCTATCTGAAAACCTGTGGTTTTCCAAAAGAATAGCATAGACGAATGCTAAGTAACGAGATAGCTAAGTATTTACTTTTAAATCGTTCTCTGTAAATCGATTGCCTAGATCAGTTATGGTATATACTTAACATCATTCTCTGTAAGTCTATGATGAGTTTATTATGTTTATTTAGATCCATTATGGTTTTTATTACCAACGGGATAGGCATGATGACGACTATTAAATATGAACAAGTAAATATTACTTTCATAAAAAAGATTAAAAATGAATGCAATAATTGAAAAAATAAGCAAAATCGGTAAATAAATTACGGAGTAATAGGCTTCTAAAGTTTCTACAGGAGGCATCTCCTGTCCCTTTCTCGCGAAACAGAGCGCCCCCACAGTTACTATTAAAAATTTACAACTCAAGAAAAATCTCGTGACGCCATATCCCAAAGAGGTTGTATGAAAAGCTACCACAGCTTAGTAATAAGGTACTAGAACGACCTTCCTCTGACGTCACTGGCCGTTTGAGCTATCTCTTTCTATTCTGGTTTTTAAAATGCTTGTAACTTGGTCATTATTTGAGATATTTAATTTTTGTTTACACAAATGTTTATCTTTTGAGAATATAATTAGTTTATAAAAAAAAAATTATTCATCATGCCTATTGTTTCCTCTCATTATAATCATTGCTAATAATTTCCTGACAATTTCTAGCTGTCACGAATGTAATCGAGACAAAGCAATAAAGTTTGTAAGTAAAGCTGTGTCCTAAAGATAGAATACACAGCTTGATAGTTAGTTTTCAGTCATGTAGCAAGCCTAAATGCGGCAAAATATTGATTTTCCAATAGTTTTCAACCCACGAAACAATGGCCCAAAATCGGGTCAAGAGCCTATATTGTAGGTACTAAAAGGTGCGTGGCCAAACTTCCGTTAGCGAGCTCGCTTGGACGGAAGTAGTGTTGTACCGTGCTGTAGTATAATCGGGACTCGAAGAAAAAAATTAGGACTTATGTTTCTAATTTAACAATAGGGTTTTTGTTATTATAAATCTATGCTAGTCTTTTTCTTGTTTAGGACTTATAACACGCAAATAAAATGTTGCAAACATGACCTAAACAGTTTACGTTACATTAACAGCTAATGTTATTATTACATAAGATGAGCCCACGAGGCTTTACTAAATAGATTTCTAGTAGGTAATATTTGAAATCATGGGCGGTTTAAGTTATTCTTGCGCTAAATAGTTGTTAATTTAATTAAGTAATCCATCAATTAAGAAACTATAGATCAACTTCACTTTGCAATTTGAAGTAGTTCATAACATATACATAAAATAAAAACAAGTACCTAAAGCTCTTCAAGCCGCAAGTGAATATACCAAACATATACCATCATGGACCGCGTCGTCACTTTCCATCACGTAAGACCGCAGTCAAATAAGGACTTAGTCATAGAAAAAACGAACTTGCGAAGAATAAAGTCCTCATCGATTCAATAGTAGGTAGATACTTTTTGCAACAACTTATAGGTATATTCATTTAAACTTTTAAATCTAATAAGACGGGACATTCTACAAAAATTGGGACACCTGCTAACAACACTAGCTGTCGGAAGCGGCGGCACAACCGCTCCAATAAACGGTGCCGTAAACTCACAGCTTTGCCCACAGGTGCCTTAATGCCTGTGGTTAAAATCTTATAGGGAACATATACGTTTGGTCAATTCACCTTGTGGTTTTTGTTTCGCCAAATTATACGAATAATAATTTGGCGCTATACCTATTAGGTCTACGACAATTCGTGTAGCGTAGACGAGGATAAGTATAACAATAAACAGTGGCTATGGCTGTTGATTCAAAACATTTGTTAGTTTATTTGTAATGACGTGTCGAAAAAGGTTCTAAATCTGATTACATTTTTATAAATTATATTTTCAAACTTTATTGAATAACTAAAACATATTATATACATAAGTAACTATGTAATATGTCAGATCACAAACTAAAACTATCAGTCGATTTTTATCACTCAGTATCGATAACTCTTGTTTGAGGTCTGACTTTAATAAGCTAATTATAAATATGGAGTTTAGTAAATCACACGCTTAAAAATACCTACCCATAACAAGAAACCTACAACAGATGTAAGTAACCAATCGCAACCACTAGACGCGATATAAAAATCGATTGTTTTATTGTTTAAACCAATGTAAGTACTAATAAAAGAGCAACAAAAAGGAACAGAGGCCACTTTTAATACCCAGTTCATTGGTTGTATCAGTTTACGTGGCTGATGTTATGCAACCTGACCTGAAGCAGGTTACCTGATATAACCAGGTTGCGAGTCCCAGATTGGTTGTCAACGCTCACCGCACGCGCCGTGCACCTGAACCCACCAATTAGTGTACAGGCTGATTGATAAATGATTTCAGGGTTATTTATAGAAAAAAATTAATGTAATTTAGTGTTATATGATCACTTAATCTCGGGTAGATTAATTGAATGAAAATCATAATAACTTAACAGTATTGAATAGTTAGACAGTAGTAGGTTTTACTTTTACTCAGATAATTATGATTAAAAGTTTTTTTGGACTTTTTTTTAAATCAGCAACTAGGCCAGCGTTTGACCACAATCTCACCTGATGGGAAGCGACGATGTGATCTAAGGTGTAGCACGCTGGTCTAGTAAATACCTATTCACTCTTGATTTGAACAACCCCGGGTTGTATTTTGCGGGAAACACCGACCAGGGCAAGGCAATCCACACTTTAGCAGTTCTTATCAAAAAAGTAGTCGAAACGGTTAGTGCGTATTGGAGGTATTTCGACCATAACGGGGTGACGTTTGGCCGAACGCCTGGTGGTTTGGACTGTAGATAATCTTAAATACAATTTAAATATAATTGTTTAATCTTTCTTTTAATCCATTGAAATGCAAATATAAAGTAGAAAAAAAAATTCCGCAAATATATTTACAAAGTAAAAATCACTATAATCCCAGATAATATAATACCTACAGTACAGATGCCTCATCCCTTACAACGGAATAACGCGGGCTATTTCACGAGTTATTTTATTTTTGCATAACGCAAGATTATTAAGCGACATATTTTATTGCGTGTTGGCAAAGTATCGGGCCAAATGAATACACTGGACACTAGTAACTCTCTGGACACGATTACTAAATTTTTTTCAAGTTCGGGCTATTTTTTGATTGTACCTGATGGGACCCCATGCTATAATTTATTATCTGTCAGCTGCAATAAGCCCTTAAGCTTCTTTATAAAGGCATCAAGCAATAAAATCATTTTACAGTAAAATAAAGATGGTTTCGCATACCCATAGAAAACTTTTAATTTGGCATCAGACCTTGAGACTAGGAGCACCTTGTTTAAACAAATACACCTGATCGATCCTTGCACCTTGCTCCAAATCGAATGTATGGGTTCACCTGTCCCTTTTTATTATACGTGTAAATGTACTCCCCTCTCCCTTCCTCCAGGGTAAGTAATAAAATATACTCACTGTGGAAATAGTGATGCCGTTGGCGATTTATGTAGAGCTATTTTTGTAAAATGTCTAAGGCTTGATGTTCGGTTAATTTACTTCTTTGTTCTTACTTTACGGAAATAATAATTTAAAATTATTTACCTACAAATAAACATTTTGTTGTCTGTAAATAATACCTATAATGCATCTGTAAATAATGTTTTAGTCGTAATTTGTATTTTTTAATTATTTTTTCATTTCGTTATTTATACTTATATAACTTGTACTTTTTAAATCGGTATAATTTTCAATCGAGTTCGGTTATGTTATGATATAATAAGTCAATGGTTTGAAAAAGTAATAAAGTAAAGTATATTTTAAAGTTTCAAACGTATTATACGCGCTAGCTGACATGACAAAAGGGTACTTAACTAGGAATTATTGTAGGTAGTTAATTTACCTATTAGTGCCATTTAGGTAAACTAATTTTATTTTATTTTTTAGTTTTTAGAAAAAATCACCAAGTTTTACCAAATGGGAAATGTTAATGATTATTTAACTTGTCTATCGAAATGTATTACAGCTTGAACACATATTAGATAAAAAAACTCGAATGATCGAACTGTTATCGAATAGGAGCCAATTTCTAATACAAACCTTCTCTACATCTCCACTCGAATTTCGAATTGTTTCACCTCATTACGCTCACGAATATCACCAACACCTCAGCTGTATTAAACGCGTTCCTATTATTTTAAAACCAACCTTCGGAAACCGAAATAAAGTTCAATTTTAAATTATATTTATGGGTCATTTGGTTCTGACCGAACTCCTTAAGTAGACAAATTTAAACTCAATATGTTGCGCTAGAAATTTCTAAATTGACTGATTTTATATCTATTTCGATTAAATTTATAATCTCATTCGAAACTAAACATTATCTTTAAGGTTTTAAAGTTAAAAACTGCTTGCTGCTATTGTTTAAACTGAGGTGTGAAAACATTTTCTTGGAGTATGTCGAAGTCTGCATTGGGAATGCGACAATTTTGCTCGTTGGAATACAAAACTGGGACTAATGGTCTGCTATTCTTTGTGTATCCAATTAAAATTATTCCTATGCTGCATTGTACCGTATGGATATTCAAATTGTTGTTTTTGTTCGCAGTAACATAGGCTTATTATTTTTAAGTAGGTAGTAGGTATACGAAATTGTGCATAGCAGTTTAAACGAACTTTTTCTAATTACTATACAGTCTTATATTCATATTTAAACTGTAAATACCTATTCAGTTTAGGATCCTTTTTCTAAGAGAGATTGACCGTATGCACAATCTCTCATAATAATATAAGGTCTTCGATATGCTTCAACTGTAGAACTATCAACTTTCAGTCATGAAAATAACATCGATCATTCCTATGAAAATAACATTGGTATTAAAATCTAATTAGTATATATTTAAATCGATTTCCATTATTATATACATAATAGATATTATATAAAAATTATTCACAAAATTGATATCAAAACTTTAACAATTGCCTGTCTAAGTTTAATTAATTGAGAAGTTTCAGTAGATGCGTGTAAAATTTGCATAAACACAACGTTCACTATCTCGAAATAAGAACAAGATTCGAACTCGGGGCTCACATGAAATAAAACGAATAAAAAAATCGATTTTAAACGTTCGATCTGCGCTGGAGTGTATGCAATTAAAGGGGTTCCGAGAATCGCGGGATGCACGGAGCCCGTACGAATATAGTTACGCCGTTGGGGTGTGAAGAATAAAAATAAGCAAACGTGGGTTATGTGGCTATGTAGCTTTTAAAAAGTTGCTATCAGAGGTGCCTAGGTTGAAATCAGACGTGAAGGCGTCTGCCCTGTAAAGAATTTCTTCCAGAGTCATGCGTAATAACATTCAAAATGGAGTTTTGGCGGGAACGTGAAAGAGTTCATGCGTCGTTGCATTGTATTATTTCTCAAAACTTGTGCTTTTTCCAGTGTTAATGTTTAAAATTGGTGGCGTTTTACGCATTAAGTGCCGAATTACGAGCATGAGTGTGGTCAAGTGATATAATGTGGTAGTGTAACGTGGTTTTTCGTATTGAACTCCATAGAAGCTTCTTGTCAAGTTGCCACCACTTTACTAGAGCATGACTTAGACTGGACTATGACCCGACTTAGACTGAACTATGACTATGACTAAGACTTGACTACGTAAAATATTCTAAAACTCGATGAAAATATACAATACTTGACACTGGCTAAATACACTATGTGTGGAGCCAAGATATAAGAAAAAGAAATTCAAAATTTTCCATTATACAATGTTTTGTTATAGTTATGAATGACACGGCAAGGTAGTTGTTTACCTGATTTTAAGCCGACTGACTGAAGCCGGCCACCCATAATAGAATGCAGTGTCATTCGGACCAATTTTCAGCTGTGATATCATTTTATAAAGTCGCATTTGCCCATTAATTTCATAGGTTTATATTCCGGGAAATTGCAATTGTTGAAAAGGAAATAATGTACACTTGTATAATACAAGCCACACGGTGTACATAATTTTCATGGAAATTAGTTCAGCCATTTTGATATGAAAGCCATTTTGGCTTTACAGCCAATCAAACGAACAGACAAACATTTTAGCAAAGCATTAGTGGCACGGTGCTACAGATGTCTAACGTCCATGGGCTATATGGGGACCACTCAGGACCATATTTTCGCATTCTCACCCTTTAACATAAAACATTCCAATAATTTATTCATAATCATAAAACTTAGAGATGCGTCGATTATTATCGATAATCGTTGAGTAGGATCAGATCACTTATCTAATGCTCCGGGACGACTAAACAAGGTGTTTACGATCCAGATTTCGATCGGAGAAAAACGGCGCACAAAACTAAATCGTTAGCGAATAAATTATAAGAGAGAGTCCATTCGTGTATCATCGGTCGTGTGTCCCCTCCTTAATTGGGCCATGTCGCCTGGACAGGGAAAAAACTTACATTTGTTAGGTATTCCAAGAATTATACACTTGTTGCTTTTCAACGGTAACCAGTTTACTTTTGAATTCGTAATTAATTGGTAATGAGTCTGATTTTAAATTATTGTTAATGCTAATTATAGATCTGTATAATTATATAGGATGAGATCCGCAGGACTAAAAGGATCCATAACAAAGCCATATCTAAGCTTTTAAACTTTCTTTCCCTATCCTCCGCCTCTTTTGGGCTTATTTACACAAAACCCTAAATAGTTAATGCCCTTAAACCCCTCCAAGCAAAAACTGTAACACTGAAGGTGTAATGAAGGAGCGCGCGTGTCGTCGAACGTAAATTGTTTATTATTTTTTATGAGATTTTCATGAGAACGATCGCTGGTCTCGTTAAGCACACCACGATAAACTCTACCTAACCTTTTATTATAATTTATTTTCAACGGAAAAATTCAACAGTAGCTTATTGTAATGTTATAGTTTCATGGTATGGTTATATAGAATAAGTGTATTGGAGACCAAATCTGCATACGTAAGTATACCTACCTATAGATTCATAACAACCCTAAAGGTACAATTATTCCCGTAAAAAGTACCCGCGTCAAAACCGTTAGGTATCTACCAGTAATAACTACTTACAACTTACAAATAAACTAAAGTTCTGTAACAATAACAAATTCAGATCTTACTGAAATAAAATCATATTCAGTGAGGTAAACTAGACCTAGAATATATTTGTTTCCTTTGTTACTTGTTTGTGTTTGTGTTAAAGTGTGGGCAAACAAACAAAAAATGAATATCAACAGACATTACAGCCACATTGATAATTTTTTAACACGACCTGGCATTTTCTACTCTCCTCAAGATTTCCCGAGGTGAAATCGCTAAACGCCCTGATGCTTGAGGATGAGAAATGAGCGGAAGGCGTAGGGAGCGCGCAGGGGGGTGTATTGTAAACACAATTACCACCCCCACCCCCGGGGGCAACAAATGGCGGCTAAACGACCCATTCGCCTGTGATTTGTTAGCAATATGCTTCAGATTTGGAACAGAAATGCTTTTAAACTCGTTCGAGGTTTCAAAGAATTCGCATTTTTGTTTGCGGTTACAGCCTAATGGCGTTATGGAGTTATTTTCAATGGTTCAGCTCTATTTGGGGACGGAGTCGGTCTTTTATTTTATTTTTATACCTTTGGGTTTCTTTGCTGAATGCTGAAAAGACAAGACGAAAAAGTAAGTAAAGGGGTTTCACAAAAGTTACCATTTCAGTTTTTGCTGGAATTTTATTTTAGACGTAGCTTCATATAACAAACAGGGCAATATTTAAAATTACTCAGGTAAATAATGATATCCCAAAGATATCTTTTCTATATCAAAATAAGTGACTTAAGTTTTTTCAGATGATGCTGCCTGGCTCAACAGTTCTTTTAAAATCTGCTGCTAGTTTTAGATGAAATTAGCACTGCCAACCATAATCTATCAGGCAGGCACCGTTGCAGGGAGGATAGAGGCAAGCAAAAGGAAATCGCAACTTAAAGATACCGAAAACATCATTGCGATGTCTAACGTATCCTTCAATTCACATATCTATACATATTACATTACACTCGGTGCTTGTAACTCGTTAATACCTTACAGTTATAACAAGCAGGGCGCTTGGAGGGCGGAGCGCTAGCGCCTCTATCGGGCTCCGATAAACAACTCAAGTACAACATTTAATTATATCGGTGTTTATTAAACCAGACGCACCTACCTAACGAACCGGCGCGATATCCATCGGGTGATAAACCTGTATGTTGGGAGAATTGTCTTAACACCTCTTGACTAAATGTTTTAATGGAAAATGTGGGAGTGGGCCATGTTCAACCTCACTTGTATGTTACTTGATCATCGTAAGTTCTTGTCATGTCACTCAGCTATTTTATTTGTGTACTTTTTGTTAGCCCATGACACCTTTCTTTGATCAAGTTGATGTGTTGTATGATAGTACCCGATTGTTTTTTTTTTTTCTTTTTTCATTCAACACATTATGACTTCATCATTAGTTATCGTGCCTATTTTTATTGGTGGGATGTAGGTCATTTTTATATAAAAAAAATAAAATGATTAAACCGCCTGGAATCTGTCGAAATCAGAAAATAAATAAGAGAAGTTTATTTTAAAACAGTTTTTTCCCAGGCGTGATTTTTATTTTTGAATAAGTTTTTAATTTCACCCCAATATTATTACTTAAAAATACTTAAGTATGCGTGGTTTTGAACGGAGTTTGACTGGGAGTTTAGAAGTGCGCAAAACAGAGCAAAAGCCCGAAGCGCAGCTAGGCATATTTATCTGCGCACGCGCACCGCCGCACACGCCTCCGCCCGCGGTCTCACGACCACCACGCCCTAGGCAGGGGTGGACCTGGCCTTCTGAGGGCTTTAAAGCTCCAGAAAGTAGATCTTCAACTGCTGATATATCGAACAGTGCTTCTTCTTTTTTGTCTTGTCAATATATTATAGTAGAAATTCGCCATTACACAAGTCTGATAAATAATATCATGGCATCAACCGTAGTGGTGCATGTCCAATTTTTGACATCTCTACGAGATCTCTAGCAATTAATGAAATTTTTATTTGCTCGAATATATGTTACATAGACGGTCACAAAGTCACAAATTATTCACGTTTTTCTATACTCAACTTTTCAGTTGGTCAAATATTTGGGGTTTATAGGGATAATGCTGTGCTTATACACTTTTATGGGTAATTACGTACCTCAAATTTCAATTTCATTTATTTGCTATAAGTTTGGGTTACATGATTTCTTAAGTAGATTATAAAATCAAACATAATAATTACCTTCCGTAGCTTAATAAATCTAATCCAACTTAAGTAATGCCATAGCGCGGGAAAAATACATTAAAAACTAGTTGTTAGACTGTACTGTAACTACGACAAATTTAGGGATAGTGACTTATTTCCACCTACACGGAAACGGCTACTCGCCATGCATGGATTTCAACATTTTCACGCTCACGTACAAAGAATATCTTAAAAAGAATGCTGTTTAGGGAGCCAAATCCACGTTCCTTACTACAACCCTGTGCTGACACATAGAACGCGTGAAATACAACGCGATCTCATTGTCGGCCGCGAGGTGCCATTGTAATGAGATGTTATTTATTAAACAATCCCGTAACTAATCAATGTAGCGGTCGATAAGCCGCGCCCTCTCAAAAATGGTAACTGGACAGCAATGTTGCGAAAGAATACGGATGAAGGTTGCCAGAAGGGGTTGCCAAGCTTTATATAAGCTAAAAACCGTATATAAGCACAGTGCCCCTAGTACGAGTTTCGATAGTTTACTAAAACTTGATTGGTTTACGTTTTCTCCCTTTTCTCCCATACATTTATCTGCAGCGCCCCTAGCGGACACGTTGATGAACTAAAAATGGCGTCGCGCGTATTCACGCATTGGAAAATTCGTACTATATCTAGTACGAATTTTCCAATGCGTTAAAATAGATTTTCGTTTCATGTCTCGGCACCGAAAAAATAATAGTATCCTACAAGTAGGTTAATTAATGTTATTAATTAATTTGAACTCAACTACGATCCAAGTCCGAATGTACCTATTCTTCACCTTTTACTCATAGCTCGTTAGGTACAACCAACGGAGTTGGGTAAGATCTGGATCCAAATAGAGTTTTTTTCTTGCTTTACACAAACAACAAATTATTGTTGATTAGGTACTATAAAAAAAAAATCAAGTAGAGTCAGTGGACAATTATTATTTTATCTTCTTTTAGCTCTTGATTCGTAAGAAACTGTGAGGATTTTCAAACCTATTGAGGGTACGTTCAGAGTATAAAAAAGCTATGAAAATTAAATCAAAATGCTAAAAAAGGTGTGTGTGGAAAGTGGTGAAAGGTGGTGAAAGTTTATTCAAAATTATAAAATTATTAAAAATTGTTCCTAAAGAAATAAACTAAAAGGAACTATAAAGTTTCGTCACTAAATAGGTTTAGCAGCCTTAATAATTCATCATCATCATCATCAGCCTGAAAACGTCCACTGCTGAACATAGGCCTCCTCCAAAAAGCACCACTTTGAGCGGCTACTTCCATCTGCATCCATCGGCTTCTTCCCCAACGGTTGTCAGTTCTACGAGCGATGTGGCCCGCCCACTGCCACTTCAACTTCCTGATTCTGAAAGCTATATCGGTTACTTTAGTTCTCCTCATCTCTTCATTTCAGATCTTGCCTCGCAAAGAAACACCGAGCATAGCTCTCTCCATAGCTCGCTGTGCGACTTTGAGCTTACTCATCAGGCCAACAGTAAGGGACCACGTCTCAGTGCCATAAGTCATCACTGGCAACACAAACTGGTTGAAAACGAAAGAAAGGCTTTGCGGTATTTTAGACGAAAAGATAGGTCGAAGTTTCCCGAACGCTGCCGTATTGGATTCTCCGTGCGACCTCTTTGTCGAAGTTGGACCTACCTAATTGGCCTTAATAATTATAAGTTAGTATTTTTGCCTAGCTTCGCATTAAACCAACTTCGCAGCGTAAGCAGACCCCCACTAGGTGGACCGATGACCTGGGGAAAACTGCGGGGAGCCGATGGATGCAGGAGCCGCAGCTGCTCAAAGTGGCGCTCTCTGGGGAAGGCCTGTGTTTAGCAGTGTACGTTTACAGGCTGTTGATGATGATGATGATGATGATGATGAGTATTTTGAATTCTATTAAGCATTATTATTAGAACATCACTAGTTATTTCTGCTAATTCCACTAAAATTCCCTAGCCCAGCTCCGTCTCACAAGGGACCAGACAGCACTCACTGCTCAGACTTCCTAATGATAGCTAAGGTCAAATTCTAACCGAGATGGCTTTCTAATTGGGAGTTTATCGGTAGCGTCGCAGTTTTACAATCACTTATAGAACTAGGAACTTACAACAGTTACTTCTTCTAAAACTGTACTTTAAACTGATCCATATGCTGAAGGGATTAAAGTTAGTTTTAGGTGATTTAGACAGAGAGCAGTCTCAAGTTCAAACGTTAACACGCCCCCAGCAGATAGTGCTAACGAGAGACGCTATCCGAGATCTTCAAAGCATTAACTTTGGAACATTATGACTTATTAGCCTTTGCTATTGGTGCGAGCTACTTGATAGCTGCCCGGTCGAGTTACTGTCATATAGGTGATGTGAAATATGAAACGGCTGCTTTTCAATTAAGATGGTAGCTCTGATGAAAAATAAGTACCCAGATGTAATAGGGCGAAGTCTGTGTACCTACCCAGTACGAGTGATTTATTTAAGGTGGATTTAAAACAATATTCTGATTCTTTCCAAGTAAACAACAATATTTATTTCATGTTTAAATTCATAATAATTCAGCAAGAAAGCTTAAATTAATATGACACAATCCTCGACACTAAAAACTTCTTTTAATATGAAGTTTAGTTACCTTTAAAAAAAAAAACAAAATCGATTCATCGATTTGGGAGCTACTACAGATAACACAAATACCTAAATAAGATAATTAATACAGATCACACAATAATATGTTAATCTTAGAACATTCCTCAATTTCCGTCGAATTTATGATTATGATAAATAAATAAATAAAACATAAATATGTGTGGACATTATAATGGAACTAAAAATTTGGTAAATCAACACTAAACAGTAGTAGGTAGGTACTTCAGTAATCATGTTAAAAAGTTTAGGGAATTCAGCCACTGTTTAATAAGTCCAGTAACATTGAGTGCACCACGGTTTCTGGTACGTTTGTTTAAGGTAAGCTCTTGTCAATTTTGAAATACGCTCATTGGTTGAAAAATGCCGATGACAGACAAGCAACCAATGAGCGTTCAGTATTTCAAAGTTGACAAGAGTTTAACTTTAACATACGTACCAGAAACTGGGAGAGTGTCTCCTTTTGATTGGGTTACAGTTACCCCCATGGAGGTCTATGGAGAGAGCCAAAATCTGCCAATGCGGCGTTGCCGCTCCGCATCCTTCGTGTAAACATACTATCTTGTATCTCTGTCTAATACACGAATCGTCGCATAGAGTATGCCTCGCCTTACCTACCACCGCGTGTCATGTCTTGACAGTTTGGTGTGTCAAGAAATTAAATGCGAGAGCATAAAACTTGAAAATATAGTGATTATATTGTTATTAGGGCTAAATATTGTGTCAATAGTGAAATTGTGTCGTGTTGTGCTGTGTTTTGTGCATCAAGAGTAACCCGAGGAGTCGAAGGAAAACCAGAATCATCATTTTATACGTTAAAGTTTACTGGCTATTTTTATGTTAAACATCGAAGTTTCGAAGTAAATATGCATTTCACATTAAGAATATACATTTTTTCCATCGTATTATTACCGTGCGATTGCAATTACTAAAAGATTTAATGCTTTGATTGATATTTTTGGGATGGGCGATTTTATGCCTCTCGAATAGTGATGTGACCTACACTGTCCATTACATTTTGTCGATATTCGTAAATCTTCAAACATTTGCACAACATTACTTTGGTTTTGGGGAGATTAAAAAGTAGAAGATCTCTTTCCCTAAAAGTGGCTGAATGGATTTAGATCAAAGTGCAAACAGAATGAAAAAGTAGGTGCAAATCTGGCAATTTAAAAATAGGCACTTAAACTAGGCACCTACAGTAGGAAGGCCAGTGTCGTTTGGCTTCAATATGAGTTATGAAATTTATAATAAACTAGCTGACCCGCCCCAGTTTCGCACGGGTTTATTAGTTTTATGCCCTTACCCTTTATGGGTAAGAGAGAAGCAAAAGTGAAAAATATAGGGGAAAAGGATGAATAGATGGGACGGTGAAGGGAGACAGGCGCAGCCGTCCCATCCATTCATCCTTTTCCCCTATATTTTTCCCTAAAATAAAATATAGGGGGCTTTAATACAACAAACGTGATTTTTTGCTCGTTTTTATAGATAATGGTACGGAACACTTTTTACAAATTTAACCATCATTTTAATGAATAGAATAAGAAAAGGCGAATGTAAAATAAAAACTAACTATTATGGAACAATGTTATTTGAACAGCCTGAAGACGTCCACTGCTGATCATAGGCCTCCCCTAGGGAGCGCCACTTAGAGCGGCTGCTCGCCTCCTGCATCCATCGGCTCCCCGCGGCTTTCACCAGGTCGACGGTACACCTAGGGGGGGGGGGCTACGCTGCGTCTTCCAGTTCATGTTCGCCACTCGAGAACCTTTCTTCCCCATCGGTTGTCAGTTCTACGAGCGACGTGGCCTGCCCATTGCCATTTCAACTTGTTAATCCTAAGAGCTACATCGGTCACTTTAGTTCTTCTGCGGATCTCCTCATTTCGGATCTTATCTCGCAGGGAAACGCCGAGCATTGCTCTCTCCATAGCTCGTTGCGCGACTTTGAGCTTAGTAATGAGGCCAACAGTTAGAGACCATGTCTCAGTTCCATAAGTCATCACTGGCAACACATATAAAAATGTTACTTACAAACGTTATTTCATATAATGTGTTTCAATATACTTTTACTAGGATGGGTCATCATCATCATCATTATCATTAACAGCCCGAAGACGTCAAATGCTGAACATAGGCCTTCCCCATAGAGTGCCACCTTGAGCGGCCACTCGCCTCCTGCATCCATCAGCTCTCCGTGGTTTTCACCAGATCGTCGGTCCACCAAGTGGGGGCCGGCCTAAGCTGCGGTTCTGGTTCTACGAATATCTAATTTTCTTTATTGTATTAAAACTAAAAAGTATCGAAATTCTGCAGCACTGTTTGGTTAGGTTTATTATATATCGATATATTGTGTAATAGGGGTCACTTCCCTACTCACGCATACTAATGCATATTTAAATACTCACACCAACAGAAAATGGACAGGCATTTTGTGAATGGCCGCCGTCCATATAATTCTATGTTGATGGTTACCCCCAATCTTTTCATCTAGTTTAGAAGCTTGTTTTTTCTCTCTAATAGCTGGATAAATTACAAAAAAATAGTCTTTGATCATTATTCATAATCATTATAATTTCATAACAAAAATATCGGCAAGTAAGTTTCCTAAGCTTAATCATGTTTACGACAATCACTTCCCGTCGTACCACCACTTCTAAATAAGGCTTGTAACGGATGTATAGGTACTCTTGTCTAGAAATGGTACTAATACACACGCATTCATTGTTGACTGTACCTACCTAATCCGTTTATTCTAACGGCTTTTTCCAGGCTATTCTGAAATCCATTTTTATGATGAGGAAGATAGAGTTTAGAGTAGGCTGGCCTCCCACAGGAGAACCAACGTTCTTCCCCTCAATTACGATGAATGTAGCAGCACTGCAGACGCGCGTCTGCCGCTCAACTACTGTCAAAATTTTTTGAACTTTGACAGCAGTTGAGCAGCCCCAAAACCGTGGGCAGTCGTTAGTTGCCGCTCAAGGTGGTGGTCTATGGTCTATATATTCAGCTGTGGACGTCTTTACTCTTCAGGCTGAAGGAGATGATAGGCATTTTCATATTTTGTTGTTATTTTCAACATTAATTTACATCAAAACAATGGTTTGGATGAGGTTAGGAATCGACTTGACTTTGTTGTCTGCCGATGAGAGTTTATCTATTTACAGTAATCCAAACCAAAAACCATACCAAGAAGAATGTTCAGCGCTTCCGATCATTCCGATAGCAATACAACAACGAGCGTTCTTTTTTGTAATTATACACAATGATCTAGCATTGCCTATAATTACAATTATTTAAGAAATAAATCTATCGATACTACCATTACATTGGTATAAACATTGAGCTACACCATAGCTGAGTTAAAGTTGCCAGTGCATAAAAATCTTGGACTATTATTATCCAGTAGGTACTCACCAATGTGATATTCCTTATAATGACTCATCTAGAAACTATATTTCATTGATCCCCAAAACAGACGATTCATTGCGGCCTAAAAAGCAACAAGGATAACATAGAAATTAAATGAAGGGAATTAATAAGTATAAGAAAAAAATTACAGCCAGCTGTGTTACATGTTTAGTAACAGAATGGTTTGATGCTTCCATTTGGCCAAAATAATTGGCACACTATCTGTTTCAAATTTACACGTAGGTAGGTATTTTTTTTTTCTTATATTTTGGCTCCACATATAGTGTATTTAGCCAGTGTCAAGTATTATATTTTCATTGTGTTATAAAATATTTCACGTAAAGTCATGTCCTAGTCATAGTCATAGTCCAGTATAAGTCAGGTAGTCATAGTCCAGTCTAAGTCATGCTCCAGCAAAGTGGTGGCAACTTTACTAGACTCTATGGTGTTTTGGAAGCAGCATGAAAAATCACGTTTCACCACATTATATCACTTGCCCTCACTCATGCTCGTAATTCAGCACTTAATGCGTAAAACGCCACCAATTTTAAACATTAACACTGGAAAAAGCAAAAGTTTTGAAAAATAATACAATGCAACGACGTGAACTTTTCCGCGTTCCCGCCAAAACTCCAGGTAGGTACTTATTTTACTTATTAGTTACTCAAAACTTTTCAACCGAGTTCAAAAATGAAAGTGGTTCTTAATTCGGTTGTGTTTCTATTTCATGTTTGTTACCTCAGAACTCCGTCATTTCATTAACAGATCTAGAAAATTTATTTTCTATGAATAGAATAGAATAAATTTATTGTCACAGAGAATACACTAGTTTACGTTATTATTATAATAGATGCTAAATTAATGCAATTACACTGTGTCTTGTCAAAATATTATAAATATATTATATAATTCATATTATTTAAAATATGATTAAAGTAATAACAAATTATAATATTAAAAGATTGAAAATATTAGTTATACAAACACAAGAATGTAGTTTCTGCTCTGTAGGGGCATCGTTTGATAAAAATAATAATAATAATAGGTTGAAATATTACTAGTCTGTTTAACCGTACAAAAATATGTGAGATTATATACGGGCCCAGATAATGTAATAGGTAGACCTAACCTACCATAGACATTAGACATCTAATACTATACTTATAATAAAGTATTAAAGGCTTTTGGCAGAATTGTGACAACTAGCCACAGAAGCCATAAACCAAGAAATCAAGTCTATTAAAGGCTTTTATCTTATCTATTAGTTGTCTGTGATACACCTACTTTTTTATTCTTTTTACTCCAACTACTACAATAATAACAACTACTATTCAATTCTACTAGCTACTCGACCTCGGCACTCGAAAAAGCAATACCTATACACATACATATGTATTTTCAGATTGCTCCCATTCTTCATTAAAATCGGTTTTATCAGAATATATTGCAACTCACCAACAACAATACCAATACCAAGAATATAAACCAACATGTACTAAAAACCGATTAAACCGAGATCAACATATAAGATATTTTTATCCAAAATAAAAAGATCTCATATAAAAAATCACAGAGCATTAAAGAAAAGAAGATATTTTTTTTCGAGCTCTGTGTGAAAAGGGTAGATTTTGAGTGGAAAACAGGGAGATACCGATAATTTAAAATAAAACCTAAAGTCATAGCCATAAGGTGGATTTCCTTTTCGTAAATTAACTTATCCAATAATTTAATCTAACGGTACTAACAAATAGACAAATTATTAATGTAGAATATCTATATGAGACTTAGATTTAAACATCCGGTTGCTCCTCCCTTCGCGTAAATGCAGTCAAACCTCTAGTCAGACGACGTTAGCTCTCCTTTTAGCTATGATAAGCTTTTCAAAACGTACAAGTCTTGTAAACGTGTAAAATTTATTTAATTCTGTAAATGATTGCAACAAAAATTGTTTGAGTTAATATAATAATAGATTAGACATTCGAGTTATATAACTTTATAACAGATCCTGTTAAACATAATAGTAGAACTCTGGTATTTGCCACTGATCAGAAATAATACCCACATAAAACAGTTCCTTATATTATTATGGCCTATGCATGTACTGAGAAAGAGTTTTTAGAATATTCAAGGGGTTGAAATGGGGTTATGGAACTTTTGCAAAAAACGCGTATGTAACCGTAGGCTGCCTCTACTACACTCTTTACTATATTAGTAATTTAGTGTTGACTTAACTACCGAAATTGTATATAGGTACGTACCTACAATCTATTTAATGATTAACGAGATAGCAGCTTTCCTGTATAATTTAAATCTATTTATTCTGAACTCTACAATACTTATAAAGACTGTAGAAATAAATAAAATACTATTCTTTTGTACCTACTTGTGGAGTTGAATAATGAATATGACCAAAAACAAAGTAGTCTGAAAAGTCAAAGTAGTTAGCTACTAAATGTTTGGGATTGTTATGTATCAATATTTCGTGTCGTGGTGGTTTGATTGGGCCTTGCTCCCTATCCCTATAGCAGATAAAACAGGGATATAAGTACTTAATAGTTTAAAAAACTTAACCAAAAAAAACGATATATAAAAATCATATTTGAAGTTAAATAACAGCATTTTGCTCCAACAGACTTACAAGTCAACCATGAAGTATCAACCTTGAATAACCACAAGACTTGTAACTTTGTAAGTTTCGATAGCCGGCGTCGTATTCGTGAGATGATAGCGAGTATCTGCATGAGTCAGCTCGGCTCGTTCTCATGTCTGCCGCTACAGCGCACCTTACATACTAATTCGGTGTACCAGCGTCGGCCGTTCAACTCTTTGTTTTTACCGATGACAAACTAAAATGAGTAGGCACTTACTGTGAACAACTACATATGTACTGTTGGGATTGGGGATAAACACCTATATAGTTTTCCTTAATACCTAGGTTTCTGCTAGATCTTACCATCGAAGCTTTGGGCATGAACGTATTGAACGTGTGTCGTAAGTATAACTTATGTGATAAAGTTCTGCACTTTCGAAAGCACAATCAGGACTATTTTTCGTGAAAAATTTGTAACAAGACAACACAACTACATTCTTCTTTACTATCATCAAACTAACGTTCCAATACATAATACAGAAAAACGTATAAAGTATGTAAAAAGTTGTTGAAATAAGTTACTACAATATTCAAATTATGTAAGTAACGCAATTTCATCTACCATTGGAAATGAATTCATTATCCAAAAAAAAGGAAATTGAATCACCTGTGAACACTGTCAACCGATGGAAAACGGGTTTTTTGTATCTTATCTAAAAACACGAAGTTCGGAATTAAATATCTGATCATACAAACGGACATCGATGCACTTATCTTGTTTTGCTTGTAGTATGATGCTTACAGGCTTCGAAAAAGGTTAAATGGTGTAATATAGACAACGGCATGCATTTTAAATGTTACTTATGTTATGGGTTTGATTAGGCGATTATCGATTTTATTGAAATTGAACGTTTAGTTTCGATACTTATGACACCTGTGATGTATCCACAACAACAAACATGAAGGTTATATCCATTCACAAAACCTATTATGTTAATTTTAAACACATCAAAAAGTCGATAGCATCTCGACTCGTTCACACCACACCTACCGAAACAATAGTTAATAAGATGATTTATATCGATTCGAGATAGGTGCGTTCGACACGTCTCGACAACGATTTAGCATAATCTCGGGATCGGATCGGGTATCGGTACAGATGTTACGGAATAGGCGCCCGGTCGCGGGCCGATCTTGATCCTTGGAGAACGCTGCTTGTAGTAATGCGGTAGTGCGAAATAATTGTGTAGGCTGTAAAATGAAATCATCAAGTTCTTGGGATTGGATACCAAAGCGTGTTTTTAATAAGGAGTATTTTATTGCACAAAACTACACACACTGCACAGTAGTTATTACCTACCAGTAGTCATAGGTATTAGCTACCTACAAATGATCGTCCAAAAATTAATCATTAAGTAATGTAAATTATAAATGATACAAGCACAGAATATAATCTTCATCTGCAATATATATTATTATAGTTTTAGCGGCGAAACGCATAGGTAGTTTGTATTTTGTAAAATAAGAAGCTCTCTGTTCTACACGCGTTCATGCTTTACGTATATTTTATTTTGGTTGATTAAAAGCGCAATTATTTTGACATTACTGTTGATGATGGAAACGACTGTTTCTTTTCTTGAAGGTTTATTAAGAGGTATAAAATAAGAATTATTGCCCTTTTAGGCTCTGCCATTCTAATTTGTAATTGAATACAGCCTCACTTGGCTTAATCCTGAGTCGTACGAACAGAGATTAGGGGTAGAGCTTTCAAAATCATGTAATAGAAGGTATTTTATATTCTAAAACCATGATTTAGAACTAACCATAATAATAAAGAGGAAAGCCACATCTATCGCTTGCGGTTAGTTGTTGCACAACAATGTTCGCCAAAAAACAACGTCATCGGGGAACAAAAGATTTGGATTGCAGTTGTACGGTAAACACTAAACAATGTATTTTATCTTATCGTTGATTTTATTTACAAAATATAACTGGATGGAGTAGCTTAATTGTAGTGAGGATTGAAATTAGCTCATTACGTAAACGGTTACGTGCTTAGCTCAGCAGAAAATATCTATACTTCCATCTATTTGGAAGTTACGTATAACAGTGATTATAATCATAAAATCAGGAACCATACTGTTAGTTACACAGTACTTACTATTTATACACCACCGCATACACAATCAATAATTATCATTGTAATAGAGAACAACATAGAAGAGTTATTAGGCTGCCGACGATCTGGTGAAAACCACGGGGAGCCGATGGATGCAGGACGCGTTTAGCCACTCAAGGTGGCGCTCTGTGGCCTACGTTCAGCAGTCTCCAGGCTTCTTGCTGTTGCTGAAGATTTTTTAAAATTCTACCGTTTACTTATTAGGTGAAAACTAATTTCTCAAACAGCTTGAAGCCACAATTTTTGAAGCCAAAGATTCATTTTTTTATCAATATATAGAGTATTCAATAATTTCATCTACTTCTTCAAAGAAGTCAAATAAATGACTCACTCGTGCAGAAAGTTGAAGCAATGTAGAAGCTCGACAAAACTGTCCATTGTTAGTTCAGAAAGTTCGCAGACGCTCGATTGATTCGAGCGACGTTACCGCCCAGAACGTAGCAATTAATTCGGTAAGAGTGGCCATTTGCCGGCCTCACCATGACACGGAGGTTTCGATCCCTCCATAGGTAGATACTAGTTATTATAAAATAATGAAAGACGAACCGCCCGCTGAGCGGCACAATTGCCCTGCTTAGCCGCATCACCACCGCCCGTTTAGCTATTTTAATTTTTAGTTTGTCTACTAACGGTATGATGTTTCGTAACTACGTATCGGCGATCTGTGTTTGACTGTTTGAGCTATAGAATCTGCCTTCATGTACAATATGTACATTCAGCTATAGGTAAATATAGTTTAACTTCTAATCCTTGAAAATTACTTTGTCATCCTTGATAACTAAACCAAATTATAAGTTTTGGAGTAAAGTTACTGACTGATCCATTGAAGAATTACATTAAAGATAACATTCGTTTTTCTAAGTAACAATATTCAAAATATCACTTTGCTTTTATTATTTTCTACTGGGAATAAAAACGATCGTTATTTGTTATTTCTTCTACATCTTACTGTGTGCTCGTGGGCTCGTTCATGGGTTGACCCACTGAGTCCAAGAGTCCTATTATGTCAGAGTGTGGGTAGGAGAAAATTGTCTGGCTCCACAACATGCAACAATGGACTGGGATAAAAAGAGAAGCACGGGCAGCATGAGAGGTAGAAATCCACTATCCAAATATATTTCTTCTCTCGATAAAACGTTTGATCAATGAACGATCACGTGGATCCACGTCATAACTAACGCTTTCTCAAGAACGGGAAAATCTGTTCTGGCTGACCTTGAACAAGATAAATCTTAGAAGAATAACTGTCACCCGCAGTTGCTGAGAAGACTTACTAAAAGAGAGAAGGACGGTATTTCTTATAGATTATGTGGACCTCAATACCATTCCATTTTCAAGCCACGTCATGGCAACACATCTGCCTACAGTCTAATACACAGATGGTTGTATATGTGCTATTAATTAGTTTTGAGCCTTCGACACACCTCAGTCTGATTGGCCTCTTGTTCTGAGTTTCGTCACTAATGAACAATAGGAAGGTACCTACTGCTGATGTGTGAAATCAGCAAGCGCAATTAGTGAGTGTCCAGCCTTGGCCGTACGCTGGAACTTTCTGCCTGATACCTTTATTGGAAAACTGCTTACACTATAGACTAGAATAATGCCTGCAGCTATACTTAATATTAAACCATATTAGGCATTTAATTGCATATCTAATAGGCGCATTTACTCATGTTTAACAAGTTGTAGATGAAAGGAAACTCGCTTTCACCTCATTTTAAAATTCAACGCGTAAAGTGTATGTACCTACATTTTTTGCAGAAATAAATCATTTTTTTCATTTTCAAAGAAAAATTGTCGAAACAAGAAGTATCAAATTCAAATGGATCGTGATATTGATTGAAAACAGGTAAACAACTGATACGCAAAAGAAAATTTCTCGTAATAGATTTGAAACTAAAATGTATTTAATTCATTGGGTAAGTATTAAAACTTTAAAATTTGGAAGAATTTGAAACTACAATCTACAATGAGTTTGTGTGTGATAATGTTTAAGTTACGCCACATACTTACATAGCTTTGAAAAATATGACGATTTTTTTTGCGCTGTGTATTTTTTTATCTTTGGCATCATATTAACGATGAAAATATGACACTAAGCCTGGCAGTTCAGACTTAAAATTACAACTAACAAAATATCAAAGTAAGCAGAGAAATCCCAAGTAAAATTAACGTTATTTATTATAATGCAATGCTGTCATAACTCCACTCCCTGTTAAAATAAGACATGTCTATTAATTCCACGTACATATAAAAACCGCACGCAATAGTGCGTTGCGTACACGCAGCGTGGCCGGTGCGTGGCGCAGACGCGCGCCATGTGGCTGGCTGGCAGGCAGCGGTGGCGGCGGTTGGCTATCGCAGATCTTCACGCGTCGCCGCGTGCGTATGCGCACCCCTCGGCAACCGGCAAGTCCTCCCGCAATCAAGTAGACTCGATTGGTTATTGCGCTAAATAACGCCAATTAAGGAAATTGAGTTTGTAGGTGTTGGCATGCCAGCCTTGTTTTTTAATAGTTTTTCAGTCGAATGCTTTTAATATGCATTTTATGTGTTGTCGGTTAATTAGCTTTTGCACGCCTTGTTACTCTATAGTGTAATTTTGAAATAGAGTTAAGTAGTAGTTTTAGAAACTTGTACCTATCTATACCTATAACGACAACCGAATTGTTGTATACGTACTTGCCTATACATTTGTCTATATACCACGACCAAACAGCTAAACTGAACTATCTTAGCAAAATCGGTACCATTTATGTAGAGCTGACTGTACAAATTGTATTTCACACGTACCTAACACACAAAACCGTGGGCAAAAACTTTTTTATAACGCCTAAACTAAGTATACGAGCCTAATTAATGATTACTAAGTATAATACTCATAGTAAAAGACAGCTACTGAATATTCAATATAGAAATCCCGTAACTGAAATGTACCTAACCGTAATTTATTTATTTATTTATTTATTAAGGTAATTAATCTAAGAATTACCTCCAAGCTTTGTATGAAACAACCTTATATTTATACGTATAATCAATCAATCAATCAATCAATCAATCAAATAGTTTATTTGCTAAAATACATGTATAGTATAGGTCTTACAAAAAGTTTTGCTCATGTATTTAGTCTGCAAGCAGACGTGCAAATGTTTTTTAATAACTAATCACAAATTTTATAATTTATAGGTAAATATTTGTACAGAATTCATTATAATCCTTAACACTATAAAAACAGTTGCATTGAAGCCAGTCAGTCAAACATTTCTTAAATTTGTTACCTTCTAATATTTTTATGTCGTTTGGAATGTTATTGTAAACGGATGTGCACATGTTATATACGTTTTTCTTATATATGTCTTTACGAGCAGGAGGTTGATATAATAAGTTAGCAAACTTTGTCCTTTTTTGGCGGGTCATAACTTCACCATGCTTCTTAAACAACTCAGGGTGTTCTTTCGTAAAAATACAAATTTCTTTAATATACATAGACGGTAAAGGGAGTACATTGCATCTTCTAAACAGAGGTCTACAGCTATCTAAAAACCAAGCCTTATTTATTACCCTAATACATCTCTTTTGTATCTTAAAGACTCTGTTCATGTCGACTGAGTTGCCCCATAATATCAGGCCGTAACTGAGCAGAGACGACACATGGCCATGATATGCCATCAACGCAGCCTCCATGGACACAGTATGTCTAATTTTTTTTAAACCGAATACAAAGCGTTCCAGCTTCTTACATAATAAATCTACGTGCATTTTCCAATTTAGATGTTTAATAATTTTGGTAATCAAAAGAAATGTTATTTTTTTACATGTTCTAAATACTCAAGAACATACGTTTCATCTAGGTTCACATTTTAATGGCAAGTGCCGTGTAACTCTCGTTCGATGGACATGAACTTTAATCAATGAAGTTATGTCGGCGTCTTTGCGGTCTAACTAACCGAACGAATTGAAGAGCTATGTTCGAATGGAGAAGGTATTTAGGACTACAAAACTAGAAAGCTCATTTTGTCGAGTTATTTCTAAATGTCAGATGTCCAATATATTTTATGATCATCTAGCTGAGCGATGAACACAACGCAATTTGATTGCAAATTATTGAAACTAATATTTTTGTGAATTTGACAGTTTCAATGCTCAGTGGCCGTTTGGTTCTGGTATGAGAATAGGGCCACCCATATACAGGGAATGAGCAATTGAGCATGCAGCAGCATTCTTCTCGATCGGCAGGATAATCTACTGCGATGACCAAGCCACCTTCCAAGCTTGGGGATTATGACCAACCCCTTCTGATAAACGTCCAAAGTAGCGATTCATGTGGAAAACTGTTTAGCAGTTTATGTGCACAGTTTACAATGTGGAAATAAGTCCCATGTTTATTGCTGTTAAAGTTAAGTTATCTATGCCTGCTCGTAGAACTGACAACCGATGGGGAAGAAAGGTTCTCGAGTGGCGACCACGAACTGGAAGACGCAGCGTAGGCCGGCCCCACTAGGTGGACCGACGACCTGGTGAAAGCCGCGGGGAGCCGATGGATGCAGGAGGCGAGCAGCCGCTCTAAGTAGCGCTCCCGGGGGGAGGCCTATGTTCAGCAGTGGACGTCTTCAGGCTGTTACTGATGATGATGATGATCTATGCCTGTGACTATAACCATTACCATATTTTTTTCTATTAAGTATTAATAATATTTTACATTTATTTTAATATTGTAATTATTCCCACAGATACTCTTCTAGCCTGTTTCAAACCTCCACGCCGCACGCGCTGCAAGCTAGTTACAATCTTGTCTCTCAACATTCTTGCTGACTCAGCGCCTCCTCTAACTGTTACTATGATTGTTCTCATTGTCTGTCAATATCCCCTCCCCTCCCTCCACCTCCAGTTAATTACTTTTCATTAGACAATGATTATAAGACGCTCAGTCAAATATTTGGGTGCAACGTGTAATTTTCGGATCAAAATATGAAGGCGATTGGCGCCTTCGGTCTGATGGAGGCTTATAATAATGATGTATGAATGAATAAATTGTTATAGTATTTGTGGCCTCAACTAGTCCTATTTACGTACGAGGTAGATAGGTATTTTGTGCTTATAAAAAGTTCGATTAAGATATACCTAGGTAAGTAAGCGATGTGCAGTAGAAGGACGATCGCATAAAAATAGTAAAAGACTGATTGCAGACAGTCATGATGTGCGTCCCGACATGTTATAGGTTAATTCGTTATATACGTTATAAGTTAATGCGGTTCATTTAGAGATTCTAGTATCTATGGGTAATTTTATGGTGTGAAAAAAAAAAATTCTGTATACCAATTTTGCAAATCAATTTTGCAAAATATTTGAAATTAGTTGAAATCCACTTTATCACGTTGACCATGTTAATAATAACGATCTTAAACTTTTCAAGACTGCGGGATAGTACTTTGTTACAACATCCCTCTTTTTATATTATTTGTAATTTTAATGCCACCTTGAGTATACAGGATAACGTTCAGTTTCTCAGAATGACAATAAACTGCAAATGACTCCGAAGAATCCAAGCAAATATTCTGATTGCATACTAATGTGCCTATTTTGTCGGGTTGTTAATCGGGTGATTCCAAACATTTCAAACCTCCTCATTATTATTTGACAAGACTCGACGATATTTTTAATAAGAGTATATGACAAGAATTGTGTTTAAGTCTTGTTTTTTTATTACAAAAACAATTTAAGTTGTGTAGGTACTGTTAGGTTTTTCTTATTTAACCATGTTAACTTAATTAAACACGTTTCGTCACTTGTCAAAGTTCCTAAAAGGTTACTTTTAAGTGGTAGGTATACACAATTACACATTATTATGTTAGGACTTTTTATTAGGTGTTTTATTTTGTGCCTATTTGTGCAGCAGGGAAAAAAGCCCAAAACTTTTTCTGTGTCTGGGTGTTATGGGATTATGGTCCTGGTATTTCCTGTAGTAGGGATGGCGTACTCGCATTATGTTCCATTTGCAAATTGTCCCATTTACAACCAATCTCACTCAAAACGTTGCATATCGTATGTAGCCGTTTAGTACCAGATTTCACCACCACGTTGGCCGTTGATTTGTTATTCATCACCGCAGTGTCAAAGGTTGATGTTAAAGACACCAGTCATTGGTGAAAGGAAAACATCGATTGTTACAAGACATGCCCGAGTGTTTTGGCAAGTTGCTTCGGGCCTTGTAGCGAACTTGTCTAATGAAGCACTAATGGCTTACACATCTTGCGCTAGGCTGATATTGTAATATTTTGTTTCTAGTATGATGTAATATTGATTTATGTTTTCAATAAATAAAAAGAAAAGAACTATGAATAACAAAGTCTTTCTCAACATTACTAATCCTGGGAATTGGCACATTTCTAGTAATATGGTTTGGATCAGCTATGATTTTTGGTGAGTGGTATGGTTTTGGTGAGTGGTATGGTTTTGGTTGTTAGTTTGTGGTTTGGGAGTTAGGAGTATTAGGGGGTCTAGCAGAGATACCAACCGCTAACGCTAAAACTGTATTGAAATGACATTCGCTGCGGAAAAGTAAGCGACTTCAGAAATGTCATTTCAGTACAGTTTGGAGTTAGCGTGAGGCGTTAGCGTTAGTGGTTGGTATCTTTGCTAGACCCCCAGGTCACCTAATAGAGGAGACCATGCAATTCAAAGCCACTTGCACAAAAGTCATACTAACTAAGTACACTAATAATGGTGTAGGTACTAATTTCTCAATAAGTACCGATATTTTGTTGTAATTACTAAGTGGTTAAATAATGTCTATTTTATTTAAATAAAGCTAGGATAATCTATAAAGTAGGTAAATATATAAGCTAGCCACGAGTTAAGGAATAGAATGAAAATGAAATAGAATAGAAATTCCATTTCAAAACGTCCTTTACTCGAGGCTAGCTAATCTAGATCTTGTACCAATCGTATAGGTAGTCCGGGGTAAGTAATATTGTCATTTAAAGCTGAAAGTTAAGGGTTGTGGTCGTGTCCGGGCCGCATTTAACCACTATTTGCATAGTAATGGCGACGGACGCTGGCCTTAATTATACGAGGTTGCAGGTTTTACTGGGGAGGTGTATGACTGGTTTTATAGTTATGGCTGTAACTAAATTCATGGGAAATAGTTGGCTTATGTGTCTTGTTCTTTTACCGTGTTTGAGTTTAAATATTACTCTTTGAATATAACAAACACGAGCTAAGCATTAGAACGGTACCGTGATCATTTTATTAATTTCGGATACCATCTCACCCCTAATTTAATCGTTTAATATCGTTGAAAAAATAAAAAGCCCTTGGACTGTTTTTAAGACAAGTCATAGTTGAGGTTGATAACACTAGAGGTAATTTAAAAATATTAATTTTCCTTACCGATTACAATTTTGCTCCCGTAAAAAGTTTTGAAATTAAACTATTTTTTTAGCTAACCTTATATTTCAAAGTTTTAAAATTATAAACTTATTTTTTACTGTGTGTGTACCCTCTCCATAAATCAGGCGTCTCAAAAAATAATTACGGACGGAAAGGAAATTAAAATAAAAACCCCGCGAACCCATAAAGCTCGGACTTTCCGCAGTTTCCCGTCAAATTTGAAGCAATTAAGGGAAATTTATCTACGTTTTATTCAGAAAATCAGTACAACGCGTGGTGAAATTTACAGCATAACCTGGTTTCATGCTTAAGGCCCGTTCTAGTTCGCACTCAGGCTATAACAATTAATTAAAATACAATGTATAGCTTCATGTTTGGACTAGTCTGGTGCGAAAACTACTCCAATGTCACGGAGGTGAAAATATATTGGCTCTCAAACTAGCTTCAGGTCGCCGCGCCGTTAGGTCGGGTGATTGCAGTCAGAAACGCCCTGATTTAGCTTGAAATGGACAGTAGAAAAGTGTTTCAGATTTCGTGATAGTTTTCCTAATTTTCTTACATCCTAGTTTCGTAATCAACACTTAACTAATTAACTACCACCAATATGGATAGAAAATTCTTGGTTTCGTATAATGTATCTGTCGCATTTTCACATATTCACGCTTAAATAATCCTGGTATTTTTGCTACCAGACAGCTGCAAGCCTGGTTCTGTGTCGCCAGTCGAAAACTAAATTGATTAAAAACGCGTGTCATTTTTAATCAATCACAATACAAACATCAATCGCATTGAATTCACCCACCTCGGTGGATCTGCTGGCAAAAATTGTCAGGAGTCATTGTAGTGTGAACCACCGATAAATAAAAATAATCAGAAGTACTGCGGTTTAAATAATAAAAAAGTATAGAGTTTTGGCGGGAACGCGGAAATCTTCACGTTATTGCATTGTATTATTTCTCAAAACTTATGCTTTTTCCAGTATTAATGTTTAAAATTGGTGGCGTTTTACGCATTAAGTGCTGAATTACGAACATGAGTGTGGGCAAGTGATATAATGTGGTGAAACGTGAGTTTTCGTGTTGCTTCCAAAATTCCATAGAAACTTCTAGTAAAGTTGCCACCACTTTACTGGAGAATAACTTAGACTGGACTACGACTACCTGACTTAGACTGGACTATGACTATGACTTTACGTGATATATTCTTTAACGATGAAAAATTACAATACTTGACACTGGCTAAATACACGAGCCAAAATCTAAGAAGAAAAAAAGTATCGTAATTAACTGCAGTTAGCAACCATCACCAACGATCTTTAGGCAAACATAGTTAAATAGAGCCAATTATCGATCGACATAGTAGTTTAAAGCAGAAGATCATGGATCCAAGCGCCAGATCTATGATGGGAGATCCATGAGTCTAGTGAGATTTTATTTTTTCAATGGATCTATTTACTAAGACATTGATACAACATGACTGTATCTAATGATTTCTTTAAGTTCTTATTAGATTCATTTTTTATTAGCAAAGAAATTTACGAAACGAAGAATGCTAACCTTAGATACTATTTTGTTTAAATAACAAGACAATGAGTAACAATAGATATTCAAGAAAAATCAAGTACCTACAGGTTGTTTCTTTGACAGAAGTTCGTTACAAGTTTTTTAAATATCTACCTATTAATCGTAGATCATGGATTAGTAATAAAATATATTTATTTACAACAAAAGCAAGGTACAACGTGAAAATTATAGAAGAGGAAAACGGATTGGATAAGTATGATTTTTTTTCAATTTTCCAGTTCATGTCTATTTCTTTTTAACTTTTGTTACCAATTTGGACTAAGTAGAAAAGAAGAAGTAAAAACAAAAAAGAAGATAAAACGAAAAGGAAAAGATTACATGGTACAGGAAAATAATGTACGTTACCTTATGACTGTATTATAAGTAAGTATATCAGACAAACCAATATCAGCCTTATTGTATAATTTCAAACTCTATACCCAAGACCCTATACTCGACTGAAGCTATCGATTCAACAAAATTGAACCTTTAAAATGTCCACGAAAACTCGCTATTGTAAACGCAGCCGGCTTTTCCGAGGCTTCACTGAAAAATACGAATTACTTTTGAAGATGACCAGCGAGTCAGAAACTCATTGTTGTAGCGATAACGATATTCGACGATGCCTCCTCTCGCCGCGTCAAACTAAGCAAGTGGAAAAGTGGCAGAATGAATAAGCTGTGCTGTTGTATTTTATTATAAGTTTTTTTTACATCATACATAGAACCTGGACCCAAACTGGGATTCCGTGTAGTGTAGGGACTCAAGCATTTTGATTTTTCATCGTGTTATAGAATATTTCACATAAAGTCAAGTCTTGACACAGTCAGGTAGTCATTGTCTAACCCCGTATTCTAAAACATTTCACCAAAAATCCTTCAATCGACTTGAACTTAAGTTTGAGGAAAACTCAAGTTACATCGCGACGTACCTTGAGTTGACAGTTGCTTCGTGTTTCGTGTGGGAAAAATGAACGCGGATATGTCAAGTTGATCATGTATAGTCAATGAGGAGTTTTATTTAAAAAAACAGCCTGTTTCGGCTTCTGTCACTAGATGGCGTACTAACGACGTATTTCAAACATGGTTGTAGCTTCAATACACAGAGTACAAGGAAATGTCAAATTCAGTTGAGTGAATCACCGAGTAGGTTGTTGATTTGTCGATAGAAAGCCATTAGAGTATATGTATTCCATAAAATAAGGAAATTCGATACATAATTATCTTAATAGTGACAGAACTTAAAACCCCCATTTTACCGCCATCTATCGGGTCTTTATAAAACTACAGCTTTTTTTTTTTCATGAAACGCCTCATTAAAATTACCAAAACACGAAAATGAGGTTGATTCGAGGTTGAGTCGAATACGACTACGAATACGACTTAGAATATGGGGGTAAGTCGCACTCAATGCGTAAATAGCCACCAATTTTAAACAATTAACACTGGAAAAAGCACAAGTTTTGAAAAATAATACAATGCAATGACGTGAACCTTTTCCGCGTTCCTGCGGAATTTCAAGGAAGATATTTTAGTAAGTGCATATGCTCTTATAGATGGGCAACTCACTTGGTGCTGATGGTATTATAACAAGATAACCATGCAGCAGACAAAGAATTTTTTTTTTTTTATTTTACTTTTGTATACATTTTCAGACACAGAAGTAGCGATATCGACATTGGACATTCGATAAGCAGACACGAGCCGAGTACAACTGGTCCTCGAATCACTACCAAAATTATGCAGTACATGCAAACTCAACAGACTTTTTATAAAAACTTTCTACGCTTTTAACAGGATTTTGATACAGGATACTGATAATGATGTAGAGCTGAACTACTAACCTAATGCAAAATTGGACTTTTATTTAA
This sequence comes from Ennomos erosarius, assembly GCA_963580505.1. Taxonomy (NCBI): domain Eukaryota; kingdom Metazoa; phylum Arthropoda; class Insecta; order Lepidoptera; family Geometridae; genus Ennomos; species Ennomos erosarius. Next base: position 4,678,220 of record OY756983.1, on the reverse strand, counting down.
ATAACAGATTGAATATAATTATACAGGGTTACAGGAAAAATTGTGCTAGATCCGTTAAGGGCGTGGAGTACCCATCATTTCTGATTTATTTCACTATGAAACACCCTAGCCTAAACTTAACCCTTTTCGAGATATTCGACTTTTAATATTTTTATTGAAAATTGCCGATTTTTAGGCTACAAAATGTAATTTTGTTTATTTTGTGTGTCTTATTATTATTATTATTGCATTTTTACATGTGTAATAAGATGCTTTAGGACGTCAATCATTAAAATAGTACAAAAGTTAACTGAATAGACCGTAGTAGACAAGTGAAAGTTAAGAACTAAAAAAAATATTAGAAACTGTAATTTTCTCTGAGGGATATCTAAAAAAAATATTATGGCAGTTGTTCGGCAGATGTGTTTTAAAATATCTACGTTTCATCAGCTATCTAACGAGGTACAATAATCTAGGGTTTGTATTACATTTCATGGAAAAAAATAGTTGGGACGCTCCAGGTAGCAGTTCTAATGGTCTCGCGCCTATTGTCCTTCAAGTTAAGACGCACCGTGCGAGCGAGACAAGTGACGTTTTATGTAGGTGCGAATGAAAGAAAAAATGTGTAGAGACTGGTTAGGGCTGGGAATGCAACAGGGGGTATTGTTTTGGTTGTCAGTCTGCTTTTGTGCTTCGTACATAGTAGATGTGTTATCGTTTTGCTTTATTTCTCGACTTGGCTGTGATTCTGGACTTTTTCTTCTGATTGTTGTGATTACTGTGCTTGTTAACCGGACTCTGATTTGTACCTGTGATACGGAAGTGTTGAAGATGACGTCCTACACACCTGAGGAATATGCTGATATGCTTATTTGTTACGGATACTGCGATTGTGTGTCTGCGCAAGCTCGCAACGAATACATAACTCGCTACCCCGGTCGTCGAGTGCCGGATGTGGCCGTTTTTGACAGAGCTTATCGAAGACTTCGAGAAACTGGCTCTGTTTTGAGACGAAATACAGACATGGGAAGACCACGAATTGACGACGAAGAACAGGACAATGAGATGGTGCAACGCTTTCGAACGGATCCGACTACTTCCACTAATATTGTTGCCCGTGATCTGGGACTTTCGCAATGGAGAGTGTGGTTTACAGTGCATACTGCTGGCCTATACCCGTACCATTACATGCCGGTACACGTTATTGAAGAAGGAGACCCTGCGAGAAGACTGGACTTTTGCAGATTTATGCTAAATGCTGACGTAGAAGACCCAGATTTCCCAAGAAATATCTTGTGGACGGATGAGTCCAAATTTGATAAAGATGGCATAACCAACTATCACAACGCCCATTACTGGGCCCCAAAAGAACTAAGGAATCCCAATAAGAAAAGAGTGAAAGGGTCCCAACGAAGATTCAGCGTGAATGTGTGGATGGGCATTATATCCAATCATTTGATTGGACCTTACTTTCTCCCGGATAATCTAAATGGGGAAAGCTACGAAAATTTCCTGAGAGCAGATTTGAGTGATATGCTGGATGATCTGCCACTCAACCTGATCAGGGACATGTGGTTCCAACACGATGGCTGCCCTGCCCATTTCAGAAGAAGTGTCAGAGACTGGCTGGACACAAATTACCAAAACAAATGGATAGGACGAGGTGGGCCGTTGCCATGGCCAGCAAGGAGTCCGGACCTAACCCCCATGGATTTTCATGTGTGGGGGCTCATGAAAAGTCTTAGTGTACAGCGAGCCAAATCCAGTTTCGTCTGTGGAAGACTTAAGAGAAAGGATTGTGAATGCAGCAAATAAAATGAGGACCACGTTGACCACTGGAGTAGTGAAGACTGGTCTCCGTAGAAGAATGCGACAATGTATCAGAAATAGAGGCGGCCATGTTGAACATGAACTGTAGAATAAGAAAAAGTTTTGTGAAAACCTTTAAAAAATGACATTGCATGCTTACCTATTGTTTTATTTTGCTTTATAGGGCTAAGTATACATTTTCTTCTCCACTGTCGCCTATGAAACTAAATTATTTTCAATGCATTTGAATAAAATCCTAGATTATTATACCTCGTTAGATAGCTAATGAAACGTAGATATTTTAAAACACATCTGCCGAACAACTGCCATAATATTTTTTTTAGATATCCCTTAGAGAAAAATACAGTTTCTAATATTTATTTTTAATTCTTAACTTTCACTTGTCTACTACGGTCTATTCAGTTAATTTATGTACTATTTTAATGATTGACGTCCTAAAGCATCTTATTACACACGTAAAAGTGCAATAATAATAATAATAAGACACACAAAATAAACAAAATTAAATTTTGTAGCCTAAAAATTGGCAATTTTCAATAAAAATATTAAAAGTCGAATATCTCGAAAAGGGTTAAGTTTAGGCTAGGGTGTTTCATAGTGAAATAAGTCAGAAATGATGGGTACTCCACGCCCTTAATGGATCTAGCACAATTTTTCCTGTAACCCTGTATATGTGTTTCATGTAGGTCTTACGTTTATTTACATATTTTGTTTATGAGATTGCAGTTTGTACTTTTTCTAGAACGAATTTCAGTTATAAATCGGTCAACATTATCAGCCCGAAGACGTCCACTGCTGAACATAGGCCTCCCCCAAAGACCACCACCTTGAGCGGCCACTCGCCTCCTGCATCCATCGGCTCCGCGGTTTTCACCAGATCGTCGGTCCACCGAGTGGGCGGCCGGCCTATCCTGCGTCTTCCGGTTCGTGGTCGCCACTCGAGAACCTTTCTTCCCCATCGGTATCGTAAATCGAAACTTAAGTCAAAATCAAACCAATTCAAAACTCAGTTTAATTTTAATGAAGGTGGTACTTTTTTAAAAACATCTCACCTTACCTGTGCATGAGAGTTCGCTCGAATAGCTTTTCAAACTCACTATTGATTTGCCCTATAATTAAAGAATTACTTAGTTTCTTCTGCATATTTCCCTTGTACTGCATTATCAGTGAGTTTGGTTCCACGTGCGAGCGCGAGCGGTCCGTTAATTGACTTTCGGCTCCAAGTGTTGCCAGTCATCGTTCTAGTTTTATATTTTTGGCGCCTATTCCCTCTAACAGCCCTATATTTTTTTACATGCCAGATCAATTATGATTTCGAATTGGTTTGATGAATCTGAATAAAATCCCATTGCTGTTGTTTAATTGCCTTGTTGGTTGTTTGAAAAATGGTTCAATCAATACAAACGTTTCGGATGAATAGAATATAATATATTAAGCTCGTTTAGTTCGTTGTACTTATTTTTTAGTTTTCTTTGTTTGAGATAACTTGAAGATAAAAATACGAATTTTGAATATTTATTCAATAAAAAAGGAAAAATGCTTTTGCGCATTTTGCAAGTAAATATTCATTACTTATTAATTATGATTATAATGAAAACATAAATTTTAATTATTGGGCTGCTTCCAGCCTATTGCGTTTATAATTGGACATGCACATTGAACATGCGTGTACGCACATCGTTTGAGCAATCATAAAAAACAGTTTCGATGCAAATGTACGAAAATTGCGCGAAACCAACGTCTTCGTTTTTGAAAGCGATGCCATCAGTAAAAATTTTCGCATAATTAACTATATCTTCAGCAAAAAGCTAGCGATGCATCCCGGTGTAGAAACAGGGTGATTTCGGACCGATACGAGTTTCGATGAATGTTGGGGCTGTAATAGATTGCGCGACGAAAACTGCGAGTTTAGTAAATGTTGGGAGGTCACGAATAGGTTTCTGATGGTAACCCATTAAATTTAATATCACCATGTAGTTTTCTGATGTTATTATTTTGTTTTAGTAACATAAATATCTACCTATAGTTTGGAGAGTTTAGCCACTACTTACTTTTCGACATGTTTTTATGTTGAGTTTAAATAATATAATTATCCAATGGCTGGGATGGGATGTGCCAACAACTGCTATTGCAAATACGTTTATTTTCCGACCACGAACCGGAAGGCGCAGCGTAGGCAGACCCCACTAGGTGGACTGACGACCTGGTGAAAACCGCTAGGAGCCGATGGATGCAGGAGGCGAGCAGCCGGGGGAGGCCTATGTTCAGCAGTGGACATCTACGAGCTGATGATTAAAATCTAGTGCTCTCCGAAGCACTCATCATCATTTCATCAGGTACTAACGCATCACGCTTTCTTCGGAGGGTAATGTAAAGCAGTCCATCCTGTTGGCGTCGTACGGCTGTCGTTAAGCCATTTCAGGAATTTTCAGGTGGGTTAAAAAGTCTGACATTAGGGCAAACTGTTTTACCTGATGATGGAAAAGAGGGAACGGATGGCATTTGATGCGATTAAAAATTTCTATGGGTGTATGTCTTACTTATTTTTACGGTAACAGTTAAGGCGTATCTATTATTAAAAGATTTTAATAAGCCAATTAATATTCTAGAATAAATAGTAGCCCGGGTTAAATAGCATGCGTTTGCATGACTTCATTATTGCATGCGCGTTGAAGCGGCGAAACGTCGCGTCGCATCGCGTTGCGTCGCACGGGGCGAAAGGCAGACGATGCAATCGGTTTATGTACACTTGTACAGTGCGCAAAAACCACATTAAGTATAGTAAGTTATTTAAAAAAAACCCTTAAAGTGTGGTAAAATTAAAATATCTATAGTTAGAAATGTTAGGTTAATATAATGTTTGCACTGCTACTGTAGTAAGTTTGCTTAGAAGCATGCCACTCACTTTCGTAGTTAGGTTAGCTTGCCTATGAATTTACGCTCTGCAAATATATTTTTTATTTGTTTACTACCGGCAATACGTGGGTAAAATACAATAAAGCTATAAAAAATATTGAATTACTTTCATAAATATTTCACAATTTGTATAAAAGCCAAACTTTTCTGCCAACGCTACTGATACAAAAACCTTGGTAAGGTCCGATGCTATCAGCTGGATGCTTATGATGAATTAAATACAATAATAATTTTAATTACCCTTCAGCTTATCCTAACTATATTTCTTCCGATATCTTAATAATAAAATACTATTTCCTAGACAGGAAAAATTATTGGCAACAAAAAATAAGCATTTTTACAGCAAATTTGAGCCATAAGTTCTTATGACTAAGGTATTCGAAGCTTTGCAATGTGGTTAGACACAATGACTTAAATATGCTTACGAAATAGTAATTAACACAGAACTGTCGAAGTATAAGAGCAGGTGTTGTCTCCTTTATGAATGTTATCAAGATATTCACGACATAGAATTGCAGCAACACATTGCAAAGTAATTGATTAAATTTGTTAGAAGAGGCGTGAACAATTCATTTAACTCTAGTTTATTGAATAGGAAATTGCAATTGATAAAGCCACCCTTCACGCGCTTAGTCGATAATGTTTCAAATGACGTGTCTATAATACATCAACTTTTCTAATGAAAAAGTTTACTCGGTTGTGTTTTTTTTATCCGTAATTAAGGCAACTAACGTTTAAAAACTTAACAAATGTTGACCATTGGTTAGGATTTGTTAGAATTTTTGATCAACCTTTTAACTACGGGTCGAAAAACCCGCCTTGCTACATATGAGTAGGTAATCTATAACCCTTATATAGTATCAATGTATTTTAATAGGCAACTTTATTTCACTAACATGTTTTCTATACTACAGGATCTAAAAAAATGTAAGGATTGAATTCGTGTATGTAGTTCTAGTACCTAGTCCTTAATTTTTTAATGAACTTGGGTATAATGTCAGCTGTAAGTCTGATAACCGGATACCATATGGAGAGTAGCTGGCAGAGTATATTTAGAGCTGTAGGTACTCGGGCGGGATAATCTGCTGGAATAGTAACGAAACACAATGACAAAAAGATACTATCATAAAAAAGGTCTAAAGATTATTTAATTTAAAAATCCTTACACACCAGATGTTTTAAGAAAGTCAGAACGAGAAACGCCTAGATCACGTGAGATTAAAACGCCGCACTAACATGTTTTTTGCTCGAAGCCTGCCTTTACATGTACAAAATGCATGCCGCGAGCATAAATTTAAATTTGCTGTTATCAAAATAGTTGCTAAATTTATGAGCGACGAGAAATGTACGCGGATGAAATATGCGAGGGTTTGAAATGTTTGCCGGAATATACGCATGTAACCAACTCTAATTGCATCGCTTGATAATATTTACATTTTGAACACGAGTTCGTGAGTCTTCGCGATTTTTCCGGAATGCTAGTGCTTTAGTTGGTGTAATAAATTATCTTGGAGTTTAATATTCATTTTTGTTTTGTACTTGTGCATTTCAATGTTTAAATTTTCTTTGAAATTACAACCTGAGGGTAGCTACTTACTATGCAAATTATGTCAATGCATCCGTTTCATTTTCCTCGTAGAGCCTACTTAAATTCCTTCCCGTGAAAGCAAATGGTTTAGTTTAGCAGCTATAAATTAAAATCTATGTAATCTTTCTTTACCTAATAATAATTATATACTCACTATAAATTAAAATTAATCCAATTTCGTTGCTATGTTTTGTGTTTTTTGAAGCCTGTGACCTTCTAGATTTCTGTGTTCCATGTTTGGCCACACCGTCTTTTACGGTCATGTGAGATAATGGCGAAACTAAATCTATACAATAGTAAAAAAAACTGTTCGAATGGTTCTAAGTAACAAAAACCTAATAAAAAACTTAAACACAAAGTAACAAAATGTATGTACCTACTTTCACCTATTCTAATTAGGTAATCCTTTATGCGTCATATATAACAAATAACACTACATTCTGCCAATTTGACAGACATGTTCAAAAAAGGGCCAGTTTTCAACACTCCTTAATCGTTGGTTAAATTGAACTAGACCGCAGGCTGGTCACGCGACTGTGGAGACAACTGGCTTCAATAAACCTGTCTGCGCCCTGATCGATCATTTCCTTCTTCGCTTTTTATCAACTTGGCGTGAAATTTTAAACTTACTGGGTTTTAGCAATTACTGTAAAAGCCTACAATTTATACAATGTATACCTACGTAGGTACACAACAATTAACCTTTGCCCTAATCAAAAATAATAAAGTATGCCTAGAAGACATTGAGTTGCTATGGCAACCAGCACGATTTGGAACCGTGTAAGCCGAATGTAGAGGGTTCAAATCCTGTTTGGGTTTAGATTCATCATCAACAGCCTGAAGACGTCCACTGCTGAACATAGGCCTCCCCACAGAGCGCCACCTTGAACGGCTGCTCGTCTCCTGCATCCATCGGCCCCCGCGGCTTTCACCAGATGGTTGGTCCACCTAGTGGGGCCTACGCTGCATCTTCTGGTTCGTGGTCGCCACTCGAGAACCTTTCTTCCCCATCGGTTGTCAGTTCTACGAGTGATCACCAGGTGTATGTGTGGATGTGGTGTAGGCTTAGGTTAGCAACAGTAAATTGTATATGCATTCTCTTTTACAACGGCGAAGGAAAACATCATTTTGCTAATATGTGTAATGTATTAATATCTATATTACCAATGTTATTCTGAAAATAAAAAAAACCAATCAGCTGCCGCTATGACGAAACATGTACGAAACACTCGACAAATATGATGCATTGGTGAGATTCCCGATAGCCGAGGTGAATCGTTTAAAGTAAAATCATTTTCTGATACAAAAAGCAAAAGCGAGCGATTTCAAGCCTTATTATCCTAGACATTAGGATGTAAGAAATCTGATTGTTGACGGACTGGGTGAATTTATAATGTGGTTTGGGTTTCTATAGCAATTAGTGATAATGTAGGAAAATCAATGAGGACTCATTTTGTAGATTAACGCCCACTGTGTGAAATGAGTGATATGGTCTTTTAGTCGATACATCATGCGATAGCAAGACTTTGTCTTTCAAAAACATTGCTTAAACTAAAGCCATTGCCAAACTAAGCATAGCTTGTACATGGGAACCAGATAACTGATACAATACTTATATACTTTTTTTTTGTTTGTAAATACATACATAGAATACAATATAACACCCAGACGCAGAACAAACATCTATGTTCATCACACAAAATGTTTGTCCTGGGTAGGAGTCGAACCTACAGCCCTCAGTTCAGAAGGCAGGGATACTACCAACTGAGCTATCGGGCCCGTCAATATTTACCTACGTTATAATACTTATCTATGTCAAAGGTACCTAAAATAGAAATGTGGTAAAAGAAATAAGAGAAATTCGTAATTCGAACTTAAGACCCACTACAAAGAATATCCAGGGTATGGACAGCAATCATTCTCCTCGGTATAATAAATTATCAGCAAGTCGTCTGCCATTCATGTTGATTATGGCGTCCTCCCCCATAAAACGGCACTAGAAGTAGGGGTCCTTCCTAAATGTTGCTTTAAGAGTCAGGCTGGAAAACCTGACACCTATTTCTATTATAAGTTATCATCAACAGCCTGAAAACGTTCACACTGAACGTAGGCCTGCCTCACAGAGCGCCAATGGTCGTCTTTTACATCCATCCATCGTCTCCCCGCGGCTTTCACCATACGCAGCTTTTTTTTACTATAAGACGTAATACAAAACTATATTTCGGCTGGAAACTAATAATATATTGCATTCTATTCGAACGATCCTGTTCCCAACCACGATGTGTATGCACACAGTAGGTACAGCATTAGCATATCAGAGCACAGTCTACACTTACAAACTACTATACTGGGTGAAATTGAATTCATTAGCATCCTTTGAAACTAGGTACCTACTCCTGATTCCGGTCACGTATGGACCAAAATTTTTTAATTCTAACACATTGGCTTGGTAATAATAATAACTCCAAAAATTGGAATAACTTACTTAATCCAATGCTACAATACCAAATTTAATTGGAATAATGGAGTACTGTTTATATTTAGTACATACAAGATATAAAAACGTTTAGATGTATCAAAATCGTATGTGCCAACTGCGTTAGGCGCCGCGGCAATCTTTATAATTTTTAATAAAAATATTTTCATTTACACTCTTTACTCTTTAACAATCATCTATAAATGATGTACTATCATGGGCTCAATTTATGCTAATGAATTAAATTACATCGTGTATAACGACCTCCCAGCGAGAGCGACAATAAATAGGTAATTAAACGAGAATAGGTAAGGCCTAGTGCAGACTGATGAAATATTCTAATCAGTCACTAGGCGCATTGTAAAAACTGTGGTGGCGAGCGATGCGCGATAAGGCGGTGTCACACGGGCGCAGGGCACAAACGACCGATTGTGGCCCGCACACGGCGCCTCCGCGCTTTGCATAACAAAGGCCGCAATTTGGAGGAAAAATGGCCTCAATCTTGGGACATCTCGACTCCCGAGCTTATTCTCGGGACGTTTTAGACTCCATCTCGGGACATTGCACTATACTGAGCTCCGCGTCTTTGCGTGGTGATGGATGCGCTATTGGGAAAGAGATTATGATGATGAATTAGAGGAGATGGATTCTATTTTGAAGCTGTCATATCATTATAGTGAACAATGAAAGTATGTTTTATAGCAGTTCAAGCAACATATAATGTTGATTGATTTTTGAAATTAAGTACCCAAGGTATGGCAATGCTGAAACTTTATGCTTCTGATAAGATTCACCTATACGGGAAATTCTGTGCCTATACCACAGATACTCAATTTCATTAGGATAACAACACCTTTACACCAATAACACACTGATAGAAAATGTACAGTTCATTAATAGCTAAGAAAAAATGGCCTTCTGATGTGACTTGTTATACCTGCGTAATGTAGGTACCAGCAGCTATATAGGTATAGTAGGTTATTAGTTATTACTATAGATATAATATGCTAGTTCATAACTTTTAATAATGAATTAGAAAGAAATACTACTACAGAATAAGTACCTATATCGTCCAGCGTTCTATAATGATAAGTACTAGTATTGTATTGTAGATGCGGTGTTTTTCTAGAATCTTGTTCTATGCTACTAGCATAAAACTATGGGCCTTATTAAGTTTCAAATTCTTACCATGTCTGAACTGATACAAATTAAAATATGATATTAATCTAGATATTACTATTCTGAGCCAGCGCAGCACGACTTGTATTTCACCTGATGAATATTATACGACTTTGCATAGAATAAACACAAGTTTTGTCAGAAAATTACCTAATCATAGATATTCATGTTCACGATTTTGTGTGCTCTACGGATTTTATAGATTACTGTTTAGATTTGGTGATACCTAAGCAGGTATCTAAGTAGGTACTTATGCTAAGAGGATAATTACAAAAAAACACTTTCATTTATTTCTGAAGCTTTTCTTTGCTGGATGATTCCTCTACAGCTGAATGGATTTCTTTCAAGTAATTTGTGTTTAAGTACTTGTGCATATGAAATTAAAATGATACTTATTTCGTGACGTTTTAGGATATACTTAATTCGTATTTCTAGTTGACAATAAATAATCAACTTGACATTTCTGCGTAAATTTTTCTCAAACGAGAGAAGCGAGGCAACTGTCAACTGAAGGTACGTCGCGATGTATTTTGAGTTTCCCTCAAAGTTAAGTATAGAAGTCAAGTGAAGAATTTTTGGAGAAATGTTTTGGATTACGGGGGTAAGTCACAACTAGTATTACCTCCATTTTTTAAACGAGAGGCAAGGATCCTTTATTGTAAATGAAATAGGCTATTCATGAAGTGAATTTATTAGGAGTAAAAAGCCCAATACATTTTGTTATACATCTCTTTAGGAGCTTCCATCTCATCCATTTCCAAGGAAAAGCTCTATAGACGAGCTATTTAACCAGCAATACCATGCCAGCTATTTCTCACGTAGCGATAGTCTCCACCAGAACATGATAAATAACTAGCATTGTTAGAAACCACGATATCATCTACTTAGTTAAGAAAATCCAAATGGTTTTACATAGAAGCTCATTCCTATTGTCGTTGCACATTCAATGATATCTGACGTTAATTAGCATTCTCCGAGCAGCGAGCTCACACTCGAAGTTGCAACACCTAGTGCGTGTTCGTTTTTCATAACAATCAGTTGTTTTTACAAAATTTGCATCGAGAACAATGCGCGAGGAGTCGCCCCGTTGTTAATATCGCTGAATTAACCGGCAGCGGATTGTCGCGCACTCGGCCACAGTAAACAATACAAAACGAGCAAAAACAAACTGTAGAAACAGTGCTACAACAAGAAGAATAGGAAAATTGCTTTTGTTTAAAAAATCTATTTGTTCTTGTCTCGAGATGAACAGAGCGCGCCTACGGTGCGTCGGCGGCGGGCCAATGACGCGCGAGAGGCTGCCCGCCCCCGCGCGCCGGCCAATGGCGTCCGTCGACGCAGCCGCAAGAGCAGTTTCCTTTTTTAAAAGTTTCGCCCTCGACTTCCATCCGATTTCCCGCCTTGAATCTTTGGGATAGTGAAAAAATCCGTTGATTTATTTATTAAGACACCACTTTTTATGTAGTTAGGTAAATTATGATGTTGCCTGAAGTCGTCCTGCTCTTGCGAGCGTTTCAGTTTTTGCTACTAAGTACTTAAAATTGGGCTCAAGCATACCAAAACGTCAGCAATGCATGATGAATTGGTTTTTGATTAGCAGAATAAGGAAAAATAATACTATACTTTCTTGTGATTATTCAGGTTTCAGCACGTCACTTTTTATGGTAGGTAATGAACGACATAACGAGCTAGTCGCTGATGTTAAGCGGTAATACGGCAACCCATAACAGTTGCAATGTCACTCGGAGCTCTGAAAAAAGTTTCGCGTGACACTGATGCATCTGCGGACGTCATCCTGAGACATCAGCACAGATTATTAAAATAAAATAAATAAATAACGCCCAACGATCACATACATAGATCCGGACCCTAACTAGGATTCCCTGTATCTAGGGACCCAGGAACTACAAGGACCATGGTCCTACAACACCCAGACACAGAACAAGTTTTTGCGCTTTTCTTTTCGGGCATAAATACTTGTCCTGTCGCGGGAATCGAACCCGCCACCTCCGGGTTATGAGCCGACCTGCTCAACCACCACGCCACGGAAGCTGTCTTAGATTATACTACGATTAGACTATATGATCAGGTAACAAAGTATCATTTGCCCAGTAATAACTCTACCATAATAATATACAGTAACTGGTAGTGGTATTTACCATAGTAACCAAAAATTGCTATCGATTATATTTTTAACGAATTTTTATTTGCGTCATCAACCCATAGTAGGTTAGGTATTTTCCCACTGTAGTCTGTAGGTATGGGACACGGGTCTTTTCTGACATGGAGAGAGTTGTAGGCCATAATTCTTCATGCGTGCTGGCCCAGGTAGGTACTTATGTTGTTTTTTTTTATCTGGTTTTGAGAACCTTTAAACAACATGTTTATGTCGGCCCTATAGTAGCTTTATAAACTCACATTCGCACGTACACAATCATAACCTTAACTTAATAATTAATGATACAAACTTGTTACTTAGTAAGACTAAATTATAATACTTAGGTTGATGGATGACAAAATGTTCTCAAGTTTTGTGATTCTTAAACTTTCAAATTGCCTCACGAGGTTTTTCTTCATGTAAGAGCGATTGCAAACTGTGTACATAACTTGATAAGTCTTTGGTGCGGGGTCGAAATGGAATTTGAACAGGGGAGCGGTGGGTTGAAAGTCGCACTCACCTATTTTCTTGTCCATTTCAAAAATTACCTAAACTTAATGAGTCGGGACTCTATAAGATGAGCAAGTACAATAGTTTTAAAGTATGTATACAGGGTGTAATTTAAATCATTAGCATAAATTGAGCTCATGATAGTACATCAATTCAATTCAATTCAATTCAATTGTTTATTTGCATTCCACAATGTTGTTTAAAGATGTGATGACATCATTTATAGATGATTATTAAAGAGTAAAGAGTGTAAATGAAAATATTTTTATTGAAAATTATGAAGATTGCCGCGGAACTTAACGCAGTTAGCACGGATGGTTTTGATACATTTAAACGTTTTTATACCTTGTATGTACTAATTAAAAAGAGTACTTCATCATTTTAATTAAATTTTGAATTGTAGCATTTGATTAAGTAAGTAATTCCATTTTTTGGAGTTATTATTATTACCAACCCAATGTGTTAGGATTCAAAAATATTAGTCCACACGTGACTGGTATCAGGAGTAGATACTTAGTTTCAAAGGATGCCAATGAATTCAATTACACCCAGTATACTTAAGTCATGGAGCTAATAAAAAAAGAAGGAGGGAACCCCGTCTGATCCGAAACTGAAGCACCCTTAGGAAGCCGGAACGCTTCGTACGTACGAGCGGGGTACGCACACACTCACATCATATGCAGCCGGTCGCCATACTTTCATCTGACACACATATGTAATATGTCCGCCATTTTGGGCTTCAGTTCGATGTCAATCAAAACTCAATCCTTCTTTTTTTTATTTCATACATGACTTGGTATAGATTTTTTATTGTATGTAGTTTTGCGATCGGGTTATGTCTGATTATTTTCATGTTTGATTCGTAATTATTCATAGGTATACTTACTTGTGACATGTTATTAAAGTTAAAAGAGATGTTCAACCCTCGTTTCACGATTAGGTATATTTATTTTATTTTAAGAATCCAATTTATAATAATTATCCTCTTCGACAGCCTGAAGACGGCCACTGCTGAACGTAGCCCCCCTCATCTCATTTTACCTGAAGCTGAAGTCTTGTAACACCTAACAAATTTTCAAAATATATTTCGATAGTTTAAATCTCAAAAATGGCATCCTAGACGACAAACTTGAAGTTTTAAGTACTTAGCCTATAATAAAATCTGAATCAGGTGACACTTTGCTATTATAAAAAGAAAAAGAAGATTAGGTACACTGATTATGGTGGGTGACTGGAACTATAATATTTTATAGAGTACTTAGCTGCATAGGGTGAGACTATATCGCAAATGACCGAAACAATTTGATCGGCCCTCGAAAGGATGCTACGTATGAGCTTATAAAAGCAGGTACTAACAGAAAATGCCTGAAAATAATAGGCATGATGACTAAATTTTTTTTATAAAATAATTAGCCTCCTCAAAGATAAACATTTGTGAAAACAAAAATTAAATATCTCAAAAAATTACCAAGTTACAAGCATTTTAAAAACCGGAATAGAAAGAGATAGCTCGAACGGCCAGTGACGTCAGAGGAAGTTCGTTATAGTACCTCATTACTAAGCTGTGGTAGTTTTTCATACAATCTCTTTGGCATGTGACGACACGAGTAGATTTTTCATAGTAACTGTGGGGGCGCTCTGTTTTGCGAGAAAGGGACAGGAGATGCCTCCTGTAGAAATTTTAAAAGCTTATTACGCAGTGATTTATTTACCGATTTTGTTTATTTTTTCAATTATTGTATTCATTTTCAATCTTCTTTATGAAAGTAATATTTACTGGTTCATTTTTAATAGTAGTCATCATGCCTATTGAACCTGATGAAGAGGTATCAACTATATAGGGTACATACATAATTTTGTTAATAACAGCATGTATTTTTTGTTCAGTGGCAACGCGCAGGTCACCACTCGCAGAACGACAACCGATGGACATTGGGATGTAGAGAGGTTTTCGTGGGAAAAAAAAGTTAATACCTCTATAAGAACATTCGAAAATTCAGGACCGTCTATTTTTATAAATAAGTATATAGTTTCCTAAAAAATAATAATCAAAGCAAGATGCTTATTAAAAAAATATTGATTTCGGCAATCGATAAGCAAATCATGTTGGAGGCAGGTGATATTAAACTTCTATCATACATGTGCGCCAGTTTACTATGGCTTGTTCGTCCAATAATTCGTTCTCGAGGCGGTGTTTATCTAACGCTATTATCTAAGGTTCAATGCCCCACGAGACGCATAGCTCACACCACCCAATTATAAATCAATCAATAATAGCAACTATCGACCTTCCATCTTTACTCGAAAACACATATCATTTGCCTAATTAGATTGGGCGTTAAATCGCCAAACAACCATTTATAATCTGTTCATTTAAAAATAATGCCAGATAAAAAAACTCGTCAAAGATATTGTCAGAAGATACGGCCGCGGTCTGTTCGCAGGCATCGCTCGGTAAAAAACTCGAAAAAACTTACTCGGGGCGATCCGTGACTCCTATTTTTTTGTTTTATTATTTTTAATTCATATTATCGTACGGCTATCCCCTTTAATTTTGTTTTTAAGTATGGCCCTCGGTATGCTGGCAGCTACGTTTATGGATATTCAGAATTCCGTGGCGTATCGTCCACGGGGTGATTTCATTTTATGTAAATTCGAGCTTGCTGTGCAGGTGCGTTGGCGTAGTTGACATGTGTAATGGTACCCGCTCATTTGCTGAGGTAAAGCTGCGAGCCTCTAGGCTAGTGAGGATTAAGCTCATTCAATACACGTGTACATGCCAAACTATCGCCTTCTGGGTATATAATTTTTAATCCTATAATTATTTGCATGCAACCCCATAATTTAATTTAATTTTTATCGTTATTTGTTTCAGCCAAGTGTAGTCATCATTCACTGAGTAAAAAAACGATTTCGAATTAGACAAAATAAATATGTGTAGATACCTCAATTACCTACTGCGCGAATGAGACTATATACTGATCTCAATATCTGATAGTCTAGTAATCTTATTACTGCAGTGTCACGTGCGAAATGTACCTATAATTATTATAAAGTTCCGAGGGGTATGCTTGGACGGCCGTACGTTACGACTTGCTCATTATACCTACCTACGTCATTCAATAACAAAAAAAATAAAGTTGTACCTAGTGATAAGGCGAGAGAACAGAAGAGCTTAGTATGCCGTGGGTTTTTCAACATCGAGTTGGATTGATCGCATAGAAAATTGATCATAGAATTTCCCACATTAAACATGGCTTTTCATCTTTAATCGGAGACTATATTTCGATGTTTTTGGACAGCTCGGATTCTCACCCCATTGGATGAGCATGCTCAATAACCGTACTTACAGCAATGAGGCTGTCAGTAACCCGTACAGATTCCATTACGATCGGTCCATCACCAAACATGAAGGATCACGCGCAAGATCGCGATCGGCCGCCCCGCCCTGCGTGCGCAAGCGCTGGGCGGCGCGAATCGCGAGTTGAACCCCCTTGTTGAGATATGTGAAGAGTAAAATGATTACTACCGCTATGCCTCGGAGGTGAAGAACCCGTTTTGTAATAAAATAATGCTGTAATATTAAATATTGCAGAAATGGTAATTGCAACTGGTATGGGCGGTGTTACACTTAACATCAGGCGAACGACAAGTTCGTCACAGCTTAAAAAGGACATAGGTATATACGATGTAGTACCATGAGATACAGCTGACAGACGGACAGACGGAAAGCGGAGCCTTAGTAATAGGGTTCGCTTTACGTTTTGGATACGGAACCCTAAAAAGCCACATTAGATTAGTTGCAGAGCTGAGAACATCAACTAAGATTGAACATATCAGAGCTAAACAACCCTAAGCAAAGCACAAGCAGCACCAATGGATCGCTTTTAAAATATCGCTAATGCAATGTTAACGAGATCTCAGTTATGTAAAGATGTAATATTTTGCATTTAATAAGGGCCGCAGAGCGCATTACATAGCGTCCAGCCCTCGGCTACAGATGGATCGCGATACCACGCGAGCTATCGAGCTCGTTCGTATGAAATTATTGGAAAACTCGAGTCGTGCACGATGCATCTGCCCACAGCGCGGCCAACTCGCCGAACTCAACCCCGACTAATGTTGCAAAGGTTGCAAACGACCGAGAAAGCCGAGTAGGTTTTAAAGATAAATCTACGAGATAAGACCTTTCTTCGTCCGTTGCATATTCGAATTTTAAATCTAAGGGTCGTTAACCTAACGAAGTAAATGCGAAATGAAGTACCGGGTAACCGTCGGAAAGTACACGTTGTCCATAAATTAATGAAGGAGTGCTGGACATAAGTGTGGAGGCCCGCGGGTGGGGCGGGGCTCGGCACCTGTACCGATGTATGGATATTCCCAAATCGATAATTCATGTGATCGCGCTCGCCTGTAATTAAGTTCGGAAAGTTCGTTTCTTTGATCACACCTAGGCGTTATGATCGCGAGATAATCGACGCTGCATGTGTGAAGCGGCGCGTGTTTGTTTTGTGTTGTTCGATCTTCTATTCAGATTGTTTCATATCCGGAAGCTTTAAGGTCAAATGTCCCGAATATTTAAGAGAAAACCGAAAAATTTTCGCGCATAGTGAGTTTCACAGTTTTGGCATCTTAAAAGGCGTTTTTTTTTGTGAAATTAAAATTATGATTACGGCTACTTATCGACGATCATCCAAACATCCAGTATGTGAGCGCACGACGCATACAATAAAAATGCTCATAAATAAATAAATAAGGCCGAATTTAATAACAAGCTCGGACCTAAGTAATGGCCGCCAGAAGGCAGTGTTACATATATTATAAAAGGCTCTTCATTTTATAACTTTTACGCACATTTCTTAGCGTTGTATTAAAATATTTAAACACTATAATTTGGAGACGATCGAAGGGTTACACGAACTTTTTTGGTGGAATCGAATGCTCGTGGCTTAAAAACAAAAAGGAGCTGAAATTAAAATTCCCTTTAATGGCCTTCGAGGATTTCGTAAAAAAATTTTACAAATTGTTTTTAAATCAAATGAAATAAACGTATTCGCAGTTGTTATTAAAATTCTAGTAATAAAATATGTAATTTCAATTTCCTTTTATGAAACTTACAAAACCAACTATGGTATCGAAAATGCATTAGTGATGAGTTGATATCTTCAGAAAAACACAAACTAAACTTGCATTATGTGTAGGTACAAGATTACAAGTGATATTCTTCAATAAGCACGATCCAGAAATGGTATAATGCGCAATAGTTCAAAGTAATAAGGGCATGTCCATCGTTTGTGTTCAGTTATGTGCCATATTTGACGCTAATGATAACGACTAAAAACTTTGCAAAATATTCCCACCGAAATAATAATTGTACTGTAACTTCTTGCTTAAACTTTATTTACAAATTTTTGGACAATCAAGACTGAATTTATAACCTTTTAAACAGATTAGAAGACAAGACTGGAATAATTTTATCAACCTCGCATGTTTAAAAAAATACTGATTGACGATCATTGTACCTTCGGCGTTATTAACTAAATATAAGTACAAGTAGACAAATAATAACATAGGTAAGTATAGAGAGACTCTTATTATGGCCCAGGGGTGAGATTCAGAAATGTCAACCCGAAGGGTGTCGAAGGGTGTCGAAATGGAGTAAAAGATTGTATGAGGAAATGCGGGTAAACCATGGGCTTGCTTGGTTGGATCTAAAATACTGGGAAAACGATAAGGATGGGTCAACACAATCTTGGAACTTAGGCAGGCATGTATTGTAGACTGCGTCGTCCTCAAAAAATTCACTAAAAAAAGATAAGTATATTATATTATTAGGTAGTGAAGTGATTTGACTAGGCTCTAGATTCGTTTTCAATCGCACTATTCGCACGTCAACAATTTACCTCCAATCGATGTGCAAAGTAGAAAAACGAAGTGAGTCGTTGGCATCGCATCGCGCTAGGATGCCATCGCGTCCGTCGACGGCGAATGCTTTGCGCTGCGTTTTTCAAAGGCATACCTCGTGCGGGTGCGATCCGGTGAGGACTTTATCCATCGAGTGCATGTCTTGTGTGCGCGGACGCCGCGATCTAGATCTTGCGGCGCCGGTGAGCGGTGAGATGGTATCGCAAAGCTGCGCGACAATTGCTAACACCGCGGTACTGCGGCCTGTGCGACACCGCACGGCGCCGCCCGACAACGCGAATTATTCAAAGCTCGATGAGAAGAGCAACAGCCCTATGATCATTGCCGTCGAATGACTTTATCTGTAATGTATTGTTAGTTAATTTTAGCTGATGGAAAACATAGGCTTTTTTAATTACAGGAAAAGTGGCTCCATTGATTCAAATTTAATCATCCATCGTACTCTTTTGTAATACTATACAATAATAGGTATGTTCCTGTGTAAAGTTTGTAACACTAGTTTTATTTACAATTTCAGGCATAGCATTTTAACCACTGTCCCACCTGGTGGTAAGTGATGACGCGGACTAGGATGGTGCATGGCATGCTTGCCTTACCGTATGTAATCATTACTATGACAACTACTGTGATTTAGCCATACCACTACTTTCAAACTGCAATTTGGATAGTATTTCACTATGTTTAGGTTTTTACGACTGAGCTAATAGGGTACCAGAGATAGGTCAAGGGCATATCGTTGTATTAATGTTAAATTATAATCAAAACCTAGTTTTTTTGGTTAGAGTTTAAAGTAACTGTCCGCATAAAAAAACGAAAAAAGAAGGGAGTCTGCTGAAAATATATGCACTTTGAAAAAAATATTGGGGTTTAAGTCTTGGCAACTGCATGACCAATCAACCATTCAAGCAACTACAAACTATATTAAGACTTACAGAAAAATGGAAAGGCAAATGCCTAACCTCACTAGCCCACGTAGGCAGCTATCTGTGTGCAAAGGCGCGATCTCCGAAATAGCTCACGCACGGCCCATTCTGGCCTATAGGCCGGGACGTGTGGACACACGAGATGCGAAGATTCTACGAACTGGGACAGAGATAAAACTACAGAATAAATAATAGTACAAGATAAAACGTACATACCTATCAGCAAATGGATTCGTTAAAATTATAGCTTTTGTGTTAAATACGTAACACATATAGGTATAGATGTTTGATAGGCTTGCACTTGACCACTAACTCACCTGATGTTAAGTGACGATCCAATCACTCTCGGTTGAAGATTTCAAGATTGTAGTTTTCAGGGAAAGAAAAGTGGTAAGAATTGCAATAACAATTTTAGTTCATCTGCTACAACGTAAAAGTAGGTATACTACTTAATTGCTTCAATGTAATACCATATTGGGACGCAGTTCGACCTCCTTGTACTTAGGTAGTTACTATTAAACTTATCAGAATTGCCTGATATATGCAGCCGAAATAAAATTAGATGCATAGCATCTAACAGAGAATAGGTATAGGTACCTACAGGTAAATGTATGACATGACTTAGATCTAATTATTTAGTAGGTATGTTTAGATATAGGAGGTTTTATTAAAGAGGCTACTTTATCAAACCTATTGGATGGACAGAAACTGGTTTAAAAAAAGTATTTTGGTATTTAAGTAAAGTCAAGGTACGTTTCTCAACTCAATAGGTCCATTTAAGCAGTGTTTTCAGGGGGATTCCATCACGTGCGCGTGAGCATCAGATAATATGTCAAGTGACGGAATGTCGCGCGACATACAAACGAGATTTGCCAAAGAAGGGTATAACTTTTAGCAACATTTGCACTAACGGTGCTGACTCAGATATCTTCAGGACTTTAACATTGTACCTATACAATGGACGCAAAAATTAAAGATTTTGTGGAATTGGCATTATTCAATAATCTAACAACTGACCGATCTTTTTGTATTTAAGTACAGATAATATATAATATAGTTCAGCATATTTTTAATACAAGTAAGATTGAACCTGCAATAAAAATTCAATAGAAATTGTCATAAGCTAAAAAGTCCAAAATATGAGTTGGCCCGGAGACCGCCGGGCGCGTTCTCGCATTCTCATCTTTTTGCCTGCCACCAGACGTATTTATTGCAACACTGATGCGCTGATCCTAACACGAGGACTTCTACTATAGGTGTGTGCACTTCAAAAGATTGTTTTCTGGCAGACAATGATAATTTTCATCTTCTAGCAAGTAGTTAGCGATGGTGTCAAAAATTTCTAGCAAAGCAAAGCTTTCAAAAGGATCTTGAGTGTTATTGTTATTTAGGCATATACCATACAGTAACACCTGATGGAAAGTGGTGATACGTTCTACGATAGTGAATGCTCACAGAAGATACCATGTTAACACTCGAGTAGAATACTTCCACATAAGTTATAATAGCTGAAAACAAAGACGCCAGTACCTATCACCGCCGCTGGTAAGGTACTTCCATCTGAAACACGAAAGAAGTTCAGTCATAGTTTACTTGATTTAAAAATTAGGCTCAACTTCCTTAAAATTCGTCTTAAAATTCTGAGCCCGCTATTTATCTTTGTTCAAATGAACTTTCCAGAGTATATCTTTGCGCAGTCATTGTGAAAACGTAAGCTCGTGGTAGCCTCGTGATGGGCTGATCCTTGGCCACCAGATACCAGCGGCGACAAGGATCCGGCAGCGGTGATAGCGAATTCTATTGTGTTCACCAGTTTTTGTTGATTGTCTTCGATATTCTTTCGCGCGAATTCATATGTGGTTGCTTCACTTCGAGGCTTCGCATATTATTGATGATGGTGTTTTAGAAATATTGTTTTTTGCTGTGTTATTATAAGCTGTGTTTAGGCTTGGTCTTGAGAATGAAAAGTTCGGTCACGAATCCAACTATATATTATTAAATAATAATATATTAAATATATATACCTATTCTGGAAGGACAAATTCAAAGTAAGTGCGGGTAAGGTACCTAACTAATTGAATACTAGTTACCTAGATAAACGTAATCCAACTAAAGTTATTTGGATGATAGCCGAACACTAAAGTTTCTGTAGTATCCAATATCCATGCAGATGAAGTAATATTTAGATACCTATTTACACACACACACCGTTACACACATTACTTTACGTCTTTTCACCAGAAAAGTTTCAGATCTGCTGATTGTTATGCAACACGAAACTTCTATAAATCTAAAGCTTTCTCTGTAGTAAATTATTGTAAACTTATTCAGAGCTTTCATTTCTCCTACATTTATACTCTAGCTAGACTCGATTTAATAACTAGAATTTTGTACAGTGTTGCAATCTAATCTGTTATTTTTATTGTTTAGTTTCTGAATTAGAGCTATCTTAAAACAAAAGAACAACAGGCATCAAGCGAGCAGTGATCAAAGTATAACAAATCTGCACCGATAAATATCAAACTAACAAAACCGTCGGCAACCTCCCAGCATTCGCGCACCCAAAGAAATATGAATAAATTGCATAAATATTTATCGGCACGCATTATGCCAGCACCACCGCCATAGTCCAAAAAGAATTGTAAAATACAATACAACATTCTCAAAGGACATAATTGTTTTTGCAGTTTGCTCCGGAATGTTATCAAGCTAAAGCACACCGTTAGTGCCATTTTTAAGACGTCTAGATTCATATCTGTACGAATAGCGGCGGGGGACGACATCTCTTAAATCTTTCTTCATTTCACTCATCTTTTTATTACGTAGGACAGTATTTTACGGAACTTGTCCACCAGATAACTTGGGGGTTTTTGTTCCCCTTGTTGGGATTAATGTGATAACAGGACGTCTTTATGGGTAAACTTAATTGGGGTTTCTTTCCTTTTTGATGCTGGGTCAGAGGGTCACATGACTTGATCTTTTTAAACGGTGTTTGGTGCAGTACAGAAAAATGCCGATTATATATTCATTTTGACAAGAATTTTAAAATTAAACCCAGAATTCAATTTATTTGTTATCCATAAAATACTTACATAAACGATAGTAGATACGACTCCTTTACAGAAAATTACAAAATAGCAAATGAAGCTGCACATAAAACTTAAGTATAAAGCTTTTGAGCAAAGGTCAACTTCACGAAGTTAGATTGTATGCTGTAGGTACCTATGTAAAATGTACGTAAAATGTTAGTTAGTACCTATCTTTATGAAGGAGCGAACTATATAAGTATTCTTGTATATAGCGCCGAGCTATCTCTCTTATATTTTCCAACACGAATCTCAGCGTCGGACACTTCCAGCAATGTCGTCTAACCGACACACGACGCCAGGTGAGTCATGTCTTTCAATCGCTTGCAATGTAAATCAAAACGCTGCTCTATCCGTCGTCGAGTCCTTCAGATTCAATACGGGCGTCCTGCTGTGCTACCACACAAATTTACGACGGCCCCCGAACACTACCTTCGACAATGCAACACGAGATGCCGATTGTTTTCTCCGAGTTATTCTGAACAAAATAACGTGATTTATACAAACTCTGAACCGCGGTGTGCTCGAAACGCTAATATATCTCGTGTCACGGAGGATATGCTATGTAAGGACTGTGCTTAAAATAATAAAACGATGATCGATATCCAACTTCTTAAACTATGTAAGAAAATATTGCTAGGTATAGCTATGTCATACGGTCATACATTTGAGTAGGTAAGTACCTAAGTATTAGGAATAAAAATATTTTTTTTATCATCGTAAGCTAGTTACCAAAAGATAAAAATAAACGGAATAATCAATTTATTTATTTAGTATTTATTTAGAATATCCTTCCAGCTTGTTTTATTTTAACGTTGATATAATATTCTAATGACAAAATAATAGAAATTTCCAAAAAGGTTCTAAAAGTCGTGTTTGTATTGTACTGAGATACTTAAATAGAAACCTGAAGGAGCGTTCAGTGGCTGCAATAAATACTTCCCTGGTGGCATGCGCCACGGACATAAGGCTCCAAGTTAAGATTTCTCTAGTCCCAAGGATAGAACTTACAACGATAGCATCATTCCCAGAAATGCAAACACATGCTTTCGTGTCCGTTAAGTACGTGGCAACATGCTGCTGTATATCCACCGCATCACAGGTTCCTCGGTTCCCAACACGAATAAATATTCCTTTTATTCCAATTTGTCAGCTAAGCCACTCTGCGCGGCGACTTATCTCCGTATTCAGCGGTAAGCTCCCGCCAAAACAATACGGCAGTATCGTTAAAAAACGTGCTTGAATACTGCATTTATCATCGTTGATTAAATACCATTGTTTTGTATCGGCAGACTCGGGGTCCCCGCGCTTCGTGTTCCTTTTTCGTCTCTCCGTGTCTCGCATTGTAGTCGCACGGAGACAATAAGTCTGTTAAATTGGCCTCCTATACTCGTTATATTATGTGCCGGTGCCCGGAGCTTGTATTTATGTCCGTGGAAGACGCATGCTGCCTGCCCGCTCGGCCCTCGCCTTGCTGGCTTTCGTATTGTAAATTCTTGCGAGTCAAGAAAATTTGTTTTCGTCGCAGTTCTGTTATGATTTGTTCTAATCGCTTTTGTAGCTTTCATGTTTGCTTTGGGTTTGGGTATTATATCTTTTCTTTTAATTTTATCTCTGGAAAGTTTGCGCAACTTGGAACTTCTCGCAATTTGAGGACGAAAACTTCTGATGAAGATAAACTATATGATGTGTTCTGCAGTTCAAAAATAATGTTTACTAGACAAAAAGTCTGGATCTCTGTTTGATAAGCTAGAACTGTTCTGATTATCTTTCTGTACGGTACTCATGGAGCAGATAAGTTACTTTAGAAATCAGGCATAGGAAGTTAATTCTCAGAAAGCTTAACCGAGTAAGAATACTCTACTACGCCTACACATTGCCGGCGCAGCACGTACCGCAATTTCGAAATCTAGATTTAGTAGAGAACGGGTTGTTTTCCGTTCTTGAAACTGAATGCATTTCCAAGAAAAACAGTTAAGTAGTTGAGTATTACGTGACGACGAGACGTAGAGTTCGCGTCGACACTTCAATGGCAACGCCGGCGCGTGCCAGCTATGTGGTAATAATATTCCAGTTTTTCCACTAAGAACATGAACAAATAATACTGAACCATTATGCCATTTTAAACTTTATCCACGAGCGCTTCATAAAAACTGCAGAATATTAATGATATTTGAAATTATAGACATTTTCATTCATTACATTATCGATTCATCTTAACGACCACAGCCAACACAAAACCTCATTCATAACGAGTTTGTTATTAATTATTACAGGAATAAGAAATATGACATAAATTATAATTATACGCCGCATCGATTCAATCATTACCACGTGAATGGTTGTCATAGCATAGGCCCAATTAGGATCGCGCGGTTCATATAGAAGCTCGCAATTAATATCAATAAATTAACTTAAAAAAATAAGTGCAGTTGATAGCCGAAGATTCTGCATCGTATCGAGACCGTCTAACAAAAAGGGGAATGCTCCACTGCAATTTATGTAGTTCGGACGGGTACGAACGTGGCAGAAGAAAAACCGGAGCCGCTCAAGCGCAATATTAACATGGATAATTAATTTATTAATTAGCATCAATTAATCGTAATGCGCTGGTAACAGCGGGCCCTCTCTACGCATCGATAAGTTTTCCTACTAAACTTAGTTTTTTGAAGACAATTAACTGAGTGTGTTATAATCAAACGTAATTTCTAGTAGTTGCCGACGAACTCGTTATGAGATGATAATGGGACCGATGATGCCTAGTAGTAAAAACTTAATACGACTGATACATACCGAAGAAATAGCGGGTTTCTTTTGATTTTCTTGTTCTATGATCTTAAGTAGTGGTGCGATGCATTACAGAGCCTGTTTAAATGAATGGTTTGAGATCAAGACTGAAGCCCTGGATAAATATTTGCAACGGACGACTGCTCTGAGACATTGATAAATAAACAGCTGTCAATAGCTGTCTGGACGGCAGCGAAATTCGAAAAATGGGCTTCGTTCATTAATAACCGGAATGGGTGCGAGTAGCGAAAGAAAGATGATTGTGATAAGCTACCTGTGTTCATAATCAGCTTAAAAATTGTTCTTCTAAGTAACAAGTAGGTACTTTTATTAACTAATACACTTATTTATAGCTACAACGTTAAACTAATCGGCTTAGTATTATAAAAGGATTAATTGGCTCCTGCAAGGATCCGTTGACGATATTTTTGATTCATTACGTAGGCGTAGAACACTATAAAATGCAAAAACATTGCAATGCTTTTAATATCGGCACGTCAGGTCCGCGCCGGGCAGCAAGGTCACAGTTTTATTATATTTTTATCGACGATTAGCATAAACCTTTGGCGTCGACGCATTTCGTTTTATTGTGGTATTTTATGTTTAGCGTTATAAATATTGGCAGTTTCTTCCTTGTGGATATCGGCGCGGCTATTAGGGCTTCAGCGCCGACATTTTGTGGACTCATTTATGGATCGTATACTTGGTTTACCGACGCCGTTCTAGATAACGGCATATTGATGGTTTTTAGATTAGCCCTTCAGTAGAATGTGTCGAGGCGTTCGGCGTGTCATAAAATTAGCTCTGTTGTGGAGAGACAGCTCTCGGATTCGACTCTCGGGCTAACTAATGGAGCGAGATGATAATCTAATGCTTATTAGAATGGAATTCAATAAACTGTATGGTCGCATGAGTGACCGTTGTGTCGGCTACCGTTCGGTATCAGATTCGGTAGCAGCGGCGTCTATCGCAGCCATTACTTTATCATCTCTTATCGATACACCGTTTGTGTTCGAGCCAGCCTCAGATGTATCTGTCGATGCTTAAATATCTCCGGTTATGGTAGTTTTATGGGTGCGGCCAAAAAAGCCAAACATTGAATAGCTAATCTATAACCGATCACTTTGTAACTAGAGGTTAGAATTCGAATACTCCGTATAAAAAATAAGAGATCGTTAAGAGAATGCCTTGCATACTTCGTTTGAGATATGGACACCGTCCGGAGACCGGACGAGGATAGCTTTAGTGGCTGTAAAAATAATTTGTTTGAATTTGCGACGTGGGTGTAGAATTTATATACTTAGTTAGGACGAGGTCTAATCTATACCTAATAATAAGTTTTTGAGATGGAATCTACAAAGAATAATAGAAGTTATATTTTGGTCCCACTTCCTTTTTTATCGTCGTCCTTTTCTAAACTATAAATTATCATAATTGGGTACGTTTAAACAACATCGATATTAAATTAAAGCTGACGTTTTGAACGACAAATCTGCGGGAGACTGCCCGCCCCGGCGCTACCGCCGGCCCTGCACCACAGACTACGCAGTAGTAACTAAGAATAGTCAGAATACACGATAGTTGCTGTGAGACCTTCACCCCAGGAGACCTCGAGAGGCTCCCACGGCCTCCTTGTTACCTTGGAAGAATGTGAGATTTAATTTAAAAACGGAAGTAGAATATTGATTTGTGTTTCTACCTGATTCGGCATGCAAAGTACCTACCTACTTATGCGTAGAAAATAAAAATTTATGGATTATTTTATCAATAACATTTTAACTAAGGAATTACAAATTGACTTCAATCACCTTAATTTCATATAGGTATTATTTACAGACACAGACAGACTACTGAGAAGTGGTTAAATTACCTACATATTTTTCTAGTTATTTTCACTTAAAATCAAATTAGAATTACTAAACCGATTTTGACGAAATTTCTGGGAGCGATCTGAAATAAAAGAGTTATAAAGTACTTATTCCAGTTTTTTAATGACGGAGTTCTGAAACTTCTGAGGTAAGTACCTAAACAGCTAAAAACAACCAAATTGAGTACCTCGTCTTTTTTGTAAGTCGACTCAAAAGTAGTTGGCTTTTTTATGAACAGAGGCTTTAAAATATTAATCTTATGGGTCAAGACTACGTATAATAGTAATAATAACTCCTTATACCTATCGTGATCAGCCTTTTCTTTTCCAAATAACAAATGTACATGTACAACGGAAAAACCATTTAATATGAGAAGGAAAACGATTATTTACCATCACAAAGTAAACAACATCGCCCAAACAGATTTCCAGGAAGCTCTATGGTGCGCATCTCAAGTAACAAGCCAAGTAAGGCCCATCATCAGTCACAGCTTTTCACTTATAATGATGTTAAAAATGTTACCTAACAGTCGTTCTTGTCCACCCATTGTACAGGCTCGATACACAAAAAAAGAGTCTTTTAAAAAATGACTCCCAATTTATTTGGAGTATAAAAAGTCACATTTCCCATGACACCAGCCTGGGCGTTCTGTCCTCTTAGGTTAGGGTTGCCATGATCTTCTTATTGGTCAATAGTCTCACTTCATATACAACTTTTTGGAACGTAGGTAGATATAGGGAAATTATGAAGTCCTAAATATTCTATTTGGTTTACAGCCATAAAAAAGAAAGTTTCCCAGCAAAGAATTTTGTTTTCAACGATTTGGAGATAAGATTCTTACTGCTTTCAACAACTAGCTGAGCTCATGAGAGTTCCTGTCCTGTCGATCCTAGCGCGCTGTCAATGCTGCCATCAGCATTATTATAGCAACTCAGGTGATACCTATTTCTCTTTGGCACGTAGTGCTTAAGGGAACAGCAGTTTCTCAAGGCATTCTTGGTATTGTCCCACAGTTGTGCCACGGGTAAGGTAAATCCCGAAAAACATAAAAAATTCTCTTTCCCCTGTTTTACTCCACTTGACAAGTAAGCAAGTAGATACGAAGAAAAATATATAAAACGGGTAAATCCACAGGGAAACCTAATTTTATGTACCACCCGTACACTAGGCAGGCTGGGGCTAAAAAAATTATATTTTGCAATGCCACAATTTCATTAGTACTAGCATTTTTTCTCTGGAAACTAAATCCCGAGATTGGATACTGGAATGGTGACCCTACCCGCACTGCAGAGCGCCATCCTTCTTCGATATTTTTCATTGTCGTTTTTTATTTGAATCGCTTTGACATTTGGGAGTCGGGTCACTTATTAAATTAGTCTTTGTATTTAAATGAACAATTAATTTATTCGTTTATGCACGCTCCTGTTTTGCGGAGTCAAAGACATCTTTACGTCTTTTATGGTTATTGGACTTAATATGTTTGCTTTACGCTTAAATAAAACAAAAACATATGTTGCCCACTTGTCAGACTTTTTTTACATGACATAAAATGTTAGCGTAAGTAAATCAACTTGTTTATCGTATTTCTTATAGGTATTATCTGATAAACAAAAATATTATCCACCTTTAAGAAAGGTACACAGTGTTCCAGTGGAAAATTAAACAAATTAGCTCACAATTCGTTCCTGTTACACCCATACCTAGTACATCACGTGATTTCTAGTAATTTACCAAAGTAATGGACCAAAGTATTATTCTATTCTATGTAGGTATATATAATTATACACTTTGAAACATAGGTAACTGCAGGAGGTGTCGCCGTGCTAATATACGCCTGAAAACTAACTCATAGAGCCAGAACTTCTTGGTAACAGAATTTCTAAAATCTAATGGGCATTAGATATATTAGTAAGTAAGTACCTAGAGAAAGCTCATAAAAGAAACCAAACAATCATAACATAAAAATTAAAATAAAAATCTTCATGATATTTTAAAACTAATCAGTTCCTATTACAGTTTTATATTATTTTAATAGTCAATAGATGATATCCCGTACCTGATTTCGTAAGACAGGTAGGTCGGCATTTTATCCGTAGGTATATCGGCCATCAAAAAACAATTCCCCACGATGACGCCCGTAATATCCGATTCCCACAATTCCTAGTAGAGACCTTTACTGATGTTCGACATTAATCCTAATGTAGCGATCTCGGTCGCCGTCGTTTAATCTAAACGAAAATATTTCAATGCCCAATAAAACTATGGTGCAGAGAAAAAAGCGTTGGTTCGAGCACTGCTCGTAAGGTATTCAGTGAGTATGACTTCTGGGAAGCTATGTGGACCACTGTCATATCATGACTGGTAGGGTTGGCGGTATGCGGGGAATTTGTTATCGATAATGCTTAGTTGTATTTGCATCGATAAATATTTCGCCTCGTTTATTTTCAAGAGTTTGTGTAGAGCCAGGTGCATAAAAGTTATTCCTATATTGGCTCTGTCATGTATACAGTATAAAGAATGAAAAGCTTCACTTTTAAAAATAATTTTATGACGCTCTTAAAGCTGACTTACCTACATAGGTATGAAGGTATAGTAGGCCTAATTTTGAAGGCTTTAGTTGACAGTCTTTAAAATTCTAAAAATATATTCGTCTCTTAAATTGTCGCCTATTTGACAAGGACAGAAACAGTTTTAAGAGTTTTAGATGTCAACTAAAGCCTATAAAATGGCCCCTAGTACCTAGGTACTTATTTTAGCTGTTAGACTGAGCTGAATTTTCTGAAATTTTAAAATTTGGACGGATTGATCGGTACGCGATCGAGTTCGTGGAAATACAAGAACCAGCTATACCTACTCAGTAATACTAAGTAAAGCTTTAGCATTATAATATTTTATGTTAAGTACATATTTGAGTATAGGTAAATAAAATAAATAAATAAATATGTGTGGACATTTCACACAGCGCCATCTAGCCCCAAACTAAGCATAGCTTGTACTATGGGAACCAGATAACTGATACAATACTTATATACTTTTTGTTTGTAAATACATACATAGAATACATTATAACACCCAGACGCAGAACAAACATCTATGTTCATCACACAAATGTTTGTGTGATGAACTTACCTGATAATAATGGATTTCTTTATTATTTTTTATCTATTTTTTCAAATTTAGGCTTGAGTTTAAGTTTTCAAGAGAATTTCAACGCTAAGAAATCCCAGCACCCCATCACTATAGCCAGTGACCGGCGCAAGCGCAGGACAGATGATCAGTCATGCGCCAGATGCTACGATAAGAACGGTAGCCGCTCATTAATCTGCTGCTCCAGCACTACCCACTTACCAATTAACTGCTATAGATGCTTCTAGGAACCCATATGAAAGCTATGTAGAAAAGTTTAGCACAGGTTACAGGTTCAGACACTTTTGATTTGGATTCCCCACTTTTGGTTTGCTGATGCTATGACAACTAAGTATCTATATAAGTACCTACTTACCTGGAATTTTTGTCGGAACGCGGAAAAATTCCCTTCGTGGCATTGTATTATTTTTCAAAACAGTATTGTGCTTTTTCTAGTGTAAATATTTAAAATTGGTGGCATTTTACGCATAAAGGTCTGAATTACGAGCATGAGTGTGGGCAAGTTCTATAATGTGGCGAATGGTGGTTTTTCGTGTTGCTTCCAAAATTCCATAGAAGCTTCTAGTAAAGTTGCCACCACTTTACTAGGGCATAACATAGACTGGACTATGACTACGTAACATAGACTGGACTATGACTACCTAACATAGACTGGACTATGACTACCCCGACTGTGACTAAGACTGATTTTAGGTGAAATATTCTACTTAACACGATGAAAATTTTCAATACTTACTTGGTACTGGCTAAATACACTATGTGTGGAACCAACATATAAGAAAAAAAAACGACAGACCTACTAGGTATAGGTACACCTAACTACCTACTTATTTCAATGTCTGCCCAATTCTAATACAAAAATAAATCGTATGGTGTGCGTAAGTAGTTAATAAAATCCAAAAATATAAAAATACTCACATGACTGTTACCTATACTTATTAATAATAGTCATTATTATTACCATTATGCAAATTGTTTAAGGCAAAATCTGGACCATTAAAACAATTAGCGTATAAACACCTGCCAATCAATAAGCCCGTAAAGTAAATATAATAATATGCACTGCATGTTATGCAGGTACGAAAACCTCAAAAAAAACCGTTAATGATGCGGTATGCAAATATTGGCTTCTGCAAATGATGCAGGTCATCTGGTCAAGTATTTATTTGTATGGTCATGACGACCATCACAGTTAAATTACGACCAGTATTTTCGGATTGTTCGATATTAAAAGTAAAATAAATGTTTCATTTAGCACACAGTGACACCGAAACGCTTTTGAGGATATGGTTTCCGAGATTTTAAACAAATTAAACAAGTCAAGTTTTTTTTTATGTAATGAGTGGCAAACAAGCAGGTGGCCCACCTGATGGTAAGTGGTCACCGCCGCCTATGGATATCTGCAACACCAAGGGCATTGCCGGTGCGTTGCCTACCCTTAGAGAGGACTCTTTTAACACTTTTCTTGAAGCTCCCCATACTGTAGTTATGCGGAATAACCTCAGGTGGAAGATCATTCCACATCTTGCAGGTTCGTGAAAGAAACGAGCGCAAGAATCGCGTCGTATGAGATTTCCACGTGTCTACAATATGCGGAGTGGGAGAATTTAGAAATCATAACACCTAAAAATAAATAATGTTGTGAGTAAATTAAATTAATTGTCAACTAAAAGTGAACCGAAACTCTTTCTGGAAATGAAAGTATCTACAAGTGAGTTTAATAATATTTAATAATACGATAAGGTTGAACGGAAAACCGCTGCAAGCCGATAGATGCAAGAGGCGAGCAGCCACTTAAAGTGGAACTCTGTAGGGGAGGCTTATGTTGATATGTTCAGCAGTGGTCGTCTTCACGCTGTTGATGATGAAACAAGCATACAAATGTAGGCACTTACATAAAAAAGAGAATTTGAAAACTGCTACTGAGAATTCGCACATAAGTAAGTAGGTAATTTGACATTTGAATTTCCTTTGATTACAATTCCGTGTGCAATTCTCGGGTATTGCTCGTGGTCCACCTGCCATGCTTAGTTCACCTGGGTGATGGACTACGGGATGCATTTAACGGAAAAATATCATTAATCATTAACCATGGAGATTTTTAGGTAGGTATAGTTACCACTTAATCGTAATGTGGATGCCTAGCAATTAAACAGTGCTTCGTTTAATATTCACTGAAGCAATAAGTGATTGAAGGAGTTAACCACTTACCGCCCGGCAGGCGGCCGCTGCCGAATCGAATCGACCAACGGTTTTACATTTTGACAGCATTGAGAAAAGCTTAATAAAAACAATTAAACATCCTATTATCCATATTATATAAAATGAATCAGTTTAGTTTATTTAAGTTTCGGGCGTAGTTTAAAAGAAAGTTGAAAGTCTCCATGATATTTTTTGCCGAACTAAGTAACTTAATTAATATTATGGCGTATTATGGTATATATAAATATATACCATAATACGCCTATATATTTATATATTTATGTTTATGAATATTATAGTATCATCGCATTATTTTGTAAAATTGTTGCCTACAAATAACTAGTTTGTCTAATATTAGTTAATGTTTAAGTTATTTGTTTTTTTCTTGTTTTGTTTATAATGCGCACCGCTGACTACTCCTTGTTCCTGGGATTCTATCCATCC
This sequence comes from Ennomos erosarius, assembly GCA_963580505.1. Classification (NCBI taxonomy): domain Eukaryota; kingdom Metazoa; phylum Arthropoda; class Insecta; order Lepidoptera; family Geometridae; genus Ennomos; species Ennomos erosarius. The sequence goes on along the minus strand of OY756983.1, from coordinate 4,645,202 downwards.
TAAGGTTGCCTGGAAGAGATCACTCTTAGTGATAAGGGCGCCCATTGTACTAACTAACTATAAGTACTTTAATGTTCAAATTTCTTTCATGTTGGTATGTGCAATAAAGAGTTAAGAGTTAGTTAAGTGCACATTTATTTTCATTTCATTATTTTCATCAGACTCCTAAAATGCAGATGCCTTTAAGTCTATACCTACGCTAAGAAAATCAACAACATGATTTATTAAAACTATACAAACGATCGCTAAAAACTTTATGCAGGTAGGTATATACATATATTATGTACAAGACTAGGCAGGGAAAAGTACAGTAGTCTATGGGGTACCCCATAGAGCCCGTTATATAAAATGTTTTTTTTATGAGAATGAGTGACGTGACGAGCTAGTCGTTCACCTGATTTTAAGCGACACGGCTGCTCATAACAATTGCAGTGCCACTCGGAACTTTAGAATAATAAAATTTTGCGTGACACTGCACTGCGCACGTCATCCTGAGATATCACACACTCTAATCAGAAGAAAGTAGATAATGCAGGTGTTTGGCCCCACCTGTACCTACCTAAGTATAAGGCAAGTTCTGAGGTCCTCCGAATTGGTCCTCAGACTGAGAAGGTAGGCACTCAATTCTTAAATGCTTAGAGCTTTATCCTACCTAAGTATAATACTTAGGTGTTTATTTAGTTACCAATACAAAAACATCAGTCGTGACCAAAGATGAGACTACTTGGTGAGAACTAAGGTAAGTAGTAGGTAGGTAGGGTAGGTAGGTAGGTACCTGCTTAATAAAGAAAAATCCAAGTTGATTTAGTTTCACACATCATTCATTAAAAGTTTAAGCACCTTCTTTATTGTAACCTTTGTAACACCAATCTACAAAAGACGTCCAAACAACAATAATATCCATTCAAATAAACGATGTCAGAAATCAATGGAGCCTTACTCCGGCTTAACCCGAGTCTATTTCCATGTCATTACGGAACACGAGAACGGGCAATCGTGTATGTAACCAACAGAAGTGGTATAGAACAGACACACTCTATCTTCAAGCGATAAGGTTCAACGTGTGAACCTGTGTTAAGCCGAGCATGGACAGCTTATTAATATCGTATTGCGGTCAAAAGTTAATCGCGTTTAAGTCGCTCGCATCGCCCACGAAGATTCATCACAATCGTCATTATTCACACACAAATTATGTAATTTCAATAAATGGGGCTTATTGAATAGTGATGAGCGTCGGTGGCTACGGCGGGACCCCTGTGGAGGGCACCGCTATTACTTACACTGTCATGCAATAAGGTGAGTGCTTCACAATGCTGGTTTAAATACTATAAATGGAGTTCACCAAGGTAAAAGGTTACGAAAAGATATTTTTTTTTGCCTATGGTTAAATTCGACTTAAGGGTAAATTATGCCCACGAAAACCGCGGGGAGCCGATGGATGCAGAAGACGTGCAGCCGCTCAAGGTGGCGCTCTCTGGGGGAGGCCTAATATATTCAGCAGTGGACGTCTTCAGGCAATTGTTTATGATGATGATGATGATATTTAAGTACAGATAGTTTTTATCCGCCCATAATTATATATATTTTCGACTCTAATTCTTAAAACAATATAAAATAGAAGATAGCTATAGTCAGCAATGTATATCGTCCAAACTTATAATGAAGAATTACAGGTTCTGGTAGATTGCATTCTAATATAACCACTTAGATCCTCGTTGTGTAGAATAAATACATTTTTATTTGAATAAATTGAGCGGCTTGATCTCTTTCATTAACAACTATGGTACAGTTTGAGCATTTTTCGCCATTGGTCGTAGGCAGGCACCTACTTAGAATAATGATTTTTATAGCAATATCGCCTGTTTAGAAATAAAAATTTAACGCAATCCTGCTATTTGGGATTCAAATTTTCAAATTCCCAAGTATTTCGGATTTGGCCAATACACGCCCAGTTGTAAATTAAATACTTATAATTATACTGCGTAGAATATTAGTAAGTATAGGTACTTTTCATTGTCGATGATAACAGAAACGTAACTAATCTATCTAGAGCCCACGCGTGTGGTGGTTGCAAGCAAGTTGGCTCATAATTATAAAAGCCGTAGGTTCGATTCCCACCACAAGATAAGTACCTAGATCATTTGTGCATATAATAATGCGCAAATACTTATTCCGTGCCTGGGTGATATGAGAACATTTAGTTATCGCGTAGTTCCTAGGTCCCTAGATTCCAGTTAGGACCTAAGAACTACGAAGAAAATAAACAAAGTTTATTTTTAAAGGGTTTGTCCTGAGTGAAATTTTCTAACGGATATAAACCGTAGAGCCCAACCGCGGGACGTAGAGATTTCAGAGACAGATATTTACATGGCATTACCTTAGGGGGTAAGGAAGTGGCTAGTATAGGTTTTATGTAGGTAACTCTTTGGAAGAATTTTAAAGCCTACTAGAAAAGTATTTTTTCAAAACTCAAATCTTAAAGTGAATGAAGTTAAGAGATTGCATGTTGTAGAACCGCGCGTGGAACCGCGGGCTGAATTTAGTAACCTATCTGCTTAACTAATTCATCATCGTGGCATATGAAAAGAGTATGGGTACCTACTTACTACAATATAATAGAACGTTAAATAGTAAAACCCCAATATGCCCATAATTGATTTATAGGTAAATATTAAATCTGTTCTCACTCACCAGGCCTCTCGATGACTAATGGCCGTGTCCAATGCCGGTTAATGTTTTGTTTTTCATTTACTTTAATCATCTGCACTTGTTTGATTGACGGATTATTTCTCTGCAAAGCATTGGAATGGATAACTTTATTTTTCTGGCTGTGGATAAGTTCAGCAGAGCTTTAGAAAATCATAAGAATGTATTTATACTCTTGTAATTTGATTCATATTTATTTAAAACGAAGAGTATATGTTACACATATGGTATAAGTTTGTGATGTGAAAGAATATGTTTTCAAAATAATTGTGTAACATTGTATTTTTTTGCCATCTGCACTGCAGGTGGATGCATATGAAATCAATTTAACAAAAACCAGTCGTCCAACCTACGTCAACATTGATTAGAAGATGGACGGACAGGTAAATAAATAAATGCTCGTAAAAAGGAAAAAGTATAAAGGAATGTCTGAAAAGGATTGCGTTATTAGCCAAAGTGCGCCCATATCAATCACCCTTGTATGGGTAATATAAAATGTCAACAAAACGTCCGAGCTCAGCAGCATCACACTTATCAAAACAATACAAAACGCGGGATGTTATCGATAATGATCGCGGCCACGACAACCCTCTAACTCCGTTTTTTGTGGGTTGACATCGTGCTAATAATACTCATGAGAAAAATGCGCTGGACCCCCGTCATTCTCCTTTTGTTTTTAATTTCTACCTCAGTGGCACCGATTTAATTGGCCTCAACTCGAGCGAGCGCACCTTCGTATTTCACCTCGGCTCGCTTCATTTGAATATTTAAAGCATTTCGGGTCCCCGGCACATTATTTTCTTTATTTACACAATATTTATATATTTATTTCAGCTCTGGCGTCATTTATTTGGTGACGTGACTTACCGATGTCGCGGCCTTCCCAGTATCGACATAGTTAACGCGGTGAATTCTCTCGCGTTCCATTTAAAAGTTTGGAGTTCTTTCTTTGGTTCGTCTTTTTATTTGGTCGCGACGCTGCCGCGTGTGGCGAGCGCTGCTCTTCGTTGTTTTCTCGCCAGCTCTTATCTTCGACAAGATTACTCGTTTTTAAATGAAGTTATATCGCCCCGATTGAACACTGGGCGACAGAGGCAAAGCGAATTTTTAATTAGTTTCCGAAGATAGAGAATTTTAAGGAGGAATGCGGGAGCCGTGTTGCGAGTGTGCACAGATATCTTAATTGAGACGTGGATGCACCGTTTCGAACGCAGACTGGCGATTTGTTAAAGACGAGGAGATTAATTATGAATTAAAGACTTCCGAAAGAATCCAGCTCCATGCAGCGGCCGCTCGGTGAGTTAGCTTAGCCGGTATTTGCTAATGAACGGAATTAATGAACGCCATTTTTCGTAGTGCCATATTGAAGGATCGCGTGACGCCACCACTCAGCTCCTCGCATCATTGCTGCGCGATTATTTCATTATCCATGATATTTTACAAAAAAAATTACCTTCATAAAAACTTCGTATGTAACTTAGTTTTATGAGTTTATTAGGGAATGTCTGACAATGTTTGTACTCAACAGATAAGTATTTAACGAATAATTAATTTGGCACTGAAATGTTCTTACTGAGCCGGGACGAGCGCCACCACATTGAAGCCGATATTGTCAGGCTCTCGGTCAATGAATTCGCGGCAGACCTTTGCAGCGTCTTCCAGTAGCAGTTCAGAAGTTGTAGCTCCATGGTTTATTGGGAAAGCCTTGCGACCGTCTAATTCAAATAGCACTCCATCTTTATGTATGAAAGTGACGAAATGGTTGTTGACATTGTCGCTTTCTTCTTCGGTTCCCGCGCCTCCGGTATTCACTAGATCATTGTAAGCTTCCAAAATTGCTGTGGACTTCTCCAGTAAGGCTCCTTTGGCAGCTGCATCTAGGCCTTCAGCATCCTTCAAGTATTTTTTCAGCAAACCATCCTTTAATTCAATTTGATGGGTGTTATTAGCAACGCTGTGGACTAGGGCGATGGTTCCACACACATTGTGGAGTACTTGCTTTAGATGGAACACGTCTTTTGGAGGTGTTGTGCTTTTAGCCATTATTTCGGTTTCCTGTTCAGAGCGATGCTGTTCGTAGACATCTGAGAGTGGGAACAGAAGGACTACAGCCAGGACCGGTCGAGGCACCCACTCTAAAGCCTCACCTTCCAACCCTATGACGTCAACCATGCGCCATCTGTCGGGAACACCAAGTTTCTGCAGATACTTGTTCATGGTGTCCGGGTTGGATTCCATTGGGAGAGCCACAGCCATTGTAAACCACCGTTTAAATATTTGTACAATATCAAATATTGCTCGGATTTTGGCACTTATCGCTAGTAGAATTTAATGACATTGTCAAATATTAGGTCCACAGAGTACATTGGGAAAAACTGATATGAAAAGAAGAAAAAAGATTTTATTTGTCACTTTGGTATATCAAAGCAGTTTTGAAAAGACTTGTGAAAACTACCTATGGTTGAGTTGATTCGATTCCCGCTAGGGACAAAACACAAAAACAAGTAACCTACCTTCCAACTCCTCGCTTCACTATTCGTCCTAACCAACCACCACACTCTATAGATAGTTAAAATCGCTATTAAGTATTTATCAGCCAAAACCAATCTAATTTTCGTTTACATTTACTTATGGCCCGGAAAAGCCTATACTTACAAGCATGGATGCAATACAAAAAGATCCATGCTTACAAGCTTATTGCCTGTATTTGAGATTAAATATTCATCTGCAGCATCGCATATTAAAAATTAATTGTTACACAGAATTCGCCCTATTACATAGAATTGTTATTAATTACTTAATACAAAAAAGCAGGTGCGCCTGCGCAGGGGCGTGCCTACCTATATATTAACTTAATGTGGACTGAACTCGCCGCTAAGTAGTCCATTTGTTGCTGTAAGTGATAAAGTTATATTACATAATTATTAATTGTGATGTATAATTGTGGTGACCCTTTCCTTTTGGTTTAGATATTATACAATATATTAAACCCCAAGTCACCTCCAACTCTATAGACACATATAACGCGATTCAATAAAGAAAAGAACTGAACAGAGCAAACATTTCTATTGCTGTCTCACACCCTCTGCACTGGGAGAGGGAAAATAACAGTTTCATGTTTGCGTCAGATAAGTTTCCCGTTATACCACTTTATGCGAAAAAAAAGAATTACATGGAAAATATTTTCTGGAAGTTTGTGCACATATTTTGGTAGATATTATTATGAACTCGGTAATTACAAGCAATATTATTCCGAGGAGGCTCCCAGCGCATTGAATGTGTGGGTAAGAGTCACTTCCCTCTCATTACGGTGTCAAATTTTGTCAAATATATTCACTGCCTCTATTAAGGGCAGTGGGCGGCGGTATTGAGAAATTATCGGTTCGGGTGCACATGGGTGTGCGGCTGTAAGATATTTCTGAAGATAACCTTATGGCAAAATAAGCACCTATCTACCACAAACTAAGTAGAGGATACAAGCTAACTAAGTACTTCGATTCTGAAACTTACCTCCAACAAATGTTTCTCTGCCGGATATTTCGTTTATAAGTAGGTACCCATAAACGAAACATTCGTCGGCGGCTCATCCGGCAGAGAAACATTTGTCAGAGGTAAGTTTCAGAATCACCTGCTTTGCAAGCTTTAAAGCAATGCTTAGAATATAGAAAACAGATATAGGAATCGATTATCGTAAAAAAATCGCAGACGCGTGCCAGTAACCTAAAGTAGGTTAAATGGCCAAATAAACACTAAGTATAGAATTTCAGTCCAGATTTTACTATAATAAGTCTCGTGACTTTGTGGCCGGCTAGGAGAGTAATTAATTTATTCCCGTTGGCCCAGCGTGGGGACCCAACAGAAAAATTCCCATTGGGCCCTATGGGGCCGAAGGCGTGGGGGACAACGGGAACAACGCTCGGCACTCAGCTCAGACAACAACCACTGATTATTTTACCACAAACATATACATTTACTGTAAAGCTCAGTTTCTGGTAATATATTTAGGATAGATAAAATTTTAAGGTACCTATATATCTTCGATTATGTACCTACTTGTCCAGAGTTTGAGCTAATGAGGACATGTTTGGACTTAGGGACATATCGTAGCTATAAAATGCCGTGTAGAGCGTGCTCACTAATAAAGGCGTGTCGACGTGTCTTGGCTGACTACCTACAATTACGGCTAAGAGCGCTTATTATTTAGAAATTCTATCGGTAAATACGGTAAATGATTAGCATGGCAACACATTGTTAGGCGTTCTATGATGAACACTTTTAGTTTCGTTGTTGTGAAAACGAAATTTGTTTGTTAATAACTCTACCTACCAAAGTACCTGATCAATGTTTAAGAATACTAGAGAAAAATAGCTTTGGTCAAAAAATATAGTATAATACCATAAACCCAGATAATATAATACCTACAGTACTGATGCCTCATCCCATACAACGGAATAACGCGGGCTATTTTACGAATTACTTTATTTCTGCATAACGCAAGATTATCAAGCGATATTTATTGCGTGTTGGCGAAGTATTGGGCAAAATGAATACACTGCATGGACACTAACTAGTAACTCTCTAGACACGATTACTACATTTTTTTCAAGTTCGGGATATTTTTCCCATGCCATAAATAAACACTAATTTTTATGCTGCGCCCTATGTGTCCCCACTTTTAACGTTCCAATTTGTTATTGTAAAACGATCAGACTAGAACCCAGATGAAATCTAGACTCATAGATCTGATTTTAGATCATATTGTTATCCCCACAGAGAACAAAAAAAAACGCTTCCCCTCGCGTCATTTGTTTCATAGCTCTATGGTTTTCCCACTTTTACCAATTTTATCAAGTGGGAGTGGGACAGCTAATATAACATGTGTCCTCTTTTTAGGTATTGTGTTTATTTAAACGTACCTAATACGCCTTGTCTTTCTTGTCTTATTTTCTTACTGTCTAGTGTTAAATGTCTGTGCTTGATTTTCTGCCTTTTTACGAATAAATAAATTATAACCGTTAACAAAAACCCTGCCAATGAAAGATCGTTCCTAAACTTACTACATAATTATACTCATGGGAATGATTTTGACTACATATAACTAAAATAAAAAACAGATCTATGCATTAACTAAAATGTATTTCTTCCATACGTAGATACACAATCCGAAAGAGATGGCTACATAATCACTAGACCGCGTCAATTCCCTTACATTTAACACACTACGTTTTGTACTGAGTAATTTCATTTGGCGACCATCTAACCTTCTAAAGATCTATAACCATAGCTCTGACGCCGATCCCATACAGCACTAATTTATACATAAAAAATCACATTATACTTTTACAATACCAATGCATTTGAGATAGTATCATTTAATTATAAAAATAGCTGACGAAATTTTTGGTACGATGTTACGCTAGGACTTAAGACTAACTCCCTCTAATATACACTGAAACGGAAGAATAGCTGTTATTTTGTTTCTCTCTATCAAGTTTGATATACGCAGAGATAAAACAATAGAAAACACTGAGCTATTCCAATGTTATTCAGGGTTTATTAGTAAGGGGGAGAATGTAATGGAACTACTGAGTATATGTAACGTTAACACTGATTATAATGCACATAACAATTTAATACTGCAGCACATGAGCGTAAAGTTTAAGGTATAGAAGAGTACTTTAAAAAAAAAAAAAAACAGAAACATGTTTTAAATTATTGAAAACAGGTTATATTTCATCAAACACAAGATTTTTTTTCTCTATAACTATCTGCGATAAATCTTCATTTTGTTTAAATCATTGTTGAAGTAATTATCATAGCTTGTCTGAAATATTAAAATATGATCGTAATTAAAAACTATACGCTCCCTGTTGCACCAAAATGAAACACAATATTAATTTATCAAACAGTATCAGTCAAAAATTCATTCAAACTTAGGTAACTCAATACTTCTTGTACATAATATTTCCAATATACATACTTAAGTTTAAATAACTTAAAAATAGTTTTTGTAAAGCAAAATAGTTCCTAATGCATCTCTCGTAGCATTCACTTCTGTAATAACAATAACTATATAAACAGACAATAAGTGGCGACAATAAAAAATGTAATAAACGTACCGTGTAATAAATGTGTATGTAAACATAGACTTGGAAAATGAAAGCCGCAAATTCACCAGTTAGCTCTTGGACCCCAGGATATTTTTTTGGATTAGTACAAACTATTCAATCAAGTTTTTTGTTGCATGTAGCAAACGTAGGAAATCAAGGCTTTTATGGGTCGAATTATCTGCTTTATTTGTTAAAATGCATATAAATAGAATTGCATTGTTTAAACAATAAGTTATGGATATGTATAGTAAAATGTGCAGTAAGTAGGCATTACAACAGTGTTTTTTTTAATATAATATAACATTAGGCCTAATTTTGAAGGCTTTTTAGTTGACAGTTTTAAAAACTCTAAAAATATATCCGTCTTTTACATTGCCGTCTATTTGACAAGGACAGCAACAGTTTTAGGAGACTTAGACCTATCAACTAAAGCCTCTAAAATTGGCCCCATTATAAACTTAAACGCAACTATGTTACTAAACAAGATATCGTTCGTTGGAAAAGTAACCCTAACCTTAAACGGGTATGTATTAAAAAGCTACTGTTTATAATGACAAATATGCAGGAAGATTCCGATTCAAAAGAATATTTTTCGCAGTTTTACGATTTATTATAAAGTTTCACCTGCTCAGGAGTAAAAGGATTAATTTCAATGTAAAGACAAAATTTGGAAAATTGTCGTTTTAGTAAAACCTAACGTACTGATTAATATAACTATTTTTGGAATCTTTAATTAACCATCACAAGACCACATAAATCGAATAGAAATTTGTTCAAAAATGTAAAGTTTTACAAAATGTAAAGTGTTTGCTTTTTATTTTGTACAAAATTTCACGTTTGTGCTAACTTTAATGCCAAAAAGAGATCAAAAATGTAAAGCAGTAGTTAAAAAAGTCACGTCAATTAAAACTAACATTATCACCTAGTTAATACATTAATACGAATAAATTGTATAGAAAGTAATAAATTCAGAGTAAATAACTTCTAAAATAAAATTGTAAAACGTAGTTTCGAAAAATGTATAATATTTCGAATTCGCTTATGAAATTGCACCATTGAAGAGGTTTGCATTGCTTGCAAAAAAGAGCGAAATTAAAGATACGAGCCAAATCTGTCAGCATGGAATCGCTCTTCTCTATAGCTTATCCTTTTCTATCGCTCAGGGGGTCTAGCAAAGATTCCTTTCCATTAGCGTTAACGGCAAACGATAGCCCCAAAATGTATGGACAATGACATTAGCTTTGACATTAGCTGTCCGCAGGGCCTGCCATTCCCATAAATTTCGAGTTATAGTGACCCCCAGGGGTCTAGCAAAGGTACCAACCACTAACGCTAACGCCTCACGCTAACTCCAAAATGTATTGAAATGACATTTGCTGCGGAAAAGTTAGCGATTTAAAAAAAAAAAAATCTTTTTGCTAGACACCCTGGACCACCACTTCCTGGAACAAGCGCCTTGCCGAGCGCGATTGCACTCACGCGTATCATATTCACGCTATCTTCTCTATCACTATTGCTATCTCTCGCGCCCCAGGAAAGACGATCCCGAAAAGAATTGAGTGCAAAAAAATACGATAAATGTGGCTCTATCTTAATAGTACAATATAACTATTCAAAATTAATAAAATCATCTACAAACACTTTTGTTAGATATGGTGCTTGACTTCAAATGTATTTTAAAAACAAAATAGTTCTGACGATGCTCAATCTACCTCTGAACAGATCTATACTCTAAGGTAGAAACCATTACAGATATCGTCATCCTCAAGTATATCAATTATTTACTAATTATTAACGTTCATTAGTGTCTTTAGAGAACTGTAAACAGTATCTATTAGAACATTCAGACTTTTTGTACCTAGTATGTAATATGTATTAAAGTTCTACATATATTATTGCCTTTGATTTTATTGAGCAAAACAATACATGATTTACTATGGTATAAATAAAATAAATCATTAAGAATTGATTATACTTAGATTTCATTATTGACATAAAATAAGGAGTTTATTAGTGTAGATGTAAATTGATTAAATATTAGTCTTAAATCTAATTTTAATGTTTAAAATAAAATTAAGATTGTAAACTTTTGTGGAAAATTAGGACATGTCAAATAATACTTTTTGGAGTCATTGTATTTTTATCACAAATAACACTACACGATAAACATTTTAAACGATAAAAGAGGTAAACATTATGGCCATTCCGTTTGATTATTGCATTATTCTTGAAACCCGACATATTTTTGTGTTATTTTACTAAAACAATATTATCAATAAGTATCACCTGCTTTATGGCCCCGATATAATAAAATAAATTTTATTTAAAAAATTTATATGAAATAAATTAATACAATAAAATTTTAAGCAGCTTTACCAATGCTTCAAAAATGGATGCCCAGAACCGGATAAAATATAAAATAATATAGCAAATGTTCTGATATTAAAGGTAATATCAGAACATTTGCTATTGCGAAAGTTCCTAAATTCTACTCTATCTTCACCCGAAAACTTCATCGCAAGTTGCTACCCAAATAGAAATCTGTATCCCAGCGAATAGGGTTCACATTCGAATGGGCGCAAGCACGATACGAAATATTGCATTCACCGTATTTCGTTAACAAATGTAGACGCCTAAAGTTCTGAAACAGTAATTTATCCCTTTCTACAAGCCTTCATACAATCACAAAAATATAGAACATCTTATATTAACTTTTGAATTCGAGGAATGATTTGAGACGGAAAAAATACCAATAGCAAACGCTCTTGCAAGAAATTTCGATTTTCTTGCTGCTAATATTTTATAGGAGTTACCTAGATAAAAAATTATTATATCAATGTTAATAAACTAACTGCCATGGGCTTATTATATTATTTAATGTTATACTATATCAAATACACCTAACCATTAAAGAAAAATACAAGATGGACTTACTAATAATTGCATTGCATTTGTTTTTGATAGAAAAAATAGAGCTATTGATAAATTAAAAAAAATACATCGATCTTTGCTTCATAACTTTTGGCCAATCTAATATTTAGCTACTCAGCTTTCACGCTATATTGCAGTCTATTCTCGTTGTGCTAAAGCTACGGCATGATAGCACTTTGTAACAGTTATGGAATAGCAAAATTTGCTCTTGGTATTATCAGAAATGCGAAAGCTGGAATAATGTGAACTGACAATAAAATGCACGGAATCTCGTTTATAATCCAGCGTTCATACCATTCTATTGAACTGGAAGCTGGAACTGGATAGCTTTTGTAAAATAAGAATGATACAACACCCCAAAATAATAATAAAAAAACGCTGGATTAAAAATGTAATAATTCACATTGTTTGTACAATTTGTACTAAAATGGAAGTACTCATTGGTACTAAATCGCCAAGGATTTAAACTTATCAATTAATTTATACCTTGCGTCTCTTTAAGCCGCTGTAATCCACGTTATAAAACCCACATGAATTCAATATCCGTTTTATTGCCCTCTCACTCTGATAGAAACGTAAACCTATGAACGAGAGTGAGGCAACAATAGAACGGACGTAATTGTCAGATCGTTTCCTTCAACTTACACCAATTGACAATCAGCTCTGTCACAGGCTTAACTATATCTTTCCCACTCCCACCACACCGTGGTACGTGAGGAAACATCAGTAAAGTCAGCTTATTTCAGAACCGTTTGTCATAGCGCAAGCATATCTACCAACTGTTCACTTGATTAATCGTGGTCTCTTTCTAACAACGCACGGAATGGCATCATTGAAGTGAGAGGTTATGATTGTACCTGTTTAGTATAGTATGAATGTTAACAGTGTGATTCGCTGTTCTCATGATGTCCAGAATCGAAGCTGCTGAGGTGGCCCAGACCTTTGGGAGGAATGGGAGGGGGTGTCTCTCCTTCGTCAACTCTAAGCGGCTCCGACATCATCGATATAATCTCTTCGTAGCGAAGCGACTCTACGGCTAAGTCGAGATCTGAAATAAGTTCAGCGTTTAAGAAACGTGAAAGATTGATCAAAACTCAAGTTTATTGCAAACAATGGTCAGACACAATGGGATTTCAGTCTTGGTCAGAGATGGGTTTGTCATTCCCTATTAATAGATTATTTGTTAATTTGGCTCAGCGCACCAAATTCAAATTTTCTTGCGTTTTTTGCTAATTACAGCTTAATTACTCAACGCAATTACATGAAAACTAGTTTACCGCAAATAAATAGAATGTATCAACTAATTATGATTAAAAGTATCACCTAAATATCATTGGTTTAGCAACAATTGGCAATAGACTGAAAAGCCACGACAGAATTAGTTGATACATTCTATTTATTTGCGGTAAACTAGTTTTCATGTAATTGCGTTGAGTAATTAAGCTGTAATTAGCAAAAAACGCAAGAAAATTTGAACGCGCTGACCGTGACGTACCACCTTAATGGCGTCTGAGCAAGATGGTTGCTATATGAACCGTTTCTGATGGAAAAATGATGGAAGGAAATCTTATTTTGTGAATTACTAAATTTTTGTGGTTTACCATGGATTTTGAAAGAATAACTTTTAGAATGAAGAAGAACGAATACAGAAGAAAGCAGGAGTAAATTAGAAGAGAAGGGAGGACGAAGGAGGACGAAAAACGGAAGACGAAAGAAAGAAGAGAGGAGAAGAAAGAAGACAAGAAAGAAAGAAGAAAGAAGTAAAAAATAAGAATACGATGTTGTTCATTCAAGGTAAAAATATTTAAGTGTTTTTCGGTCTCGCATTAGTGTGCTTAGTCGTGAACTCTGAAGTAAAGATTTCATCAAATAATTTTTTGAATGATTTGTCTTGAGCGCTGACTCGCAAGTGAGAGTCGTTCTGTGGTGGTAGCTTTAAATATGGTACAGTATAAGTGTTACCTTTATAGTGCGCATGTTCATCCGCGTTGGTATAACACGCGTCGACACTAACCCCCGAGTCCCGCGCCTCCTCGCACTCCGGCCGCCTGCGCGGGACCGCTGGCGGCCACGATCGCTTGTCGCCTGTAACACATACCCATACCCTCTATAAGTATTTTTTTATGAGAATAAATGACGTGACGAGCTCGTCGTTCACCTGATGTTAAGCGACACGGTCGCCCATACAGCTGCAGTGTCTATCGGAACTTTAAAATGATAGTTTCGCGCAACTGCACTGCGCTGTTGCACACGTCATCCTGGGCCAGTATTCCGTATCGATTCCTTACTTCGAAACCACGCTAATTCCTTGTCTTACAGAAATCTGGAAAAGTCTGTTCTCATCTGTTTCCATAGAGAATAACCGCCCTGAGACATCACAGTCTAGTAATCAGATTATTAGTCTGTGTGATCAGTACCCCTAGTACGAGTTTCGATAGTTTACTAAAACTTGATCCGTTTACGTTTTTCCCTTTTCTCTCGTACATTTCTGTGCAGCGCCCCTAGCGGACACGTTGATGAACTAAAAATGGTAATACAAATTTTAAATGGATGGATAACTTGTACTAGGGGTACAGATCGTAATGTCTCATTTGCCCAGTAATTTCACTAGCTACAATGCCCTTGAAACCGGAATAACAGCAGCAGAATAACTGGCAAAGCGGAGGTACCTACCTAGACGGACTTTGCAGAAAAGTCCTACCACCTAACACTGGACGAAAACTTGTCGTCGCTGCTAGAGTGAGACACACTTAGGCACTACCATAGCCTTGTCACGGTCTCTCACGAGAAAAGTGTCGAGAAAATGTTGTCGCTAGATGCGCATACTGGGCGGTTATTCTCTATGGAAACACAGATTCCACACGATACGAAACCACGTCGTTATCGTGTCTTGTTCAAATCGTGCCACAGCGTCAGATATACCTTCACTTTACATTAAAGTTATCTTTATTTTGAATAAAATATATTGACATAAGTGGTCATATCTTTTGATGTGTTGATGTTTCGGAACGCGTCTCGGTAAAACATACGATTTTTGACAGATCAAATCGCGCCAATTCCAAATTCATTTCGCGCGGTTTTGTTTTTGTTTCTTAGAGAATACAGTTTCGCAGATTTCTTATGTAAGACAAGGAATTCGCATGGTTTCGAAGTAAGGAATCGATACGGAATAATGGCCCAGCAGTGCAAGCACCGATCTACCGATCGATATATTTAACGAATTTTCATGTCAAATTTGACATAAATTATCGATAAAACGAAATCGGTAGCATGGAATGTATTTTTTCGACGACCATATAAATTCGATAAATCTTAACGAATATGTTCGTTCTATATCGATTAAACCGCGCATGGATCTAAATTTTGACATCTGTGATCGGTTTAATCTTGTCGATCTTATCGAATGTACCGAATATTTATCGGGTTCCTAAAGTTGCTCGATAATATTAACAAAAACTTAGTAAAATGGATTTTGGCTATATTTTATTGTTGGAAGCCGAAAGAAGGCCGCGGCGGGATGCCTTGAGGATCAACAGGCGGCGTTTAAGAGACGCCAATGATCCTCTCGACCTACCCAACGACCAGTTCGAGATTCTTTTTAGAATCAACAAAGAAATCGCCCTTATTCAAGGTGTTGAGACTGATTTAAGGGAATCATAGAGAAAAGTAATCAACGCTTTGCCATATATATTACTTTTCTCTATGCTCTTTGCTACGAACTATCAATATACCTTTTCAAAGAGTAATTTACTTCGTATAAGCTTAAAAAATCCGACAAAGAGTATATAAAATCTACGTGAAAAAAATAAAATCGGACAACGGCTATCTCCTAATCTGTGGAAATTTCCGAAATATCGTGCTACTCTGTGAGAGTTAGAACGAATGATCGATACGCTGTCGACAAAATAAAGCCCTCGAAAGACATCGACAAAATTTACCGATGTTAGATCCATGTGTTACCGATAAGAACGATAAACAAAATCTGTTTATCGACTCGATATATTTGTCGAACCGAAGATCCGTGCTTGCACTGCTGGTGTCGATTCCGCTCTAAATATTATTTTCGTCTTTGTCGTTTCCTTTTTCAGAAGAGTACGTATACGTATTTTGTGATAATTATCCACCATTTTGAGTACGAATAAGCATAGTGTAATTTACACTACAAACATCTAACAAACTTTATTAATGGGATATCTTTTTTTTGTACTCTTGGGGCAGGCAACTTGGTGATCGCAGATATAAACGTACCGAAGAGAATGCTGCAGACCATTCCTTTGATATTCCCTTAGCCGACTTCTACGGCACCCACGGAAAGAATGGGCCTACCTCCATTTATTTTTGATGATGCCATATTCCTTTTATCGTAATCATTGAATACAAAAATGGTAGAATAGAAATAGTGTATATTTATGATTTTTATAGCAGTATCGCCTGCTCAGCATAATTTACAGATTAATTTTGTAAAGGAAAAATTAGAATCACGAGCGGGGATTGAACCCGCATCCATCCATCCCTCAAGCCGGGATATGCTTTACTTAAGCTACCGTGACAAGTAGTCTCATGTCCGAATTTTTCCTTCACCTTTACAACCAACTTACGGGGTTGGTAGCGCCATCTATTGAGTAATTCGAACATGAGACCACTTGTCACGGTAGCTTAAGTAAAGCATATCCTGGCTTGAGGGATGGATGGATGCGGGTTCAATCCCCGCTCGTGATTCTAATTTTTCCTTTACAAAATTAATCTGTAGAAATAGTGTAACCTGAAACTCTGGGCGGTAATGGCGGCGCATCGGCAGGTTCGCTCCATGAAGCGCGGCTGTGTCGACGAGTTTCTACGATCTCCCCGTCGATGGAATCTCTGCGAATATTAAAACTGCATAATGAAAGAAAATCTACCGGCCAAGTGCGAGTCGGACTTGCGCACGTAGGGTTCCGTACAATTATCTACAAAAACGAGTAAACATATCACGTTTGTTGTTCGGGAGCCCCCTTAAGGGGGTACGTTTTACTCAGCGCGGCAAATTCAAAGTTTCTAGCGGGTTTTTGCCAATCATAGCTTAATTACTCAACGAGATTACATGAAACTGATTGACATGATTTTGCCCAAGTAAATCGAATGTATCAACAAATTAGGATTGAAAGTATCACCTAGATATCACTAGCTTAGCAACAAGTGGCTGCAGCCTGAAAAATCAAAATGAAATTTATTTATTGGCATTTGTTGCTAAACTAGTGACATCTAGGTGATACTTTCAATCCTAATTTGTTGATACTTGCGCAAAATCAGTTTTCATGTAATCTCGTTGAGTAATTAAGCTATGATTGGCAAAAATCACCCAAGAAAATTTAAATTATCCGCGCTGAGTGAACCTTAAATATTTATTCTATTTTTTTGTATTTTTTGTTATAGTGGCAACAGATATACATCATCTGTGAAAATTTCAGCTGTCTATCACGGTTCATGAGATACAGCCTGGTGACAGACAGACGGACAGCGGCGCCTTAGTAATAGGGGTTGCTTTTTACCCTTCGGGTACAGAACCCTAAAAACAGACCGGGTTTATATTTTTACTGTGCTATAGTGTGTGTGATCTAGGACATATTTAACTGACGAGGTAGGTATGTCCGACTAGACTTCCATTTTACCTGTATTTCTCTAAAAGCGGTCTTGTAGGACTACGCGGGTCTCCAGATTTGGGCCTTATCGGTAAAGGTGGGGCGGATTTAATCATGGATTCGTCGGGACAGTCTCGGTTGTCGCACACAGGCAGACTGTTCGACATTATGCTCTGCTGCTCTGTGGTATCTTCTATTGAATGCTGGAATGAAATGGTGGGTTACAGTAATCATTACTTTATAATCAATAGTGCACAATACTGAGCTGTAATTGTCATAAACTCCAGATTTTCCATTCCATTTCCAATTATAATTATGTTGTTATTTTGACATAGACAGACAAATAAATGGATGGGTGGAGAATGGCTTAAAAGGGTTTAAATTTCGTAAATGTAGCAAGACTTGCATATCTTATTTTTAAAGTTTTTAGGGGTACAGAAATGATTTTGCCGATATCTCCTATACAATAGAATAAAATGCAATATATCATACGATACAATTTAAGTGTAGTTCTACTCTTACTTAGGACTAGATAACTAAATTATATGTGTGCTTATCTGCACTAAAGTTTGACAGCTCTTAAGTTCGAACTTATCCCTCTATGACATACCTACTGAAACGCATTTGGGTACATCCCAGAGAGTAAAGTGGGAACTTATGAGTTGTCAAATTTTAGTGCACATAAGCAACACAAAGCAGTTGTTTAGTGAGCATAAGTCTTTAATATAATAAGAAAAATCTTACCGGCTTATCATAAAAATGTCCTTCTTCATAATAGTTATCGCTCTGTTGTATGCTCTGAGACCGCTTGTCCAATGCGGGCACAGGCGGAAGGGGCGTACTGGAAACAGTACTACATGAGCATGTTTACTGCAATTACATCATTAGCCAGAAGTCTACCGCTGAATACAGGGGCCGTACTGTGGGCTATTAGCGCGATCCAAAACAGAGCGAATATTTTATTTTATTTTATTTTATTCTATTTGGCACACAAAACAGAATATAACCAAATACAAGAACAAGAAAAAAGAAATTACATACATTTTGAGCTAGATTATACCCCAAAACATGTGTACACAACATGATTAACAATTAACAATACTGTAAGAATACATTAGTTAAAATATTTAGTACATTGTATTTCTTATAGTAACATTTTAAATTTTAAATGCAAAATAGAAATAATCATTTAAAGTTCCGAAATAACAGCTAAAACGTCTCTTTTAAATTTCATTAGTTTTTGATCAAAAATATCAATTGAGCTGTGGTGTTCCTTTAAGATGTCGTTATACTGCCGACACATTCTAACGAAAGGGTTGTAGAATGAGGTATTACTAGTAAACACCTGAAGTGAATTGGATAAATTGTCAAAATCTTCATACAAAAAAAACAAAGCGATCCAAGATAGGCTCCGTTTTGAATCGCGTTAAGAGCTCAGGTCTTCATAAAACGCCATTTTGGAAGCTTATCATAGGAGGGTTTGCCATCATCTGTAATCACCATGCTTGGCAGGCGGCTTCGTGATCGTAGAAGATTTTAATGTGCTGAGAGGAATGGGCAGCGGAATTCTGTCGGCTAAGGCTTAGCAGACTCTAACAGCACCGCAAGAGATGCGATGGTCCTATTCTCCCACACGGCCACCACATCATGAAGAGCATGTTAAACCATCGGTCCCAACAGTTGTTAAAACAACGGTCGTTTAAGCCATATCGAAAACCTTTAAGAGGCAAACTCAAAAAAGAAGGCACAACCAATATTTGATACAGTCCATCTTTGAAGAAATAAATGATTCCTATTTTTAATCTTAAAAATTTTCATTTAAACGCACATACCAACTCAATTTTGAGTGAAAACTTATATTGAAAAAATACACTTACTTGACAATACTCTCAGAAAGCTGTCGTCTCGCTCGCGCCAATCCCGGGCCCAAATTTTGTCGAAGTTGGTTGAATCTTTCTACCAGTCGCCTACAACATACACAGTAGATTATTTGCTTATAAAACAATTATTATAACTAGAGAGGTTTCCATTTCTTATAATGAAGACCAAGAATAATGATGCGATCCATTCCCTGGATATTCCCTTAGCTCGTATGGCACTCACGGCAAGAAATGGGATGGTCCTTCTTACGCCAGGACTACATGGCAGATTAATATACAAAGTTTACTATTTCCACGTTCTTTTTCAGACGCAACTACTGCACGGAATTGCATACGGTTTGTGCTATGAATAGAACAGTATAATCACCTATGCAATGGTTTTACGTCTTCCGGCGCCAAACGTCCGTGTAGCAATAGTCCTGCGTCTACGACTGCCAATTGCGACCCGATCAGTCGCCTCAACTTCGCCGCCGCCGCTGCTTCTCTAGGCGTAGCGTTCCTTGCGAATTCAGAAGTCAGGAAAGCCTGGATATCAGATAAATTAGTGCTAAAGATTTTCGTTGTCATGCAACCGTAGCTTAATAGAAATTGTGTCTAATCCAGTGAGCTGGACAGTTGGAAGGCTCTACGGTGCTTCAGAGGGCATGTTAAACCGTCGCTCTTGGCTGTTGTCAACAGACAATAGTCGTTAAACCAAGGCAGAAGGCTTAGGGCGGCTAAGTTCTGATATCAGGGGTGACCACTTTTTTATTTAGCAAAGTTAGGTAGGCTTTGCATTTGACCACCGTCTAACCTGACGCTAAGTGTCGACGCGGTCGACGCCTAAGAGAAACCAGTTCACTTTTGCCTTGAAAATTCCCAGATTATATTTTTCAGGTGACAAAGACGCTGGTAGCTTCCATTAGTTTGCTACATACTTGCCTACAGGAGAAAAAGACTCATATTACCTGTTCGTATTTAGTGATCCCTCCTTGTACGTTAGCATCGATGGTGCCTTGAAGTCGCATGGAGAGAGGATTAATGTTGCGAGTGGGTTCCGCCGAGTGTTGCGCAACAAGGCCGCGCAACTCTCGCTCTGTTGCCTCCATTGTTTCGCATGCGAACTGCAAAATGAAACATGGTTTCAACTGCTAAGCAAACATGGTCTAAACTTGTATTCGAACTTGGTTTTAACTGCCAAAAGAACTTCGTTACAACTGCCATACTAACTCGGTTTAAACTGTTAAACGAATTTCATTTATCCATTTAATGAACATGGTCTTAGCTCCAAAACAAAAATAGTATTTTTTTTCTAGGTTATATTTAAATTTCAATATGTCCCCCAAAGACGCTCGAGTTAATCCAAATTTAGCATCATGGGCTTCTCTACTATAATGTTTTAAGTACGAACATGACTGTTAAAATGCTAACGAATCAGCGGTTCACCAGCTGCTATTAATCATTTATTTACCAGTGGATGTCAATTCCACACCCATTACAAAGACCATTTACCATTTTAATTGTTTATTTAAAAAAGTTATTCACTAAAGAAACGCAATTTTACGTGTTATAAGAGCTAACTCATTTTGTATTTCATTCATCAGTTACCCATTAAGCATTTATGTAACTTACTTCAACTGGAGGTATTTCTTCGACGGATCGTGATATTACTTCGGACCATCGCAATATGCTCGGAAGTACATTTTCTGTTACCAGTGTCGTTCTTTCTATCCAGAGGCTCTAAAAGTGGAAAAGTTACATTAACCATTACTAAAACATAAAACCTAACTATAAACTTAATATTAGTTTATCAGAAAAGAACCTACCTACTGTATTGGTCCAACTGAAACGCGTTATTGATTGGACCATGAATATTTATACCACAAGACTAAACCTAAAACATTTTAAGGTCTGCTGTATAAAAATGCTAAAAGAAGGTGGGTTCTTTATTTTTTATGTACCTTAAACTCATTGTCCTTATCAATAGGCGGTTTCTGCAAGGGCCGATCGCACAAGAAGGTATCGACTTCATTACACGCGTAGAACCGCTTCACTTGGTCCGGAGCGCCGGCCGGCCACGATCGCCGCGACGCGACAGGTTTTACGTTGCAGATTTGAATATCTACAGAGACAAATTAGCTTTTTCAACTGATTGCAGTCAATATAACTTGTTACGTAATATATTAATAATCCCAAGCAATGTAAAAACAATTCAACGAGGCAATACTGCCAGCATGTTGGGTACGCTACCTACCGGCAGTGGGCTGGAGCATTTGGACTGTCTATAGGCCATCGCGGTCTATTATACAGTCCATATGTTCTTTGTAGTAGGTATAGTGTAGCTAGTTAGTGTGTAGTGTAGTTAGTTTAAGTATAAAAAAAAATATGTAAAAACGTAGATAATGGGCCACTCAAGTACCCGAACGAATGAAAGCAGCTTTGTAGTCCCGGTGTCAAAATAGAACCACCACATCTGACCCCTGGCGTAAGGGCCAGCTAAGGCTATATCTAGCGTCCCCCTTGGTACATTAAAGTCTTCTGCAATCACCAATCAGCCTGCCAAGCGAGGTGATTATCGCAACGTCCTATGATAAGCACCAAAGTAGCGTTTTACTGGAAAGGCCATGGGAAGCCCTATGTTAAACAATAGACGCTTCGGGCTGTTAATGTGTGAGATGCTATGCAACGTGATATCAAACGTGTAGAGGCAGTGAGACGACCGAAATGTTCAATCTTTTCGGAGCTTTTAATGATGCAAATGGTACTAAGCGATTACTCACATTGTCCATCGTTAGTGATGATGGAGTCATCAGGCGGAGTGTTTCTCATCAGTATGTGAGCGGCGACATACTCCGCTTGTAGACGTTGTGTGAACGCACCGATGCGTTCGTAATCATGGCCGCGGTATACAAACTGTTTGTTCTAAGAGATACAATAATGATTTACAAATTACTGGGCAAATGAGACTTTATGACCTGATTACACAGTGTGGTAATCTACTAGACTGTGTGATGTCTCAGGATGACGTGCGCCGTGCAGTGTCACGCGAAACTTTATTATTTTAAAGTTCCGAGTGACACTGCAACTGTTATGGGCGGCCGTGTCGCTGAACATCAGGTGAACGACTAGCTCGTCACGTCATTCAAACGCATTAAAAAAAAAACCATGTCTCAGCAGTGGGAACGTATTGGGCTGATAAAAACAATCCTCGCTGTGTCACATAGATGTCAACAATACATCTCATTTGGTTTTTTTTTAATGTGAGAAGTTGTATTCGACTTGAAAATACCTACATTACAAATATCTGTAAGCAGTACAGGTCTGTAGACTAACGATATATTTATACCCCAAACTCTTGGCCTCGTCACTTCATAACAGTGGAATCGTTAATCTGTGTTTTCGCTAACTTGATAGAAAGAAACAGAACATATAATAACCATTCATCCTAATAATTTATTAATAAGGGGAAATAACCAGTACTAAATAGTGTCAACACAAACAGCATCCCTGCAAAGTATAAGACAAACAAAAACACATTTTAAAACTTACCCTAACAAACAATGGACATCCTTTCCCATAGAATCCAACCCTAAAGTACTCAGGTTCAGGCCTCAATTGCTCCATCACAGAGTCGAGGAAAGTGGCGTGCGTCCGCAAGCAATGTGAGAGGCGAGCGTAGTCACATAACTTCACCTCGTATAACATAGCCAACTCACGCAGCAGGGGCAAGCCTTTCTCCCAGCACTGTAAGAGAGACTTGATTGTAGTCTTCAAAGAGTATTTACTTCTTCTGGCCTAGACAAGTAAACCCAGGGTCCTTGTCGCGTTGTCTCCTGGGCCTTTATTCCGTATCGATTCCTTACTTCGAAACCACGCGAATTCCTTGTCTTACATAAGAAATCTGCAAAAGTCTATTCTCTATGAAACGAAAAGAAAACCGCGCGAAGTGAATTTTTGAATTGGCGCGATTTGAACTGACAAAAATCATATGTTTTACCGAGATGCGTTCCGAAACATCAACACATCAAAAGATATGACCGCTTATGTCAATATATTTTATTCTAAATAAAGATAACTTTAATGTAAAGTGAAGGTATATCCAACGCTGTAACACGATTTGAACAAGACACGATAACGACGTGGTTTCGTATCGTGTGGAATCTGTGTTTCCATAGAGAATAACCGCCCTGGTGGAGATTCGTCTCTGTCACAGGGAGCATAGAGCGACAAAATGTGACCATAATCTAGGCAATGAATGATAGAGTCGAAACTAGTCGATTATCTCCCTCTTTGGCCCAAGCGCATTATGACCGTTGGTACCTGCAGGTAGTTTAAAAAGAACTGAAAAAACTAGAATCAGAACTGAAAGCTTAACAATTATAATCAAATACTTCATATCAACGTGATCGATTAAATTAGCGTCAATATTACGAAAAACTCTCGTAACGTAAACTTTACCTTTCCCCGGTCAAAATACTGTAGTACTTGATTATAAATAGCTTCCTTTCGTTTCCACTCGGGCATCTCTGGGTATTCCGAGTCAACGCCGATTTGATCGCTGTCCCAACTTAATGTTTCGGCGTACAGCTGTAATAAAACATTTAAATGCTTACTGAAATAAAACAACTTTAAGATATTCCAATATTATAAAAGTTCATGCCAGTAAATGTTAAAGCTATAAAGAAAGATAACCTTAGGCCGGATCTCCACTTGTAAGAAAACTTCTACAACAAGTCTTTGATCGTTTGCTAAAGTAAACTACATAAACCACAAATGAATAATAAATAAATAAATATGTGTGGACATTTCACACAGCGCCATCTAGCCCCAAACTAAGCATAGCTTGTACTATGGGAACCAGATAACTGATACAATACTTATATACTTTTTTGTTTGTAAATGCATACAT
Source organism: Ennomos erosarius (assembly GCA_963580505.1). NCBI lineage: Eukaryota > Metazoa > Arthropoda > Insecta > Lepidoptera > Geometridae > Ennomos > Ennomos erosarius. Next base: position 4,621,069 of record OY756983.1, on the reverse strand, counting down.
AGAATACAATATAACAACCAGACGCAGAACAAACATCTATGTTCATCACACAAATGTTTGTCCCGGGTAGGAATCGAACCCACGGCCCTCAGTTCAGAAGGCAGGGATACTACCAACTGAGCTATCGGGCCCGTCCAAATGAAAACTATTCATCATTTTCAAGCTACGTACAGTTTGATAGACGATCAGACACTTCTTGCAGAAGTTTGGTGGAAATCTAGCCTTATCTTGCATCCAATAAAAATTTTTTGATTTTGTGCAGGAATAACTTACCAAAAGTGTGCACCCGGCTTCGACGAAGTTATCCGATGCAATGTGCAAGTCGTGCAGTTTGTAAACGTAACGCAGGTACATTTCTTTGCGGTCTATTTCGTTTTTGTAGAAGTTCTAAAAGCAAAAATAACATCACATTACAACAACAAAATAATTTCAGCATTTTTGTCGTAAACTGGCAACAACATATGAAACAGCAGATAGCACTATGCCGCGTTATTCTTAATAACCGGCCAAGGGCGAGTCAGACTCGCGCACGAAGGGATCCGTACCATTATCTACAAAAACGGGCAAAAAAATTACGTTTGTTGTATGTTATTATCTAAAATATTTATTTTATTCTGTTTTAGTGTTTGTTGTAATAGAGGCAACAGAAATACATCATCTGTGAAAATTTCAACTGTCTAACTATCTCGGTTCCTGAGATACAGCCTGGTGACAGACGGACAAACAGACAGTCAAACATATAGACGAACAGCGGGCGGCGGTAATAAGGTTCGCTTTACCCTTTGGGTACGGAACCCTAAAAACCAAACATATCATTATTAGGTAAATTACAACTTTTACGTCGAAGTATGAGTTGCTTTTCATATGTTTAGTTTAAATGTATTTTTAAACCAATTTTATGAAAATAATAATCATCATCATCATCATCATCATCATCATCATTAACAGCCTGAAGACGTCCACTGCTGAAAATAGGCCTCCCCCCGGGAGCGCCACTTAGAGCGGCTGCTCGCCTCCTGCATCCATCGGCTCCCCGTGGCATTCACCAGATCGTCGGTCCACCTAATATCGCCTAATGAAAATAATATTTATTTACTTGTTTTTTTAATATCAGGTGTCTAGCATTTTCATCACACTTACGAGAAGGTTGACAGTGGCAGCCATCCTCTTGTCCCTATGTTCGGCGCCTTGCATGACGGCGCGGTAATCCAGCAGCCGCTCCAACAGCCGCGTCACGCAGCCGACGAACGCCGCGCCCGCTTCACGCCAACCCTCCGTCGATACTCGCTCCATTAGCCTGCCATTTATTATTGTATTAATGAATGAATGAATGAAGGAATGTTTTTTATTATGCAAAAACTTTTTTATTGTTTGTAATCTTGCGTGAGCACTATCACACCAGGGGGTCTAGCAAAGATCCCTTTCAATTAGCGTTACTGCCGAACGCTAGCTCCAAAATGTATTGGAACGACATTTCCATACATTTTGAGTTATCGTTTGGCGTTAACGCTAATGAAAAGGTATCTTTGCTAGACCCTCTGATGGTAAGTGTACGGTTTAGAATGTAACACGCTTGCCTAGAAGTGTCTCGAGATGTTAATAGAAGTAGTTATGTAGCCATAACAGTGAAAAAAAGAAATTTGGGAATTCAGTTTACTCATAATAAGAGAGTCCTCTATGATTTTCTAAAGTAACTTCTATTTATTATAATAACTCCATTTTGACTTTTCAGCGAGCTAAGTCTTGCTACAGTTGTGTGAGATATGTGAATGAGTTAAAATTTTGCAATCGCTAGCATAGTATTTCGTGAAAGCAACGGCGCTGTTGTCATACTTACACAGAACTTAAGTGCTCCCTGATTCGTTGCATGTACAGAAGAAAATACAATAAATATCACACCATACGACATCACACCACCAGCTTTTTTGGATTCACTGCTGAGCAATATGCCTCCCCCAGTAAGCCATGATCATCACGCTTGGCAGGCGTTTGGTGATCGCAGTAGATTATAATGCAGACAGAGAATGCTGCAGCCCAATCCTTCAATACTCCCTAAGCCAGCTCTTACGGCATCCGTGGGAAGAGATAAAAACTCAAGACAGTCCAGCCAAGTAAATTTTCCAGGGACGTTTCCATCAAAACCATTGGCAAAAAACCGTATAACAGAGTAACATCAAAATAATTAGCCACATAAACCTGTTTCATAGTATAACCTTCGTTTTTCGATCAGGTTTGCATTTTGTCGATACAAACAAATTGAAATCAAATTTTAGAACGCTATGTGTCATAAAATATCGAGTATTGCCAATTTTTATCGCAAATGTTTTAGCAACAAGTCAGAGACTGCAACAGCACTACAGAATCGACCTACTGGTGAAACGCTTACCCTGTTGAACGTAAAAAAAACATCAAATCGTCATACTTACACCGTATCAAACAGCCTCCTATAATGTTCATCCGCTTTGTTCTCAGCGACTAACGAGTCCAGTTTGTCAACCAACGCTGCTTCAGTACGTCTTGCAGAGCCTGTTGCTGCTCGTTCAGCCGCCATTAGAGCTACCAACGCTGCTAGAGCCGGCCGTCGGAGGGAAGAGACGAGAGTTATTTCTAGAAGAGCTCCAACCGCACCTGGTAACATGTGCAGTTGAGCTGGACCTGGAATAAGGGATTAAGCTATAAGAAACTGGCACACATCATCAGTCAGAAGACATCCAATGTAGAGGTTTTCCCCTATTTAGCTCCATGGGGTGCCATAATAGGGCACCCCCGCTAGTGTGGTGAATATTATTCACTCACACAGAAAATTTTAATATGTCGAGGAGAATAGTCGCATTTCGACCATAGAGGATGGCGTTAGTTGAGCTACGAACTACCAAAGTAGTACGGTGGTGTGATGGAAGAATATGGTAATGCAGTTCTTGTGTACATTGGCCATGGTAATATGGAAAGGACCGCGCTCTGTACTTAATCGTTCTTAACACGAAGCAGACCCTCAGCGTCCCTCTTCCTCTTGTGACGTCACCAGCGCCGCGTGTCTCCCCGCCCGCACATACCGAGCATGTTCCACGTGGCCAGCACCTGCATGCCGGCGGCGGCGCGCATGCGCGGCCGGTCGGGCCCGCGCCCCGCCCCGTGACGTCACCAGCGCCGCGTGTCTCCCCGCCCGCACATACCGAGCATGTTCCACGTGGCCAGCACCTGCATGCCGGCGGCGGCGCGCATGCGCGGCCGGTCGGGCCCGCGCCCCGCCCCGTGACGTCACCAGCGCCGCGTGTCTCCCCGCCCGCACATACCGAGCATGTTCCACGTGGCCAGCACCTGCATGCCGGCGGCGGCGCGCATGCGCGGCCGGTCGGGCCCGCGCCCCGCCCCGTGACGTCACCAGCGCCGCGTGTCTCCCCGCCCGCACATACCGAGCATGTTTCACGTGGCCAGCACCTGCATGCCGGCGGCGGCGCGCATGCGCGGCCGGTCGGGCCCGCGCCCCGCCCCGTGACGTCACCAGCGCCGCGTGTCTCCCCGCCCGCACATACCGAGCATGTTCCACGTGGCCAGCACCTGCATGCCGGCGGCGGCGCGCATGCGCGGCCGGTCGGGCCCGCGCCCCGCCCCGTGACGTCACCAGCGCCGCGTGTCTCCCCGCCCGCACATACCGAGCATGTTCCACGTGGCCAGCACCTGCATGCCGGCGGCGGCGCGCATGCGCGGCCGGTCGGGCCCGCGCCCCGCCCCGTGACGTCACCAGCGCCGCGTGTCTCCCCGCCCGCACATACCGAGCATGTTCCACGTGGCCAGCACCTGCATGCCGGCGGCGGCGCGCATGCGCGGCCGGTCGGGCCCGCGCCCCGCCCCGTGACGTCACCAGCGCCGCGTGTCTCCCCGCCCGCACATACCGAGCATGTTCCACGTGGCCAGCACCTGCATGCCGGCGGCGGCGCGCATGCGCGGCCGGTCGGGCCCGCGCCCCGCCCCGTGACGTCACCAGCGCCGCGTGTCTCCCCGCCCGCACATACCGAGCATGTTCCACGTGGCCAGCACCTGCATGCCGGCGGCGGCGCGCATGCGCGGCCGGTCGGGCCCGCGCCCCGCCCCGTGACGTCACCAGCGCCGCGTGTCTCCCCGCCCGCACATACCGAGCATGTTCCACGTGGCCAGCACCTGCATGCCGGCGGCGGCGCGCATGCGCGGCCGGTCGGGCCCGCGCCCCGCCCCGTGACGTCACCAGCGCCGCGTGTCTCCCCGCCCGCACATACCGAGCATGTTCCACGTGGCCAGCACCTGCATGCCGGCGGCGGCGCGCATGCGCGGCCGGTCGGGCCCGCGCCCCGCCCCGTGACGTCACCAGCGCCGCGTGTCTCCCCGCCCGCACATACCGAGCATGTTCCACGTGGCCAGCACCTGCATGCCGGCGGCGGCGCGCATGCGCGGCCGGTCGGGCCCGCGCCCCGCCCCGTGACGTCACCAGCGCCGCGTGTCTCCCCGCCCGCACATACCGAGCATGTTCCACGTGGCCAGCACCTGCATGCCGGCGGCGGCGCGCATGCGCGGCCGGTCGGGCCCGCGCCCCGCCCCGTGACGTCACCAGCGCCGCGTGTCTCCCCGCCCGCACATACCGAGCATGTTCCACGTGGCCAGCACCTGCATGCCGGCGGCGGCGCGCATGCGCGGCCGGTCGGGCCCGCGCCCCGCCCCGTGACGTCACCAGCGCCGCGTGTCTCCCCGCCCGCACATACCGAGCATGTTCCACGTGGTCAGCACCTGCATGCCGGCGGCGGCGCGCATGCGCGGCCGGTCGGGCCCGCGCCCCGCCCCGTGACGTCACCAGCGCCGCGTGTCTCCCCGCCCGCACATACCGAGCATGTTCCACGTGGCCAGCACCTGCATGCCGGCGGCGGCGCGCATGCGCGGCCGGTCGGGCCCGCGCCCCGCCCCGTGACGTCACCAGCGCCGCGTGTCTCCCCGCCCGCACATACCGAGCATGTTCCACGTGGCCAGCACCTGCATGCCGGCGGCGGCGCGCATGCGCGGCCGGTCGGGCCCGCGCCCCGCCCCGTGACGTCACCAGCGCCGCGTGTCTCCCCGCCCGCACATACCGAGCATGTTCCACGTGGCCAGCACCTGCATGCCGGCGGCGGCGCGCATGCGCGGCCGGTCGGGCCCGCGCCCCGCCCCGTGACGTCACCAGCGCCGCGTGTCTCCCCGCCCGCACATACCGAGCATGTTCCACGTGGCCAGCACCTGCATGCCGGCGGCGGCGCGCATGCGCGGCCGGTCGGGCCCGCGCCCCGCCCCGTGACGTCACCAGCGCCGCGTGTCTCCCCGCCCGCACATACCGAGCATGTTCCACGTGGCCAGCACCTGCATGCCGGCGGCGGCGCGCATGCGCGGCCGGTCGGGCCCGCGCCCCGCCCCGTGACGTCACCAGCGCCGCGTGTCTCCCCGCCCGCACATACCGAGCATGTTCCACGTGGCCAGCACCTGCATGCCGGCGGCGGCGCGCATGCGCGGCCGGTCGGGCCCGCGCCCCGCCCCGTGACGTCACCAGCGCCGCGTGTCTCCCCGCCCGCACATACCGAGCATGTTCCACGTGGCCAGCACCTGCATGCCGGCGGCGGCGCGCATGCGCGGCCGGTCGGGCCCGCGCCCCGCCCCGTGACATCACCAGCGCCGCGTGTCTCCCCGCCCGCACATACCGAGCATGTTCCACGTGGCCAGCACCTGCATGCCGGCGGCGGCGCGCATGCGCGGCCGGTCGGGCCCGCGCCCCGCCCCGTGACGTCACCAGCGCCGCGTGTCTCCCCGCCCGCACATACCGAGCATGTTCCACGTGGCCAGCACCTGCATGCCGGCGGCGGCGCGCATGCGCGGCCGGTCGGGCCCGCGCCCCGCCCCGTGACGTCACCAGCGCCGCGTGTCTCCCCGCCCGCACATACCGAGCATGTTCCACGTGGCCAGCACCTGCATGCCGGCGGCGGCGCGCATGCGCGGCCGGTCGGGCCCGCGCCCCGCCCCGTGACGTCACCAGCGCCGCGTGTCTCCCCGCCCGCACATACCGAGCATGTTCCACGTGGCCAGCACCTGCATGCCGGCGGCGGCGCGCATGCGCGGCCGGTCGGGCCCGCGCCCCGCCCCGTGACGTCACCAGCGCCGCGTGTCTCCCCGCCCGCACATACCGAGCATGTTCCACGTGGCCAGCACCTGCATGCCGGCGGCGGCGCGCATGCGCGGCCGGTCGGGCCCGCGCCCCGCCCCGTGACGTCACCAGCGCCGCGTGTCTCCCCGCCCGCACATACCGAGCATGTTCCACGTGGCCAGCACCTGCATGCCGGCGGCGGCGCGCATGCGCGGCCGGTCGGGCCCGCGCCCCGCCCCGTGACGTCACCAGCGCCGCGTGTCTCCCCGCCCGCACATACCGAGCATGTTCCACGTGGCCAGCACCTGCATGCCGGCGGCGGCGCGCATGCGCGGCCGGTCGGGCCCGCGCCCCGCCCCGTGACGTCACCAGCGCCGCGTGTCTCCCCGCCCGCACATACCGAGCATGTTCCACGTGGCCAGCACCTGCATGCCGGCGGCGGCGCGCATGCGCGGCCGGTCGGGCCCGCGCCCCGCCCACCGCTCCGGCTGCAGCGCGCCCGACGTCACCAGCGCCACGCCCAGCTCCATGTAACCCGACCATAGCTGCGGGTGTACAGTACATAGCACTTTACTGCCGCGGTCTGTACTGCGTTGCTGGCAGCGATTATGATGGGCGTAAGTGCAACTTAACGTAGCTCCAGGCCATCAAAGCGCAAACAACATTGCAGCTCTTGATGGACAAGTTAAAATAAAGGCTCGAGACCGAAGGTCGAGGTTGTTATATCACGGACAGTGAAGGCTGCAACGATGATTAAGCTTGAAGGCCGAGAGCGGAGCTAAGCTCGTGGCCAGCAGTACCATCATTGCGATAATCTATGAAAAGAAATGATCTATAAACCATTTCGGGGTTATCATCTATGAAGCTGTTATTTTTCAACCTCAAACAGTTTTTAGTTAGTCGCTTAAATAATATTAAAAAATTATCACTAGTCCCATCCGTTATTTCCTTTTGTACACTACGAAATTACATTTCTAGACCTACTTGAAAAATCTTCCAAACTAACCTGAGAATCAAACTGAGGAGGTTCCTCTCCCAGAAATCTCTCTAGCAATGGCGCCGACAAATCTTGAAGTGCAGACAACAGCACTTTACAGCTTTGAACTCTGAGTACCATCCAATCTGCTGGAAACACCTGCAAACCACAAATAAAATGTATTATTTGTCTGATATCAGTCAATATATTTTGTTTCTCAATCAAGAATTTTCTATCAAGCGTAAACAAGCCAATTGTAGGCTTCTATTAGCTTCCCAAATATGTTCCTTATGGCAAAGAGCAACCTAAATCTAAATTACGTGATTTAAGTGTACAAATCGACCAAGACATGAGTATTACGACTACCAAACAGAGTACCTACCCTTGAAAATCAAAAGTATACCATAAAATTGAATATAAGTACTCACATCTTGTTCAATCAAATGTCTAAATACAAGGAAGGCTCGCATCAAGAAATCTTTGAGCGGTTTTCTGTCGTGTGGATGCGGCGCTAGATGGCTCCACAACCGTTGGTAGTGTATCGGCTTCAGTAACTCCATTGCACCGAGAAGACCAGCAACCATGGACCCCTGGAATCGTCAACAAAGATCATCAAATTGCCTTTAATTTACTTTATTTTAATGCCAGATTAATAGATGTGTAATAATATTTTCTGCGGTGCAGTTGAGGTTGTTTTTGACATTTCAACTTTCAACCATATTTTGCATAGAAGAATATGGCCACGCAGTGGTAATAGAAGTCACAACACGAAAAATTGATTTAAAAAATACAGAAAAAACAATAATGGGCAAGAGAATTAAACTTCCTTCATTTTCGTGTAGGGAAGTTACCTATACCCTGGTGTTAATTATTTAAGCCACCCAATTGATTCTGGGTTGGCTTACAAGCTGCTATCTTACGACAACACCCGGTACTGACAGTTTAACTTGGCCTCCAAAACACAGTAGCACTCAGTTTTTTTTTGTAGTGGATGGATGGAAATCCTAATAAGCGCAGCGAGTGTTGTTCAACTTTACCAATCGATAGAACGGCTAGTCGAGCTTCTCCAGCGCTACATATTTTATGTAACTAATCATTATGGTTGGAAAGCTCCTTGCGATAAGTGATTGATGATGGTGATGAGTTGCTGAAACCATGCTGTGAATTTCCCTTACCATTTACAGAATTTAGAAGCACAAGACATCCGCGATATGAAAAAGTGTAACTATTTGCAAGCACGCCGGACTATACCTAAAATCAATTACCAGTAAACACAACATAACAGTGGAGTGGCTCAGTGTTTAGTCTTGCTTCACCTCTGCTTATTTCAAACTTTATAGAGAGAAAAATAACAGAAATCAACTATTTCTCCACAAACTAACGCTATCGGAACAAAACTAAACTTACCAAAACAGGTGAGTTGCCTCCAATCAAATGCAGCACAGTTTCAACTAGCACATCCAATGTGTTCAAACATAGCACATCCACATCCGGGTCCAGTTCATCCGGGTCTTCCGGCTGATCCGGATCTTCTTTCTTCCATAATAAAGCGACCAGTTCGCCGAGCATTTCTGCGCATTGCGTTAGTTCATCGCGACGAGCTAGGTGGACTCTTAGGTGATGGCATGCGGTTGTTAGGACTATATTTCGTGCTTCTGTAATTTAAGAATTTTATATGAAGAAGTTATTATAGTTATTGAACTAGTCGAACGTACATTGTTTCAATCACCACATAAATGCAACTCGTGAAAAATTCGTCCGGTTTCATTTTAATAATGAACCATAGAAGTAGCACACTGCAACAGCATTGTTAAACAATAATATGTGAGTTACATCACTTTCATTAGACGCGGTCACACGCGACTGAGAGCAAAAACAAGGCATATGCCTTGATTTGGCGGTGCCGTTGTCGAGACAGCAATCGGAGATCTTTCCTGTATTCCACCGCAAGTATCCTGTAAAGTAGCTCCACTTACCAGGATCTTGTCCCAAAGGTCCCTTCAAGGTATCCTGAGCAGCCGCTAGTCTTGCCTTAGCCAGCGCTGGTGGCGCATTGGCCGCGGGTGCATCTAACATGGAAGCCGTCACACGCGCGGCTTCCACTGGACCTAGGGCCGATGATACCTCTTTGGCGACGCTAGCCCATGATGTCATTAGGGCTACCTGGAATATTCAATATACTTTGTGGCATGGGAAGCTTCATGTGGAACGATTAAATAAATATAAATTAATTATTTATTTACGCCTTTGTTGGTGCACTTGTAACATCACAGTCAAGTTGTCGATGAATTACAAATACTTTTTGCAAGAGCTCATGCTTATCGCCAATTCTCGATCTAGCCGAACAAAATGGCAAGCCCAACTTTATTTATTTACTGAATAATAAGAGACGATATCAAGATAGTGACTATGGGTCAGTTGTAGTCCATTCTAATTAAATCCAATGTATTCAGGTTCGAGTTGAGCTCGGCCCTGCCCCAATGACTTTTCAAGTTATGTGCGGAATATGTTAGCTCTTAAATGCTTAATGAAAAAATGAGGAAGCTGGCATGCTCAAAATCACGAACATCGCGAACACAACGTGTTATCCACCAACTCACTTAGCCAGCGTGATTAATAATTACGGCCTATACTATGTTCCTGTAAGAGAAGGCCTGTGGCCCAAAAGTGCGAACGTATTGGGCTGATGACGATGAACCACAAGACTAGAATAAAATTAGTATGCCAATTCAAACAAGCACGCATAATATTTACATACCTGTGCGGGCGCTAAATGTTCTCTATGGGGATGTTGAGCGAACGCTTTCAAAGCATGTAACGCCGCTCTCACATCCCTCCTGAAGCTATCTTCATACTGTCCGCCCGTGGCTCGAGAGAACAGCCTTCGCGAACGGACGGCTAGTCGGAATACTGCGCCTAATGAACGGAGACATTTTCTGATTGGTTCCTGACCCTCTGCTCCTGCCGCCCATTCCGCGCAATGTTGTACGGATGATAGGAGACCCCTGTAAGTTAGAGAGGACAAGGAAAATGTCATGTACTAAAATTGTTTATTAACAACACAACAGTTGTTTACTAATAACAACCATAAGATATCTCTTGTCCAGTCATTTAATAAACTCATAGATTATTTATGAGATGAGTGACAAAGAAGCAGTCGGCCCACCTGATGGTAAGTGGTCACCGCCTCCTATGGACATCTGCAACACCGAGGGCATTGCCGGTGCGTTGCCTACCCTTAGAGAGGACTCTACGAGAGTCCAAAGAGAGATACTTAGAATCACGGATTTATTAAGTTTTTGATATTATCTGTACGAAAAGAGTAACGAGTGTGATATCTGCGGTCTGAAAATAGCTAGAACTACTATCTGGTCCCGTGGATGTCGTAAGAGGCTAAAAGAATACACGATAATGGGCAGGCAGCAGCCCAAGCCGCCTATCAAGCGAAGTGATTAAGGCAAACTCCCATATGATTAGCATGTTTTAATGAGCGAGTCCTGTATTCGGCAATGGACGTCTTCCGGATGTTGATGTGGCACAATACATCCGCCAGCATATTTTTAATACCTTCTAAGCATTATTAAGTCCCAAACTTACTTGTAAACCAGAGCAGCCGAGAAATGTTCCTCAATGTACACATCTAGAACTGGCCTGAAGTGCTGGAACCGGGTCTCGTCCAGTAAACTGCATATCGATATCAGCACCAGAAATACCGTGCCTGAATGTGGTGTGCTGTAAAATATAATTTTATTATTTTAAAACAGCTTTTAATGATTTATTTTTACAATACAAGATGACTAAGACGACGTGGATTATAAAACAATATCAAAATAATTACGATTTAGTACTTATATTTAAATTATCCAAGACAAAAAAATTGCAAATCTATTTTTCGCACTAGTGGACTAAACTAGAGAGGGTTTCAGCGCCATTTCACCTTTTTCATCTGCGAATCGAACTATTTTGCACATTTCAAAACTGACCTATTTCCGTCTTCAGTAGAGAACAAAGCGAATAGTGCGTCCAAAACGTCTCTAAGGAATTTGATCAGCTCTTCGCAACTCAGTCCGTCGCCGAGTCTCAACACTCGTAGTAACGTCTCTTGTACTTTTTCGGGTCGCGCTCGCCATTGTAATAACGCTAGGAGATCCTCTGAAAAATAAAATAATTCCTGACCTGAGTATACTATAGCCTGGATTAAATAGTGAGAAATTATACCACACAACATACACGCGATAATTTTACAGATAAAAACCAAATGATTTTGATTAAACTTCTATGGGACCTAACTGAAATCAAGTTTCAAATAAGAAATCGGTTCATAAACCTGACGGAGTTCTGAAATAACAAATATTATAAAAAATACATTCATACTGAGAAACTCTTTTTTTTAGTCTGGCAAATTTACATTGAAAAAAATTAAATATAGTCGGTTAAATAATATTTAATCATAAGAATTTTTAATACTGAAAAAAAATTGGTTGGCAGACATTTCAAATATTTTTTTTCTTTTGTTTATTTCATCTTCTAAAAGTTCTAACGGATTCTGCTCTAGACGGAATGAAACCAACAATTAAAAAATTAATAGGATAATTATGGAATAAGTACAATAAACCCACTTGGACCACTTACCATTTTGAGTAAGTTTGGTAGAACAAAGTAGGGTGCTTATAGTACAGTTTTCTTTGGAGCTTCTTTGGAATGTGGGAACGACGCCATTTGCCGACGCCAGCCGCGCCGAGTCTCCCGCGCACGACGGGAGAGAGAGGTAACTTGCTGTCGCTAATCTACGAAAACAATCTTATATTAAAGCCTATATACACTTACGTATACACTCACTTGTCCAAATTCGCACAGGATATTTAGAAAGAACAATTTTAATTCAATTTTAATTCAAGTGTGATTCATTTTAAATATTATTTAACCGACTGTACCTCATGAATATTGTGTCGATTTCTCGACCAGGTTTCGAGCATATCCGATGCCCTTCCTCAGGAGGTGAATCCACACAATAAAAAAAAATTGACACAATATTCTTGAGGTACAATCGGTTAAATAATATTTAAAATCAATTCATTAACTCATATTTTTCCTATTTTTTAAGGACTAAGGATAAAAACATATGCGTCGTTTAAACGGTGTCGTTACCGAGGCGGCGATCGTGGATCTACCATATATTATTTTATGCCATATTATTACGCCATCGAAGGAGGTCACCGTAGCCTATGGACAACTGGAACACTAGACGTGCCACTAATGCGTTGCTTACCCTTGACTTTATTTCAAAAATGCTATGTTTCATCATCATCATCATTAACAGCCTGAAGACGTCCACTGCTGAACATAGGCCTCCCCCAGGGAGCGCCACTTAGAGCGGCTGCTCGCCTCCTGCATCCATCGGCTCCCCGCGGCTTTCACCAGGCGTTTAGTTGTGGGGGAAAACCACTAGTATCCACATCTGACAAGTGTACGGAAATAAAGTGCGTATAAATCAAGGCATACGTGATTTGAAAATATTCTTAATCACACAGACTGATTTACCGCTAAAGAATGTTGACACATACTTGGAAGGATCATCACATTTGTAAACGTATAGTTCGTGCGCGCCGTCCCTCAGCGTCGCGCCACTCGCTTCCATCAGCCTTGCGAATGCAAACCCGAATAATTTCCTCTCGCTTTTATCTCTTGCTGGAAAGAAATTATAAGAATGAGATTTACGTATTGTGGAGGGTAGATAACAAAGTATAAGTATTGACATTTAAGTCGTAGGATAGAAGCCCACATAAATGTTGTCTTTTGTAGTTGGAGTTTGCTCCTACACTACGGTCTGTTTCACAAAACATGTACAGTCGTCGATAGGTCTTTAAGTCAAGGTTTCTCTTCATCAGGATCAGCTGGAAGACATCCACTGCTGAACAGAGCCCTCCCTCACAGGGCGCCCCTATTTCATTCATAAATTGGTATAATAATGAATAGAGTAGGTACACCAATCCACAGCTGAGGATAGTTCTGTAACTATCTAAAGTTGAACAGTTGTTTTTTATTTAATAGAGGGGGAGTTAGCATAATCACGACGTTTGACACGCGTCTTTGTGATCGTAAAAGGTTTTAATTTACCAGGAGAATGCTGCAAAATAAATTATATTTAATAAATAAATATTTAATAAATTTTTATTTTTCTTACGGAACAGGATGGTAAAACGTTCCTTTACTAATAATTATGTATAAAATATAGATATGCAAGTTAATTGTGTGGATTTCACGCCATAACGGCTATATGACGGGCCCGATAGCTCAGTTGGTAGTATCCCTGCCTTCTGAACTGAGGGCTGTAGGTTCGATTCCTACCCAGGACAAACATTTGTGTGATGAACATAGATGTTTGTTCTGCGTCTGGGTGTTATATTGTATTCTATGTATGTATTTACAAACAAAAAAGTATATAAGTATCGTATCAGTTATCTGGTTCCCATAGTACAAGCTATGCTTAGTTTGGGGCTAGATGGCGCTGTGTGATATGTCCACACATATTTATTTATATAGGTAGTATAGGTAGTCGATTGCCAATGATACTTTTAATCCGGGAAGGCGGGACAACGGACGATAAAAAAACCGATGACACCCGGTGAAATAGAGAGGCGCCACTTGTTTTGCACATTTCGTTCGAGTCGTTATTTATATCAGCGACCTTGTCTGTTCCTGTACAATGTATGGTGTGGTACTCACTGGAGCAGTGTCGGAACTCGAGGCGCACGTGAGCGTGAGTGAAGGTCTCGAGCGGCACCGTGAGCCGCAGCTGCTCGCCCCACGCCGGGCTGTTGTTGTGGTACAGCACTAGCGACTCGTAGGCCGTGCAACCCGTGCCACTGGCGCCCCATACACACTCCTGTACCAATATATATAACATATACGCTAGAAAAACACTGCTTTTTTATTGCATAAATTAATAACATTTCAAAATAATAAACAATCGTAATAACATTAAATATCTCAAAAACGGACAGTTACAAGCATTTTAAAATAAAGGATTAATTCCTGCTCAAACATGACGTTAGAATATGGTCGTTCATAGTACCTCATTACTAAGCTGTGGTAGCTTTACATACAATCTCTTTGGCGTGTGACTTCACAATGCCGTGTTTTCATATTAACCGCAGGGATGCTCTGTTTTGCGAGGCAAGAACAGGCGATGCTCCTCCAGGAACTTTAAAAGCTTTTTACTCCTTGATTTATTTACCGATTTTACTTATTGTTTTCAAATATTGCATTCATTGTTAACCTACTTTGTGAAAATAATATTTTCATACACTACCTACCAACCTACTAACATTAATATTAGCTGTCGATAAAAAAAAAAGGCTACGATATTGTGAAAGCTTTTTACTTGTCTGTAATTTCCTGCCATTATCAGATCCAGTAACTAAAATAACCACTAGGTGGACCTCGGGGAGCCGATGGATGCAGGAGGCGAGCAGCCGCTCAAAGTGGCGCTATCTGGGGGAGGCCTATGTTCAGCAGTGGACGTCTACGGGCTGATGATGATGATGAACTAAAATAACTAAATACTTACACTGATAGCCTGCCCCGTGTTATCATGCACGTTGACAGTAGCGAGAACATTTTTCGCCGTGCTTTTCCCTCCTCGTTCAAACTCTGCCTTCTCTAACGTTAGATACAAATCATTCCGCACATCGCCAGGCATGATGACGTCAGGAAACCCGCGCTTGGCGGTGACCGTCGCGCCTGACGCCACCGCGTCTGTGATACTGCCAGGATTTGTTAGAAGTCTGAGGGCTACTACGACACCTGGAAAATGATAAGGTTCGTCTACACATAGTCCAAATTAGAGATGCTATGTTTGTTTTTCTTCGACTAGCATGAGCACCACGAGAAAACTTGGCATCGTTGTTAGAGTGAGACACACTTAGGCACTACCATAGCCTTGTCACGGTCTCTCACAAGAAAAAGTGTGTGTGATAATTTGGTCGCGGTGCGCATGCTAGCCGGGCAAATTAATAAACAAGTAAAGCTCACCATAGTTTGGTTGTCCCGGTAATATATTGCACTTATTTGTTTGTTTTCGTATTAACATATCGTGTAGTTGATGGAAATCTTTTTCTTCACATTGATAAACCTGAAAATATCAGTGTTATTATATTACTTGCTTAAACCATTAACTATAAATTATTATGAGTTATAATTATGATAAAAATAAAGGAACAGAGGCAAGATGAGGAGCTCCTCATCTTCCCAATTCCGTAATTCTACAATAATTTTTATAACAGACTATTAGCTGACCTGTCCATCCTTTGTCCTGCCCATATAAAAATCACATAGATAAAAATAACGTTCTCATTATTAGAACTTGAAACCTTTTCAATTTTCCTTCTTTGCTATTTCGGTCCAGCCGTTCTCAAGTGATGAGCTTATCAAGGAAAATCTTTTAATTTTTGTGATTACCTTAAAAGTATACTCTTTCTCCATAGAATGCTGTCCTGGCTGCCGCAAGAACTCCGAAAGCGCCAACACCCCGGCCCCTAGAGGTCGCCTCGCTATGGGTCCCCTTCGCTCCCCGGTCCCGCCGCCGCCACTGCCCGCTCCCGCCCAGCGACCGACACGCACTACCCACGCGACCAACCATAGCTCACGAGTTAAATCTGTCGTTGATAAATCCTGGAAAGATGTCACAACACATCAACAGATGAAGACGTCAACTGCTGAACACAGGCCTCCTAAATAAAATGCGATTTTAGACGCTATCAATGGAGGGTTCGCCATAATTAGGTACCACGCTTGGCGGCCGGAGTGGCGATCGCAAAAGCCTTTAGTGTGCAGAGGAGCCAGCAATTTCAAATAGTATTCAGTACTTTTTCAACTTGTTCGCATACAATTGGAACTAAAGCAATAATAATTCGGTGGTCGATGACATTTAACGATTCCCACACCGATACACTATTTGCTTGCAAAGTTGAGTTATGACAAGCCACTAAACAAAGTTCTCCTTAAAAACGCATGTTTTTAGTCAAGGGAGAGAGAATCGGGCAAGAAAATAATTAGTATAACTATGTAGCTAAGAACGAATACTAAAACTAGACTGTTACGGGTGGCTGTGATCATAGACATATAGATAGATATATGGATAAACTCTTTATTAAAAACACCATTTTACAGAAAAATTTAGTGGGATCATCATAATCATAGAGCCATCCTACCCACACGTTGCGAAATAATTATAAGCACGACAAAATACTACGGGTACACACTAACGCTAAATGCAAACATCCCGCGCGATTTACTATACCAACCTCATCTGAAACTGTGACAGACTAATGAGTAAACTGTATATTTCCGACGCTATAACTGTGAGCACTACTTAGAGCTGGCAGTCAGCTTACTAGAATTCACTCGATTAGGTTGTTCACCAGGCAATCGCTTTCTACCTTACCTCGTCGTCACTCACCATCAGATGAGGCAGCTGCGGTCAAATATGCAAGCCTTTCGTAAATAAAACAATATTAACTTTCTCAGAGCATCATAGCCAAGAGCCGATTACATTACTCTTGCCCGAGAACACGTGTAAGTACATTTCTCTGCTCATACTACGCTGTAGGAGTGAACACATTAAGAAGAGATCAATTTTGGAAATGGAAAATTT
This sequence comes from Ennomos erosarius, assembly GCA_963580505.1. NCBI lineage: Eukaryota > Metazoa > Arthropoda > Insecta > Lepidoptera > Geometridae > Ennomos > Ennomos erosarius. The sequence goes on along the minus strand of OY756983.1, from coordinate 4,604,305 downwards.
AAGAAGTGGATCAAACCAACCGGAGGGAATCTATTTATGCAAAGTGCCTCCTAGCATACAGCCGCATAGCTCCGTAATCTCTGCTATTGTATAGTCGTATACACGAGTGCGGGCAGATCTTGTGTGATAGATAGACGAATATAGATGATGCAGGAAAGGCAAGGGTTCAAACTGGTTTCCAGATAGGCGGCTAACGTCTAGACGTGCATTCCTGTCGGGGTTTCGCGATGAACGCACGTCAACTTTTTGCGAAATCTCTCGTTTGTATAATACGCAATCAAGGCATGGTAGGTATTGACATAATAGGAAATTGAAAGCTTTGACACTCGGATATGAGCTAAACAAGTTCACGTTATTCACTTTTTTACGTTTAGTTTTTTGAATGCTATGGTGCTCTCCTTCCAGAACAAACATGCAATTACTAAGAAAGAAGTGAAAGCACATAACATTTTCTTATTATATGTATTGTAGGTATAGGTCACACTAACAAGGAAACTCGTATGATATTATAAAGAAAATAAAAGTAAGTAGGTACTGGCAGGAAAAAAGCTGGCAAAAAAAGCAAACGCAACCTAAAGTAAACAAATACCTACACTATACCTTAGTTATTTATAGGTGCCAAGCAAACAAATGGATGGTATTCTGGTAGGATTTGTTGATCATATTTTTTCAGTTCGTAGTGGCGCTGCGACTGGTGGGTATGGGCGGCCAAGGTTTTAAGTCACCTAGTTTGCCAAAATAAGTAATTATTGTGTAATCATCATCATCATCATCATTACAAGTCTGAAGACGTCCACTGCTGAAAATATGCCTCCCCCAGGGAGCGCCACTTTGGCTGCTCGCCTCCTGCATCCATCGGCTCCCCGCGGCTTTCACCAGATCGTCAGTCCACCTAGTAGTAGTAGTATTGCGTAATACTATTATGTATTCTGGGGCATCATACCGGCAAAGTAAAATATCCTTGTGAAAAGCCACGCTCGAATACTAAGCTATGTTCAACTGCTGATAAAAAGCTATAGACCATTGCGAATCAAACAGCTGTCAATTAATACAGCGAACAGGTAAGTCCAGTCTCAAACGACTCCATAGCCACATCTTCCCGAGTTTCCAAACACGGAAGATATCAGAGTGCGACGAACCTGCCACATCGTGAAAGCTTGAACGCGGTGAACGTATAGGGCGCGCCACATGCTCAAAGGCGCGCCATAGACTCATTAGCAGTTCACTTAGCTAGTGCTGACTAATTAGTTAATTATACTTTTGTAAGAACCCGTCGCGAATTGTGTAGTAAACCGGTTAGTAAGTATCTGAATTCCAATAAACAAATACAGAGCTCAACTATTTAATTCCCTGATTATAAGACCTCATCGCAGGGGCAAACAAGGCAAAACAAGGGCAGGACAGAGGTGCTATAACTTTTCAGGATGTTTTCTATACCATGAACTTAACAATACACTAAATCTAGTTAAAGACACAAAACGGATATGTAGGAACAAAATAAAGCAATAACTTCTGAAGCTTGACTACAGAAGCACGGAAAAGCTACTCAAAATACAGGCCTAAACTAAACTAAAATAAACAGTCATACACTAAACCACACTCACCCATACCCACACACACCTACTGACCCTTCCCTACACTTCCCTACTCTGGTCTCCGTTCCATACCCACATAAATCCATCCTATCCCTCTTCCCTACTCCTTCCTCGCCATCTACCGCTACCTACACACATACACATCCCATCCTCACCCACCCTTCCCACACATTTAGCCTATTCTATTACGCTTGTCTTATTACCCCTAGTATATATCGGTACATAATATATAGTATTAAGCTGTATAAACTTTAGATTGGCTTAGTATTATAAGATGAACCTTGAAGAGAACTAGCTCCCACAGACTCAGGGTATCCTAGCGTGGGAGCTAGTGATTTATAATTTGTTATCTTTTATTGTACAAATAAATAACTTTCTTTCTTTCTTCTTCTTCGGGTAATGTATCAGTGTAAAATCACGTAAAATCAATTTGTTTGTACTGAATTTCTTAACGCGTTTAAGCTGACTCGGACTATTCCTAATCCGAGTCACAGAGACCCGAGGACGAGACCGTCACAGGCGTAATTGGTATCAAAAGTGCAAGTATTATAGACAATTTGAAGCGCCGTTGTATTAGGCTTATCCTTACAAAGTAATTATGTATGTCAATAGCATTATAGCCACTGTAAACTAGAGATAAAAAAAACCGTTAACTCACAGCAAATAAGGTGCTATTCGCGTGCAGTCGATCCACATAGTTGGCGAAGCCGTCCCTTGCTATCCTGACCCTAAATCTTTCTGACAAGGGCTGAGCTCTCCTTGCGTCGTGTAGCCACAACAGCAGTTCTGCCTCGTCACCGCCGGCCGTGTGACCGAAGTCTCGCATGCTGCACATCAGGTGATGGGACTGGACGTTTGCCGTGGACGTGATATTGGTGGAGTTCGTAAGTGTTCCAGAGTTGAAACTGCTGCCCGAACCGCCCGCACGTCGTAACGTACCGCGCCACTGTGGAGAACCAAAATAAATTGATTTTATAAACTGTACCAGATACAGTAAGGCTAAACTGATTTGCAGTATATCTTAAAACTTTGAACAGTAACGCCCTGTAACCAACGAGCTCCTCGTGTATAATTTTTAAACAAACCTTCAGTGGTAAAAATTTCATGACTTCCCGTGTTGATCACACAATGTGAACTATTTTAAATATGATAACAACTCCCAATAAGGAAAACTCCTTCTAAAAATTCATTTATCAACGATATTTTATGGTTTTAAATAGCATAATGAGTGATTAAGTAAATCACTTTATTAAGTGTTTAAACAATCATGCACCATCGTAGGCCGCGTCATGACTTACCATCAGGTGAGACAGTGATCAAATTCAATGATTATAAATTATTAAAAAAAAAACAATCCTGACTGAGTTTTGGACGCAACCGCAAATATTTTGGAATTAGATTTTTTGTTTGATTGCAAATATTGTACAGTAGAATTTTATCACAACATAGTGTTTCTATAATCTCCTTGGTATAATGCCCTAAAACTTATTCTGTGTTCTAGTGTGGAACCATGTGACTTGTTCAATACTAAATTACGAGACATCGATGGTAATTTTCCCGTCATTTCGATTAAAATTACCAAGGTTTACACAAAGTTGTCATTATCTCATCATCATCATCATCATCATCAGCCTGAAGGTGTTCACTGTTGGACACATAGGTCTCTCCATGGAGCGCTACTTTAAGCGGCTGCTTGCCTCCTACATATATATCATTATCTACAACTGCATTATGATAATCTACCTACTAGGTAAGGGCTAATAGAGCGATCGGAATCTGTACCTACAATAGGCATGATGACTACTATTAAAAATGAACAAGTAAATAATACTTCCATAAAGAAGATTAAAAATGAATGCAATAATTGAAAAAATATGTAAAATTGGTAAATAAATCACGGAGTAATAAGCTTTTAAAGTTTCTACAGAAGGCATCTCCGGTCCCTTTCTCGCGAAACAAAGCGCCCCCACAGTTACTATGAAAAATCCACTCGTGACGTCACATGCCAAAGAGATTGTATTGAAAGCTACCACAGCTTAGTAATGAGGTACTATGACATTGCTCTGACGTCACTGGCCGTTTGAGCTATCTCTTTCTATTCCGGTTTTTAAAATGCTTGTAACTTTGTCGTTTTTTGGGATATTTTATTTTTGTTTTCACAAATGTTTATCTTTTAAGGAATATTTTTAATTTATGCAAAAAATAATTTTAGTCATCATGCCTATTCTCTGTCTCTTTATTTTCTGATTATTATAACTGAACACGTCTGATATTGCTCATAAAGGACCTTTGTACTAATGAGAAGTAATCTATGAATCATCTCAGGCACGATCCATCATTGACAATTATCGCATAAAATAAATGCCATGTGGGTCAACTGATAGCTTCTACGGTACTTAACGACTAACTTAACTGAATGCCTTTCTTGTGATGTATAAAAGCACTTAATGTTTTTTTAACTATCTACTAAGACATAGTGGTATACATTTTGTTATATTGTTGTGTGCCTACGTTTCTTACGTCAGACAATGTAGCTTTTACCGACATTTCACTTGATGTGTCATAATATTTGTTAATTTCATATGGTGGCTACGGCTAGTGGGTGCCCACTCTCACATTAAATCTTTTGCAAACCGTACTATATTTTATGTGGTATAAGCACATAAAAGTGCAGTTAATATGGCAACAATGGAATTTGAGCCAGAGTCCATTCCAGGCGCAGTGTAGTGCCACTTGCAACCATTTTTACATTTGGTTAGACCAAAGTTTTCCATTGGTCCATGACCCATCAAACGCTACATTGCATCATAATTAATTTAATAATAACAATTACGTACCTATATTTACAAAAATTAATCACTAACATGAGTGTGTTTGTTTGTGTTATTCTATAATGTGTAATAATTTATACCACATTAGTTAAAACACGAGCGCCATAGAAAAAACCCAACTAACAAACAACAAACAAAGGTGAGATAGGTAATAGAAGAAACAAAACAGAAAAAGGCCAACAAATAAACAAACATTAACTTTTATTCATTAGGTATAATTTTAATGATTTAATTTCATGAAAGTACTTTAAATGCTGTCCTATTAAAGTATTAAAAATTTTTTTACATATTTATCCCAAATGGTTTTCCCCCCGGTATTAAAAACGGCACTCCGTGATTTCACCCACAGCTTTTCCATACCCAGTATTTTATCATTTCTCGATCTTATAAGCTGCATCTGCTAAACTTAATAAGCATAAAAGTTGAGTTCATCTGTTTAGACGTGAAAAAACAATAATCGCTGAGTTACTTTACCATTGACGGTATCAATACGAATTTACGTTTAAAATAATATAAAAAAGTATTAGGTATACTATTTGAAAATCTATTCAGTCTTTGCTTTAAATAAAACCATAATTTACTAATGCCAGCCAGTTTCCATTAATGTCAACGTATCAAAATATTAAAAAAACGCAAACTAAAGGTGCAAAAGTTAAAAGTGAATAAGCAAGTTCTGAAACGTGATCTAATAAAACACCTGGCAATCTAAGAGCAACTATAATAAGGACAGACATGAATGTAGCTGGCTGGACGAATAAGGAAAAAAACAAGTGTGTTTGGTAACTGAGTCGGAGCATGAGAATAAAGTATTGCTGAGTAGTAAGTTACCTGCCAATCTGTAAGACGGTACCTTTACGGATATTTGTGTCAAGCCCAACAAGCGAGATAACAAATCGCTTGCTGGCTATGCAACTCGCTGTTAAGCAAAATTGGTAAGGCACAGAAAATTAGACATTCAAATAATTATTCATGTAAGTAATGGAGTTTGAACACGCGTCCTTTGAATTTCATGCACTGGTATTTGCCAGGAGTAGAAGACCTCTTGCAACATGGGGTCAATATGGTATATAAGTAATACCCATGGCCAAGATTGGCTTTCAATTCTAAGGACGGTAAGGCCTGGTATGTCGTTTATTTTATCCCTACATGTATATTATTTACCAATACGATATCTATACGATTTTAATAATGCTAGGTACATACACATTCAAAAATAATTGTAATGCTTGATCAATAAATTTATTTCTGTACGCACTCACTTGCAAGCGCCCTTATAGGGTTCATGTAGCTAGTTTGAACCCAACATTATATTTTTGTACATGAATGCAAATAAATGAATATGAATATCTACCTATCTTATCTATGCCTTCATATTTGTTATTATTTAAAACGTAAAACTTTCATTTTAGCCGTTTCTGAGAAAAGAACTCGACAGACGCAACATTAAAATAATCCTATAAGGTTTCATTTTCCAAAAGGTGTACCTATTATTGACCGTAACCGTAATAATGGTGTTTACTTCGATAAATTTTGCATTTCTGAAGAAGCATTATAGAATTATGGATTAGTCATCATCATCAGCAACCTTGTGATATAAAATAACTTATCCGAGGCTAAGGTTGCTGCAAATTGCCTGCGTTGTTTTATATCAGTTTATTTTATTGCATTCCTCAACATTATTTATTCGACAGAAACCTGTTCTGACTAGGGGCACAGAATATACCTAGATTGAATAATGCCATATCCAAAGGATAAATATACAAATTCGTTCATATTGGAATACCATTCAACGATATTCACTATGTAACTCTTTCTACTTTATGAGCATAGGTAGTAAATCAAATAAGGTAACCAGACCAAGACATGCATGGTGGAAAGCGAGCAGTCAAATGTATCTTTACTTACAGTATCTGACATGTATAAGTACCTAACAAAAGATATGTGAGACTTTCCCGAGATGTATACCGCAGTTGGAAATAATAATAATAATTGAGAAAGACCCCTGCCCCCCGGCTTGCCTTAACCGGCTGTCTGGGGGTGGAAGTCGCAAGAGCTAAAAACCTAAGCTCCAGGGTGGAAGTGTTAAAGGGCATAACGCCGCGAGTAGCGTTCAGTGAAAGTGCAGCACACCTCTCGACACCCTAAGCCAACCAATGTTGCTTCCTCGGCACAATATGCGGTAGCCACTACAGGAGGCCCATTTAGTGGGTGGCAAGTCATCACCTGCCTCAAACATTTTGATATGAGACAAAATTGGCAGGTGCCATTCTCCCATTCCATAACACAATGTCACCATCCATCCAAAAGTTCACCATAATAGCCCAGATTTATTTAAGAATAGAATAGAATAGAAATCATTTATTCAACACCAAATGAATTAAGTACAACAAATTTACAAAACAATTATTATAACTTGACAATCAGTGTTGAATGGGCGTCGGCTCAGCATATTGCTGAATGTCAGGAACATCCAGCACTGATTTTCAGCCTAGACCCAGAGGGTGGCGGAGCGAGTGTACTATTCAACGAGAAATGTTACATTTTTAATTATATTGTACACCTTTATTATAATGATCAGAATAAAGATATAAATAATACTGCATAAGAAAACTAAATAGAAGTTAAACTACACATATAAATAAATAACATAAAAACATATATATATCTATATACAGGGTTACAGGAAAAATCGTGCTAGATCCGTTAAGGGCGTGGAGTACCCATCATTTCTGACTTATTTCACTATGAAACACCCTAGCCTAAACTTAACCCTTTTCGAAATATTCGACTTTTAATTTTTTTTTTTAAGTATTTTGTGCGTCTTATTATTATTATTATTGCATTTTTACATGTGTAATAAGATGCTTTGGGACGTCAATCAATAAAATAGTACATAATATAATATTTAATAGACTATAGTAGACAAGTGAAAGTTAAGAAATAAAAAAATATTTGAATCTGTATTTTTTTCTAACGGATATCTAAAAATAATATTATAAGTTTAGGCTAGGGTGTTTCATAGTGAAATAAATTAGAAATGGTGGGAACTCCACGCCCTTAGCGGATCTAGCACAATTTTTCCTGTAACCCTGTATATACTTACATAAATGTTAAATAATGTATTACATATTTAATATAAATATATAGGTATATGATAAATATAATAGTAAATATAAGTCATATTACTGACATAGTCATTAAATAAGTGAAGAGACAAAAAAAATACATCATGTCAATATAATTATTAAGACGATTTTTAGGTATTTAAAAGCTTCTTATCCCTAGGAATGTTACAGCTCCGCCAGACTAACCGGTTCGGGCATTAAGGTCCAGGTACCTTCCTCAGACGACCATCGTCTGCTCACCCGCATTCTCCGCCAAGAGAAAATAGGTTTTCACACCTATGCTCTCGAGGAGGAGAAAGTACTCCGCGTAGTCATACGTGGAGTACCTAAAGAGGTGAAGGAGAAAGTAATCCTCACCGACCTTAAAGCCCAAGGTTACCCAGTCCGGGAAGTCCATCGGCTTTACAGTGGACATGACAAGATCGCTTTCGATCTTGTTTTGGTTGTCCTCGACCGCTCTGAAAGAGGAAAGGCCATCTTCAACCTGAAGGAGGTCAACACTCTTTCAGGGCTCACGGTCGAGGCCCCATACCGGAACGGTTCTCCGTCCCAGTGCCACCGCTGCCAGCTCTATGGGCACGCGGCGCGGTTCTGTTTCGCCAGGCCCCGCTGCGTGAAGTGCCTTGGAGATCACGGCACCGCGGACTGTCTCCGTACTCGGGACAGCCCTGACCCGCCAAGCTGCGTTCTATGCGAGGCCTCGGGGCATACCGCGAACTATCGTGGTTGCCCTAAGGCACCGCGCAGCACGCAGAGGCCTAGTAGGCGCGTACCATCTCGCCCCAATCCCCCGGCCACTCGCTCCCAAGGGATTAGCTCTAAGCTATCCCTTGTCCCCGCGAGGACACAGCTCTCACAGGCACCGCCTCCCGCAGTCAGCGCCTGGGTCAAGCCCCCGAGCATGGTTCGGGCGCAGGCTGCGCCAGCGGCTTTTCGCAGTACTCCGGTCATTGCTGAAGAGCTGCCTCTAGGTTGCATTAGCCCCCCCGCCTCCAAGCCTGGCCCCTCTGGCCAAGCTGCTTCGACTTCTCTGATGGAAGATCTAGCTCTGATCAAGCAGAGCCTGACAGCCATCGACCTGAAGGAAGTGCGTGCGCTAGCACACAAACTTCGTTCAGCCGTGACTCCCGAGGACCGCTTCTGTGCCCTGGTCCAGCACGACAACATCCTCGACGCTATCATGCGCTGTCCCTTACCTTCTTTTAGTAGTATCTAATATGGATAGTACACCAAAAAAGGTTAAACCTCGCTCCGTAGCGTTAGCGTTCTTCAACGCAAACGGTCTCGCTCGTCAACGCGACTTGGTTCACGACTTTTGTAAGACCCATCAGGTCGATGTAATGCTTGTGCAAGAGACCCTCCAGAAACCCAGTAAACGGGATCCTAGGATCGCCAATTACATTGTGGTTCGTAATGATAGGCTTACCAATGCCGGAGGCGGTACGCTTATCTATTACCGAAGGTCTCTTCACTGCATTCCAATTGATACTCCTACGTCCTTAGTCAACTTAGAAGCCTCTTGCTGCCGCCTAGCTATGAACGGCCATCAGTCGATCATACTAGCGTCTTGTTACCTCCCCCCCGACAAACGTTTGCTCAGTAGTGATATCAACGCACTGCTCTCTCTGGGAAGCTCCGTCATTCTGGCGGGAGACTTCAACAGCAAACACACCATGTGGAACTGCCACACTTCCAATACCAACGGTAGGATACTCGAACAATTAACTGACCCACGACCAGATGCAGACCACCACACCTTTGACATCATCGCACCCATGACTCCAACCAGGTTCCCTGGGAACCTCGACCATACTCGACATAGCTCTTTTAAAAGGCGTATTACTCAGGTTACGCTCGATAGAAGTGCTTCACGAACTTGACTCTGACCACCGGCCCGTTCTCATGAGACTAGGCTCGGATTCTACTGAACTTCCACCCCAGACCAAAACAGTGGTGGACTGGAAGCGATTGGGGGAATCCCTGAAAGCTATCAGTTCACCCGACTTAGATAAGATACCCGATGACATACAGACACTAGATGACGTTTCCTCCGCGATCGACGCTCTCACCAGCCACCTCCGCACCGTAGTGGGTGAGTCCTCGAAGCAGGTTCCAGTGGTGGACCACCGCTGGGATCTGCCCGAGGATGCGAGGAGACTGCTGACAGAAAAGAACGCAGCCACTAGGGCATACGACGCGGCCCCCACCCATGATAACAAATCCACCTTGAATTTCTTCCAGCGTGCTGTTAAGAAACGCATAGGTGATCTTCGACTGGACAGACCTACTTTCAGGGCTCGAGCCAACCCACCAGGCATACTGGAGGTTGGCTCGAACCTTGAAAAGTGACACACTTAGAACGATGCCTCCTCTTGATAGGCCGAACCAAGTCCCTGCGTTCGATGACGAGGAAAAAGCTGAGTGTTTGGCTGAGAGCCTCGAGGCCCAGTGTAACCTTTCCCCTGATCACGTTGACCCTGTCCACCTCCATACGGTGGTCAGCGAAGTTGAACGTCGCAGCTCCCTAACACCCTCCGACCCCCCTCTTGAGCTTATTAAGGCCGCTGAAGTCGAGTCTGTCATCAGGGATCTCGTCACCCGTAAAGCTCCCGGCGCTGATGGTATCAGCAACAAAGTGGTCAAACACTTTTCGGTCCCCTTGATCTATCTCCTGGTTAGCATCTTCAATGCGGCTATGAGTAATTGCTCTTTTCCCGCTGCGTGGAAGTCCGCCGACGTCATCGGCATCCACAAGCCAGGCAAGAAGGCTACCGAGCCCTCTAGCTACCGCCCCATTAGTCTCCTCAGTACTCTGGGGAAGATCTACGAGCGTCTCATTCGGAGGCGTCTCTGGTCCCATGTCCACGAACATAAACTCCTTCCCGACGAGCAGTTTGGCTTTAGAGCCAGACACTCTTGCGTCCAACAGGTGCACCGCATCACGGAGCACATTCTCGATGGCTTCAACTCGAAGCCGAAACCCAAAGGGACTCTTGCAGTCTTCTTAGACGTAGCGAAAGCCTTCGATAAAGTCTGGCACGACGGCTTGATATTCAAGCTGTACCACATCGGCGTGCCGGATCGTCTTGTGCACATCATACAAGACTTCCTCAGGGATCGAAGCTTTCGCTACCGCGTTGAGGGGGAGCGATCCTCTCCCCATCCCATCAGAGCCGGAGTACCCCAGGGCTCCGCGCTCTCCCCTTTGCTATTCTCGCTGTTCACCAGCGACATTCCGCGGTCATTCCATCCAAGTGTGCAGCTTGCACTCTTTGCGGATGACACCGCCATCTACTGCTCCGGATGGCAGAGAGTCCATATGCGCGGTCGCCTCCAACGAGCCCTCACCGAGATCGGTGCATGGTTCAGGAAATGGCGGATCACGGTTAACCCAGACAAAAGTGCAGCGATGTACTTTTCTGACTATAAGCGTGATCCGCCATCGAGACCACTCTCTTTGTTCGACAAGCCCGTTCCTTGGGTTCCGTCTGCTAAATACCTGGGGGTTACCCTCGACTCCAGGCTCAGCTTCATTGACCATATTAAGCGAGTGCGCGATAGGGCTGCCTTCGTCCTAGGCCGCCTCCACCCTCTCCTGAGCAAGGGTAGTAAGATGTCCCTTAGAAATAAGGTGACACTTTACAAAACTTGCGTTCGCCCCATTATGACATACGCATCTGTCGCGTTTGCTCATACACACCCAGTCCACCTGGGTCGACTTCAGGTGATCCAAAACCGGTTCATCCGCAAGGTGGTCGGGGCTCGCTGGTACCAGCGAAACGCCGACCTCCATTGCGATCTCGAACTCCCATCCATCCGTCAGTTTATGAAGGATGCATCCCGCCGCTATTTTGACGCGGCCTCCCATCACCCCAACCCTCTCGTAGTCCAAGCATCAAGCTACTCTACAGACATGACAGACCCACCACCCCGTCGTCGACGGCCAAGACACGTCTTGAGCGACCCGGAAGATCCTATAGCAGCCGTTGTTTCGGCTGCGCTAGGATCACCGGACCAGTCTAGCCCTTCTGGCTCAGGTACCGATTTCGGCACCGGTATAGGATACCAGCGTAACACAATCAGACACCGACCCCACCGGCGAGGTCGACGTACCCCCCGTAGGTTAGTTAGAACGGTCGCGACTTTCCATAGGGTCCACTCCTCCAGCGGACGTAGCCTTCTCGATCCTCTTATCCCGGCAACAGCCCAAGCCGAGGCTCGCACCCCAGGGGTGCCCTTGAGCTAGTTGCCCCCCACTTTTGTCGGCTGGGTGCCTTAAGCGCCTGCCCTCCCGCCCGGTGACGCTGTAAAGGTCGTTAGAGACCAACAGCATTAGCCCGTTCAAAAAAAAAAAAAAAAAATAGGAATGTTACAGATACGGCACTCGTAGGCTTATTTATTCTTCATCTACATAACTATTCGATTTAGGACTAAGTGAGAGTAATTATGTTTATGTAATTAATTAAGTAGGTACGTAAGAATAACAGTAATTATAATATTATGACATGGTGGTTCCGGAATATTAAAAAAGGATACTGAAAAAGAATAAGTAATATCACAAGAACGACATGTCTACATTAACATCTGCATGTTTTATTTGCTCAACAATCAGGTACCTTTTTAGTTGTTGTCTAAAGCTATTTAAAGTTTTCAATTGCCGAAGCGGGGGTGGTATATTGTTCCAACATCTAGTTGCTGCATATCGGAAACAGCCTTTGAATGCCGTCGTGCGGTGCCGGGGAATAGACAACTGCAACGAGCCATGCCTACGAGCGCATCCTCTATTTGCGGCAATCCAATTAATCTATACCTATACGAAAAATAGTCTATAATAATGCCAAACCATGCCTTGTCTGTTGTAATAATTAATCATGTATTCAAAAGGGCCTCTTGGTGTTAGCTTCGGCCCCACCAATGCCTTCCAAATGTCCAGGCTGGACCCGAGAGTCTATGGAAATAATAATTGAATATTGGCTATCCAGATTTTAATTTCCAACCAGGGCGGTTATTCTCTATGAAAACACAGATTCCACACGATACGAAACCACGTCGTTATCGTGTCTTATTCAAATCGTGTCACAACGTTAGATATACCTTTTACACTTTTACTTCACATTAAAGTTATCTTTATTTTGAAAAAAATATATACAACAACAACAATACAATAACTCTTTATTGACACCAATATCATAAAAACATGTACAAATGAGAATTACATATAAAATCGGTACAACGGGCGGTCTTATCGCTAAGAGCGATCTCTTCCAGACAACCTTTATATATTGACATAAGTGGTCATATCTTTTGATGTGTTGATGTTTTGGAACACGTCTCGGTAAACATATTATTTTTGACAGTTCAAATCGCGCCAATTCCAAATTCATTTCGCGCGGTTTTGTTTTCGTTTCATAGAGAATAGAGAATACAGTTTTGCAGATTTCTTATGTAAGACAACCCCCCATATTCTAAGTCGTTACCACGAGATTACTCCACTCGACTCTATCTCAAATTAACCTCATTTTTGTGTTTTGGTATTTTTAGTTGACAATATATAATCAACTTGACATTTCTGAGTCAATTTTTCTTAAACGAGAGAAGCGAAGCAACTGTCAACTCAAGGTACGTCGCGATGTATTTTGAGTTTCCCTCAAAGTTAAGTAGAAGTCAAGTGAAGGATTTTTGGTGAAACGTTTTAGAATACGGGGGAACGAATTCGCGTGATTTCGAAGTAAGGAATCGATATGGAATAATGGCCCAGGTTACTACTCATGCAAAGACGGTGAAAAACCGCGAATAAGCTTGCATTCAAATTAAAACTGCCTTTTACACAATGACCACATGCATATTTCCCGCTACTCGCAGACGTGCCTACCTACACGTCGTGATTTCCGATTCATGAGGAAAATCATAACTAAAAAAACTGTACATCCCCAAGTCATACTTTCTAAAAGCTTGGATGATGTTGCCTGCAATTGTTTTAAATCAAGCCAATGATTATAGGAAACTTTTTAGGTGTAAATAAAGTTGAAGCATCACAGGAACGCATTTTTCGCAAGTGCTAAGATTCGTTTTTGAGGAAACTATTAAAAAGTAAGATTTTTTACCTTTTTCACATGATTTCATGAAGATATCGCCAATAATGATAACATGCTAAGCCTGTTGTAAGGAAAGAGAGGCAACAGTCTCAAAAATATTTACTGAGAAAGTCACCACTCACTGTTAAAAACGGTAAGTATATAACCTGTTTCGCCGAAGCCGCCGAAGCCCAGGCTCAGTTTCGCGATCCATTCTTTCATGAAGGCGATCGGTCGGACATTCCTTTCCCCTTACTGTATGGTCTATACCACGAAAGAAATAATTGCAAAGGCATGCGAAAGAAACCTAAACTTTCAAGGTGTTTTCGATTATAGCACCAATATGTAATACAAATCGTATTCATATTACCTACTAGCTATTACGTGTCCAATATATAAGAAAAACATACCGCGGCCGCTCTTTCAGCGCTCTCCGCATGGACTCTGTAAAGCTCGACGAGGCTTATGTCTTCAGGGTCTACTGCTTCAGCTCCTCTGCGTGGCACTAGCTCTAATCCCAGTTTCCTGGAAATAAGATGAAAATATTTATACAATATAGTAATTCATCCTATATACGATTAGAATCCGAAATTCAATGTATTTACTATTTACCTAGCCATGATAAGATTCGATGTCTTTTATATATGGTTGAATTGCTTTGCCGCCTCTCTACATTTTAACATAACACACAATACGTATTAAAGACAAGCTAGGTATTATCTATAATCTCTACGAAACGGAACGATTTAATTGTTTGTTTGCATCGAAAGGCCCCGAAACTACTGAAACGATTTGAAAAATTCTTTCACTGTTGGGAAGCTACACTATCCCCGGGTGGAATAGGCTATACTACATTTTTAAAATCTTCCCATAGGTGTACCTACGTAACGGGGTTACGGCGTAAAACTAATTAACCCATGCGAAGCCGGGGCGGTTCAGCTAGTTATACTTACCTCTTTACAAAATCATGATACTATGTAAAATGAATCCGGTTGCAGAACGTTATACCTGCTAATTTCACGATCGGACCGTAGAATACTGCTGTGGGCCAGAAAGCTGTTAAAAAATATACAAAGCGTGTCGTGGACAGAATAATTTATCATAATATCAGATCAGCGAATACTGTCGTTCTAAAAACCTTACTCTGAAGTCTAGACTCAGGTTCCTTGGACGTTAATTGTCCTTGATTTTATCATATGTTCACGGAGCAAATCTCGTGCCGACACAACCTGTTGCGCTATGGCTATAAGCCATATAATATACCTATTTAAATAGTTAGCTTTAGTTTGAATACCGTCTTGAATCTTGGCTAACGTTCAATGCAAATATACTAACAACGATTATGATGCGGAGCCAATAGCGCAAAAGCCAATTTCCTTGTAAAAAATGACAAGGAATAATTAAGCGGTTAGGTTAGTACAATGTACCGAACTACCTGTATAGCGTGTGAACTTTATGAATCACAAAAGGATTCTACGTATTATTATCTGCATACAAGTGGACATAGTTTTAGGTTACAAGTTAGTTTAACTGCAAGTATATATGGGGAAAAACTTCGAAAACCCTCAAAGTATTTGATGTGCCCTAATCAAGTCACCTTTTGAACGAAAAGATAATCAAAATCAGTTCACCCATCGAGAGGTACGATGCCAGAGACACAACGAGATACACAGGCTAAACTTAGAACATCCCTCTATTTCGTTTGGGGTTAAAAGTCGGTGGGGATTGATATACCTTACAACGTATAATGGATAAATAATAAATTTATAACTAGAGTCGGTCTTTTAACTCGCGGTCTCGTGATTCCTAGCCCCAACGATCAGGTTCCAAACAAACCTCTAATAAACGTTTGCAATTTACACGTCCATCATTTTGCATTTAATTGAGGCGGCGAAAATAGCAAATACAGTAATGATACGTTTCAAAAAAACTTGTTATATTAAATGGTAAATTAGAGAGAAGATAATCGGTCACGTAACGGCCGTCGCAGTCTAAGCTTTCAATCCACTCACGCGCCAGTCGAGTATCTGCTTAAATCAAATGTCCAAATTCGCAACAAGAAACCTTACAAAGAAGCCTATAAAGCCCATATTCTTTCATACTGTTTGTGAAACAATGGTTACATGCAAGAATTCAAAGCTCACGAATGATCGTGCATATGTAAATGATATATCTATATACATGTTCGTTTGTATACGGCTATCTGTGAATTTGTAATACTAGGTAATACTCATCAGTTTTATGAAAAAACCTTATAGCAAGTCATGAAATGTGTCAACTTGACGCCATCATTAAGTTATTTACCCTTACCTACAGACATAAAAACCGGCAAAGTGCAGGTCCGACTCGCGCATTGAGGGATCTGTACACCATGTACTTACTTTTGTGTTTAGACCAAATAAAATAGCTCCCTAAATTCAATAGTGGTTGAACTGGTTGAAAACCTTTATAGGAAGTCCAACTCGCACTTGCCGGTTTAATATATTTTTTATTATATTACAGAGTATGCAATGCACTACAATCACACCAAGTTTCAGGCTGGTATGTATTACGACTTTGAGTTTAAATAAATCAGAAACAGATTTTTGATGTAATAGGGAATAATCTTAAATTTTAATTTTTTGTTCTATATCCCGCCGTAATATTCTGTGAAAACTTCAGCCAGCTATCTATTATGGGTCAAGAAATACAGCGATACAGCCGTTTATGATCGAACATAAGAACAGACGCTTAGAGACCAGAAGCATAGTAATAGGGTCTTTGGGTAAAGAATGCTAAAAATGATTTAACTGTATCACATTTAGGTTACGAATACAGGATGCATAATTCACCTTTACCCACCAGAAAGTACTTAAATGAGGTAAAAGGAGTACGTAGCTAAAGTAGTACCTAACTCAGATAATAATTATAATACCGGTCTACAGTACAGATGCCTCATCCCATACAACGGAGTACCTAACTAAAGTTATCCTGTAACACAGTCAGAGCATGAGAGCATCGTGTAGGTACCTATATTTGTACCTGCAGTCTGATCTAAACAAATGGCCAGACATGAGGTTGCAATACCTATGCCTTATGGCTATCTAAAAACTGCGCATACCTACAACTTAAACTTACAATTAACACAGATTAGATAATATTTACTGTGTACAAAAATATTACTAGGTATCTACCGAAGCCTGTATAAAGCCATATGGTGATAGAAAAACATAGATAGATACATCTTTAACAGCCCGATACGTTCCCACCTACTAAGACACGGGTCTTCTCTCACATAGAGAGAACCAAAGAGAATATACTTAACCGCTTGGAGAGAGCCAATCTCACCGCGCCTCGCCAGCCAAATGCGGGTTGGTAGATGCCACATGCTTTCAACGTTTTATGTTGGTTTTCTCATGATGTTTCTCTTCACCATTTCGCTGTGAGAGCGAGTGCAAAATTCAGTAAGTACATAGTTCGGAAAAGTGGTAAGTGCAGTGCCAAACGAGATTTGAACTTAGTGTGCGTCGGTTTCAAAGTTGCACGAGCTACCTCTGTGCTACACTCGGTACCTATTTGCAAGTACCTATTTAAAGTTCAGTACCCATTTACCCAACTTAAAATACTTGCAAATACGCGATAATAGCTTCAGGCGAAATCTCAACAGCTATTCACCCTGTCTGTCATGAAAATGTCTGCAGCATTTTGCGTTAGACCTGGGTTCGAGTTTTAAACTATTACATAAAACTAGTGACGGTTATACAATCTAAACCATCTATTCTTTAGTAAGAACGATACATCAATCCATTTTCGATACAATCTATCAGCTCCGTTTTTGTACTTATTACTTTTTCCTCCACGTTGGCCGATAAAATAAAAACCAGTGAGTCCGATCGACGTGCACTTCAGAAAGGTCACCAAACCAGTTGCGCGAGCGACAACGGCTGACGACTGACGACTTGCGAAATACCATTAGCTGGGGCAAAAACTTTAAAAAAATCGTGGCTGCCGAGTGTATCCACTTGACTATGCTTAATTTTTCGAGTATGAGACAAAAACTGACGATATAATTTAAATATATAACGTGACTCTATGATTCGTTAGCTAAACTGTTTTTTTCTGTTGCTTAGTCAGACGAGAAGGGACACAGGTCCTGTGCCCCTTCTTGATTCTAGAATATTAGAAAAAAAACACATTCTTACTTTATTTCTATTTTAAGCAATGTACCATCTACTGCCGCCGAATAGTGGCATAGTGGCCATCAGGAATAGACCAGCGGGCTATGAGCTTATTTTATATGGCAGTACCTAGTCACCACGCTACGCTACTGGAGGCAATCGGCTTTGCCACCTTTTGTGGCACTCATTGTGACAACCGGGAAAAACGCTGAGCTTTTCTATAGCGTTAACAAGTAACAAGCTCCAAAAACACTGTTTTCTGTTACCGAAAACCCTACATTCCTCACACCATGCATCGTCGGTCAGTTGATCACTTGACACGAATGTTAAAGTTAAATAATACCACCCACACAAGCGAATGTCGTTGACCTAACGAAATTATGCATGAATTTAAAAGTGGGCACCTTGAGACCTCTCGTCTAGATTCCATTAGACTTTTCAATATTGCTTACATGACAGAGCAAACCGGCGAAGCAAGTTTTGCAAAAAAGAGATTAACGCATCGCGTTCTGCTGATTGAAGATATTGCGTCATCATGATATTTTAATTTTAACTTCAATTGAAATCTCTATTGACTGTGAACTTAAAAATACCTAAGTATTTTTAGGTACCTACACAAGGTAAATTAGTTTTACTTGTATTAATACCAAGCAATATAAAGAGACTGTAAACGTAACCGAAACGCAAAAACACGATACAAAAGACTTCAACGAATGCTTCGTCGCGTGGGTCAGTCAGTAGCTTTTAGCTCAGTCTCCGTACCGTACCCCCTCGCTCGGAATTTCACTCGAACACAGAGAACGAAGCCCTCAACATATAACTTTGTTTACAAAATTAATAGATGTCAAAATATTAATTTGGATGGGATTAATCAATACTTAAACCTAAAAATAGGAATAAAAAACACTATTCGTCAACCAACCATCAAAATATTTCTTGAGGTCACGCTTATGGCAAAAGAAAAATAGAAACTTACTGTAAACCTTTGCTATAATAGGTCATCAAATGTGATGTGACTGTCGATATACCTACACAGCCTACATTAGGTACAGGTATTCTGTGGTACAGCCTTTATAAAATAGTCTACAATCTACATGATCAACATAACAGTTATTAGGTACCTACATGTAACTAATATAGATTCACAAAACAAGTATTCCAGCTCCTGAACCATTTATCATATAAGATTAACGTAATCGCGAAACCATTTTATGTGAACAAAACCATCTATCAAATCTCATAAGTGCCTAGTTATTGGACAGTTATTCCGTCTAACCACTGCTGCCGACAATGTGTTAATTAACAGCCGCAAGCGATCCTCGATCGCGTCTGCGGTAACATGGTCAGAAAAAATAGCATGTAAAAAGTATCGGCCATGGAGGAAAGGCGAGACCAAGTCAAGACCCCCGACAGAACTCGTTCACCAGAGGTTCTCTCGGCTACTGGCTACTGCACTTCGACGCGAGAGCGAGACGTCGTGCTAAAGAGGCGAGTGCGAACGAGACAAGAGGTGCGCTGCGCACACGCGGTGATCTCTAGCCGTAGCGGAGCTATAGTCACGCCGCGGCACCGCGCTTGCAGAGGCAAATCGGCCCTTTCCAGTTTGTGTTTTTGACCCGCGAGCGGCTGGTGTGTCGCTCGCACCCGGAACTCACTTGCCACTCGTTTTACCCCAATTGCTTTATTGACACATCCCGAATAATATCATGACGTAAAACTATTGTGATATCATAATATTAGATATACCAGTGTGAGTGTTGTGCGCTGATAGCGAAGGTGGTGGCACGTTGAAAGTTACTGTTAAGTTTAAAAGGTAAGTTGTGTCACAAAAGCTTTGTGGATCGAGAAGCGCTTAACTCATATCGACGAAGTGAG
The DNA here is from genome assembly GCA_963580505.1 of Ennomos erosarius. Lineage (NCBI taxonomy): Eukaryota > Metazoa > Arthropoda > Insecta > Lepidoptera > Geometridae > Ennomos > Ennomos erosarius. The sequence goes on along the minus strand of OY756983.1, from coordinate 4,584,648 downwards.
GAATGCCGTTTGACAGCATACATCGGGAACAAAAGCCATACTTAAACATATTCAATTCCATTTCTTTTTATTTCACCCGCTTTCATGAGGTAGAAATGGCGGGTGTGAAAAATTCGTTGAGTGTAACTTTTAATTCTTGGTTATGTACTTATGACGTTAACGAATTAAATCCGTTATGGAGCTTCTCACAATCACAGGTAGTCGTTTTGTTCCCTTATACCTGAGTGAACATAGGGGAATGGACGGGTATTTATTGCTGTGAATATATAGAATGGAGATAGCCAAGTCGACCATAAGGAGAGACGGGACAAGCTACACTTCTGTGACCATGTTAAAGCAGCTGGTACATTGTAAATCCAATATTTTTAAATTGAACGAAACATTTTGGTCAACCGGCATGGTTAAATGAATTTATATTACGCACGTGATATTTTACGGTCCGCGGGTCTCCATTGAAGATGTTACGTCCAAGGACGCGCGAAATAATGAAATAAATACCTATCGCGACTGACTGATACGTATATAAGTGCTGATATTGATAGCTACAAAGAAAAGCATGAAAATCCATAATAAAAGAAATACATCTTTCCTTAAAAACATCAACGGAAATTTAAAGAATTTAAAGAAATTTTCACTGTCAGCAACAGCCATCACGAAATATGCGAATATCTTAGAATACAAATATATGTTTTTGCAAATCGATTTTACAATTATAGCATAATTTAATTCATAGGAATTGATGACACCACTAAAGTATCATTTAGGCAATCGCAATACTCGCAAGTTAATGAATTGAAAGTGATTGGTAAATAATGTACAGAAGGTCAAATCGAAATTATTTGCTTTCCATAGCGTAATTGCTTACTGTTAAATGCATTTGAATATCGTGTCGTATACATAAAGTAGGAAATGATAGGTTTCCCTGCAGGTGAAACGTGAACGCGTGAATGTTTGTACAGTACGGTGTCACAAAAGGGGTCATCTTTAACCGGCTCTTCATATTCGAGTCACGGAACACCCATGCCACCTGCATCGATGATGCTGCCGAGCGCCTGGCGATAACCTCTAATAATACTATGAACTTGCAAACACGTTTTAGTATTCCATAAGCGTTGGCATAATGTCTCTTGTTTCCCAGGCTTTTATACCAAATTGACAATAAAGTCACGGTCTTATTCTTATGCCTTTTCTACTTTTATAGTTTCATCATTATCGTTATGTTTTGCATAATGTTTGTAAGCTTTTAACTGAGATCTTTTCCCTGTGATTATTGAGTCATTTCGAATTGTGTAATATCGATGATGCGAAAGTTTGTAAGCCGATTACAGTACAGTTGTTCATTACATATGCACCTCACGCGATGTCAATTAGCCTGCATCAGTTTTAAAACATGTGGTTTTGTTTACGAACCGATCATGATATATCGTTGACCTCAAATACTTATTGCCATTTATTATCGCAGGCAGCTGATGTTTAATGTCATACAGGAATTCTTCGAAAACATATTGCGCGCATGATAAAGCAATAATTTGGTGAGCGTATGAAATTTAAGTAGAACCGCAACGCAACCGCAGAGTATGAGGCGTAGAAGCGCATTTCAGCATGGACAATGCATTGGACCATGACGAAAAGAGGACTGCGGCGAACAGAGACCCGTTAGGTATATCTATATACTAAATCTTAAACCGTCTCTAATTGTTTATTTCCGTTCACGTGGCGAAATGACCACGTGCATCCATTTTTACATAGTTCCCCTAAAAGGTAAACAATGATGGTGGAATGCCACCGACGACGTTTACGCAGTCAATGGGAGTTAATTATATTAGATGTGAGACGTCATTGGCCGGCTGGAGCAACCGAGGCAGAGCGGGTAGCCGCAAGCGACCGTGCCTCGGACACACGAGTAAATTACAACGGAGGCGACAAACCGGCCATTCACTTACACGCAACAAATACGTTACATAATAATTAGAGCGTTTCAAATCAATGGTCACGCTTCTCCCAATGATAAGAGGTGCAATATCTGACCATAAGGACTAACCAAATAAAGCTATATCAATTAAACAATTTGCCACTGAAGTCGGTTTCCTCCAAAATCCAAAGCCCATTACACAATTTACGCGGTTTTAGAAGGCAATGTGAAAACGTTCAGGCATGTGATGATTATACAGGAGACAGCACTCATCAGCCGCAATTAGTGTGCATTCATCTCCAACGCGTGCCGAGCTATTTAAGTTGATACGACGCGACGCCTGGGTGGGTTCTCGACTCGTGGTCATCATTTTATTAAGAGCATAAAATACTCTTTGGTATCTACTTCACAATATGCAGTAAAGAACTGGAAGATTTTGTGCGTATAAATGATTTATTATAAAGAGTAATAAAACGAAGTTAGCAACAGGGAATGGCAAAGATGAATGTCTTACAGAAACAAAACGATTAAAACAAAGACACAAAGGGTCAGAGCAGAGGCAGTATAATCTGTAAAGGATTGTGCGCTGAGCTATCGTAAACTGTGGAATGTTCCGTCCGTAGTCCCACCCGACATTCTGGCCTCCTGTATTATCATTATCAGCCACAACGTTAGCAAACAGTGATTACGTATCGAAAATGGGCCAACTACATCATTAATTGAGGTATTATTTTGGGAGTTACTATTTAAGGAAATAATTTAGTTAGGTACGTAGTTACGTACAATAAAAACTCTTACAATGAAAACATCCTATAAATATATTGTTTGGCTTAATTTCAGCATAGCATATAACTGTATTATAATGGAAATAGTGATAAGCTGTGAATCTTAGATAAATAAATAAATAAATAAATATTGCTACCAAAGTTGAAAAAAATAACTAAATCCTATAAATAGCAATGGTGTTTAATAAGCAAACAATCAAACAGAACATGCACGTCACGTCTAGTTCCACGGAATCATCACTTTTCAAATAAACGCGAATCATGAGACGTGCAAAGATTTGTCGTCGGGTAAACTGGTTTTCTCGTAAAATTCGCGTTGCCAACCAATGCATCTGCCCAGGGTCGTTGAGGTAAACCAGCCAGGGGAGAGGGGGGTTCAAAACGCAGGAGGCGCACGAACAGCGGCGGTCGACGACCCGACACATGCCCTGCGCAGGCGCACCATTCGCTTCAACCGCAGCCGATCCTAGCAGCTATTACGATTATGTTAGCAAATTCTTTGATAAATATGTAAGACATCGCAGTCTACAACATGCCTAAATAAAAATCAAAACAATAAGAACCGAGTCACAATTAGAATCATTAAAGCCTATTAAGAACAATATGATATCGATCCATTCAAAAACATCTTCCAGCATTAATAAAGTCCCCCGCGAGCGACCTAAATAGCATAATGTGCTGGACACATGACACCGCGTCGGAACTGGATCAAGAGTCGCCAAGGTTGGATCCATTTGTCATGAGTTGTTTCCTACCGACCTACTCGTCCACACCAGCATACCGTCTAATACCTTTGAATACACAAAGACGACGACGGAGACGGTTATAAACAACATTCAAAGTCAATAATGAAGACCCCTTTCACAAACGTGAGACTCTCTTAAAGCTGTTGAACTATGAAGAAAAAATATTAGTTCAAAAAAGCGCCTGAGCCAAGAGTCTCGAAAAGCGTGGGCGGGTATCATTAAATTATGTTTGAGGTCATTGATTGAGAGGACAGAGTAGACAGACCTGTGCATTTACTTGAATCTCACTTAACGGTTCACTGAATTAACGAATTCAATAAGTTGAGTAACCATGTCCCCATTCTTCAACCGGTAGTATCAACCGATACACATGAGAATAAAGACATTGGCTCACGTCACTAGTGCAGTGGAGACAGCTGTAGCACACATTGGTACGATCAAAACACCAGTAAAGTTTACCGTTTAACTTCTAATTCGGATTGGTATGGGTAGCGTGCGTATGGCACTTGTCACTATGTTAGCTAGCGTCGTAGGTTATTTATATCGTTTCTCAGTAAGTGAGATGTGTTCTCGATTTGTTTCAGATATTGTTGGTAAACAAAACGACACAAGATGGCGGTGTTTGGTTTAGCATCTGCAGTGGCGGGTTTTGTCAAGGTCCGCTACCTGATTGACAAGGCTATCATCGACAACATGGTATTCCGGATGCACTACAGGATTACATCAGCCATACTGTTCCTCTGCTGCATACTCGTTACGGCTAATAATCTTATCGGTAAGTTATCTTTTTTATTTCCCTTTAAGTTGATTTTTATTTTAAATTAGTTGACTAGTTGACCCGCCCGCCCCAGCTTCGCGCGTGTTAATTTATTTTTACGTCATAACCTTGTTTGTTATTTATTACTGCATTCATGTACATCATTATAATAGGTATCATACAATAACACGTAGGTATTATATAATACACAAGATCTTAAATAATTAAGTTGGTAGGTTAACATGAGCCCTGGAAGGACGTTTTCATGTATGTGTGAGTCAGTTTATATGTAACAGAGAAGCAAAATGTAAAAATATAGGGGGAAAGTATGAATGGATGGGCTACGCCTGCCTCCCTTCTATTGCCGTCCTATCCATTCATCCTTTCCCCTATATTTTTCCCTTACCCTTCGGCAGGATGAGTATAAATAAATAAATAGCTAAATAAAAAATAATATAGAAACAAAAAATTCTTGTATAAAAATTACATTCTTATTGCCCCGTGCAACCCGCACTTGGCCGTTTTAGAAAACATAAAGTACCCTAAATGTTATTCTGAAATACTATTTTTATTTTTGCTATTACCTACCATGCCAAATTTCAGCAAAATCCGTTCAGTAGTAGTAATTTATTACACTATGGTGGTACTAGCGTGATGCTACGGCGTGATGCATGTTCAAAGGGATAAGACAGACAATGATTTAAAAAAAATTGTTTCAACTTTTATGTTGATTAAGAAGTGTAAAGCAGTCAACATTTTCAAAAAATATTCAATGTACAGATTTAGCCCATTTATAGTTTTATTATATGTATTATTGATACGTCTCCCTTTTTGCTCATCGTCAATTAGTTTTACTTACATAATGGCGTCAATTAAATACTTAATCTTTCAATAAAAACATTATTCAGCAGTTTTCCTTATTGTTTCCAGTAATGTTTATAATTGAGTAGAATCACTTTACTTACAAATGAATATTCGGTAAATTAAAAGAACCTTGATTCAATGATGCCACACATAATTTGTGTTAAAATTTGAATAAGCAATTAGGCATATTATAAGAATGTATTGTTTAAACCTGGGCACGCAATTAAATAAATAAATAAATATGTGTGGACATTTCACACAACGCCATCTAGCCCCAAACTAAGCATAGCTTGTACTATGGGAACCAGATAACTGATATAATACTTATATACTTTTTTGTTTGTAAATACATACATAGAATACAATTACGTATAAAATATTATTTTTAAGTAACACTGTCATCTTATAGTCATACTGCAGTAATACCTACTTTCACAACGTAAATGTTTACTTCAGCAGCGCATAAAGAAAGCTAGTGAAAGTTTTACACATTGCTCATACGATAACACTGCGTTTAATTAAAAACACAATTAGTTCCTTTCATGATGATGTATGACTTAAGATCTATTGACCGCAATCGAAAGCCTATAAACCTAGACCTATAAACACAGACGCATGGAAGTAACAGTTCTTTCACTAGACAGATACAACCGTAAAACTACATGAATCACTTGTAGGTCATTGTTCAGGAACCCCGTGTGTAACAGTTTCCCAAATTGAGACGTCATCGCAAATTGGTTTTACAAACAAACATGAGTGCGCGTAAATGTGTACGTGATAAGATTCAATTCATCAGTGGGACCAAGCCGATGAACTTGTTGTAGGTAGACCATAAAATCACTGTCATACGTCAAAATAGCCATACGCCATGAATAGCTGATAATTATATATAAATTCATTGGGTATTTTTCGTAATAAATAACAGGAATTGCATTTGTTTATCCTGGACTAGACCTAAATATATTTCCTTGGTCATCATTAAATAGGTATACCCATGATGCTTAGGTACCCATCATGAAATTATAAAACCAGATTAAAAATTGGTAACAATCCATTTTGCGACGTTATTTAAATGCATGTTCAGTTTCAGTAGGTGGTTCTGATGACAGTGATGAAGTAAAGGCCATTAATGAAATGATCGCTGGCGTTAACTCGACGATTAGCACCGGCGAGATTCTCCCACGACAATAGTCACCGCGGTCTGGGGAAGCGTGAACCAAATGCGAAGTAAACTCAAGTGGCCACTTCATATAGAACACGTTCCATAAACGCTGTTTATGTTCAAGTTATCGCGTGCCCCTCGTTTGATGAGCTACTAACGCAAACAGAGCTACTTAATAGCATCTTGTACTGCTCTTTATTATCATGTTACAATGTTCAAACGTGATCTTTATCGTTTAGAAGACTATAATTTTTAGCGATAGTAGTAGTTCAACGTTTAAACGTGAATACTTTAAACAAATATTTACTGTACGGTAAATATTAGTCAGGTCATTAGGGCATGCCTCATTGTCTATAACTTTCTAATAAGCGCCGCGTTGTTGGCTTATTTATTACAACAGATACAGCGTATAACATCTCACAATACGTCCAAGTATTCCTCATTTACGTCTCTCTCGCTTAGTATTGTCACAGATTACTGAATATGTTACGTATTGTCTACGAAGAAAGCTTCGAAATGATTATTCAGGTCTGTTGTTCAACAGCAACGTTGCAGTTTGTGATCTCGGTTTACGAGACCTACATTTAGGTACGTTATAAACATTAGCAGCAATAGCATTTGCGCACCAGGTGCAAGAAATCTAAACACTGCTGCAAACGATAACAATTGGGACTTGTTGCTATGCCTAATTACTTGGATATGTACCTACTGAAGAGTACTGTAGGTACGTGGCCGAACTTATTTAGAGCCAATTGACAACAATGCGGGTAAACACTGTTTTGCTTTCTATTTCAACAAAACTGTCAATAGTACCTACCTATACAAGAGTTATCGTAATGCAACTGATCAGCATTGTTTTTAAATCATGACCTAGATTACTTATACTACAGATTTATAGTTCTTACCGTGCAAGTGATCGTGCAGTAGCAAGAACTGCATAGGTACCTACCTACATGAGATTTTATTCACATGTTGAAGTTCACCGTGACCCACTATTAAGCCTGGCGGTTACAACTGGTGCAGGCTCTTGGCAACTCGTGGTGTAAAATTTCTTATCGCTTTTACAGGCCATTCCTATACTGTATTAATCATAGAACAATTACCTACCATAATAAGTAAAACTTGATTGTTCTAGTGCATCTGGGGCGTAATGTTTACGTGCATAAACAAAGATAAATACTAGTGTTAACTACTGCGTTATAATGTCCGTCCACATCTGCATAATCTGCATTTAGAATGTAAACGATGATATGCAATGAATGTATTTACCTAATGTCTCAGATATTGATATAATATGTAGTTCATCTCGTAGCACTGAAGTCATCTGGTTGCCAAGACGTGCTAAATACGCAAACGAAGCTAAGTGCTCGTTATGGAGCAATTATAGCCAACATGTGACAGAGAATTTGATACCTCTCCTTTTATGAGTGCTGAGAACACAATAACGGTATGGCACGACTTTCGTGAACAAAAACGCAACAATTTTAAGAATTTAGGGCGACTATGTACTTCACGTACACATGAATTACGATTAAAATGTTAAGTGATGAACTCTTGAAATCGAAGAACGTACAAGATGCATTTTTAGGAACTTCCAATAAAATAGCTTAGTTGATTCGACGTAAACCATGTTAATAGGATTCCACACAAATGCCTACCACATCCGTTAGTGTAAAGTCGGTCGCTCCCCGCATTGTCAGCTCAGTTATGTGGTAGAATGGTCCATTTGGATTATTTCTGATAAAAAAGTAGGTAGGTTTACATACGTATGTTATGTAGTAACATATTGAGTAATCTGTGACGTTAATACCAAACGCAGAATCTAGTGACTGGACCAATTATTATTATACATGTCCACTTTACCGTACCTATGGGAAACCAACCTCTATGATTATCTTTATACCACACATGTGTTCTTTGTGACCTTTGTGTACCCAAACCTCAATCCTTTCCCATCTGATATGTGGGTACGTTTATTAGGTAAATAGTGTGTTAGTTGTAAATATATATATTTACCTACATATTTACTGAACTTGAACTATTTTAGTAATAGTTTAAGATGCTTCTCTGTAAAGCAAATATAAACGATACAGATTTAAACTAAGTACTACATCCACACAGCGAGCATGGTGATAAGAGTCATGGCCGTCACATTAGGGACGGGAGACGTAGACGGGGGCAGGTGCATTGTCATTAAGGACTATATTGGCATCTTCCGCAGCCGCACCACGCCAATGTCGAGGACATGATGTGAGATAACATACCGTTACGCAATAAATGCTGTACATTTATAAACCGAGAGGCAGTTCACAAAAAACCTTATAAATTGTGTAGCTAAATAGATGTGGTGAAAGATCATCTTTTATTATTCGCGGATGTGAATCATCAAAATTCACAAACGAAACGGCAAAAAACAGATCTTTATTACTTATAGTCGACTTGGCTGCTTGCGCAACTAAGCAAAATGATTTTAGGCTTTGGCTATTCTATTGGCCTACCAATTGGCTTGGTATTGGCTTTTATAAGGTTTAAGTACCTGGCCAAACGTTTTAGGTCATCAATTTATAAATCTAAATATTCTATTACAAAACAAAAAAGTGTCTAAGTATTATATCAGTTATCTGGTTCCCATAGTACAAGCTTGGCTTAGTTTGGGGCTAGATGGCGCTGTGTTAAATGTCCACATATATTTATTATTATTATCATTAAATAAACTTTTTATGTAGTTTCAACAAAAAAGAGACGAGATTTGACCAAAGTTATAACTAACCTGTATTATAACAACAATGCAATATGCAGTGTTACGTCTGTTCTTCAAAATTTTAAAAAGGTGCTGAGGCTCAATGTTGGCCAAAATATGTAAATAAAATCTATCCTTTACTATTAACTTTAAACTATTTTTATCATTTGAAACCCTGAGATAACGTAAGCATACTTTTATTTTTCAGGCGAACCCATATCATGTATTAGTGATGGAGCCATCCCTGGACACGTTCTGAACACCTACTGCTGGATCACGTACACCTTCACGCTTCCGAAAGCTGAACAAAAGGGCATCTCGCACCCTGGTTTAGGAAACGAATATGGTGAAGAAAAACGCATCCATGCTTATTACCAATGGGTGCCGTTCATGCTGTTTTTCCAGGTAATCTTATTTTAGTCTTCAGTCAGTTTTACCCAGAAATATTATGACTACTCCTTATAGGACCAGCTTGATCGTAACTTGGTTAGAATTAGAACTGAATGAGGTCTCCATTTTTAAACACAGTAGTTGCATTTTCATTTAAAATGATTAGCAAGTGTTACCTTAAACTTCGTGTAACTCGGCAACTTTAATGTCTCGATTCTCAGATATTGCACAAGGAGTGCCGTTGTAAACTTACGTAAGTTAAATGACGAAACTTTACGATGCTGCTGTCTGCTTGATTAATTTTATTAGCAGACTTAAACTTATTCTAAAAGTTGATAAGCTTCAAGAATTCCTTTCTTAAATCACAAAAGACCTTTCTTAAATCCTTTTAAACAAAGAAACAGTGTTTAGACTGCTATATAATTATGGACTCACTTTAGGACAGAATTATCATGACTGACTGTATCGTTTTCAGGGATTGCTGTTCTACATCCCACATTGGGTATGGAAGAACTGGGAAGAGGGCAAAGTCCGCATGATCTCAGATGGTATGCGTGGCACTACAGCTTCCATCGCCGACGACAAGTCTAATCGTCAGGTAAGCATTTAGAAAGTATTATTGCTTCAGAACTCGGTTAGACTATTATCAAAACGGCATTGCAAAAAATTTGAATGGTTTAATGTAATTCTGCTTCTTCTATTATTCTGTAATATGGTAAAGCCCGGTTGTTTTGTTTATAATTCTGAACAGAATTATTAAAATAATACAGTGTTAATTTATCATTGTCATGTTCATAAATTAGCTAATCAGGAGTCAATTAGAGGGTTCAACTAGCATATCTAGTTTCTTGACCCAATTGAGTCCACTCCAGTTATAATGAGTGTTCCTACGGCGTATTTGTCAAGACCGCAAGAATCGTTACGTAATCTTTCAGCCTTACTGACCTGTTATTTTAATATGAGACTATATTTTACGCCAGAATGTTGCGATATGCAATGTTGTCTTTTAACGGAAAAGAACGGAATAAATCATTGCATTATCTTTGTGAAGACGATTCGTCCAAACTTATGTTTCTAGCATGTTTATACATTTTGAAATAAATCATGTAGGTACCTACTTAAGACTAATAAATATACCATTTTCAGCTGCGCCTTGTTCAATACCTGTTGGACACCCTGCATATGCACAACTCCTACTCATTTGGGTATTTCTTCTGCGAAGTGCTTAACTTCATTAACGTCGTAAGTACACGATATTTTATAATTATTGATTTATCAGGAGTTGTTTCTGCGAGCAAATGCAGGTTAATAGCTATGAATTCACTTGACCGCGACCCTTAGAATAAGTAGACCGCAACCAATTTTTCCTTAGACATTCAGGCTGACTGGTAAGTAATGCTTCATAGCCATTAAACTTCCTAGTACATTTATCATTTTATTTTAAAATGTAAATAAATATTAAATAAACATTTTATTTTTTAATGTCGTATTACCGTCGGTATATCTACAAAGATCCGCTGGTTGCTAAAATTTTGAGGACTATAATATATTTACCATAAATATATCTTAGAAAATAAATATTTCTAATGCATAAATTACACAAATCAAACATTTTGTTTTAGGTTGGAAACATATTTTTCCTCGACACGTTCCTTGGTGGTGCCTTCTTGACTTACGGCAGCGATGTTGTCAAATTCTCGAATATGAACCAGGAGCAACGAACTGATCCTATGGTGAGCTTTCATTATATTAAGAACTGAATACTGCACTGTCATTTAACATCAGGGATCTAAGAAACCAGAAATCTTCTACTAGAATAGAATATAATATAATATAATAGAATAACACTTTATTGCACACCAAATATACACAAGATATAATTAAAACACGAAAAATATAACAAAATGGTAGTACAATGGGCGGTCTTATCGCTTAGAGCGATCTCTTCCAGACAATCTTTGGATGGAGAGATACAGATTAATACTTAGGGAGGTTGGCGGTGTACAGTAAATGGAAATAAGTAAAAAAAATAATTAAAACTCTAAATACTAAAACTACAAAATACATATTATACGACATACCTAACATACATAAACATACACACTACATTAATAATATAATAAACATATTTACTAGTACATATATTACATACTAGTACAAATATACTTATCTATATCTACTTATCTAATATACTTATCTATACCAGGTTTCATACTAAGAAATATTCTAGTCTTAGTATAAAATCTTCTGCGATCACCGAGTTGCTTGCAAGCGCGGTGGTTATGGCTAATCCCTTATGATAAGCGTCCAAAGTGGCATTTTATAGAGGAGGCCTAATATGTTCAGCAGTGGATGTCTTCCACCTGATGATGATAATAATGAATCTCAATGAATAATGAATAATAGCAGTAATTCAATATAGTAAAAAACCAAGACAACCAAATGTACTAATACCTACTACATTTAATTTCAGATTGAAGTCTTCCCAAGACTAACAAAGTGTACATTCCACAAGTTTGGTGCTTCTGGAACGATTCAGAAACACGATGCTTTATGCGTGTTAGCCTTGAACATCTTGAATGAGAAAATTTTCATCTTCCTGTGGTTCTGGTAAGTTTATACTTATTCATAAACATAAACCTTCATACTTAACGCATGCATCACACCACACCGAGTATTGTTATGCAACCGCCAGGATGTCGAAATCAACTTGTACCTAACTATCAAATCCTAATATGCCATGTCATGGCCATTGATTCCACTTCAACTACTAAAACAAATAATTACCTGACCTGACGTGATCACTGATCATTTTCAATCATCGCTAGGCATTCAGATCGCAGGTACACAATTTATCAGGATTTAAAATGAGACTTTTATATTAGCATGACATTTTAAATTATTATTTACGACTAGCTGACCAGCTTCGGCTTCACACGGATTTTTTAGTTTCACGCCCTAACCTTGGCCAGAGGAAGAAATAAGGTAGAGGAAAAAATATAGAGGAAATGGAAATGGATGAATAGATGAAACGGCGAATGGGTGCAGGTGCCGGCGCAGCTACCTCGCTGCACCGTCACCAATTCATCCTTTTCCTCTATATTTTTCCCATATAATTGCACAAAGTTGTTCACATTCTTTACGAATTGCTTTTTGTTTCCCGTGACATTTCCGCGAGGATTAATTTAATCCTCAACGTAATTTTTCAGGTTCATCATCCTGTCAGTAGTCTCAGGATTAGCGATCGTGTACTCCGCTGCCGTGATCATCCTACCTAGCACTCGCGAGACGATACTCAAACGAAGATTCAGATTTGGCAGCCCCAACGGCGTCGAGGCTCTGGTTAGGAAAACCCAGGTATGTATTGTTTTTCAAGCTGACCCGCTCGGGCTTCTTAATTTTTAACGATCATAGGCGCGGACGGAATCCTGTACCACAATAAAACATAAGCATAGCTCATGTCACTCAGGGCCTCAGGCACAGGGATAGTGTAGCTTTTATAAGACAAAGAATTTTTTACCAAGCGAGAGCGAAGCGCGATTGCGGCGTCTTTTCGGCTTGAGCAGCAATAGTGATTTCATATGTCCGGTGTATGGTGGATGTCAGATGGTTTTCCTTTACGTGTCGTATTTTACAACCGATCTTCGTGAAATTTTGTGAGCAGGTTCAGTCAATATTATGGAGTTTATTCGGAAGTTTTTCAAAACGGCTGAGTCAGGGTGTTGTAAATGTAAAAAATAGTTTTTCAGTTTTAGATAGATTAGTGTCCATGTATAAATACGGTAGAATTCGATTACTTACAGTAAAAAGACTGAATAATTGAAACCAATACTATGATAGTGATTGCATAGGTTGTTACTGTTGGGCCCCAAATCTTTGCCCCCATGACGGCCAATGGTGTCTGTCATCCTCGGCTGTTACTATCAATGGCGTTTGGTATTTATTCGGCCATTTGATAAAACCTTCCCCAATTGTTTGGTATTAACAAAACTGAACTACCTACTGCCTTTTCCGGTAAAATTGCTTAACACCGACTGTAAAGTTTTTTGGTTTGTTGATATGGAAAGAGCCATTTATTGTTGAACTGAGTCTCTGGTCAGCTGACCCTCTGCATATGTGTATATGTGCACAAGTGCATTGAATAAACACGACCAATCAACTCAAACGTCATTCGCTGTAGTACCAAGCATTCATTCCCCTCGCCGTCCACTCATTCATTGAAGGTCAAGGACTCGATGATTAAAATTGCAGCCCGTTACACGTGCAGAAACATTACATCGAACTAGTTTTTTTTGAACTGCAGTGATATATGATTCGTAATAAGGTCACATTAAGCTATATAATTCTTAAATCTGCTGTTTAAAAAATTAGGCGAAAAGGCTAGCACATAAATTTTCAAAGGTCCTAGGAGTGGTCCGATTGGATTGAAGTCGTTTTAGGATTGCCATATTTATATTGCTAAATAAGCTGACATGGTTTTTCAGGTGGGCGATTTCCTTCTGCTGCATCTACTTGGCCAGAACATGTCTTTGCGTGTATTCGGGGAGGTATTGGACGAGCTCTGCCGGAGACTCCACCTTGGTTCCAACGCTCCATCTGCACCTTCGACCCTCGAGATGTCACCAATATATCCTGGCATGGATAAATTCTCTAAGGAAACCGAGACATAAGAAATAATGGAACTTATTTCAAGTAAACGTAAGACACGGCAGGATCTCTGTGCTGCCTTTCAAAGCATTACGAAATATTTAGGAAGGATGGAAAGATTGCTTTGGAAGGCGGGATCCATTTCTTTCGTTGTCCAAGACTAGAGAGTCATAAACTAAGCATTGTAAGAACTATCAATATGATTACTAGTTTAATAATCAAATGTGCCAAACTCTGTCCTATTAGATGAAATGATAATCAATATAGATCATTAGTTCTTCTGCACTTTTTTGTCTAGTACGATTGCGAAACGGTCTCGATTTGACTTTCTGATCTTGGACAATATACGGATCAGAAATCAGGGATCCGCCTGATTGGCGCCTAAATAGTGATCAAGTATGTACGATATTATATTAGCGATGTAAGGATCTCTCAACTCGTATGAGCTTTTCAATTCTTCTCGATTTTCTTATGCTCTCTTTTTATTTGACTGGCACTTGATTGAGTAGGCCGGCATTTTATTGATGACTGAGTAACTAGTACTACTCAATCGTTTAAACATAGATGTTATATTAAAGACAGTTTACATATAGGGTAGCGAAAGTACAATTTCTTGAATTAGAAGTTAATTATACAACATTCCTTTTTTTGTAAGCATGCTAATGAAATAATTACTTTTTGTATTTTAATTGCTATCATGTAACTGCGTTTAACATGTTTATTGAGGTACAAAATAAAGATCTCATTTTGAGATATGAAAGAGTCGTGATTATTATTAACGTTTTCTCTCAGTTTCCACCTGTCTAAATGTTTGCAGATTAGGGCATGTCGAATTTTGTCTAAATTTCAGTTTTATTCACAACTCGCTGACTTACTTGCTATTTATCTTTGTAGTATTATCCAATTGAGCTTATTTCTTCATTATAATTTTCAAATCCTGTAAACTTATGCATAGAGTCATCGTAGGACATTTGTAATGTAACTTCATTTAGTCTAGTGACTAACATGGTTAACTAAACATATCTCATTAAATATTTGCTATAAAATGCCATAGTTAATATTATAATTAGTGTTAAGCGCTTTATACGACAATTATATAACCCTAAAATAAATCTAAAAGGGAATTTATTATAAATTACATAAGAAAATGAAATATATTGGAATTTATATCAGCATATTTTTTATAAATAAGTAAGTATACTAAAATTAGTTTGTTGATTTTTGAAGGTCTCGATGATTAACTATATATTTAAGTCAGTTCCAGTCGTCGGTTATACTATAAATATAGTAATTTTTGGATTTAAGTAGTGTAAGTTACGTGATAGGCGTACGTAATATTTGGGTTATTTTAAGTAGTAATTCTATATATCTATGTTGTATTTACAATTTACAATTTGATACTTCACGAATCGGTATCGTGTACCTATTTTAGCTAAAAACGATAGATTTTATGTAAGAGTGTGTGAACGAATTAGATTATTATTATTGTGGTCTTTAGTGTATCTTACGCGTACGAGTATTGTACTGCGGTTTTAATGGACGATCTTTTGTTTCACGTTTAGTTTTAAACATTTAAGAAATGTTATTACAGTCGAATTCTATGAGATTAGATTATGAATAATTCACTGTTAGGAGTATAGAACCACTATCATCCGCTCCCCCTATCACCGCACCTGCAACCCCGCAGATGCAGCGATGGCGGCATTGTAACAAAGAGCAAACGCAGCCGGCAAAAGTGGCGCTAAGTGGTTAGTGGCGTAATAATTTGACAAAAGACGCGGTCAATGTCCTAAACATTTTTGTAAAACGGTATTTTTGTTGTGTTTAGATACTCCTCGTATTTTTTTATAAGTATAACTTGGGTGTTGTTTGATATAGGAATACTTTTAATGGTCTGTACACAAACTTTATTTATTTCATAGTGCTTTTGTTATTCCCTGTATTTATGATGTGATTCTGCTTCCATACCTACAAAACGTATAACCGTTTTGGTGCCTTTCAATGCAACTACATATATATATATAATTATAAAATGGCACAAATTTTATTTTATGGAGATCATCATAACACCTTTGTTGTAAAAAATTTTGTTTAAGTAATGATAAGAATAAAGAACATCCAATTGGTCAAAACAAACACAAGGACACTACGTAGGTACCAATATTTAATATTAGGAAATTATTTTCAACCGGTTGTTTTTAATACTTTACTTTCATTAAGTGCCATTTTGGAATTCTCAACGCCACTTTAGGCATCTACATCAAGACATTTATGTGCTTTCAAATAAAATAAGTATTTATATAGTACGAGCAAGTTTTCTACATTTCAAACTTATTTTAGCTCCGGTATTTAAAACCTAGATATTAGTAATAATAAATCATTCCTATACTGTAGGTATTCAATCTGCAAGACTGCTTATAAAATGACAAATCCACTGTAATTAGATAGTGCTTTCAATTATACAAATAAAATTAGTTAAAAAATGTTGTTTTATTATAATAATGACACTGCATTTTACAAAATCCTAAAAGTGCTGCTAGTTAATAACATTGGAACTCAATCATACTGTAAGCCTATAGAAAGAATGCAATGACACATAAATACATAACTACATAGACCTTAAGCCTCAATTCCTAACAAGGGCTCGAGAACAAGGTAGAATCTCCATGAAAATTCATGAGCAAATGATTTAACAAACTGGGGTTTTCCGTGAAATATCACTTAGCAAATGTAGTTGTGGTAAAATTTGCTTATATGGCTCATCGACATACGAAAGACACTGCTTATTTCGTTCTTAAAAAGGTGTAGTCAAAAGCCGTAAAAAGCAAGCATCACACATGGTGAAAACGCGGACTATTTACACTGGAGCATATGAGCCTAAGAGCTGCAAGCCAGTTGCACATGTAGCTTCCTTTTCCATATGTCATTCATTCCTTTGACAACCCCTGTGGTGTGGTGGTTGAGCTGGTCCGCTTATAATCTGGAGGCGGCGGGTTCGATTCCCGCGACAGGACAAATGTTTGTGTATAGGAACGAAAAACACTGGTTCTGTGTCTGGAATTCTGGATGTTGTGATAACATGGTCCTTGTAGTTACTGGGTCCCTAGATATAGGGACTCCTAGTTAGGGTCAGGATCTATGTATGTTATCATTGGGCGTTACAATTATTATTCCATCTCGTTTGACAATTACCAGTATGGCGCCGGCCTGTTATCTCCGTAAATCTTCTCCTCAACATATAAGTCAGTCTTCTTCTTCTCGTGTAGGCAATCTCTCTGGTATCAGAATTTTTAGGCCGCCCGAAGGCTTCTTACTTGGCTTAACGACTATTGTCTTAAGACAACGGCCGGGACCGACGGAGTAACGTGCCCTCCAAAGCACGGTAGCGCTCATATCTTAGCGTACATATAATACCACTACAGCCAGGAAATGAACCTATTAGGATATGAAAGACTTACCGATTCCCCCAGTCGAGTTTGGCGACGAGTTTCAGCCTGAGTGCCCTAGTCTGATCCTGTGTCAATGTTCCCGCCAAGAGAGCCCGTCGACCGCTCAGCAGCTCTCTCATCACCTTTGCTACTGCGCTAAATCTGTACGTTTCCCGTTCCTAGAAAAATGTAAAGAATTTGATAAACTTTTTTAATAGTACTTACGGGATATTTACCGTGATTAGAATCATTTTTGAGTTCCCGATATTTCTGCACCATTTTCAAGGGTAGACTGAAGATGCGGGTGGGTGATAAAAAATTCGAAATGTTAGCAGACATAACGGTCTACCCTCTTTCTTAGTCTTTTACTGCAGGTACCATTGGCATTCGTACTCGATCGTAACTCGCGACAATACACACTCACTGTATCACTGCATATGATCTTATCACATATAGGACGCGTATTATTTTTAATGCAACCTAATACTGGACTCCACGCACTATCCAGTGAAACCAACCGTGAAAGTTTATAACAGTGTTTCAATTTAATAAAGTTTAATATACACTGTTTCTACGCAAATGGAAAAGCGCAACCGTAGTTTAATCCTATCCCTATTCCTTTCAGTTGGAAGAAGAGAAAAAGAGATGAAGAGGAAACCAATCGTCACGGTAGTATCGCATCAGCCAGAGGTATAGTGGGAACATAATTATAAATAGTAACAAAAAAAGCTTTTATAAAATGGGAACCCAAAAGTCGTCATCATCGAAGCAGGGGGTCTAGCAAAGATCCCAAGCGCTAACGCTATCGCCAAACGCTAACTCCATAATGTACTGAAATGACATTTCGGAAATCGCTTACTTTTCCGCAGCATAAGTCATTTCAATAAAATTTTGGAGTTAGCGTTTGGCGATAGCGTTAGCGTTTGGATCTTTGCTAGACCCCCTGGGTGCTATAATTTATGAAATTTTTACAGCATTTTCGGTTTACCTAACTGTGAATGTGAACTCAAGTGTCTAAAACCCGGAATATTAAATTTTACGTAAATTTCCAGAAGTCATTTAACTATTATTGTTTCTTTAACAATAGAAATTCATAACCTACCATAAAAAAGTTATGACTCATGTATGTAGTTTTAGCATAATAAGCAGTGTAAAAATACATTATGGTAATGGACATATTTGAATAATCTTAATTAGCTATCTCATTATTTCATATTAGACATAGTCAAGGAAGGCAATGAGACACACAGCTAAATCTGAATGTACAAGGATATAAGTGCTTGGGGTTTTTTACATTACGATTTGAATTACGATTTTTAGGAAATGTTCAGAATATAAAAGAATAGAATATATCACAAAACTGAAATAAATCGGTAAATTGTATCTTTTTTACCAACCTCTATTTATTATTCTTAAAAACTGGCAGCACTCCTAACATCAGTTTACGGTATAGCTACTCGTCGCTAGATGGCGGTGGTAGGCTTTACTTGGAAAATTTAATTTGGAATCATTCTGAATTTCGGGATAAAAGTATCCTATAACCTACCTTGGAGTGTGAAGTGAAATCATGCCAAGTTTCACTGGAATTCATTCAGTAGTTTCCGCGTGATGCTCCGCCATGATACAGACAGGCAGACAGACAAAGCAATGTTTCCGCTAGATGGCGGGGACGGGCAAAATACTTGGAACATAACTTAAGAATTTGGTTTTCTTAATTTTTATGTATGAACGTAAGCACAAACTGAATGTAAAAATGACCAAACACTAAGTCACATATAAATATAAAGTGCAAACTTTTTAGGTACTTTTTTTAGTTGAAAGTTGCAGATTTATTATAAGTATAGATGATCCAAAGCATTGCTAGGCAATACGCACCACATAGAGTTTCTTCCACAAGCGAGCCCATTCTCTCAGAACACATGCAATTTCCCGCACCAACAGGTCATCTTTCAACTCGGCTATAGCATTGGCTCCGGTACCCTTTACAGTACATGGCCGTATAGAGACCACACAGGATGGAAATATGCCCCAAGTAGACCTGTTTTTAGAACTGAAGCCTCGGAACCACACTGGAAACAATATTTTAAAATGGTTAGAAAACTAATTTAGGCACACATACTATAAAACACCCTAAACCTAGAATGCCACCAGCAGTGGGGCAAGGCCCTAGCTACCGGTGGTCAGGGCTACAGAGTGAGGAACCTCATGATGATATGTGCCATGTCAAGCTGTAAGTACTGCCTTTGTATCTGACCCTTGATCTAACCGTCTAGTGAGAGCCTCTCAAGGTGAATTATTATGGTATCATGATGTGACTCTACAAAACAATATGATTATACACACGAGAAATCAATACACTATATTTTGTAAGTAACAATCAGACATATATTTTTTTAAATGAATCACATTCATGAGAATTTTAATATGATACCACAGATATTATAATAGTATACATGATTCTATGAAATTGATCCATAATTCAAGGTAAACTATATTTTTTTGGATTCTGTACCCAAAGGGTAAAGCAAATTATATTACTAAGGCCCTGCTGTCTATCACCAGACTGTGCCTCACGAACTGTGATGGTGAGACAGTTGAAATTTTCATGATTGTTTTTCTGTTGCTGCTATAGTAACAAATACTATAGTGCCAGTCTTCAGGACCAACACAACAGCTTAACAGACTATACTATGCAGGCTCTGTTGTGAAATTGCTGAAAGCTAATATTTTGTTTTCTGTACATATATATCAATTTTTATGTAAGTACTTATCTTTGTTAAAAATAATAATAAATACCTCCATGTTCTTCCAGTATTTGGACAGTTTCTCCAATCTCAAGCGGCAAGCCAGATCGTACATCACCTTTCCAGTTATAAACGGCTGAAATATAAACATTCATTAATCATACTGTGAAGAAAAACTGTGGGTGTGTAACTATTAACACCTTTCATCAACCTAATATTAAAAATAGACAATTCAGGGCAGAGGAAATTATTATAGATCATGGTGTAGGTACAATTACTTCTATTTCATAGTGGTAACTATGTCTCTATCTACCTACACTAAACAGTTACCTACTCACAGCAAAATGAGATTAGTAAAATATAACTTTAAAGTGAACTTATTAACATTACTTTCCCAGGATTATCTAAATTAGTGAGACATTGGTATGACATGTTCACAGCTTAGATCACAGACCTAGGATATGTTTAAACTAACTCTAAAAACAAAATCAAGTAGGTACAAAAGTGAACAATATACAACAAAGTGCACTGATCGTATTGACTACTAACAAAGGCTGCTTGGAAAAGAAACCATCCCACATACGGCAGGAGACTATATCTAAGGAGTAAGTATAGATTATTTCCTGATTTTGTTGGTTAAAATTCATAGAATGTTATAAGCTTCCGCTGTAACTGGCAGGATGTTAAGCAGCAGTGCATGATAAACGCTGATCGAATAAAAAAACGTCAACTTACCCACTGCTAATTTCGTAGATTTACAGGGAATCCACATTATGTTACACTAGACATAGGCTGCATACAACGAATTAAACATGTAATCTGTATTTCTCGAAAAACAATTACTGTAATTAGGTCATATTACGCGAAAGAATAGATAATTAATTAATTTCCTCTACTAAATAAAATAAAGAAACCTCTCTTCTCCACAGAATACTATTGCTCTACCGAAGCGTTACATACTCTTTGATTACTCTCACAGAGTACATTGGTAAAGTAATCTCTCCTCTCTTCTTTTTACTTCAGCGACAATCAAAGAATATAATTATAATTTAATCTGGCGACACTAACAAATACGTAATACGTGTAGTACTCGATACTTTTCTTTCGATACCAAGCACCATCTTTAGTCATCAAATCTTTAAGGCGAAGGGTAGAGCAAACAAGGTGTTTTTTGGCACGTTTTCTGACGAAATTAGGGCATGATGTGAAGCTTTAAATTTAATATATCATGTAATTCGTTTCATTAACTTGTCTGTGATGAACGCAAATACAAGATAAATAAATTCAGCTTATAGAAAAAAATCTCAAAGATACCTCAAAAAATTTGGTTATAACCATTTTATACAGTTTCTATCGAAAATATTTAAAAAAAAAACAAATTAGTTTATAATAATAATAATAATAATAATAATATAATAATAAAGATTCAGAAGGCGGTAGTCCTTGACACGGCACGTATTGTCAGGAGGTTCCTCACTCTGCAGCCCTGACCACCGGTAGCTTGGGCCCTGCCCCGCTGCCAGCGGCACTCTAGGTTTAGGTTTTTTTATAGTATTTTTGTAATGTATTTTTATATAAGTATTATAAAAAAACAAAAACTTAAGAAAGTCAAATAAATGAATTAATAATAATAATAATAATAAAGGCTAGACCCGAGAGTCTAAAGACATAAAAGATAATAATAATAATCATTTATTTCAGGTAACTAGACCCATTACAATAAAATTTAAAAAAATCAACTTAATAATAATGTTGACCAAAGTTTTAGCATAGTAAAACAATGGTCATTGATCGATCTTATAATCACATTACCCGACTTAGAGAGAGTGTCTCTAAATCTGGCAATGCGATGTCTAATCAGTGCATCGAGAGCCGGCACGCGGGCCTCCGCAAACATCGTTGAGGCGCTGCACCGCCGCGGGAGGCGGAACATTATGCGGAACGAATCGTTGTACTGCACCTTAAACGTCCGGTAGCTTTCCTTTTTATAAACAGACCATAGCTGCGGGGTATAAAGGGCCGTACAATACGTTTTGAAAAGCAGAACTTTCGCCTCCCTCGAGCAGCCAGCAAACTTCCTACCGAGCATATTAGCTCTGACAGCAAGAGACCATCTCTCTCTGTCAATGTCATGATCATCCACAAGGTCAGGAGTCACTATGTGGCCAAGATACTTGAAATTAGTAACATACCTCATTGCTATGCCACTCATATACAGGGGCAGGCCGGCGGCTACATTTGTGGCTCCACCAAAAATCATCGCCACTGACTTTGCCACATTGTAAATCAAATTATGCTTTATGGCGTAGTTTTCGCATATGTTGAGAAGTGCTCTCATCGCGCTAATTGAGGGGCTCAACAGAACCATGTTATCAGCATAGCTCAGATTATTCATACAGTTCTGACCAATTGAGCAGCCGACACCGGTTCCGTTGAGCTCCTCTATTAACCCATTAATATAAAAATTGAAAAAGAGAGGCGATGTGAGCCCACCCTGTCTGACGCCACTCAGTAATACGTACTCCTCGGAGCATGTATCACGCCAGCGGACCACGTTTTTCTGGGAGCTGTACCACGACTGGAGAAGCATGACGACATCACTGGGGACGCCCGCATGTCTGAGCTTCCCCCATAGGACCTGGTAGTTGACTCTGTCAAATGCCCGGCTCAAGTCCAGAAAGCAAGCGTAGACTTTAGTTTGTCTAGACGTATAGTACTTCACTATCTGTTTTAAGCTAAATATAGCCATATCAGTCGAGCTTTGCTTTCTGAACCCAAACTGTGCATCATTTATTATAATGTGCTTCGAGAGCAATCCTAGCATAATAGAATCAATGACCGTTGAACATGAGGTAGCAATGGATATAGGGCAATAATTTGACCCCAATGAGGCGCTAGTCGTCTTACTTTTTATTATTGGAGATACAATCGACTTGATGAGATCAGCGGGAAGGTGAGAATGTTTCAAGGACGCGTTTATAAAAACTGATAAAAAAATCACAACCCACGGACCACCAAAACGTAGGTGTTCTACGCCTATCTGTGGGCCTATTGTCTAGTACCGGTCGTCTTCATCCATCGAACTTCACCACGTTTCAATGATCTTCATTACGATTATTTGATGCCGATTAAAGGGGATTGTCTATGAGCTTGGATCGTAATGGACATGAAATGAACTACCAGAATTGAACACAGAATGAACCCAATTCGCCCCCGATTTGCGTTTCGTTTCAGCAAATAAAAAATTAAGGGGCACGTGGGGCTTGACATGGGGGCATTAAAATAATGTCGAAAGATGTGGAACAGAGATTTGTAATATTAGTAACAATGTTTATTAAGCTGTAAGATGAGCTAAAGTATGTTAATATGTCTACATTTGCCATGTAATGCGCTTTAAATTTTTATTCCGAAATTATAGTAATATCGAAACGCTTTTTCTGTCCCGACTGTCAGTGTCAAAAGTGACCTACTGTTGTTGTCAATTTTTTTTTATTTTTGTATTATGCGATATGCGTATGCTGCCAGTAAATGAATAATTTAGCTCAAATGGCCATTTTTAGCTATAATTTGAAAGTAAATAACTTTATTAATATTATTATATTTATGTACTTTCTTTACCTAAATCGAAAAATGTGGCCGAAGCTATAAAATTCACATTATTTTTATATATCAATAACAGATATTTTGTGGTTGAAAAAGTTTGTGCTTTTGATTAATTTATTATTATTAATTAACTAAGTAGCCCCAGGCCCGGCTTTACACTAGTCGTGGGTGAATATGAATCATTCGTATAATCGATTTATTTGCTATTACTAATGTTTATAATCGATTATGAAATTAGCAACTAATTCACTTTCATAATCGAATTACGTTACCTATTTGTACTACTAATTCTGTTTTAATACGTCGAGAGATCGATAGGTACGACAGTTGCTTTTCACAGAACAACGTCGTATGTTTTGTTTTATTCTAGTGGTAGTGAAAGCCGTGACGCTGTTTTGGCGGATTTATTTAATACGAACTTTACTTAATTTAGAAAGAAAGAAAAAAAAAAGATATTTATTTGTTTTAGTTTTTTTTTATTAATATGTTGCTATTGATGACATGATGATCATTGATTGGGGAGGAAAAATCGACTTTTTAACCATCGATTATATCTTGACTAAAAAAAAACGACTATTTCAAACACGATTTTAAAGAGAAATAAATCGATTATCCTAAAATCGATATAAAAAGTCGATACAAATATCGGTTTTCTTGTAATGTAATATTGTATGTAATATTCGATTATTTATAGAACTATATAGTCATTTAAAAAAGATCGATAAGTATATAAAAAAAAAACTTTGAGTACCTACATAAGTAAATTATTTTCAGTTTCACACCTTTGGTTCCATATTCGCGATGTCTGCTCCATTCACTGCTCCACTACCATATTCAATCAAAACCAAAACGTTTGTTTTGATTGAATATGGTAGTGATGTTGCCTTATTATAATATTATCCCAGTAGAAAAAATTTAAACCAGAATAGTAAAATCTATTTTAAAATAATCGATTTTTTGATAAATTAATAGACCAATAAAAATCGATTTTAAATAGTAATCCACTTTTTAATAAATAATAATTGACCATTAAAAATCGATTATTTCTAATATCCCTAGACTTGTTCTCAACGAAATCTTGCTTCACTGCAACGCACCGTAACACGCATTTGGCCGTTTTACACAATTACTTAGCTATTCTATTGTTTTGTTGACTTGGCAACACTAACAAATTAGGCAATAGCAAGAATTGTTTGCAAAATGATATTTTCGAACTTTTCTATTAAAACTCTTAATCTAGTTAAATAATTCGGTTAGTGTAGGTAATTAGGTATTCTCTTTCAGCTTTTATGAAAATACGATATGTGATTTAAGTGAAGCGTGAAGCATTCAAATGCTGATGGCGTTCAATATCACTGGGCGGCGTTATTCTTCTATGACGAGGCAGGCTTCCGATTCAACATGATTCGTCCTTTTTTCACATCGCAACTAATTATACTGTGACATGGCTGTGACGACGCACTTGCAGTGCTGATTCGCTCAGAGGTTGTAACGATAAAAGGAGCCCTTCCGAATGATAAAAGGCTATAGCCTTCAGTTCAAGGTAGGCACCCATAAGCCAGAGAACTATACATTGCATTCTGCGTTTTATAAAGCTGCAAGTCTTGCACTTGTAGTAAAATACTGGCAGAACCACACGGGTGTTTTCTATAGCCACAAGACAATTCAAGCGGGAAAACGAGGCGGAACATTTAAAACAGACTAACTTTAAGTGGTGTTTATAAGGCCCTATTTTGTTATAGGTATGGATTAGTATGACTGCACCTGCATTTCTATATTCTGTGTAATAATTACAGCTGCACAAAGCGTTCAACTAGAAAGTTGGTGTGCTGCGCTGGCAGGGGGATTTAGGAAATACATAGTGCATCTCATACCTACCTTCAAATCTTCATTACATAGATAGGTACTCCTATTCTGTGAATATGTAGGTACCTCAATAAGCTATATTTTGTTACAGGTATCTGAAAAAATACTATAATTATAGATGTTCAACTATGGATTAGTATGACTGCATCTGCAATCCTATATGCTGCCTAATTAATTATTATAGACACACAATGCGTTCAATCAGGAAGTTACTGTGCTGTGCCTGTCAGTGCATTGCAGTCATGAAAATCTAGAAATGGTGCATTCTAAGTATCTTAACAATTTCATTCTAGTATTTAAGTCTAGAGTACAAATTGATATTGTAACTTACCTACAAGGATAACTAAAACGATAAATGATATTATTAAGTAACCAAATTTACTTTATTTAATTAAACCTAAAATAAATGGTTTATGGAAACAAAAAGTATATTGTTTTACTTTAAAAAAATAATAAAAATAACATAAAAAAAGCCTTTTATTTCTTGCATTTCTTCTAAGTAGGTACCAAACGTGGGAGCTAGTTATGTTCATAATTTGTATTTTTGGATTATTACTTTATTGATTACACAATTATTAATATATTATGAAAAATTTGATTTGTTTTACTTACATACCTATTAATTCTTTATCTTTTTAACATGTCCCTGGTTCATAAAATAGGCAAGGCAAATTTGATGTAGGCAGTTAACCTAAGTACTTTTAATTTTATGGCTGTATAGTTTTGGCTTAGTCGCATCAGTCTTCATCAACAGCAGTGCCAGCACTGTAGACAAGATAGTAGAGGTGTGTGTGTGATGCCTGAAATATAAGTAAGTATATTAACAATTGTTATATTATTTTTGCAATATTTAGTCAAAAAGGGTTGTCAACACATAATAGATATGATTATTGTCTGGGAAGTGGGGCCTGGCAACCTGTGATACAGACTGTTTATGCCTACATCAGGCATCTTACACAGGTTTGCAATATGTATTCTAATAAATAAATGATTAGGTATTTGTAGGGTTAGTATCCTACTTCCACTTACTATCTACCATGTGGGCTGCCTGTCTGCCCCTTTACCACTCATAATAACATTTAAAAAATAAATAGGTGTAGTACCTACTAGTATTCAAAGAAGTAGTATACATAGCTTGTCTATTCTCAGTAGTCCTTTTAACAATTCAATTGATTGAACTACTGAGATGTTTTAAAGCCAATCTCTTATAGATTGGCTATTTACATTAACACTACCTCTCTGCTTTTAGTATAGGTACTGGTAATGTAGGTAAAAAACATAAATATATCAATAATTTTTTACCTGAATTATACATATTATAAAATGAATGAATTATATTATCCTGCATGATGATTATGAAAATGTGAAAGCTTGTGCGGGTAAACTGTATACAGTATATTTGATGGTTTAACAGTTTGGTATGTTAACTAAAGATTTTAAGCTAACACATAGGATTTTTTAAACTGAATGTTTTAGTTCCACTGACTATTAATACTTTGGAAAAAATTCACTGATAGAAAGCTACCCAGTTGCTCCCACACAGATACACGCTATCTACCCATCTTTGAATAAGCTTAACATTATAACAGTTTGTTGAAGTTGGTATACTTACCTGTGTATATAATAAGTAGGTACGTATAGATTAATCCCCTTAGGTATAATTAGTAGTATCAGAGGAATAAGTAGTTAACCAAAACCCCAAAGAAAGCATGTATTAACTATTCCAATTTTATGCAATGTTTACCTATAGAAGGAGGTTGGTGTAGAAATAAAGACTAGGTACTTTTATTATAATATTACCATGCCTGCAAGTACTGCAAGGTCTTGCTTGAGCAAAGTTTACATAGTATACCTACCAGCAACTGTGGTTTTTTCAACAAGTTAATTGCTATTTTTCATCATTGTGTTTAAAGTCCTTGGACACTTATAACTGCGATTTTCATGATGAACCCACAAACTTCGTTTCAGGCAAGAAAATATATCGTCGTAGAGCCACAGAATTCACCATATATACGTATAGAGCCCTCGATAGAGCATCGATGTTAAAAAGTCCAAGGACATTAGAAGACTTCTGCAACTGTTATTGACATTTTATTCATGCAGCTGTAAATTCCACCATAAGTTTCTGTAATTCTGTGGGATAGGTATGTAGGGTGGTAGACATACTTAAATGGATAATTTGTAGCACTTATTCATTGTTTGTTTGTATTCATTGGAATAGGTAGGTACCAACGTCCATTTTAGTTCGGTGTTTTCACTTTTTCCATATATCAATGTCGAGATGCTTAAAATATCACAATAAATCTAATCAAACTTAGACCTAAATCTACACTCGTCAAATGAATAAAAAATGGAGATATAACCGCGAAAACATATAATAATACTTGAAGCCCATACCGAAATACCTGCCAGTTTCATTTGACAGATTGATTCCGATTGAGTACTGTCATTGGACTTAGACGGTACGAATATCTGTCAAAAACACTGCTTTTGTTCACTCACTCTGAATGGAGTTCGATGCCGATCGGTGGGAATCATAGCCGGTACGCTGAAGCCGACTCATCGCTTGTGATTGGCTGGCCGGCAATGAACTTCAGTACGATGAAGATCGGAATCCTTCCGCGGTAAGCCCGCTGATCGTGACCTACAGCCTTCCCCATAGGTAATCTTCTAATGGCTTCGGAAACACACTGCTCGTCGATGTGAGTGTATTGACTGCACCCACCGAGATCGCTTTCAACAGTCTCTCGACCGCCATCAGTGCAGAAGCGGCGATAACAAAACGCTCTTTAAAATTCTCAGCTATCGTTTTGTCATCGTTTTCCCCGTCAACTGAAATAGGAGCCATCGGTCTAGATTCACTTAACTTCGATGCTTCTTTCCAGAATTGATGGAACTTCTTGTCAGAACATGCCTTACTGATATTATCGAGTACGATATGACTGGCATTTTTCTGACACCATTTCAGGCGACCCTTAAAGATAGATCTGGTTAACTGCATTGCATCATGAAGCGGACCGGAAGTGGGAGCTCCAGCTTCGAGCCATGCAGAGTATTTAATCCTAGTTTCGTCGTGTGCTGTCCTAACATGTTGGTTCCAACCTGGCACCATTTTAGGACGCTGCACTCTTATTTTACGATGTCTTGCCGCAGCGTTCTGAAGGATACTAATATGTTTATGGCAAACAAACATTCATAACTTTGAAATATACTATAGAGTCTGGCTAATTTAAATAGAGACTGAAAACCGTGCGGCAAATTTCACTCTACAAACATAAACATTAATTAAACACCTCCAAAATCAGTTATTTCGTGCGTTGTCTTTGTCGTAAGTGTATAGTGTATAGATTTAAGTTTACCACGTTAAGGTCGATGTTTATTTGGACGAATTTTACCCTGCTTATTTGGCCCTGCCCTTCGTCTTAATTGTTTATCCTTGGATAACCTACTTGGTATCGGAAAGAAAGTACTTAGTATTCTTATTATATCTTATTGTATCTTATTATAATTATGTCTTTGTTATTATTTTATTATATCTTATATCTTAATATTATGTATTGTTTTGCTTGTCGTGGGTTTGCAGTCCAGGATGGCGTTATAAGCTGTTTTTGAACCATCTATCTGAATAGTGAACTAAAACAGTTAAAAATGCAACTTTTGCTTACACATTCCCAAAACGAACACTGCATGTGATCATTTTTGTCATTTTAACTTTTATTTTGCCATTGGTAGGCTATCCAAAAGTCTACCATGAGGTCAGTCCAATTACTTCAGCAGAAAGATCTCTTCATCACCAACAAAAAGTTCACCTAGCTCAACCTCTCTATGATTTCTAGATAGCCCATTTAAGTATAAAAAAAAAAGAAGTACTCAAAGTCTGTCATGAGGATATTCATAACATAACATTGTCGTTAAAATTATTCTAAAAATATAGAAATAAAAATATATTTTTATAAGAATTTCAATCAGTGTGTGTTGCCAGGGATGACAACATATGGAACTGAAACATGGTCTCCCTGTTGGCCTCATTAGTAAGCTCAAAGTGGCGATGGCGCGTGGCGCAATGAGCTATGGAGAGAGCTATGCTCGGTGTTTCCCTGCGAGGTATGATCCGGAACGAGGAAATCCGCAGAAGGACTAAAGTGACCGATATAGCTCTTAGGATTAGCAAGTTGAAATGGCAATGGGCAGGCCACATCGCTCGCAGAACTGACAACCGATGGGGAAGGAAGGTTCTCGAGTGGCGACCACGAACAGGAGCGCGCAGCGTAGGCAGACCCCCTACTAGGTAGGCCGACAACCTGGTGAAACCACGGAGAGCCGATGGATGCGGGAGACGAGCAGCCACTCAAAGTGGCGCTCTCTGGGGGAGGCCTATGTTCAGCAGTGGACGTATACGGATTGTTGATAATGATGATGATGACCTTTTTAATTCTTCATCATCATCAACAGCCTGAAGACGTTCACTGCTGAACATAGAACTCCCCCAGAGAGCTCCACTTTGAGCGGCTGCTGCATCCATCGGTGCCCCGCATCGACAACGGTTTTAATTTTTACCCACCTATAATTAGATGCATACAATATACCTACAATCCTACGATAACATATTCCAAAAAAACAATATAAAGGAAATACACATATCGAGTAAAAATAAAATTATAAAAATAAAAGGACCAAATTATTTTGGTTTAATCAACCTCGCCCGCCGTTATCCCGTCGCTGTGTGCGTAATGCCGTGCGCGTGTGGTAGTGTGGCTAAATAACTATTCATGCCTATGATCCTATATTGTACTCATATTTTCAGCAAATAAATGATTTGATTGATTGATTGATGCGCGTAGTAAACGTCCTTAAGTGTTCGTGAATGTGCACGAGTGTTGGCAAGTGGTTTCAAAATTATAAAACCATGCATTTTCGTTTTTGCTTCAACGGCCTTTTTTAGAGCCTTCAGTAAAATATCCACCATTTTACTGTTGGCGTTGGACTGACAAAATATGACTTTGACTTAACATAACCGTACAAATTTTACTCACTTGACATTGGCAGAATTATTGCAAAAAAGCGATAGAAAGCCATTAAAGAAGAAGAAGAAAAAGTAAAAACCGTAGAACAAAGAGTATATAATTTACTACGTAGAACAAATAAGAACCCTACCTATAAAGTAATAAAGTAATAATTGTTTATATTATTTGCTGTTCTCTGTTTTTGAGTTTAGTTCATAGAGTAACTTTTTATACTTGGTTTCGTTTGCGTTTTATTATGGTTTTATTTACAATTTTACATTGCAGCTTACACCAAGTTTAGTACTAGTAGCTTACAAGGGTTTCTTTAGAAAGATAAAATTGGCCCTCTCATACCTTATCTTACAAGCACTTTCAAGTTTCAGCAAAATGGAAATGTCTGACGACTTTATTCCACTAAATCAAAGTACTCCACAAAGAAAATCATATCGCGCTGAAAATCGAAATCATAGCGGCCACCAAAATAACAGATATCATGGAAAACATCGTCGTGGCGGGCAGAATAACAGATGGAATAGTAGCATTGGGGTATGTCCGTCATTTCCAGACAAAACTGCAAGTCTACATCCAAAGTTAAATGGCCCTGAGCACTGCTACTTAGTAGGTACATATTTAGGTTAGGTGCCCACTACTTCACATCCACTGCTGAACACAGGCCTCTCCCATAAAACGTCGCTTTGGATCATTATCATAGGTTTGCCATAATCACCATGCTAAGCAGGCCACTTGGTGATTGCAGAAAGTTTTATTGTATAGAGGAAAAGGCTGCTGCCCCTTCCCTGGATATTCTTTTATTGCCCACTACTTGCTGGGCAGTGATTGTAGTACCTACAGTTTGAAGTATAAGAAATTAGTGCCCTTCTTAAATAAAACTTTATTTTTCTTTTTGTAGAGTGACAGCAACTCCAGCTTCAGTCAAAGCCAAGATAGGAACAGCATAGATGCTTATCTGCACCCTTCAATGTTGGAAGACCCCTGGGCAAGGCTGAGACAACAACAAAGCAGTTAAAACTCTTTAAATGTATAAGGTTAGGATACCCTTTTTCTAAACATTCTTATTCTATGTTAATGAATGACATGATAAGCTTACCATTCTCCGGTTGTTTAATAACAGAACCACCCATAACGGCTGCAGAGCCCATAACAACTCCACAAAGGCCGTTAAGGTCTTTAAGGTATCTATAATATGGGCCTATGTTTATTTTATAAGTTTGCCTGAAACAATGGTTTATTATTATTATTCATTCATTTATTATTATTATTAAAGTTGAAGATGTCATTAATATCAGATGGAGTATTTTTGTATTTACTAGATCAATAGCTAAACTAAAGGATTAAGTAGTTATAATTAATATATAATTGAAATACGACATCACAAACCATAAAAAACTTAGGACAATTGTAATGATGGGTGGTCTTATTGCTCAAAGCAATCTCTTCCGGACAACTTTGCATGGAAAGGAGCAATTTTTTTTATGAGTATGATTGGCGTCTCGAGCTAGTCGTTCACCTGATGTTAAGCAACACGGCCGCCCATAACAGTTGCACTCGGAACTTTAAAATAATAAAGATTTGCATGTCACTGCACTGCGCACATCATCCTGAGACATCACACAGTCTAGTAATCAGATTACCACACGGTGTAATCAGGTCACAAAGTCTCATTTGCCCAGTAATTTCACTAGATACAATGCCCTTCAAACCGGAACACAGTAGTGCAAAAATATGAACAATCCTTTTCCTTGTCTAAAACTGTCAATCTAGTGGCCTTGATTGGGTGGATTTGACTAATTTTTAAATAATGGTAGTTTCTTGAAACTATTGTATGAATGTTTGAATGACAGCCTCCAGATTAGTGGTTGAGCAGGTTGGCCCATAATCCGGAGGTAGCAGGTTCGATTCTCGCGACAGGACCAGTTATTGTGCACAGAAAAAAAAATGCAAGCACTTGTTCTGTGTCTGGGTATTGTGTAACCATGGTCCTCGTAGTTCCTGGGTCCCTAGTTATAGGGATTTCTATTTAGCGTCCAGGATCTATGTGTGTGATTGTTATGAGTGGGTAAGTATGCACCTAAGACATTAATGTGGGGTGAAAAGAACCCAATAGGTTAAGGTGATATCACAATTGTTTTAATAACCGGCTAAGTCTGAGACAGACTCGCTCAAGAAGGGTTCAATACATTATCTAGTAAATCAAGCAAATAAAATCGCTAGTTGTATGGGATCCCCCAAAAATATTTATTTTATTCTGTATTTTAGTATTTGTTGTTATACACAGCCACAGAAATACATCATCTGTGAAAATTTCAACTGCCTAACTACCACGTTTCATGTGATACAGCCTGGTGACAGAAGGACAGACAGACGGATAGCGGAGCCTTAGTAATAGGGTTGACTTACCCTTTGGGTATGGAACCCTAAAAAGTACTTAAGCCCTAATAGAAATGTCTTCCGACTCCATCCTCTGGTATTACAATGGTTTATAAAGAAGCAAATATATAGCAGATAATAAATTCGTATTGCTGTTTATGAGATCTTTCATTATTTCCTTAACTAGTTTACAAATTAGTTTAATAGCTCAAGACCTAAGATAAAAGAGTTGAAGCAAGGTCATATAAACAACGTCACTTTGCAGATAATTCATTGCAAACACAACATCCGTGGAAGCTAGACGGATTCGCTTAAACATGAAGAGATTGCTCATTTTGTGTGTTGTTTTTGTGTATATTAATTATTCTACAGGTGAGTAACATTGTTATTTTTGAAGACACTCGCTAATGAGGTGGTTTTGTGGGTAACACAAAAAATTTAAAGCTGTTAGGTAAATAGAGAACTAATGCGATTCGAATAAAACATATTTATTTAAATGAAATGTAGTAGGGTTACAATGTACATACATCTGCATATCCGCTTGCATCTTGCGTAGTATTATTATTTAATTATCTGGCTTGTTATTCTAAATTAAATCTCATAATAGTCATAATAGATGAGAGCCTCTGATATGATGGTTCAACCTCGGTAGATCCAGGAGCTACATCCACGATGGATGTAGGGAGGTTTGGTTTTCATGAGACCTAAAGACATTTAGTTGAGCAGGTTGGCTCATAACCCGGAGGTGGCAGGTTCGATTCACGCGACAGGATACGTATTTGTGCACAGGAAAAAACTTGTTTTTGTTCTGTGTATCAGTGTTGTGGGACCATGATCCTCAGATACAGGGAAACTTAGTTAGATGTATGTATGTGATCGTTGGGCGCAGCGGCGGATTAAATGCCGAGAGCGACCTAGGCAAGCACCCAAGCTCCTCATCGACGCCCCTTGGACCGTACAATAATTCCTGAGCCAATTTTGGCGATTTTTACCCATAATGCCCAATTTGGTCGTAATTTAGTATGCATGATTTGGATTCCATAAGGCAAAGGCCTGCACTGAAATCCCGTATGACCAGCCTAACTGCCCAAGACAACCCAGCTCCTCAAAATTGTAAAACAGACTTGGATTGGATCTAGCTGTTCCTATAATGTTGATGATGAGATGATGGCGACGATGTCTATAATAAATGTGTCAATATCAAGTAGAAATACTCCAAAATCTTTGAAGTAAGCTACTTAATTAGTTTAGTTTACTTTAGTATAAATTTCTTGAGATAAAACTTATTCATTTGCTAGCTGAATACCTACCTAGACTAGATACTTTCGTTTGAGACGCCTTTGAGCCGAAAATCCCCTAAGGCAGCGTCTAACAAAGCGTCTTTCATTTCAATAGATTGGAGAAAACACTTAAGATAGCTACTTAGACCTATTATAGGTAGTATAGTTTCTAGTTATGGTTATATTAAGTACTCTGCGGTAATGCCATCGCCGAGCAATCGGTTAGATATTTTTACAATAATTTTTTGAAATTGATCGATTTAGGTACCTACTTACGTAGTTGTAAAGCCTGTAAGTAATTGTATTGATCGCACTGTTTTAAACCTTTACGTTTGTTCACTACGTCTTACGTTAGTTACGATCGACTTCGAATGCCAATGGCACCTACATACAGCCTACACTCACTCAAAATATATTCTTAGAATTTAGGTAAGTACCTACTTAATAAAATAAAAAAATACTTACCCAAGGTACTAATATCCGCGCCTAAGGCCTATTAATTTGTATGCGAGTTGTTTAGGTAGGTATTAAGTAGGTAAATACCAGCCGTCATACAAATCATCAAGATTATTAAAACGTCATCATCAGCAGCCCGAAGCCAGCTTATGCCCTACATTTGTGAAGAAAGAGTTGGAATATACATATAGTAGTTACCTAGCATTATTCAAAATTCTTTAACTTGTAAGTAGATCATCATCATCATCATCAGCCTGAAGACGTCTACTGCTGAACATAGGCCTCCACCAGAGAGCGCCACCTCGAGCCGCTGCTCGCCTGCATCCATCGGCTCCCCGCCGTTTTCAGCAGTAGGCCTAGCACGAATATTTACGAGCGCGTAAGTGTAACGTTAACGTAAAACCCTCCTATTACGATTGCGTCTGCCGCTCTACTGCTGTCAAGTTCATACAATTTTGACAGCAGTTGAGCGGCAGATGCGCGTCAGCAGCGCTGCTAGTTCAATCGTAATAGGGGGGCAGATCAAATGCCATACAACTGGCTTACATTAACGTTACACTTACGCGCGCGTAAAAATTCATGCTCGGCCCACAGATTGTCGGTCCACCTAGTCGGCATTAACAGGAACTTATACCTAATTTATTCTCTCATTAGCCAGATGTTTTTTGTTTATTACTCGAGTAGGTATTAATATTTATTTATATCTGATAACAATCCATGTATTGTTGTTTGTTAGTTTGGTAGGTACTTATACCATGTTCTTATAAAGGTTAAAAAGATTAAAATACCTACGTTTTTATTGTTTGTTATTAGTAGAGTATAATCTGCAAATCGAATGGATTGGATAGACTTTATATAATGGTTTTTTTTTTCACAGTTTACATTAAGTATAGGCATAGTGTAATAGGTAGGTTGTTCAAGTATGTACATACATACCTGCAGACCTACAACATAGAATAGGTAGGCACCTACATTCATTAGAAAATCAGTAAAAAATAAACGTGTAGGTAACTAGTATGTAATAGGCGTAATAAAACAATATAATTAACAATGATGAGTATGAGTAATCGGTACATCAAAAACAAATTATTTGGTGCAAAATCGAAAGAATGTGGTATGAATCTACCTACCTAAAGCACCGTCGACAGGTTTCGGCACTGTCATTGTTAGAAAGGAGCCAAACGATTGACACCGAAATCATAAGATCGCGACTTTAATCACTTGAATTTACTTTTTTTTTTTCTATAATTTTCTTAGGGATTTCATACTGTGAAGTCTGAAATACTTGGATGATATTTATTTATCTACTTACTTACGTAAGTATGATTTTTTTGCGTTTAAGTATTTCTATTTAAAAACCAACCACTACTTAACCGAAATTTCTAACTACCTAATCTGAAAGTACCAGGCACCTACCTCAATCACAGAGCTATGAAACAAATTACGCTTTGCCTATAGGGAAGAGTTTTTTTTTTTGCTCTGTGACCTCAAGTTATAATTAAAAAAAGCAAATCGTTTTTTATAGATGTCGGAGTAGGTACTGAACGAGGTACTGATGTGTAGGTCGGTAGTGGTACTTGTACTGAAGTAATAAAAACAAAAAAAAAACACCTTTACTTTGATTCTACTAGGTAAAAGTATTGCCTAGCTTATCAAAAACGGCATCAACCTCGGTTATATTTAGTTTATAACACTGCAATAAAACACCCCACCTTGCACTCTTCATCATCATCATTAACAGCCTGAAGACGTCCACTGCTGAACATAGGCCTCCCACAGGGAGTGCCACTTTGAGCGGCTGCTCGCCTCCTGCATCCACCAGCTCCCCGCGGCTTTCACCCGCTCGTCGGTCACCTTGCCCTACTACCCACATCATAATCAACGACCCGTATCACCTATATGGCTGCTGCATTTTAAAATCTCTATTTCAGCGGTGTGTCCATCCGACCAGTACAATCCTGGTCCCGACTGCACCCTCGAAGTCATCTGTGGTATAAGAAGCGCGCACTCTGCCCGGCGGCACTATTGCGACTGCTGGTGCAATCCTGGACTCTTCAGGGATATTGAGACCAATAACTGCGTGGAGAAATGTCCTTAGTAACCGAAGCTGGTCTTATGTTAGTCTGAATTTAACTTTAGCCCTAGTACAAGTTTATTTACGTACTACTTATGTATAGCTTGTAGGTACTATAGGAACCAGATAACTGATAGAATACAGAATACTTTTTTGTTTGTAAATACATTAGAATACAATATAACACGGATACAGAATAAAAATCAAAGTAAGTCACACACATTACTAGACTGTGTGATGTTTCAGGATGACGTGCGCAGTGCAGTGTCACGCGGAACTTTATTATTCTAAAGTTCCGAGTGACACTGCAATTGTTATGGGCGGCCGTGTCGCTTAACATCAGGTGAACAACTAGATCGTCACGTCAAACATTCTAATAAAAAAAAATTGTAGGTACAGTAATATACATTCGTGATTCGAGCAAACATTGTACCTACTAGGCTATTGATTCTTTATAGTAGTTAGAGTACTTAGATAACGTAGCAAGTCACCTATAATAATCCCCAACCACGGAACTGTCCCCCACTAGGTAGACTGACGATCTCTTGAAAGCCGTGGGGAGCCGCTCAAAGTTGCCCTCTCTTAGGGAGGCCTGTGTTCAGCAGTGGACGTCTTCAGGGTGTTGACGATGAAGGAGCTGTCGCGGTCTCATCTCTTCCCACCATGCTACCACGAATTGGATTTAACTGGTGGTGCCAGTAGCGAATTTCGTGTTAGCAACTACAAGAAGTGTTTTTGTACTATATAGAAGGTACCTGTTTAGGTTAACTACCTAGCTGTTTGAGAAATCACTGTTTAAACTGTTTCATCAGGCGCTTAATTTGCAAACACTCTAAGAAATCTGACAATGTTCGAATTTTCTGTACAGTAGAATTCAGATTTTTAAAAGAACGTACCTATACCAGGTATTCATAGTGTGAGCGATTTTAGAGTACCTAACTAGTAAATCTATCTATCTAATGGTCGCGCGTCGAAAGGTTAATAGGTAGGTGGATAGACGATATATTCGAGGAATAGTTTTACTAGTAAATTAGTAAATGTTAGTTTTATTAATTCTTGTAATAAGTATTTATAATACCTAAGTAAAATACATACTTACATAGAACTTAAACTGAACTGAACTGTATATGAAACGTAAAACTATAAATTACATATTGGTGGTAGGACTTTTCTGCAAAGTTCGTCTAGGTAGGTACCACCGCTCTGCCAGTTATTCTGCCGCCAAGCAGTGGTGTGCAAGGACTACTATGTTCCGCTTTGAAGGGCATTGTAGCTAGTGAAAATACTGGGTAAATGAGACTATGACCTGATTACACAGTGTAGTAATCTGATTACTAGACTGATGTCTCAGGATGACATGCGCAGTGCAGTGTCACCCAAAACTTTATTATTTTAAAGTTCCGAGTGACCCTGCAGCTGTCATGGGCGGCCGTGTCGCTTAACATCAGGTCAACGACTAGCTCGTCACGTCATTCACTCACATAAAAAAACTGCTTACGTTGCATAGGTATCGAAATAAGTACCTATCTATACTCGGTTACTGACCTACCTACATCTTGTCTTACAAATCTTTGTAATCTTACATTAAATTGCGCGGTTTTGAAGTTTATATTTAGT
This sequence comes from Ennomos erosarius, assembly GCA_963580505.1. Classification (NCBI taxonomy): domain Eukaryota; kingdom Metazoa; phylum Arthropoda; class Insecta; order Lepidoptera; family Geometridae; genus Ennomos; species Ennomos erosarius. The sequence goes on along the minus strand of OY756983.1, from coordinate 4,546,186 downwards.
TTTATTAATACGTACCATACTTACCTAGTATCCCGCATACCCACCACTTATTATTATATGTACTTCTTTAAAATGTATACGTACTAAGCCTTGAAAGATTCGTCAGAAGCGCACCGAGAAACTGATGTAGTTTTGCATTAATTAACATAAACATGAAAAGTAAGTAATGGAAACAATCTGGGAAATCCAATTACGTAATACGTAAAGAACTAAGTAATTATATACACACAACAAGGAAGGTGGTATGTTAAAGTGGCAATCAGCATGAAAAAAACAATATCGCATTAGATACGTCCAGTTTTGGATTTAGTTCCAGACACAGATTGTTTGAAATAGCCATGGGCAGTCCAGATCGCTCGTGGAACTGACAACCGATGGGAAAGAAAGGTTCTCGAGTGGCGACCACGAACCAAAGGGTCTAGCAAAGATACCAACCACTAATGCTAACGCCTCACGCTAACTCCAAAATGTATTGAAATTACATTCGCTGCGGAAAAGTTTGTGATTTCCGAAATGTCATTTCAATACAGTTTTAGAGTTAGCGTTTGGCGTTAGCGTTTGTTGGTATCTTTGCTAGACCCTAAGAAGACGCACGCAGCGTATGGACCCCCACTAGGTGGACCGACTTCTGGTTAAAACCTCGGGGAGCCGATGGACGCAGGAGGCGAGCAGCCGCTCAAAGTGGCGCTCTGTGGAGCAGCCCTATGTTCAGCAGTGGACGTTTTCAGGGTGTTGATAATGATGATGAACTAGGTATAATAAACTAGATAGGTAGGGTATATTCCCAGTTGCCCCCACATTATTGCCTCCGGGTGGCGATTGCGATATTAATTCCCAGTTGCCACCGAGTGGCGCCTGAGTAGCTATTGCCCCCACTTCAATGCCTCGGCGCTTTAAATCACAATTCTACGGAATAAAGCTTTGTGAAAGGCGACACCTACGCATTGCTCGAGCTTTGAATATATTTCATTATTTATGTACAGAGGCCCTGAGAAGTAAATAAATATGTATTTGGACAAAAGGAAAAATATTAATAATTAGGAGCTTTCAGCTTCAGGAACGGGAAATCATCCACTTGGTCAATAAAATAAAGGATTCCTTACTTTTTTATTGGAGTAAAATCTTTAGATTTTAAACAAAGATAGGATAGGACTTAGAATATTAAAAATTCCATTGCTTTATAAGCAAGATGGACTGGAATGGATATGAAATTGACCAATATTCCTGATACTTTTGACTCATCGGTCAATTTATTTGTTTATAGCACTGGCAATGTAGAGAAAGACCAAGGTATCTTAAACCATACATTTTTACACAGTAGGTATCCTTTAAAAAAACCGCCAAGTGCGAGTCGGACTCGCGCACGAAGTGTTCCGTATCTACCCGTCTGTCATTACTTATCAATAAAAACGACCAAAAAATCACGTTTGTATGGGAACCCCCTCAAAAATTTAATTTATTCTGTTTGTTCGGAGTTGTTATTATAGCGGCAATAGAAATACATCATCTATGAAAATTTTAACAGTGTTACTATCACGGTTTATGAGATACAGCCTGGTGACACACGGACAGACTGACGGACAGAGATCTTTAGTCATAAGTTTCGCTTTACCTTTTGGTTACGGGTACGGAACTCTAACGATATTTACATATAGACGTAGGTACATAAGTATAGCACCTTCTCCTTTTTTGAAAGCGGTTAAAATATATAATTTGCGTAAAACAATACCATTAGGCAGCTTAACAATTCTGACAGTAGTAAGTACCTATGCTTTCTTATTCTTAAGTAGAAGAACAAGAAAGAATACAAATCCTAAATGTTTTAGGTATAGGGTGGTACCTATACACTTTGTAGTGAATTGTCTCTCCGACTAAAATAATATAGGGTAGGCTGGTCTAAGAGCACGCCTTCGATAAAAGTACGCAACCCCAATATCCGTGAAGTGATTTGCGATATGTGACTATGTTCAGTTTTATTTTGAAGAACAAGGTAGTAAAACGAGACGGGCAAAAAATTATTTCAAAAACTAATAAAAGTACGGACTCTACGCATCATTTACTATATTTACTGCTATTCTTATTTTTCTTTTGCCATTTTGTAATCAGGTTTATGACGAAAATATAATTAAATGCAAAAGTGAAGTAAGTGGATGAATTACAAAGGAATCGAGTAAGGCACACACACAGCGAAAGTACATTTTGGTCAATGTACAAAGGTGGTGGTTGCATGTGCAACGCAACTTAACGCAAACATATTAAAATACCTTGCAAAATTAAAAATAATGAGTTTTTCATTTAAAAACAGAATGCCCAGATGGTAAAGTATGAAGTGAAATTAGTTTTTGTGCTGAAAAACAATGGCTTGATACAAAGGCACCAGTCAAAGTAGGTGAAAGTAAGAAACATTGACTTCAATACAGACATCAAATGAAGTCCCAGAGACCATTAAAAGAAGAAAAAAGATTACAAGTGCCAAAAAAGATCTCAAAAAACCATTTGAAAATGTGCGGCATATGATGAATTATAAAAAGGGTATTTAGTGGAAGATAAGAATAGAAGTTCAATATGAACATGGTGGCATGGGGATAGTACGGGTCTACCCCGTACTATCCCCATGCCACCACTCGTAGCTGTGATGGACAAAAATAATAGATATACGTAGTATTAGCAAATAAAATGATTCGCAAAGGTTTTGTTAGATATAAATGTTATTTTTTGGCATAATTAAACTGCGTACTCTTGTCCATACATGTGCGTACTTTTACCCGATAGCTGATTTAAGAGTACGCAGTTCCCATTTTTCATATTTTTATATATTTCAGGTGTTCATGAATACTTTCATCACTTCTGGTAATCCTAATTGAGAGCCATAATGTAGCATAAAATAAATGATTTTAACCACTTCAAATATTTATTTGAGACTATCTCAAGTTTTAAGTGCGTACTCCTAGCCTACCCTACAATGAACATCAACTTGACCATGCTGTTAACTAAGCGTTGGTGATAAAGTATTCAGTAAATACTGCTTCCTTATCTTAAATCGGGTAAATCTAGCGAGCACTTAAGTTAAGTCTACTTACCTATTTATTTAACGGCCGGGAGAGGCAATTGACTTAACCTAACCTTATAAGCTTACGGACATTATTCACCCAAGACTAAACAAATTTGGGCTCAGGTTCTAAGGTCCTAACACTGCGTAGAATGATAATCGTGGGGTTTCAACGCTTAGGATTTCATATTAATTTTTAAGGTCATATGTATGTAGGTACTTATAGTGACTGTAGGCTGGTAGGTAATTTAGGTTGAAGCAAAGCTAAAGCCTTTGAAACTAGGTATCTACTCCTGATACCGGTCACGTGTGGACCAAAATTTTTGAATTTTAACACATTGGTTTGGTAATAATAATAACTCCAAAAAATGGAATAACTTACTTAAGCAAATGCTACAATACAAAATTTAATTAAAATAATCGCGCTAAGAGCTCACAGTACGGCCCCTGATCTAATAAAACAAACAAGTTGCTGGCTTTGTACATATAGTATACATATAGTATATTTTTTTCCCTCTAATCTGTGCATGCACACTAGTGTTGGATTAATTAGCATTCGCATTAATTTTTAGCATGCATTTCGCAAATGAAATGTAGTTGCAAAATTCTGTGAAATATGAAATAACATTCCAACTAATTTCGTTAATTTAGAATTTAATTTTTAAAATTAAGTTTCATTTCATGCTTCATTTCATTTTTTATATAGTTTTTCATTTCTTTTATCTTTAATTTCAATTTTCATTTCATTTAATTTTTCATTTCCATTTCTTTTCATTTTATCAAATAGCATAGCAATAGCAAATAGCATGCTATGACTCGTGAATTAGCATGTTTATGAAATTTACGCAAAATAGCATTAATTGCCATCGCTAAGCATACTACGGGAAAACTTGTCGTCGCTGTTAGAGTGAGACGCACCAACTTACATTAAATACTATAAAACATCTAAGTCCGTGGTAAGTAAGTACCTATATGTACGTAAGCCGTCGGTCCCGGCTGTTGTCATAAGACAATAGTCGTTAAGCCAAGTCAGAAGCCTTCAGGCGGCCTAAAAATTCTGACACCAGGGCTGACCACTTGCCTACACGAGTCTTTCTTTCTTTCTTATGTACAAAAAAAGAGTTTTTATATTGTCTTGTATTCCAAGGTATTTTCTGCACATTTATACACGCCTTGAAGTACCAATATAGAGTACCTACGAACAAAAAAACGGTATGAGAAATAGTAAAATCTGCATACCGCAGCCCTTAATTTCGAAATTGCGTGGTGTCCCTTCGCTTGCCAGAATTGATTGTGGCAATTTAGTGGAAATTGTATTTATTTAGTTTCGGCCGCCGACAGCCGACATGTTGGTGAAAGCTTCTCTATAGTGGAATGAAATAATAAATTGAGTGGGTGAATGTGAAAATTACCATGTCTGCTGGCGAAACGTGAGACTAAAAGCACGTGAAGGCTTAGCTATAGGTACAGGTAGGTGTTTTAGTATTTTTGACAAAATCTATCTGGATCTTCTAAGCGCGTGTAGCCGTAGGCCGGACCGCCACTACACACGCTACTCACTTTAAAAAAAATGTAAGCCTTATAAAGCTTTTTCAGAGGTTCTCCGTTGTTTGTGGTAGGTAACATGAATTATAAACTAGGTGCTTAGTAGGATAGTAGGTAGGTAGGTGCGTAGGTTTAATATGTAGGTATCACCTATCTATTATGATAAGCGTAGGCGGCAAATAAGTATAGGTGGGTAGGCGGTAGATTCTGAATGTTCACATAGCCGTAGCCACCTCTAGTTAGTCTTGTCTTTTTGTCTTGTCTTTAGTTTAATTAGGTAACATGTTTATTTTGTAAGAAGGTAGGTATCTACGTGAAATATCCCTCGAAATATGACGGAACAAATAATTGGATCGCAAGAATATTTAGTTGGCAAGTTGTTATTATAGTTAGTTGTATATGTATTATAAGTATACCTTAACTTTTGTATATACTTAATGATAAACAGGATTACTCCCAATTCTACCGATTTCCAATTCTACAGATTCCCATGTGTACCGATTCCCATGCCTACAGATTCCCATGTCTGCAGAATCTCATATCTACAGACTCCCATTTCTACAGATTCCCATTTCTACGTCCCATTTCTACAGATTTTCATTTTAACAGAATCTTATGTTTACTGATTTTTAATTCAACGAATTAACTTTTCTGATTCAAAAATTAGACATCTGTCAAAAATGTAATTATAGTTGTACTTAGCAAACTTATTATACTTACTTTATGTAATATTCCAACTCTTTCTCCACAACAGTAGGCTAGTATGTAGTAGGTATATATGTATATATGAAGTAGATTGTGTTGGTAGCTAAGTTGGTATAGTAACACTGCCTTCTGACCTGTAGGTTGTGGGTTCGATTCTCACCCAGGACAAACAATTTTATGATGAACGTCGATGTTTGTTCTGTGTCTAGGTGTTATATTATATTCTACGTTATATAATTACAAACAAAAAGCATTTAAGTATTGTGTTAGTTATCTGATACCCAAAGTACAAGCTTTACTTAGATAGATAGATAGATAGATAAACACTTTATTGCACACACATCAAATAATAATACAATTAAGAAGGATAAAAAATTTTACAGAAACGTGTTACAATGGGCGACCTTATCGCTAAAAGCGATCTCTTCCAGGCAACCTTTGGATGGAGAGGATTTACTTACTTAATTTTGGTCTAGATGGCGCAAAATATCTCGAACGTTTTAGTCCGAAATATTTTTCTATGCTGCGAAAACCAATGCCTTCATTTAGTTTCGCTGCTAATTTACCTTTCAATCAGAAAGTCACATCTCTACAGAAATATCGCACGTAACACGTGTCGGAGCCCTTTGGCAGGAGCCCTAGAACCTGTGGTTTGGATGGTCTTGGTGGCGGTCACGACCCGGCGCCGGCTGTGGGTTTATTATCGCTCATAAGCGTTGACCCACTGCTGAATAAGCTTGCAAACTTACTCGTAAATAATTCTCTCAAAAATGGCGGTAAAAAACTAGAAATGTGATCCATTGTACCACATTTCTAGTTTTTTACCGCCGTTTTTATTCGATTTATTAAAGATAGTTATAAACTAATAGATAAGTACTTTTTTTTTGTGAATTAGTTGCTTTTCTTAAAATTTTTCGTAAATTGAAACTAAATGAAAAAGTTAGCTAGTTAAAAGCCCAAATAGCTAAGCTAGCATTAGCTAGTTAGGTAGTAAATAAAGAAGTTAATTGGTTAGCCAGAAAGAAAAAATCAACACCTTTGTTTCAGTTTCATTTTTATGGCAAAGGTACTTAGACATTATAAATTAAGAGAGCTCTTGCGGAATTATTCGCCCGTGTAGCACAAGGCCTTTAAACTCTTGACTTTTAGCCCTTGTAATTATTATGACAGCCGTAATTGAGGGCTATGTCAAATATGTATTAGCGTTTCGAGTGGCCGGAGTACAGATTTTATGTGAAAACTTGGCCTGCTAAGTTACTGAGAGTGATTTTTGGGTGTAAGCAGTTCATCAAAGGTTTAGGTGTGATAGTCTACTTGAAAAGATAAGCTTTTATAAACTTGTAAAATGTCTGTGAACTGTGAATCACAAGTAAACGAATTCTTGGAGCATTTGGTTTATCAAAAATATTTCATGAGCTTATTATGATCTGTAGAATTTAGTTAAGACGAATCCCTTTTACCCCTCTCTTTCTTCTTCTACTACCTCTCTCTTTCTTCTTTTGAAATGAAACACCCAATAATGACTAACGAAATCAAACAAATAATTTTTCGTTTCCCTGCTTAGCTTTGAGTGGGTAGATAAACAAGTAACAGCAGAGGCGACATTACGACATATGTTGGAACACACCTTGCAGGTACCTACCTAATCCCTTTCAGAAGAGACAGTGACCTACATTAAACCCCTGATAATGTTTGCCCCATATTCTATTGTGTGCGATCGGCCGCCACCTACATTAGGCACGCTACTCAGCCGTGCGATGTCAGAATGCGATAATAGGTCGTCTCGTCTCGGGTGCACCGCTGTCAGAAGCTAGCACCAAATAATCGCATCGCTCGCCAAAAAACTAACCCACATACGCACTGGCAGCGTAGCCGGAATTATTAATCGCGGGGAGTTAGGGGCGAGGGTGGCGTGGTGTATCGCAGGGCGCAGGCGCGGGCATCCAGCGGGCACTTCGCGAGGAAGGCTCGCGCTCTTCGGCCGCGTCTCGCCGTTGACGCGATGCGCGAGCTTTCGGCCCCGCGGCCGCAAGCGCCGCGCTAACCTGCACCCATGCAGTGGCGAAAACTTACCAGGTTGAAGTCTTCGCCGGGCGGACAGTCGCGCGCTCGGAGGATGCTCTGCTGCGGCCGCAGGAAGGTATGCGATCCGATCGATATCGCGCGCCGAAACCGTCGCCCCTCCCGGCACGGACGCCGTCGCCGTTCGACGACCCCGCCACTAACGTCTCACCGCTAACGCCGTGCCTCTTTAATCTTCTAAGTCTCCGTAATCACTCTATCCCGAAACCATCAACTAATACCCACCTTCTGTGCATCCCAATGTCTTTCAGTCACAAAAAGTATCAGATTTTTCTGGCTATGAATGAAAATGTGATCATGCGTAGGAACCTAAATCTATTTGTTAACAAAATATGTAGGCATGTGCTATAGGTATTCATAAGTCGAATGAAAAATTCATTTATGAAATGACCTGTCAATGAACTGTGTAATTTAGTTATCAGTGTCAATCAAGTCCACCGTTAATAACTTGTAAAGGGCGGCAATTATAGTGGCGGTGATTAGTCCAGGTTGTAAGAATGTGGGACGATCTATTCAAGTCTGTCGACTATTGTCCGCTGGTTTCTATGAGGACAAGACGAATGAAGTGTCATGGTAGTCCCTATTTTAACCCTTTTACTGCTAAACCTTCTTTATCTATACACGCATAGTTCCTGCCAACTTCCCATACGTTTATACTTATTCATATAGCATGTTATTTCATAGATCTAATTGTGTGATTATGACCTTAACGTGTGCATTTGCGGGTAGCTGTATATTTAGTTTTTCCGCAGCATCACGCCATCTTGAAAGCACGTCATTTATACGGTGGTGAATAACGGTTGAGAATAACCACTGGTTATTTCATTCATGCTGCTTTTATTATATAAATATGTAAAGTTTATATGCTTGTTATTTTAATATGTTATAGTACCTAAGAGGTATAAAAATATACATTATACCGGTTTTTATAAAGTGAATTATCAAAAAGAAGCTAATTCTCAATTCGCCTGCTATGTTTTTTCTTGTGTGGTTAGTTGTTATCTCTGCTAGTTGTGAACCAATTTTGATGGTTGTTTTTATTTTATAGCATCAGGGTGGTCTCATTTAAATTTGGTGAAGGTCTTAGGGAGTACGCGACACAAACCTACCTACCAAACGCCCCAATGACAATGGATGACAGCAAACACACAATTTGGTTATTAGGTTATTAAATTTTTTCTTCAGTTGTCCATTGACCTGATGATGGACTTAATCCTATGGAATTTCTCAGTATAAGCTCCTTAGCGCTATACATTTTCTTATGGTATGTGACGTTGTAATTTAAATCTTCATAGTGGCTATGAGGTAGCGCCATAATTATTATGCTCTAGGTTTCAGGCCCATGGCTCCACAGTCAACATGATTTATATTTTGCGAGAAAGGGACATGTGATGACCATTCAGAATTTCCGAAAAATACGTCAACGCTTATAATTGGAATAAATCATCATCATCATCATCATCATCATCATCATCAGCCTGAAGACGTCCACTGCTGAATATAGGCCTTTCCCAAAAAGCGCCACTTTGGGCGGCTGCTTGCCCCTTGCATCCATCGGCTCCCCACGGTTCTGACCAAGTCGTCGGTCTACCTAGTAAGGGGCCGGCCTACGCTTCGTCTTCCAGTTCGTGGTCGCCACTCGATAACCTTTCTTCCCCAACGGTTCTCAGTTCTACGAGCGATGTGGTCCGCCCACTGCCACTGCAAATTGGAATAAATATTAAAATGAATATTGAAACAAGTATGTTATAGTTCCAGATAATATAGTACCTACAGTACAGATGCCTCTTCCCATACCACGGAATAACTCGGGCTATTTTACGAAATATTTTATTTCTGTAAAACGCAAGATTATCAAGCGACATTTATTGCGTGTTGGCGAAGTATTGGGCCAAATGAATACACTGTACACTAATTAATAACGCTTACGCCACGATCACTACATTTTTTCACGTTCTTTTTAATTTGTACCTGATGGGACCCCATGGTTATAGTACAGTGATGCTCCAAAGATTGATAGAGATAAAAAAACATTAACTGATTCAAAAATACACCAAAATATTATTTTGTCATCAGACCCAGATGTTACATGACCATCGTTAGGGTTCATTTTAAGGCAAAAGGGCACCCCTAATGTCTTATGTCTGACATTGGTAAAGAATCAAATAGCAGGTCATTAACTTTTGGTACCTTCTCGCTACTTATACCTCAGTCTAACTTTGATATAAGTAATCATTTAAAACTGTAGCCTTTAATATTATTACACCTTTTATAATTTAGTTGACGACGATTTCGTTGCAGCAGGATGTTTATTTAATCAAAATCAGTCTAAATATTATTTTCATCCCAGTTGCTCGTAAATTGGCTCTTATCCTACCGCTTTTAGAATTATAATCCAAGAATTTTCCAACGTGTGCTTTTTACTTTTCATTACAGCACTAGTGGTTTATGGTGATAACACGATACAGTTAAGTGTGTATCTCGCTTCAAGTAATACAGAAGAAGAATTTTTAATTTACCCGGCTTATACAGATTCAGTATTACCCACAGGCACAGATTAGAAAGAAAAAATAATACCCACAGACCTGCACCCCTATTCTCAATCCATCGACAACGCTTCGATTCAAAGCTTACGCTACTCGTCTCCTTCATCTACATTTAGAATGAAAGAGACGGAGAGTGTAGATTTCGTTTCGAAACGTTTTTGATGCGTTCAGAATAGGGGTGTTAGAATATTTTCGTAACTGGTATTACCACAAATTTGAGAAAAAAATAACACTGACAGGTAAACATTTAATATTATGAATTATTCACAGTAAGTTATGTTCTGAATCCATTGTTATTAGCTTTATTATATTTCTTCTAGATATTTTTTACATTATTATGGCTGCATCGATATTGTCCGCACCACTAAAACAAAACTTCTTTCTCTAATCTGTGATTCGCTCGCCATTTATCTCATCTTATAACCCTTAGTTACTACTATGATTACTAGGTAATTACGGCGCGTGAGAATAAGAAACTCCACGTTTTTTAGCAATACAAATTTGTTTTTTCCTCGCATACTGTGGTGAAAAACGTCGTATGACATTCGTGTGGATTGATCATTACACATCCCACACTTATTCATAATGTACTATTAACTAACTGTCCCTCATGAATTTGGTGTCAAAAACTAACTGTTGTGTTGTGTTGTGTTTAAAATGAATAACACTCATGAGAATTTCAATTCCAAAATCATAGAGAGTCGCAGACATTTTTAGATAAGGGCTTTCACCGGATAAACTATTGGAGAGTTAAATAACAAATCTTACACTTTTGAAAAGAGGAAGAGAAGAAGTTCGAACGTAGGAGAGAAGGAAGAGATAGGGTATCTAAAGTGTAGAGAAAGGGCTAATTATAGAGTGGGATAGCGGCGCACCCATGCGATGCCGAGGGGGGGGGGGAGAGCTAGTTATACTATATTACTAGATTATTAGTATTTCACTCAATAGGTACTCCACTTCCGTCGTTACGCCAAGTCCTTTGGGTTATGTAGGTAGACAAAACCGCCTCGGATTTATTAAAGTAGGTATCTACATATCGGTGTTTTCCACTAGCTTTCATGTACTTTTATTTACAATCGAAGCAGTTTTATTGATAAAAATAACAAAAATTGCAAATTGGCTAATTTCTGTCCTTCTACAAGTAAAAATCAGAATGCAAATACTTACCTAAGATTTTTCTAAGCATATAAAATTATATAGTGCTTACGTTTCCCACTACTTTCAATAGGTATATTCGTGACCACGTTCATATTATTCGGCATTACACATTAAAATATGATATAAAACTAATTGAAACTGTAGTCAAATAATTTAGAATGTTAGGAAGTAGGTCGCTTTGATAACTTTGTAACGAATATTAGGAAAGTTCATTGTTTAAATTAATAATATTAGAGTTCCGTGTACCGTTATTATTATGGATATGGGGTTTATATACGTTTTCCATGGAGTATAACCATAAAGATTAGCGAAGAGAAGAAATAGGAGTGTTTTAAAATTAGTATTTACCTGCTTATGACTAAGGGTGAGTTTTTTCATCTGTAGACAAGGAAACCAATGGTTAAAAGATAGTAACAAACTCGGTGAATTTTTGACCATTGATTAGAATTTATTAGATGTTTTAACCTTTGGTTACCTTAACTACAGATAAACAAATCTACCCTGAGTTGGTAGTTGCACCAATAATTATTGTAGTTTTATGGTTGCCGCAGCCATAACCTTTGAAACTGCTGCAACTGTGATTTTCAAGTCATTGCTGCATAATAGTGCTCGTTTTCAATAATTTTTATACCTTAGCATGCTATCTATGACTAGAAGACATGTCGAAATAAAACAATACATTAACGGCTCCACTAATGGAGTAACCCCATAAATAATTTAATTTATTACGTACTACCTCACGGATAAATAGTATCAGTTATCTGGTACCCATAGTACAAGCTATACTTAGATTGGGGCTAGATGGCGCTGTGTGAAAATGTCTACACATATACAGGTATTGCGGAACTAATAAAATTATCGTTCAGTTATAGGGTTCAGTCGTTTCGGAGCCTATTCAATGCAAACAAACAAACAAACAAACGATCAAATCTTTCCTCTTTATTATATTGGTATAGATGATTAACAATAACTTTTTATACACGTAAGCACACAAAAATTTTGAAAACTGAAAAGTTTTGCTTATGTATACTCGTAAGTGAAAGTAGGGCTTATACTAGACATGATTATAATCTAAGTTTAACGTTTACCAAGATCAAACGCAGGATAACTTCGCCTCAGATGATGTAGTCAAACGTTTGCATAGTAAACATAATGAAAGAAGAGCAGAACTTGTTTTAGCGGTTGAAACTCGTTACTTCAGTTTGCACCAACGTAATAACATTGGCGTATAAAAATCACTATTCGAGAGCTCAGACCTCTATTATCTTTTAGTACTTTTGTATTGAAAATACGCTCTAAGCTATGCCCTAATAATATGTCCTCTTTCACTACCTATAATATCTACCTCCTTAGGGTGGGTTTTCGACCAATACTTAAGGTAAACTCAAACAAATTTTGACCATTGGTTCGAAATTATTCGCATTTACCAATAATTACCTATTAATAATTAACTATTGGTGAAAAAACCCACCCTTCATGTATACCTTTCTTCAAAATTCAGTTATTCGTTTCAATCATCGACTTATAATCTTTAGTTTACATGTTTTATATACATTGTTACATAAATAGTTATATACACAAACTTCGCATTTCCTATCTCGCAAGGTCTTGATGCTACTCTAAAGCTTTTTATTATATCAATTGCAGCAGATGTTTTTATCGTTTCACTTTCCAACGTAGTGAAGGAGTAATAGTTAACAATTAACACGTATTAACGGCTTATGTCGCCTTCCGTTAAGTAGGTCAGTCGGGGCAAAAGGGGGCGATCGAAGGCCACGTCGCTTATTTATAAACAAACTAATGGTGTTTCGCTGTACTATAGGGATTATATTACTATGATATGGGTGTGGGTTGAATGTAAACAGTCGGAAACAAATTAGAGACTGTATTCAGGGTTCCGTATACTGTCGATATGTTAATCTGATACGAGAAGTCAATTTATCCTTATAAAACTATATAGAATATATAAAATAATAATTTTCTTAGTATGAGTCGTCACTACCCTACTACGGCAAATAGCAGGGTTATGAGTTTAACAGTCTAAATATGTATGTATGAATGTGGAGTATGTATTCATTAGCATCCTTTGAAACTAGGTACCTACTCCTGATACCGGTCACGTGTGGACCAAAGTTTTTGAATTCTAACACATTGATTTTTTTAATAATAATTACTCCAAAAAATGGAATAACTTACTTAATCAAATGCTACAATACAAAATTTAATTTAAATAATGAAGTACTGTTTTTAATCAGTACATACAAGGTATAAAAACGTTTAAATGTATCAAAATCATCCGTGCCAATTGCGTTAGGCGCCGCGGCAATCGTCATAATTTTCAATAAAATCATTTTTATTTACACTCTTTACTCTTGAATAATCATCTACTAATGATGTACTATCATGGGCTCAATTTATGCTAATGAATTAAATTACATCCTATATAAGTTCCTTGATCCCATATCATCCTTTTCTTCTACATTTTTTCACCTTCTTTCTTCTCATGAACCCCCCTGGGTCACCACAAGGTCTTATACTTCAATATTATTTCAATAATATTTCATTGACAAATGACATAAAAGTAAGAATACTTTATGTTTCAGAGCCAGAGCAGTTTTGATGACGTCACGTTAAATCGTTCACTCAAATACAACTATCATGTCATACCTTTACATCATGTTGACACTGACGTGCGACAGTGATAACGCCATATAAAAATGTAGACGTCTCGTTCACATGCAGGAATACTGTATAAGTTCATGGTACGAATTCGAACAATATTATTGTAACCTTGAAATAATAATGCCATGAAACATGATGGTTTTGTATAAGCTTGTGGTAGCCCAGCCTAGCGTGATCTGGGCACAATCTATAGGTACTGCCGCACTGTTCTGTCATAGTTCCATGATACGTACTAAGTTATAATTACTATAATACGTTAGAAAGAGAATTACTTAAGGTTCGTAGCATGTGCATGTAAAATTACACTATTCCGGTGATAGCATTTGTTTTTCTCACAGGGCGTGCACAAAAGTGTGTAGGACCACGAGGACATGTATATCCCCGTGGTCCTACTAGTAGGACAAAATAGTAGGTCCACGAGGAAACAGCGGACGAAAGCAAGAGACAATTTAAATGTTCTTGCGAAGGAAATCTTGTGTAACTTTACTATAGCCTTCAGTCCTATTCTATTAGTCTATTCATTAACTGTCTGTGCCTAAAAAAACTTCTTTCCACCCTTGTTTGCCACTTCATTTTACAAGGAAACCCTACTGAATCATTCCATTTGCTTCGTTTCAAACAAGAAAATTACATGTTGATAGCCATAGAGTGTGTGGTTAAAGAGGCATTACTATAATCAGAATTCTAGCTTTGAATAATGTATGAGCGTTGTGCGTCTGAAAGGCCACTGATTTTGTATTGACACTAACTTTCTAGTGGGTTGACAGGCGCTTGGGTGGTTTTATTTATTTACCCCATCTTATTTTGATACTAAACTCCCATCAATTCCTATTTTTTTCACTTCCTCTGCGTCGTTGGGTTTTTGAATTTTAGTTAAACTGAACCCATTTCGTTTTTTTTGTGCATGGGCTACCACAAGCTAATACAAAACCATCATGTTTCATGGCATTATTATTTCAAGATTACAATAATATTGTTCGAATTCGTACCATGAACTTATACAGTATTCCTGCATGTGAACGAGACGTCTACATTTTTATATGGCGTTATCACTGTCGCACGTCAGTGTCAGTCAACATGATGTATAGGTATGACATGACAGTTGTATTTGAGTGAACGATTTAACGTGACGTCATCAAAACTGCTCTGGCTTTACAAAATTAAAGTATTCTTCTTACTTTTATGTCATTTGTCAATGTATGATTGAAGTAATAATGCTATAAGACGTTGTTGTTGCCCCCTGGTCCTTTCCAGCTGCCAATATTACAATTGTTATTGAAATGCCACTGGGACCTTTTAAATTATAAAGCTTCACGTGACACTGCACTGCGCAAACAATCCTGACATAAATTAATAGACATAATGAGACTTGGACATAATGATAATAGGACTAATTAGGCCTTAGTCAAAATGGTGACTTCCTGGGCGTAAAATGATACTTGACATACTGGTAGGTACCTATCTAGCGGCTGAGTCAGCGATAGCACGCGTCGTGACTGTGATATTGATAACACATGACCATTGATAAGTAATCACTACAACTTATATGTACTGGTATATATAAAAGTGAAATATTGGCGTTACACTTACATTTAGCTGCCACCGATTTGGATGCAATTTTGCACACAAATTGTTTGTTTACACTATCGATTTCCCAAACTTTTACTCTGGAAAATTAGTGGGTATTTCCGTCAGAAATACGGATGAATTTCGGATGAAACCACCGAGCGATTATAACTTTACGTTCACTAATTATAGTACTTTCAACCGTTTATGAAAACTTTAAATAATATAATTTACACTCCCACACCCACCCACAACTCTGTGTTAGGGACATCTCCTTTGTCTGTAAGACTGATAAATATTCTGTGTGTATTTGCGATGATGACGTCATGAAATAGGACTGTGGGCGGATGTCGGACCACGCTGTGACAGTGTGACGTGGCTTATGAATGGAAACAAAGCTGGTGTTACTGATAGGTCAGAATTTAAGGGTGATGCATTATTGATGTACTCTAATTGAATAATATGACAGAGATAGATAGCAATAGATAAGTACAATGCAAAAAGGACTTTTTTGAACTAAATTTTTCATAATCTTTCTTAAATATTTTGACCATTATAAGTATTTTGTAATTTTCAACCGATTTCAAAAAAATAATTTAGGCCAATTTCTTATGTGCTTGGAACATTAAAATTTTTAGTACTTATCCTGATTTTGACTAATGTGTCAGTTCTAAATGTTTGTGTCCCTCGCATATTGGTGGAAATAACAAGGACCGCACTAGTTCTAAAACAGTTAAATTAAAAATTCAGGCTTTTGTGGAATAAAAAATGTTATATTGATATTTTTTGTTGATAACGTATTTGATAGAAACAACCGATTGTGGTGGTTCCCACTCGTTTCCCACTGTTACTTTATCGTAGCAATAGCTACGTGATACGAGGCCGTAGCCGTAGCACCGTAGCACAAGTTGTCGTAGACATTGCATTGAAATAAACTTTTTACTGCTAATTTCATAACTATTGTAAGTAATGCACTTCGATTTATATCTTTGCTAGTTTGTTTGTAGTTCCGTTCCTACTATAGATATGAAAATTCATTATGATTATAAAACCATTTTTGTATTGGACTTTATGAGAAGCAAAAATTCTATATAATTTTTAATATTTCGTGTACCCTTACAGCTTATAAAATTGTTACTTAACTTGTCCATTATAATCTATTATGAAATTTTACACAAACAGAACAAAAGAGTCTGTTTACAGTTATACAAGAGATTGTTTTAAATGTAAGCAACTTTTTGCGTTTTTCTAAGAAATCTCAGAGCATTGGAAATTTATTACTACTTTTAACAAACAAGATTAAGTATTGTTTATTTATTAAATCTTTCTTTATTTTGAAAAGACCGAGACGCTTTTGTGGTACCATTCATCATCATCATCATCATTAACAGCCTGAAGACTTCCACTGCTGAACATAGGCCTCCCCCAGGGAGCGCCACTTAGAGCGGCTGCTCGCCTCCTGCATCCATCGGCTCCCCGCGGCTTTCACCAGGTCGTCGGTCCACCTAGTGGGGGGCCGGCCTACGCTGCGTCTTCCAGTTCGTGGTCGCCACTCGAGAACCTTTCTTCCCCATCGGTTGTCAGTTCTACGAGCGATGTGGCCTGCCCATTGCCATTTCAACTTGCCAATCCTAAGAGCTACATCGGTCACTTTAGTTCTCCTGCGGATCTCCTCATTACGGATCTTATCTCGCAGGGAAACACCGAGCATTGCTCTCTCCATAGCTCGTTGCGCGACTTTGAGCTTAGTAATGAGGCCAACAGTTAGAGACCATTGTTCATCATGAAGTGGTACCATTGTTTGCTTGTAACTAAAATGAAATTTAATTACAACCAAATTAGTACGAATAAACTATTTTTAATTTTTGTTCTACGACCGGCAGCCATCAATTTAGTTGTTACTTAAGAGGGGAATGATGAAAATAACAATCAAAAATTATTGAAAGAAGTCAATACTTTATTCCAATTCTCGTATTAATGTATATTAATAGACTAGTGAAAACACATAAGCCAGTGTCATTAACTTATCAGTGAAGGCACGAGATCTAGAAAATTGTCAAACCAAATTGAAACCAACAGTGCGATATCAAATTTTCATATAGCACTTCAAATGTACTGTGATATACGTAGGCGGTATTATATTATCTATTATCTGTTATAATAAAAGTTTTGATCACTTACCTATCAATATTATAAACGTTTTCAAATTTAATTACTCACAAAGCTTCAGGATCAATCATGAAATGTTATTTATTATGCGTTTTATGTTAAAGCTAACTCATTTTTATCACAGACCTGACCCAGAATGCAAACAAACCTATCCCTTTCCGATTGAAAAATCGGGTTACAGCGTCCATAAAAGAGCCTTTAAAATGAGACCGTAAAAATTCTATCAATACAGCTGTTTGGCGCTTGAGCAACAAATATCTGATGCTGTCACATTGTAGCTTGTTACTGAATAGTAGAGTCCATTTTCGCTTGAAAAGTGCTTTAAAGCTTTAGTGCTTCAATGCTCTTCGAGTTCGAGTTGGCACCAAATTTTAGGTTTCAACGCTTCTCATTAAGTGGTGCTGAGAGACGGGCGAGGGGCGGGCGGGGAGGTAAGGCGTCAGACCGAGCGACTATTGTGATATCAGACAGAGTGTTTTGTTCCTTGGCTCTTTGCTTTATATGTTATCTGTACGTACCAAGGATCTGTGAAGAGGATATACGGATGCTCCGTCTCACTTAAGAGTATTAGCTTGTTGATGGTGGAGTCGTCTTTCTATTCCGTTGGCAATTTGTGGAAACGCGATGAGACGGAAAGAAATGCTAAGCGAAATTTTGCTACGGAGTTTTCCGATCAAGGTGTGAGTGGAATGGGTTTAATGCGCCAAATTAGCACTTTTGAAGTCATCCTTGCAATTTTGTACTTGCTCCTTACATTTCTACAAAATACTCTGTTTTTATTAAAATGTTTAATTAAATATTAAGGTTTTTTATAGCAGTATCGCCTACTTAGCGTAATCTACAGTCAATCAATCAGTGGATCAATCGTCAAGGAAAATTTTAATCACGCACGGGATTTGAACTCACATCCATCCAAAGTTGAAGGATATTAAAATCCAATTTTAATATCTTTCAACTTTTTCAACCAACACAATTTTTAAACAACATTTTATACTAACAAATCTGCAAGTACCTACCCGAGATTTTTTTTTTAAATTATATTGGTACAAATTTTATAGAATTGCCATTCAAAGGTAAAACGACTTCCAGGATTTAGATATAGATTATTGAAAAAAGTAATTAAGTAAATTTGAAGAACGTTCAAATACCACAAACTCGTTACACTGCTTGATTAACATCAAAACTACAGCTAAATAACGTTGTGCTCCGCCCGAGAACAGCAGTTAACCATTTATGATTCTTGTGCTCGATGTTTCAAATTAAAGCGACGTAATTTATGACAAAATCATAAAAAAGGCCTGTTTAAAAATTTCCGACAAGCTCTCTGGCACGGCATTTTTCGACGGCAAATAATTAGTTTCCCTACGGCCCTTTTATCATCCACCTCAGTACAGTCAGCTGAAAAAATATAATGTAGATACCAAGCCACGCAAAAAGGTCATATAATTCTTTATTTCTTTTTCACTTCTTATGTAAATTACAAATTAGTAATTTTATACTTATTTTACATAAATTTTTTATTCACAACAAAACATTAAATAACATAACACTCATTTACTAAATACATTTAAACTTTACATAATAAAGTATGTTACTAAAAATTGGTCAATTGCGAGTCGGACTTGCGCACGATGGGTTCCATACCATTATCTATAGAAACGAGCAAAAAATCGCGTGTGTGGTAGAGAAGCCCCCATATTTATATTATTCCGTTTTTTAGAATTTGTTATTATAGCGGCAACAGAAATACATCACCTGGGAAAATTTAAACAGTCTAACTATTAGGGTTCATTAGACACACGGACATGCCTGGTGACAGACGGAAGGACAAACGGACAGTGGAGCTATAGTAGTAGGGTCCCATTGGGTACGGAACCCTAAAAAGTATTTAACTAATCACAGGCATAGAACTAGTCTAGACTACCACATTACAAAAATGAAATAAGAAATAAATTGGTCTTATAAACCAAATATTAACATACCATTTTATACTATACCTCTATTATATTGTATATATTGTAAACCTAGCAAAGATCACAATCGCTAACGCTGATGCCTCACGCTAACTCCAAATATTTATCGGAATGACATTCGCTACGGAAAAGTTAGCGATTTCCGAAATGTCATTTCAGTACATTTTGGAGTTAGCGTTTGGCGTTAGCGTTAGTGGTTGGTATCTTTGCTAGACCCCCTGAAACACATTTCTCAATTAAATATTGAAGTGGTACCTAAGTAGAGATTAATGTTTGGGGTGCTGCAAAGTTTTAATATTTAATGCAGTCGACTGTACCAATGGGTCGGTGTGATGACAGGGATGTAATTGCTAAAAGCCTTGTCCCCATTTCACTTATCTGTCAATTAGAGGGAATTTTATGCTGACGCTTTATTTGCTGCAGATTTATCGCCATCTTTAATATTATAACTATCGTTGGATTATGTTCTTTTATCTTAAAAACCGACTTACTTTGATGTTATACCTAATTTAATAAGTAACTCTTTAAAGTTAAGCTCAAACTCCTTACATATTAAAGTAGATTAAAGTACGTTCTTCTGAAACAAAGCAATTTGCTAGTGGAAATTTCAATAAAATAATTGTATCATTATTGTGTTTTAACTTAACTCCTAACCCATGTATACTCACGAGACCAAAAATCTTAGAAAGTATCTTAAAATGTTCATATTTATTTTAATACTAATAATAATCTTTTAATAATAATCTTTTTACTAGGTGGTAGTACTTTTCTGCAAAGTTCGTCTAGGTAGGTACCACCGCTTTGCCAGTTATTCTGCCGCCAAGCAGTAGTGTGCAAGCACTACTGTGTTCCGGTTTGAAGGGCATTGTAGCTAGTGAAATTACTGGGCAAATGAGACTTTATGACCTGATCACACAGTGTAGTAATCTGATTACTAGACTGTGTGATGTCTCAGGATGTCGTGCGCAGTGCAGTGTCACGCGAAACTTTATTTTTTTAAAAGTTTCAAGTGACACTGCAACTGTTATGGGCGGCCGTATTGCTTAACATCAGGTGAATGACTAGCTCGTCACGTCATTTATTCTCATAAAAAAAAAACTTCTGAAAGTGTTTTTATTATTAACATTGAGTTTAATATTTGATTAATTCAAGATTATTTTTAACGTTTAAAAATAAAGTGTTAGTTAGACGCTCACAGAACGTGTATACAAACTACAAAATAATGTCAAGACATTATTCAAGAGGTTGAGAAGGCGTGGCATGGACATCTGTTATCGACGTGATGTGTAGAGTCAGCCTAATGAGCATTATATACATCTGAAATAAGAAATCTAAGCTATGTTTCCATTACTCAAAGACTATTTTCCCTCACACTTCAAATGAAGTGGATGAAGAGCATTCACAGTTTGACAAGTAGTTTCAGACAACGTTGTTATAGTTCTCCCGTAAAGAGCCTTCAGAAGCAGGTTTTCTGTTATCTTAGACAAACCTTACAAAAAGTTTAGCACACTAGTGTATCTTGTGAATTATTATGCGACTAATAGGTAGGTACTGTAGCTAAACTATACTCGACTAGACTAGTAGGTAAGTGGCTACTTTATCTTAATACTTTACGTTTTTTATACTATCCGATGTACGGCACGTCAATTTAGTTCCCGGCCTTCCCACCAAACGATGAACATAACGTGTTAGAAACTTTATAATGGGACAGACGTGGGAAGTGAGCGAAGTCCTTTTAATGGCACACTTAGATGTAAGAAGCTTTAGGAACGCTTTTGTGACGGGGCAAAGCTGAAATTTTTTGGTGACAAAACTAAATAAAACATAGAGCTTATTATAAATGTAGTTTCATATACAATTAAATAAATGATAGATATGTGGCAACATATGATCTTGCCTGGCATACTCGGGCGTGCTCCTATTCATGGTGCGGTGGACTCCAAGGAAACTACGATTCATGGACACAAATAAATATATAATTGAACTGATACATAGGTACTGATATAACTAAATAATATAAACTATTACATGACGCGGTAGTGGTGGAGAGACGACTGCCTAAATTACATATCACGCCCTTTATATAGGTCGGCGCCGCGGCGTCGTCCATATTATAAACAAATGTGTCCCTACAGATAGATAAACTCTGTATTGTACAAATCAAATAGTAAATAATAAGTTTCAAAGAAGAGGTTGCTATGCTTAAGTATGTAATATAGCGTACGTGGCTAGCTATACCTATGCTTAAAATACAACATACACTGCTGATTATATTAGTAGGTACACGTGTATATAGCTAACATCTTTTCAAACCACGCGAAACGTATCGCGTTTTATGCGATTTTCAGGCGCCGGTGACAATAGTTCTCATTCTATAGAGCCACTATGCCATTCCCAGTCTTATTCCGTGCATATAGACTACCTAAAAACCTAAAAAGAAAAACTTGATCTTGATTTCCGTGTCTATAAAGTTTAAATATGATATAATATCTAAACGCTAGAGAGCGATCCCTAGAGCATAAATATAATTACTTATGTTTTGATTTTATGGGCAACGCTGACGTTAAAATAAATAAACTAAATGCAATTTCGGATAATGAAATCATACATAAACGCATTCTATACTCTACTACACATAAAGCTTTAATTCATTGACCCTTGTGCCATTATTTAAATTGTCAGAAACTTTAGTTAAGATCCATCTCAAAAGGTATATAAGTAAAACAAGCCGATAAGCGGATTTGAAATCCTTAACTTTGCCTTTTAAACGCTTTCAATCACTCAAGTAAACCGTGGAACTTCTGACTCATTTTGTTTCTAACTGACAAGAGAAATACATCCTGAAGTAATGCGATGCAGTGACTCATTATAAGCCTAAGGTTTGGAACCCTCTGTCACGGGTATTTCCACCTTGTAGCTTAACGCGTACTGCATTGCTAATTCGTCATGTGAACGAGTTAATACGACAATAATGTCTCGAAACCGTTAGTGGAAAAATAAGACAAGACAAAAATGACTCCAAGGACACTGCTCAGACTCGATGGCTTTGTTTTGTGAATTCAGAACCAGAGAAGAAAATTAAGTTGATGTTTATTTACCTACTTTATCGGAGAATTGAGAGCAGTTGTTTATGTAGTAATACTAAGTTGGTGGGTTTCAAATAACAACAAATTAAAGCTGTTTACTTGAAATTGAGTAGGTATTTAAAATGAATATAGGACAACGTTTATTGTTTTGATTTGATATTTTCATTGCCAAATAATAAATCACATATACGTGTCGAGGTAAACCGAAGATACATTATTGTTTTTAGTGTTTCAATCGTACAGGCTTTGTGGTAGCTTATGCTTTGCCTACGCAAGGTATTACTTACCACACACGTGCGGGTGTATCTTAATTTGAATAATGTCACCATTAAAGCACGTAAAACGCCTACCAACTGTATAAACATTTAATACTCGCGATTTCGGCAGAAGTTAAGGAAGTCTGCGTGATGTAACCCTTTCGTCAAAGGCATTCCTCAGAAGTTGTAGGTATTGTTTACAACACCAGCCTTTTGTCATGTAAATAGCTATACGCTTGGAATAAATAAACCGCATCAAAGTGAATGTGGCCTTTTTGGCGTGATGAAGTTCAAATAGCACCATCATTTTGAAGTGGGTTAAACGCTTCGGTCTGCTTTTATTTCAGTATCGACATTGTTCAAAAACCATTTTGATAAGTATTTACATAATTATATTATATTATGGTTAATCAGTGTATGTGTTTTTCATTAGTTAAATCATGTTTATATTTCTAACTGAACACGCTATTTACCCATTAATCTTAACTTACCGTTGTAAACAATATGTGTGCAAACTTTCGTCTTAATCGATTCAGCCATTTTTATTTTTTTAAGGTGAATTTTTGGTTAATAAATATTAGATGGATTAATTTTGGATTTGGATTTTAGTGGCGATTTAAGTATCGAGAAGTGTCTATACTCACTCATCGGGTGTTTTGTCATTTGCATCTTGTAAATAAGGATCACTTAGTAGGGATATAGGGACTAGGCATATAATTTTGAATGTTCCCACATAATGCTTTTCTTACTAATATTTGTTTTCATGATAGCAACGTTGCTAATTGCTATTTATTTATTCTCCACGTTTAAGACACTACAGTTTCCAGATCCTGAACTCCAATCAACCGAAAGGTTATTTACTACTTGCGTCATGTCTGTCAGGTCTAAGTAATGGGTTTTAACTTGACGTCCGTCTGTCGCCAGCTATCTCGTCGGTGCTCTTGTGAGTGGTTTCAAGTAATTTGAATCTTAGTAAATGTTTACTAAGATCTAAGAATTTATGTATTTACGAACAATTTATAGCTTCCTTTTTTATTGCACTTTCGGGATATTTACCGTGATTAATAGCTTACTATACATTATGACTAGTACTAGAGGTGATCTGCGGATTCACCCGATATCTTTTCATTTTCTTAATGTATTGTATACTACACCGATATCAATCATGCTAGGTGCAAATTCAAAATTAATTCTTTCCTTGATCTCTTCCTTACTGATTTTAAATCAATCTGTGCGTTTGCCATTTCATATTCACTTCTATTATTTAGCATATGCCTATAAATTGTAAAAATAGTAAGAGATGTAGTGGTAAGGAAGAAAATTCAGATTTAGAGAATTTAAAATCACAATTAATATCTTACTGAAATCAAATTGATGTATTTTTCTGTAAATTGGATGTGAGCTTAAAATCTATTACTATATAAACAGGATGAAAAAATACACTATACATTCCAAAATGCCAATAGCTTAAATAATCACATAATCTAGATAGTAAACCAACTTCAATATTCTATGGCATGTTCAACAGAATAATACGAGGGTCGTACATCAGATGACATATTAATAATAGTCGTTGGTCTCACCATGGTCTCACCCAGTTGGCTGTCGCCGGTCGTCTAGACAGCCGACAGCCTTGACAGGCACTTGTGATTTCTATTCTACTGGTTCTTGGTAGAATTTGTGGACTAGATCAGTGAGGAGCTTAACTGTCAAGAACAACTACCTTATTTGGTCTAATAATCTCGTTCCAAACGTTTGCCTTTTTTTAATAAAAATTAGTATTCCTGTAGCTAGGAACATGCTTTTAATGTCGCTTGGTAAAAATGCCGCATACTGATTCGAGACAAACGTCAATACTAAAGAATTATAAGATAAAAACCCTTGGCGTGGGCCAGTACGTAGGACTTCAGGACTACAATATGTAAACTAAATCGTAAGGATCAAGCCGCGAAATATAATCTATAAAAACTGTCTCTTCTAACTCGTGTTCTACTCACACTTGCCTTGTTAGGTTATGAATTCCATGCACCCAAGTACAAATACATGCAAACTCTACCACTTTGAGCGTGAGTCATGAACTCTCCGGATTAAATGTCACTTATCTTCTGGGATCACTGCTCTTTCAATACATGCAGTATTCAATATAAATGTCAATGAGTAGGCATTTGCGTAAAAAGGTTACGTTATTTCTGTAGATAGGTATAAAAACGTAATTGTTTCGTATGAATATGCAGGGTATGATGAACAAGACAGTAGTTATACTTATAGTTACAAATTAAAGGCTCGATCTCACCTAAAATTTACTGGTTTGTTTTGGTGGTTGGTTTGAATACGGGAACTATGAATATGGTGCGATAAGAATATACTTTATAGAATATGGATGTGTATGCAAAATATCATCCCAGTTTGTTCACCCGATTATTCTGATACAAGCAATTGTTACACACAACAAACAAACAGATGCTTTTTATATATTGAAGAGATAGGGAGTTACTACGTCAACCTACTGTAAACTTAATACACATTTACAGCACCATTAATAAGCAACTACTGTAAAGAGCTTCACAAGACTTCTGAGGACTGTGGTTTACCAATGGCTCATGGCTCAGTCATAATAAGACTGTGGTGGAGGTCTGGTGGTGTTCTCCACTCCGCTGCTCGATCAAAAGTGAAGTTTCACTTTCAGTCCAGCCTCTGCCGTTTTTAAAGGCCCCAGAACAATGACAACCCAAAGAGTATATAATTTACCAGAGTATGGCAGTCATTAATAGCGCCACCAAGCGGCGATTCCACAGACAAACCTCCACAATAGTCCAAGAGTATATAAGTCAATTACACTTCTATTTAGTTTAATATTTGTTTTGATAAAATAATTCTATATCGTTTACACTACAGTGTAATAATAATGGTAGACACTTACAAAACTGTGTTGTTATTTTAGTTGCAGTATAACCTGGATATCTCGATAACACGACATAGTCAATTGTAACCTTTACTCGTAGAAAGTTGTGACCATGCGACTTACTACAATGCTGACCGTTCATTACGTCGACCATTAAAGCTAACGAAGATCATTATCATACCGTCTATATACCTACGATTAACGACTACTATGCACCCTTGAGTGCAGCGCCGAAGGTTGCTGCGGTGCATTGACTTCGAATACCCGTCCAAATTAAATCTCATTTCGACGCCTGCGTGGAAAGAAAATGGAACAAACTTTCTGCTTCAGTTGGATTATAAATGGGTGGTAGTATTAAGCAACAGGTGTCAATTCTGCGCGTTACGTAAGGTATGCCGGCGCGCGCAGCTCATTGAAGCAGTAGTACGTCCATATCGATTAGGAGTACGTTCCACCATCGATCTGAGAGCCGTTGTATGCCGACCCGAACGTCTTTTAATGTAGGTCTTGGATTGTTTTTTTTTAAATCTACAATATTCGTTAATTCACGATCAGAGCGCAGTTTACTTAGCCAAGCTCTTGAAAAAATCTTATGATTTTCATTCGCTGCGCGTCTTTGGAAATGGGAGCGGAAAATTTCTCGTTCAATCCGTGTGTTGACTTGTAGGTATAAAGCAGGAATACTCACGTGGAGTGGAGCTTTTTCCGAGGCGACACCGCTGCTTTGATTCGAATATGCATGGACAAATTGAAATTGATGGGAGTGGTCGTAGAAGGAAAGCTTCATGTGTTTACACAGTGTATTTATGTAGATAAGGGAAAGCTTAGTGTGATTCATGTTAAACATTCCGATTAACCTTTTACGGTAATTTATTGATGGTATCTAGCCACCCCAATAGTTTAGATTGATCTTTATATGAAAACGAAAGCCAAGACATTTTACCCTGCCTAAATAATTAAATTTTCAAACTATAACAAGTTTGGAGAATACAAAATTTAATAACTTTGGAGAAAACAAAACTTAATAAGTTCGAAGAAAAGTTGAATATTACGGCAATATTGCTAATAGAACACACAATATCACAAACATAACTAACCATAAATTGTGATTGGTTGAGATCTTCGATTTACCTTGCACGATTCGCCGCCGAAAGTCTAGACCAATTCTGCGCTTTATCGGCCAACAAAATGATTTATTCAGAGTTACTGAACTTAACCGGGCTATTTGAGGGCGTTCCAAAGAGACGAGAACGGAATAATGAGAGGCTGAAACCTCTAGAGTATATAGTTTAGTTTTCAACAAACGCTATTTTGATTAAATGAATAGGATTTGCCTTGAGGGATAGATTGATTGACAGAGAATGGAGGGTGTCTGTACTGATAAAGAATGTTTTAAAAGTCAACCCATAAGGGTTTTACAGATTATTTGAAGAAACACGGGTGATTGTTCTAGTACCTGAAAAATAAAATAATGCATCAATAACTCCGAGACTTTCTATTATGGTTGAGGTTAATTCATATTCATTACAGCTCCCACTACGTCCTCTGAAGCTGAAGATATTGCATGACATGTCTCCAGGACAGACAGAACCCTATTATCGCTGGTCGCCGTGACCGTGCCTATAAAACATCATAACAAACTGCGAACAACAATGAAAAATCACCCTTGTTCGTTTGATCGTAAATCAACTTTTGCAATGACAACCAAACAGACTAAGGCCCTCTTGCACGTTCTCGGTTTAAAATTATAACTGAATACCTAATCCAGAGCTAGTAATTCGAGTTAAGTTGGTAAACAGAAATATGCAGACATTTTCTCTTGCACGTTCGGAATATTGACAGGGGTTAAGCCCGTCACACACGTAGCAATAATATATATTAATATACCGTACTATAATATATATTATAGCAAGCTACCACACACGGAGACGATGCTGTAATATATATATTTTCCTTCATTTCATTGATGGTCGGCCTAGCGTTTACACGTGTTTTGTAATAAAGGTTGATTTCAAAACACAGTAGATAATTATGAATTAAACAAGAAGTGCATTGTTTTTGGATTTACTTGATAGTTCTTCAGACGACCATTCCGATTAATATCACACACTCCTAATAAGGTGGATATAGTTTTTATGAAAAGTAGTTTATCTATAATTTGGCTAATTTAAATGACTTGTACCTGAG
Source organism: Ennomos erosarius (assembly GCA_963580505.1). Classification (NCBI taxonomy): domain Eukaryota; kingdom Metazoa; phylum Arthropoda; class Insecta; order Lepidoptera; family Geometridae; genus Ennomos; species Ennomos erosarius. The sequence continues at coordinate 4,518,279 of OY756983.1, read as the reverse complement.
GTAGTATAAAAAGTGACCAGTCGCCAATCAGATTTTTACATCGCCGATGCCTAGTCCCGAGTAGACTAAATGGCGATATATCGCCTAAATTGACCACACTGGTCGGGCGGAGGCGGCCCAGGGGGTCTAGCTAAGATTCCAAACGCTAACGCTATCGCTAAATTTTGCTTTTGGGATCGTTCGGGATCCCAAAAGCTTCGGGCTAACCCCAAAATGTACTGGAATGACATTTCGGAAATCGCTTACTTTTGTGGAAAAGTAAGCGATTAATGTCATTTCAATACATTTTTGGAGATAGCTTTAGCATTTGGGATCTTTGCTAGACCCCCAGGCAAAGCGGCAGGAATGGTAAGAGGGGAGAAGCGTCCGAGGAGCGCGTCGGATATGTTGAAACATGCTGTACATTCAAAATATGTCTCGCTATACCATAATATATATTAATATACAATAATATAAAAATATACCATAATATATATTACGGTATAGGTTGGTCACAGAAATATATATTATAGCTGCGTGGGCGGTCCCTCGAGAATTTGTATAGAAAACATAAGGTAATATGTCTAGCTATAAATATATTAATATATATTATAGCTACGTGTGTGACGGGCTTTAAGTTGGTAAACCTCCGGCTCAATGCACAGAGTAAAACAAAATTACACCTGACTTATGTGTTTGAAGTTGAAAGGTACAAGGTATACATATTCTATACTAAGGCCCTCTTGCACGTTCTCGGTTTAAAATTATAACTGAATACCTAACCCAGAGCTAGTAATTCGAGTTAAGTTGGTAAACAGAAATATCCAGACATTTTCTCTTGCACGTTCGGAATATTGACATGGGTTAAGCCCGTCACACACGTAGCAATAATATATATTAATATACCGTACTATAATATATATTATAGCAAGCTACCACACACGGAGACGATGCTATAATATATATATTTTCCTTCATTTCATTGATGGTCGGCCTAGCGTTTACACGTGTTTTGTAATAAAGGTTGATTTCAAAACACAGTAGGTAATTATGAATTCAACAAGAAGTGCATTGTTATTGGATTTACTTGATAGTTCTTCAGACGACCATTCCGATTAATATCATACACTCCTAATAAGGTGGATATAGTTTTTATGAAAAGTAGTTTATTTATAATTTGGCTAATTTAAATGACTTGTACCTGAGGTAGTATAAAAAGTTACCAGTCGCCAATCAGATTTTTACATCGCCGATGCCTAGTCCCGAGTAGACTAAATGGCGATATATCGCCTAAATTGACCACACTGGTCGGGCGGTGGCGGCCCAGGGGGTCTAGCAAAGATACCAACCACTAACGCTAACGCCTCACGCTAACTCAAAAATGTACTAGGATGACATTTCGGAAATCGCTAACTTTTCCGCAGCGACATGGCAGCGACTATCATTTCAATACATTTTTGGAATTAGCATGAGGCGTTAGCGTTAGTGGTTGGTATCTTTGCTAGACCCCCAGGGGGTCTAACTAAGATTCCAAACGCTAACGCTATCGCCAAATTTTGCTTTTGGGATCGTTCGGGATCCCAAAAGCTTCGGGCTAACTCCAAAATCTACTGGAATGACATTTCGGAAATCGCTTACTTTTGTGGAAAAGTAAGCGATTAATGTCATTTCAATACATTTTTGGAGATAGCGTTAGCATTTGGGATTTTTGCTAGACCCCCAGGCAAAGCGGCAGGAATGGTAAGAGGGGAGAAGCGTCCAAGGAGCGCGTCGGATATGTTGAAACATGCTGTACATTCAAAATATGTCTCGCTATATCATAATATATATTAATATACAATAATATAAAAATATACCATAATATATATTACGGTATAGGTTGGTCACAGAAATATATATTATAGCTGCGTGTGCGGTCCCTCGAGAATTTGTATAGAAAACATAAGGTAATATGTCTAGCTATAAATATATTAATATATATTATAGCTACGTGTGTAACGGGCTTTAAGTTGGTAAACCTCCGGCTCAATGCACAGAGTAAAACAAAATTACACCTGACTTATGTATTTGAAGTTGAAAGGTACAAGGTATACATATTCTATACTAACTGGAATAAGCTCATAGCATCGTAAATTATACAAAACTAAACTTTAATTTTAATGCCGTAAAATTTACATTAGACTATCGTGTTTGGAGAGAAACGTGGTCTGAGGAAGATAGTACGTTGTGTACCCATGGAGTAGTCTGTCTTTTTCTTATGCCTTATTATCGGAGGTAGTTAACCTGTTTTCATGGGAATACATGTAGGATTAAAAATCTGATAAAGTTTATGAACGGACAATCTAAATGTAAAAAAGGTGTGAGAGTTTATGAACGAAGGAAGAAAGAGAGACCTGCAAGATGTGAATGGAAGACGTGAGAGTTTTTTTCTGCGGTGTTAATAATTAAAAATAGTTTTGTCGGAAAATATAGAAGACTTTGCTGCCTCAAGCCCCCCATCGTTTCATTTTCACGAGCACCAACCAGATAAACTCAACTAAACAATGCATAATAAACTCAACTTCGTAAATTCTCGATGAATGTAAAATAATGAAATTAGGTAAAATTGACTTACCTACTTACTTTTACTAAAACTGTACTAAAAAACAATACAGTAGTCAATCGCACAGAAATCATACTTTCTATGGGATAGCATAATACCGTTACTTCGTAAATTAATCAACTAAATTTTATCAGATTTAGTAAAATTAGAAGCTGTAGCATGCATGTACTAAACTGGGGGCGATCCATGTGGGGGCAACTGGGAATATACCACCTACCGGTGGAAGAGCTAGGCATGCCTTTAGCAGTCTATGTATGTAATGTACCTTTGTTGTTTGTATTCATAGCACATGCTGTTTAAGCATCCTATGCTACACACGGTTCTTATGTGATTGAAGAGATGAAACTGCGGGCCTACTACTTTATTTTAAACTCATTCATAACTCGAGACACAAAAAAAACTTCTCGAAAAACTTATCGTTTCTGTTCGAAGTGCTTGTTCCAGTTAGTATGGAATATAAGTACTAATATAGAACTTCTTGGAGAGGTATCAATAGAACATTTTCAGCCAGTGTCAATTTAAAACTTATAAAACGTACATACCTAAAGCCGCCTCTACATGCTTGATGTTTGCCACAAACACCTAGTACCCCAAACACCGACCACAAATTACTCAACACATACACTGCATTCACAGGATAGTCAAAAGTGCTAGGTATGGATGGGCAAAAATGGCAGGCGACGAGCGTGTTAGGGCTGCCAACATTTTTTTTCGGAGAAATATATAGCATCTTTTTAATATAATAAAAAACAAAAGATAAACAAATATATTATTTATCAAATATTCATTTTTATAAACACTATCTAATGTCTTTTTTTAAATTAAAAGTATCATAAAATATGCATTAAGTAAAATCAAAAGGGATATTTATTACTATCTGTTTCTTTGTTCTCCGCGATTTTAAATTCATATCGGAATTTCCTTCGTGTGAATATGGCGGGAATAGAAAGCAGGAACGACATTACTTTAAGGGTCTTACTTATAAATGCCGCTTAAAATTAGTCAGTGTTTTTCCGCGTGACATTTCAAATCAGTCAAAAGTTGACAGAAGGTTTAAGCAATGGCTAACTTTAGCGTTTATAAGTGAGGCCCTAAATGAAGAAGGTTATATTGACATAGCTACTAACCGCATGTTGAAACTTGGCAACAGGCAACTTGAAAGTGACGATGCGATCGAAGGAGTAGCATGCTAGCTATAGCTTATATTTTATGCTGGATACTGGAACACATAGGATACTGATTACCTCTTTTATTTAAGCCGCAGCGAATAATCTCAATTATTCGCGGGCAGTATTCGAAGAGATATATAGAACCTACTAGTTGCGCACAGCGTTTAGCACACAGCCTTGAAATATAGTGCAGTTCTATATATTAATGTATGGTTAGCAACCCTACGCGCGTACTACTGTCAAACGTTTGAATACATCACAAATAGCTTTGTCGTTCGACAAACGTATTTGTCAAATCCTTAGAACTATGCACAATTCCGACACTGATACCGATCAATGGTGTTTGCCAGTGATACATGTGTGTTTGCAAACAGGCAAACACCAAAATAAAAATACACACACCCATCCTCAAGTTCGTGTTTGCTATTTGATGTTCGCTGTTTGCCAAGTATGTGAAAGCCGCTTAAGGATCAACATGTCAAATTACCCCCGGGTTAAATATATAACGGGATAAGTGGTCAATTTTCTAACGTGCAAGATAAAATACAGAAATAATCCGAGTTAGGCGATTTATTCAGGTAACACGAGATTAGAGAGAACGCGCAAGTCGGCCTTAACCTTTCCTGTAAAACCTCCACATTATAGAGTACCTATATTGAAATATAATTCTTATGTCCTCGACTTAAGGATGTATTTACAATGTCATCGTGATGTATTTGTATTGTTTTGTAATACGATAGAGCTACGTTCATTACAGGATAGGGTTGCGTTAGTCATGTAATTGCTTTGCAAACATGGAAGGTAGGAAACTCATCGGCGGTAAGCAAAGTTAATCGTTTTTTTTACATTTATTACTATTTTACGATGTGACCGGATAGATTAACGAGCTTTCAGCAGCTTAGCGCTTATTGGAGGTTGATACGTGGATTTAATTTCGGTCCTGATTAGTGAGGTTGAGTGATTCTCTTAGCTTAATAATTTTATTAAGGTGGTCCGTCACGCTCAGCCACAATTGGCAATAGACTAAAAAGCCAAGACAAAATTAGTTTTTTGCCAATTGTTGCTAAACCAATATTTAGGTGATATTTTAAATCATAATTTGTTGATGAATTCTATTTATTTGCGGAAAACTAGTTTCCATGTAATTGCGTTGAGTAATTAAGCTGTAATTGTCAAAAAACGCAAGAAACTTTGAATTTGGCGCGCTGGGAAACTAAAGTTAAGTAATACCTGTTTTGTATGAATATTGTAGTTATTATTATATTGCTTAGTGAAGTAGATGATTTTCGTTTATTTGAATTATGCAGTTGTTGAAGAAGTTTAAATGCCGGTATCCAAAATAGACATGAATCTAAAACATTATATTAATATAAGTTTTAATTTATATTTTATGCATTAACTTAGTTCAGACAAGTATTGTTGCACTACAACTCTGAATAAAATTAAGTTCTATTCAAAACTTTATCTGTAACACATGTTTTCATATTAAATTTCCCAACGAAACATCACAAAACGGCTGTCTACGAAACTCGTAGTTCAATCTACAAGTTGAGTAGCACAGTCTACGAAATTCGTAGCACACTATGAGTTTGGTAGCAAACGGAATAAAGTTAAGCAAACAAGGATTCTCGGATGGTCATTGTGCGGGATAAGTCCAGTCACCCTGCGGTATTTGGGAGGTTGCAACTGCAGTACAGTGACCTCGTGCGTACGCGAGGGGGCGGGGTAGCCGGAACTGGGTCACGGCCCCCCTAGCCACGGCGTCCACGCCCGCCGTCTCCAAACTCCATCGACCGCCAAAATTCTAACGCTTGAACAAAATCTTCGGTTCAGAATTGGGTGACTGTGATAAGCAGGGGGAAACGCGAAGGTTAAACCGGTATTACACTGACACCAAATTACATTTTGAAATACTATCAGAGATTGGAAATTTTATAGTAAGTATAGAGGTTCAAAAATAAGTTTATTTAGATAAAAATGAAACATTTACACTATATAGTACAGTATCTAAAAAGTTTACATAGCAATAGTGCTGCCGGGCTTAGCATATCAGGATGAGGTGAAAGTACAGTGTCAGGCCAACTTTTTTTTTTTTATCATCGATAGGCTAACATTTGACCACGGTCTCACCTGATGGTAAGTGATGACGCGGTCGACAATGGAGCATGCTTGCCTAGAAGATACCGGTTCACTCTAGCCTTAAAAACTCCCAGATTATATTTGTCAGAAAACAATGACGCTGGTAAGGTGTTCCATTCCTTCGCTGTCCGAATTATAAACGAAGAATCGAATCAAACCGCTTTGTACGTATTCGAGGAATCTCTACCATATACGGATGCCGTGATACCGTGCGTCTTGATGTCCGGTGGTAAAATGGGGATGGGGGAATTAAGCTGTGCAATTCAACTTTAATGTTTAGTCTCGAGTGGTGGCTATGATGCTTAACATCAGGTAAATGAATAAATAAGTAAATAAATAAATAAATGACTAGCTCTGCACGTCGTTTACTGTCTTAGATAAGATAAAATTATCGTATACCAGTACGTACTATATGTATATTCCCCGCATATAACTATAATATCCATTAACATAATAAATTAACCTAGTTAATGAATTCAACTATCTCACGCGTCGATATCTCTGCCCGATAAAAACTAAGTCCATAAAATTAATTTACTGCTAGTGTTACCAGGCAAGTAATTACGTTTTCAATTGACCCACTCTCTGTCCCGATAGATGTGGTGACGATGTTGCGTCACCGGAAGCGGAAATAGCGGCGTCGATGCACATTACACACTTCCTCGTAAGTGCTTGCGAACGCTGGGGAGTTAAATTTTCTGTGAAAATTTATATATTGGCGGAGTAGGTATGAATACGAATGAGTTCACGAAAAAGTTTTCAACCAGGGCTGTTATTCCCTATGAAAACACAGATTCCACACGATACGGATCCACGTCGTTGTCGTGTCTTGTTCAAATCGTGTCACAGCGTTAGATATACCTTCACTTTACATTAAAGTTATCTTTACTTTGAATATAATATATTAACATAAGTGGTCATATCTTTTGATGAGTTGATGTTTCGGAATGCGTCTCGGTAAAACATATGATTTATGACAGTTCAAACCGCGCCCATTCCAAATTGATTTCGCGCGGTTTTGTTTTCGTTTCATAGAGAATCGACTTTTGACAAGGAATTCGCGTGATTTCGAAGTAAGGAATCGAGAGAAAATAAAGGCCCTGCATTCTCGCACGCACCACACTGGCTCTACTATAATCTCTAAGACTAAATAACCTTTTTTTAATATTGGATGAGTAAGCCTGCCTTTGTGCACCTAACCTGATGGTATGCGACTATGAAAGAATGTCATTCAGGTTCATGAGTTGCCTATTTAAGACTCCTCACATTGCACCTTATATAGATCGTAAATGAATGGAGGTGGTAATATTAATTCGAGCTCTTGTGCGCAATATTAGATTTTAATTTACGTACTTATTTTAGCATAAGTGCCTCGTAAAGGCCGAATCATAGGAAATATAAATACATAATATTATATTAATTCTAATTCGGCATGGGGGCGGTGAGACTTGTACTGACGTCCAGCTTGTACATTTCCCCCGCCAGACTACCCAAGCCAGCCGTTAAAATAACGGAGCATTGATTTGGGGTGCTGGCACATCTGCTCCAGTGTTTGCGTCACAGATGATGACGATGATTAGTACTTATACTATAACTTGGTTGTTGCAGGAGAATGGGCGCGCGGCGCCGGACCTGACGGCGTCGCCGGGCCGCGCGCCGCCGCCGCCCGGACCGCCGCAGGCGGCGCGCGCCAACCATGCGCCGCCCTGCGTGCTGCAGCCCGACTTCCGCAAGGTAAACAATAAATAACCACAGGTCACATCATATATAAAAAAATATTCTCAAAATAGATTCATCAAAAGCGCCGCAGCAATCTTACTGTCTTTTTTGGGGGAAATACCAACATTATCAACAACCTGAATACGTCCACAGCTGAATACATAACCTCCCCCAGAGAGTGCCACTCTGAGCGGCTTCTTGCCTCCTGCATCCATCAGCTCCCCGCTGTTTTCACCAGATTGTCGGTCTACGTAGTGGGGGCTGACCTATGCTGCGTCTTCCGATTCGTGGATGCCACTTGATAAACTTTGTCGTATTTGTCCTGATTTATAAATAATTGGTAGGTATAGTATTGCAGATAGCTGCTGAAGTTACTTGATTCAGTTGAACAGATCACGGACTTTGAAGATCACTCCTCAGTATAAAATCTAGAGTCTAGATTCTAGACGATTAAAATGAGCTAGTGGGCATTAATCCATCATGGATAAATAATTGTTTTTATTCGTTGGAAATACTTATAATGTCAATAAACTCATCCAATTACCTATTGATTTACAGTAATAAATTTCAATCGAAAATTTAATAACATTTCGCACGCTTCAGCCATCACAAAGTACATTTTTCCAATCTTCCCAGGCTCACCTGCGAGAAAACAGAACACAGCGATGCATAGCAATTTGCAACCTTTCCATTCGATGTTGTTTCCTATTTCGCATTTATGAGTTCTATTGAATGGTTTAAAAGCTAGCAAAGCGGAGCATGTGAATGTGCCGCTTGCTGAAAGGTGAAGGAAAAAACGGTAAAAATCGTTTGAAAGCCGAGGTTATTTAACGTACTCTTTAAACCTGCGGTTCAAAGAAGCAATGAAATAATCAAAACGTTTTGTTGAGCCTTGATTTTTTCTTTTTTTTTGGTACAAAATGTACTTACTAATAAACTATTAATCACTTTCATGGTGTAATATTGTTATTATGGTTAGTCATCCGTGGCTGCCAGAAGCCATTGCGGGTAGCGGCTATTATTTTTTGATAGAAAATGTGCGTTCAAGTGTTGGTGCAGTTCCAATTTAAAGTGGATTTTATTAGGAAACATAAGAACCCTAGTATTACCAGTAAGCACTTACCAGACTAATAATGAAGGTAGGTAAAAATGCAGTACATTTTCTTACAACCATATTACTTTCAATACTGACTTTAATCCTTTTTACTTGCAATTGCAATTTTAACACGTCCATTTCATAAATATTTTAGTAAATAACCCGTAGTATGACCACGACCGCAGACCGTGTGCTAGTGGCGGGTTAAATTAATGCCTTCCCAGGTTATATTTTGGCTGGCCATCAAAAGTCGGCGCTTTATTACCAAGGCGCCAATAATTGAATATTGTTTTTAAAATTGAATATTATCGGACTTGCTTTTGTAATGATAATAGACGAATATACCTAACAGACTCCAATATAATTTATTGCAAGATTGAGTTTGTAAAGTTCTGATAGGTTATTATATTAATATTGATTAAAAGAAACATGACAACAGCTGGCTGCTAAAGATTAATTTCAGCAGGTAAAACCACAGACAGATGATTATGATGATGATGATGATGATGACAATGATTAAAAATGATGTGTGGGTGGTTCACATAAAAGAACTGAAGGTTATTTAATTTTATGGCTGCATCTAATTTTAGGTCACATGCTATATCACAACCTGCTCGATGATGTATAAACTTAATACTCAATACTCAATACTCAATCATTTATTGCAAACATTATTGGTTAAATGTAGGTGTTAATAATAGCATATTTATTTTATAATAATGACCCAGCTTGGTGATACTTTAAAATATGTATCACAAGTTTTCCCTCAGATATACTTTCTACGAATTTTTTTTTTCACCCGCCTTCTTTAATCTGTTGCAGGTATCAGGAGTGAGCAATGAAATATTCAGGCAGATTGAAATGGTTGAGAACGATCACGACCAGACCACGGCAGCGGCGCTTGAGGTTAGTGACATGCTCGTTTTACTACATAAATATCTAGTATTTATGTTTTTTATAGCAGTATCGCCTGCTCAGCGTAATCTACAGGTTAATTTGTAAAGGAAAAATTAGAATCACGAGCGGGGATTGAACCCGCATCCATCCATCCCTCAAGCCGGGATATGCTTTACTTAAGTTACCGTGACAAGTGGTCTCATGTCAGCATTTGTGTTGATGTAACTTGACCATGCTGTTTGGGATGATTCTTAAAAATCACTCAATAGAAGGCGCTACCAACCTCTTAAGTTGGTTGTATAAGGTGAAGGAAAAATTCGGACATGAGACCACTTGTCACGGTAGCTTAAGTAAAGCATATCCCGGCTTGAGGGATGGATGGATGCGGGTTCAATCCCCGCTCGTGATTCTAATTTTTCCTTTACAAATTAATCTATAAATATCTAGTGTAAATCCGCTCAAACTGAGTAAAATATACGAGCTAAACTGAGTTTTAGCAGAATGAGCAGAATTATAACTAAACTATATATTTCTGTATAGTTTTATGATTTTCCATTTACACCCGAGTCAATTGAATTATTTTTGTCTTGTTCGGTAAACAGTAGAGCAGTTAAAAGTATTAGTAGACGTAATTATCTGATATGTAGGTGAACGTTTTTAGACATCAGCTTCTAGGTCTTGAATGTTGTTCGTACGACAATCGAACACTTTTCATTGTTCATGTAGGTATGTAAGATATATAGATGAGCATTTGAATCCTATTGGTTATTCAAATTTTCTTTTAGATTATTCTGTTTAAACATATTTATAACACTGATGGTTATTACTGTTAAATCAATGTTCGCTATCTAATACTCTATGTAATACTTGAGAAAAACGCTACTGTTATTATAGCGGTAAATAACTAAATACCGTCAAGTTCCTACCGTTTTCGGTCCCTGAAGTATCTAACCCAAATAGCGTCCCAGAAATACCAGTCATTGCAAACATATTACGAAAATGCCGGCCGATTCTTTAATGAACCAAATAATTGTTGAGCATTTATAAAAAGCGATTCTGTGAACAAAATTGCTTTCATAAGATAATGTTCTTATGGAATATTCTCGGGTTTCTAAGAAAATCGTGTTATTACTCAATAAGAATTCGGTTTACATTGTTTGTTATTTCTAAGAAGTTTTCCATTATTGACTGTGTACATAGCTCAATTAACATTTACAAAGTAAGCAAAGAATTTTTTTCGTAGAAGTTTTCTTTGTAATTTTGAATTTGATTTGGTTACATCATTAGCCATTGTTATTTTTCGGGTTATTCAATGTTTTATGTTTATATTAAGTCTTTTACAGGGTAGACGTGAAATTGCGCTTTGAACTCGTTATAATATGACCGAAACTGTTTTATTTTCAACAAAGATATACCTACGGTCCTGTATTATAACACTAGATTTTAAAGCTCCATAGGCATATAACAACGTACCTACTCTTTATTATATTAATATCATTAGTAGTAATTTTCTTTAAAACAAAGATTCCGATCCGTTATCTGGTTCCCATAGTACAAGCTATACTTAGTTTGGGGCTAGATGGCGCTGTGTGAAATGTCCACACATATTATTATTATTATTATTTATTTATTCCCTTTATAAACTTACCTGCCTGTATTGGCCTAACTTGGATCAACATACCGATCAAGAAGTTTTGTGGTCGATGGTTTTAATGGCCCGGATGATTGCGTTACGAACTGTATGTTAAATTTAGTATAAAATTGGGCTGTTCCGTAAAAGTTATTGCTTTTGTTAATATTGGGAGTGATTTTGAATTTGTTTGGGGAATAGGTGCTACGTGGTTACCTGCTTATATTATTCTATTAATCGTGGTAACGGAAATTGCAGCTCAAAGCAGAACCAAAAGAAAATTAAATGAAATCACTGCGCAAATGAGACTTTATGACCCGATTACACAGTGTAGTAATCTGATTACTAGATTGTGTGATATCTCAGGATGACGTGCGCACTGCATTGCCACGCGAATTTTATTTTTAAAGTTCCGACTGAAACTGCAACTGTTATGCGCGGCCGTGTTGCTTAACATCAGGTGAACGACCAGATTGTCACGTCATTGATCCTAAAAAAAAAGCGCTACTGTACTCAATGGCAGCCATTCCGCATGCGTTTATTAGTCCAATAATCAATATACAGCTCTGGCTGTCTTTAGGAGTTCTCAAACTGATCGTATGCTCATCGAAGTGAAACTCTTGCTACGAGCATTTTCTCAGTTTCCTAAACACCGTGTTGTATCCAAAATCTGTAAATAACGATAAAATGTGTTACAGGCGGTGGAGCGGCGCGGCGAGATGATTGTACGGATTCTTGAAATAAGACAAGTCGGACGAAACAATATCGAGGCCGCCAGGAAATTCTTTTCACTACAGGTATGTAAACAATTGATTAATTTGTAATAGTTCAAAGGCAACGGCAACAATAAAAAGAGTAAAGCATGACGAGATAACCGACCTATCTAAGTAAGTTTTATTAAAAGTTTTTTCATAGTTACTCGCTAATTTAAAGGTATAAGAAATATCTAAGAAATAGAAATATCTTTCCTTTTACAGCTTGGTGGATGGTATCTGTTGACATTTTTTAAATGCCATTATCCAAAATTATCACCGATATACTCTAAGCAAAAATCTTTTAAAAGTTACTCCGTGTTATTCCCATCATTGTCTCCCAACAAAACCTTTGCACGTCAAGAAGGCATCAAAATGAAGATAAATTATAACGTTAAATTATGGAAGTACTCCATTATCTCCCTCGATATTGCCTCTGCTTAAAATGCGCATACTTTGAATACCAAAGCATCTCATTTATGTACCTATTCAACGAGGCCTCGCGGTGATTAGAGCGCGTTACTCTCATTTTGTTACAAAATTCGTAACAGGTAATTCCTCTGCTCCATTGACCTGAATGTTCAGCTCGTAACCTAGTACGGGACTCTGTGAAAGAACGCTACTCTGGTGAACCCTATTGTTGGGGCAGGGCTGTCCCAGATCTCGGGGAATGCGAAAGCAATTTAGATCAGCATTGTTGGGATGTGCACTGCAGCGGTAGCCCTACAATACCGAGCGCTTCTGCGGAGATTCCATTCACGCCGTGTTCCGATATATCACGGGCCACAATATTGCGCACTCTGCCAGTACCGATATATTGCAATTCAATAAATCTGATATCATTCCATGCCGTCGAGCACTGACTGGAAAACTGAAGAGGTAGTGAGAGTAAACAACGTAGATTTAAAAGCTTTCACAACATATTAAAAGGGATAGACGACGTCATATTAAAGCCTTGTTTATAGGTTTCGTTATCGGGCGATAAAATTTCAATGCCTTCGATGACATTGGATTTAATGGGTTTAAAGCCTTCACTGAATTGGTTAGGCAAACGTTATTGACACGTTATCGGTTGAATTGGTTTCATGAACCAAAGACAGGGAAGGCTACCAATTTTCGGCCGTTTGAGTCATTTAACATTCATGAGTGTTCTCTGGGGGCCTATGCGAATAAAATATTTTAAACTTGAATGGGAGTTCACTGTAAGCTTCTGAGTTATCTTTATATGAACCTTTCTGTACGCAGTAACCGAACAGTCGTTAGCTTTCATTTTAGTTGTATTGAATCAGGACTTTCCGCTACCACTACTTTTTTCAATACCTGTTTTAACATCACCGTTTTTATGTATACAGGATTCGCGGCACATAGTCCAACTGGTGGAGATCGTGAAACGACCGGGCCAGACCTTGGGGCTATACATTCGGGAAGGGGATGGTGGTGGCCGTACAGATGGAGTCTTCATATCCAGGATAGCATTGGAGTCTGCAGTTTATAATAGCGGCTGTTTGAAGGTAGACTCATATTCCATTTTCTTTACTAAATTTTTTTTTTTTATGTAATGAGTGGCAAACAAGCAAGCGACTCTATGTTTAAGTTAAACTTTATCTGTTCGTTTAATTGTTTGTATCCAAATTGATTCAGCTGTTAGGTGTGAAAGCCTCGAACAATTGAAGAGTTTCGTTGTCTGTTTCTGAAAATCAGGTGTTCATGAGATCATCGCGCAAATTATCTTCTCCCCACCAAAAATTAGGTATATTGGTCCAGAAAACTCAGAGAAATCGGTAAACATGTTATAAGAAAATACGAGATTATACCTAAGATCAACGGTTACGTATTAGTTTGGCCGTTGTTTTGATGTTCGTTCATCCACCATGACACTTCTGTTTCGCACTACATTAGTAGTGTATAGAAATAAATATCTACATCATATACATAGACCCTGGACCCTAACTGGGATTCCTCTAGGGAATCTGAATCTAGGGACACGGTTACACAATACACAGCAAAATACAATTCACACACAACACACAAAAGAACACGATTTACACAACACAACACGAACAGTTCACGATTGGGCTTTTCCAACCAACGATGTTTAATGAATTTTCATCAGGTCGGTGACGAGATCCTGGCAGTGAACTTGGTGGATGTCCGACGGATGTCGTTAGACGATGTGGTGATCATCATGTCGATACCCAGGAGGTTGCTGCTTTGCACCCGCCAAAGGAAAGGTTAGGAAGTCTCTCTATAATTAACATTGTGATCCCGAAATGTATACGTAAAATATTTTTCTAAATGTTTATCTAAGAATGTGAGTGAAAAAGTAAGGTAGAAACAGCGTCAAATGTACATAAGTAAATGACTTTTACAAGACGAGAGTTTATTTTATTTTCAATGGTTTTGCGTTTGACTACATCTCACGTGTACCCCTAATACGAGTTTCGATAGTTTACTAAAACTAGATTCGTTTACGTGTTCTCACGTTTCTCCCATACATTTCTCTGCAGCGCCCCAAGCAGTACAAATTTTCAATGGATTCGCGCGTATTTACGTATTGAAAAACTCGTAGGGGTACTGATGGTAAGTGACGATGAGGTCAAAGGTGGAGCCCGCTTACCCAGAGATAGCCTATTTACTCTTGATTTGAAGGCACTACCTACATTTCATAGATAATGATTTTGCTTCCGCTCCATGTCGGATTCCATGTCATCGACAAGCGAGAGCCAGCCAGCGTACCGCGTAGGACCGAAGCCAGTGACATTAACTGGTTGACGGCCAAGATGCACTTTAGGTCGCTGCGTTAGCGCAGTATATTTGTAGTCACAGAAATACTGATTTAATTTTTGATGATCACAGCCAGAAAAAATACCATGTGTACCATGTGTGTCAGGATTTATAATCATTTCATGATTATTTTGTTTCTTTCGACATACTAAAAAGCATGTAGGTATAGTCTAAGAGCACAATTGTATGTTAAAAATGAACATTTGCTGTAACACTCCAGGTAAATCAGGACCGGGATCTCCATCAATGCCGCGGACTGAACACAAGCCTCCGCCGGTCGTGGTCCTGAAGAGGGACTGCAGGGATGACGACGAACGGGACAGGGACCGGGTGGATGGACTGTACTCGCAGTTAGTGTATTCATCTCTATGCTTATATGCTATGTTATTCTGTGTTATTGCAGGACTTTAAGCTTCATCAAAATCGTTTCCGCTGTTTCAGTGCAGCATTGGCATTAAGCATAATTACACAAGCACGCAGAATCAATTAATTACATACAAGTTCCGTGAAGTTCAGAAATCCTTACTCCGGGCAAACATATTGGCCATCGCAAACTCAGGGAATCCTACTGCGATGGCCAGTGCTGCAACTGGTTATCATATAATAATATCATGTGCATGAGCTTATATACCTATAGTTACTGTATATAATATGATAAACTGTGTAGCTCTAAAATTGTGTACAAATAAATAATTATCTTATCTATCTTATCTTATCTTATCTTATCTTATCTTATCTTATATTCATTAATCTGTGCTCCGGGCTAACAGAAAGCATACCTATGCATACTTACATGTAAAGGGACTAGGGAGAATCACATACTTGTAAACTTTCTTATTTACATGGAATAATAATGGTGGGATTGAATTTTTACCTATTTTTATAATTCTCTTTTATTCTATAGTAAAATTCAATGCTACGGTTTTTTAACAACTCCATTATTATTCCCAGGCACGGAACCCTACGTTCAACGGGCGGTCCGGGCAGTAGCGTCCGTCCGGTCGGCGACGGCCGGGAAGAGCGAAGTCGGCTGCAATTGGGCCCTATCTCTCCGGACTCCAACGCGATAGATATGTACTACAACCCACGGCCACCTTCGGATCATTCAACTTGGAGGTGAGATATTATATCTATTTGCAAATATATTTGTCAGATTTAAATTTCGTCAAATCAATCAACTTTTCAATACTTATTAGAATTTTTTCGATTGGTGGCAAAACAATAAATGCTACTATCAGTAAGATAAAATATTGGCATAACATATATTAAGTATCATGCGCTCACAGAAAAGCTAGAGCGCTCACAGAAAAGCTAGGGCGCTCATAGAGGGGCTGTATAGCGTTCATAGTAAAGCGTTGGCGCTCTCATTAAAGCTGTAGGTAGTGATGAATGGACTTCGATATACTTTTTACCAGTACATAAACCGTTTAACAACCGTGTTACTAGGTGGTAGGACTTTTCTGCAAAGTTCGTCTAGGTGGGTACCACCGCTTTGCCAGTTATTCTTATTTTATTTTAATGCGAATAAATGACGTGACGAGCTAGACGTTCACTTGATGTTAAGCGACACGGCCGCCCATAAACAGTTGCAGACACTGCACTGCGCAGTGCGCACGTCATCCTGAGACATCACACAGTCTAGTAATCAGTTTACTACACTGTCGGCCGCCAAGCAGTAGTGTGCATTTGTGCAAGCACTACTGTGTTCCGGTTTGAAAGGCATTGTAGCTAGTGAAATTACTGGGCAAATCATACTTTACGACCAGATGACACAGTCTAGTAATCTGATTACTACACTGTGTGATGTCTCAGGATGACGTGCGCAGTGCAGTGTCAGGCAAAACTTTATTATTTTAAAGTTTCGAGTGACACTGCAACTGTTATGGGCAGCCATGTCGCTTACCATCAGGTGAACGACTACCCACGTCACGTCATTCATTCTCATAAAAAACAAAACAAAACAAATATACATCTAACACGGACAGTTTGTTTTTATTATCGAAACCTCTCTTTATTAATCAATTTATAAAGATTTTGTATTTCATTAGTTAATAAACATACATCAAAGTATCAAAGTATTACATGTGTTTTAACAAACGTCTAATATATTTTGTCAATAGTTACCGCCCACCACCTCCAGTGATCACGGAGCAGCCAAAATCATCGACTGCACACTACGTACCATATGAGAGATCTTATCCTAACACACTGGATAGCCTTGCGGAAAAAGTACATTCTTACTATCCACCTGAAAGCGGAAGGTAAGGTCTCGACGAAATCCGCAGACTTAGGTTAGTGAGCAAAAATACCAGTAGCCATTATTCAAAACCGTTATGCAGGCAAATTCTACGGGGTGCAGTTGTAGGATGTACCTTTTATTCATAGTAAAATTTCTATGTAAATACCTCGTCTAGTTATTTGTCTATGTGTTACAAATTATGGGCCTTACTTATAAACGCCGCTTAAAGTTAGTCAGTGTTTTAAATGTTCCGTCTCGTTTTCTCGCGTGACATTTCAAATCAGTCAAAGTTGACATAAGATTTTAAGCATTGGCTAACATTAAGCAGCGTTTATAAGTAAGTCCCTAAGTCTCGATGGTCTTGAGCCTGGCCAGGCATCGCCTTATTGTGCATCACATCAACCCGCAGTGACTGGTGTGGTTGGTTGACTTATGGCTAAAAACATTCTTAAACCATAACAGATACAAAATCAGTTGAATTTTCTCAATCTATTCTGCAGTTACCTAAATCAAATGATTTTACTTTTTTCAGCACTCGTTTTGGTGGCCGTGTTCCACGATCAGGCTCTGAACAGCAGCTACCTCGGGCAGAGACTCACTCGGACTTCGGAAGACATTCACTGCTTAGGTCCAGTTTGAAGGCATCCGGCGCTTCTGGAGGTAACACAATTTCTATATTTTATATTCATATTAATTTTGATGTTGTCTGAATACAAAACCTTTCGGAAACAAAAAAGTTAATATTGATTATTTTATTTATTGTCCTTTGGATGGCATGTTTTACCACGAACCAGAAGACATAGCGCAGCCTGGCCCTTTAGTAGGTGGACTGACGATCTGGTTAAAGCGGCGGGTAGCCGATGGATGCAGGGAGGCGAGCAGACGGTCAAAGTAGCGCTATATGGGGGAAGACTATGTTCAGCAGTGAACGTCTTCAGGCGGTTGATGATGATGGTGGCATTATTTATTTTAAAGAAAAGTGATTGATGACCTAGTTGTTTTTCTGATTTCGTAAATAGTCATAAACCAAATTTAACACTGCTACTGCCATAAACCTTAAACACCTTTTTCTATCCAGCGTCTAGCCTTTCAAGATATCAACAAAGATTCGGTACCGTGGGCATGACACCCGGAATGACCAGCGGCTTAGGAGGAAACACGTTAGGACAACATACTGGATTAGGAGGTTCTGGCTTACCTTCAGGGTTATCTTCAACGGGCTTGAGTGGCCTGACTGGAACCAGTCTGGTCGGCTCTGGTTTAACTAGTTCCGGACTTGGAACGGGACTTTCTGGAACTGGACTTAGTTCTACATTGGGAGGAGGTAAGATTTTTTTGCCATGTTTAACTAAAGCCTAGGCCTCCCTCTTATATGTGTGTGATCGACTTATTATTATTTTATTGCATTATGTTAAAAAGCTATTCTTCTTCTGAATTGAAACAGTTACCTACTACAAACGAACATCTTTTTATATTGTTTAAGCAAAATAAGAGTTGTTAAAAACAAAAATTTATAAAAACTCTGTTTTTTTACCTTATGGATATTCTAGAGCTACTATATATTTCTCCCGACTAGAAAGTCTCCTTTTCCATACTCGTTATTAATCCGATGACTTTTTTCTATCAAATAAGCATAATTTTGACCACATTCTCGTTATAAATCTTAGCCCAAAAACATATATTAAGGTTAGGCAACACAATAATTCAACCTGTCCTGATTTGTAACGTTTAAATATTTTGCAGGTTATGGTACCACGGGATTAGGACTACCCTCGTACAGCAAGTTTGGTGCATCGCGTCGAAACCGAAGCTTAGACTATTCCTCAGACACTGAAGCCACGGCCCCCACGAGAACTCCTTACTATTCTGGCTTGAGTGGATATAGGAGTAGCACGCTTGGGAGGGACATTGGATCAAAGTTTAACTCGTTGCCGAGAGATGTCAGAGGGACTGGTCAAAGGTGAGTTGAATTTTATGGCTATTAACTTTAAGAGTCAGTCAAATTTTGAACTGAACAATCCGAAACCATTAAAAACCACCCGAAATCACAAGAGTTACTTAAATGAGCAATTTAAAAAAAAAACTTACGAGTTATTTCTGAAATGAAAATTAACTATTATCGTTCCATCTAATAAAAACAAAGATGAAACAACGTCAAACGATAAAATATAAGAATACCTACACCTACATGTAGATTTTAGCAGAGGAATTGCAGCATTAAAAACATTCTGGCAAATCAATTTGAATTTAAATCTGGATCCTGAATTTTAATTGTGGTCACACCGTATTGTTTGTTTTGATCAGGTTGGGACTAAGTCGGCGTGCGGGGAGCGTTCTACAAGATGAACCAGAACCGTTGTCTTCGCACTCTCGATTAGATCTTCGTTCTTCCAGAGGTAGGTACTGTTTTTTATTTTTTACTGTGCAGTCTTTTCAAATTTTTCTCAGTCTACTTAGATTAGTAACGCAATGTAATTTTAGATATGGTTTTTAATTAGGAATGTGTTCTCGCTTCTATTGAAATGTTTTTCATTCTATTTTTTTGGTAGCTGTTTTTAATTATCTTTTTCCACAGGTCGTCTCCCATCATCGCCATCTATATTCACATCGGACGAGTACCGCGCGTGGCTGTCTCGCGCGCCTTCCACCTCAGCATTGTATGAGACGCTGCGCCCACGCCTGCCCACACATTATTCCGCTGAGAATATACATGACGCACTCAAAAATGTGAGTGATAAGCATGGACTAAAGTGTCTGTCATCCCTCTTAAACTCCTCTGATCCCCAATTTTATTATATTCTCTCAGACTCCTTAGTTCTTCTTTTATTTACAGTTTCCTGTTGACTCTAACTATCTCTATCTTTACATCAGATCGAAAGTATAATGCGATTGTCTTATTTTTACTTTTTCGTTTTTGTTGTTATATTTGTTTTACCCATTTTTATATACCTTTTCTCTCTAATTTTTTCCATCATTCTCCAGTCTACTTCTACGATTGCACACCACTTTACGCACAGATCACCCCAATTCTCAGATTTTCATTTCTCTCCCCTATACTTATCATCACTCATCATCCCCATAATTATCTTCACTTCACATCAGACGAATATCGTGACACATAATAGCCGTTCTATTTTCAACAATCCAACGCACGCCTATCCACAAATCAGCTCATGTCGTAATTTCGTTTTTCAAGTTCGTTTTATTTTAAATATACTGCACAATCATCACAACCAAAGCCTCACATCTTTGTTACAGATGGAAAGCGGCAGCCGTTTTGGCTCATCGCTAGGGTTAGCTCGGCGCGTAGAACGTCCGAGACACTTACCCGCTCGGTCCGTCTCCTCGCAACAACTGGGGGGAGCGGGGGGAGCGGGCGGCGGCGCGGGGGGCTCGCCGTCTGCGCGCCGAGTGAGGCAATTGTTGGAGCTCGGCTCACGGTTCAACTGTCCCAACCCTAGTCCTGTGCCCACGCCGGGCTCCAGGCATCAGCGGCATCTGGATATCAACCCTAATGGTGAGACAATAAGCCTTACTTTTAGATGTGTCCCTTTGCTCTTCTGGTGAGGCAACTGTTAGAGCTGGGCTCACGGTTCAACTGTTCCAACTCTAGTACTGTGCCCACGCTGGGCCCCAGGCATCAGCGGCATCTGGATATCAACCCTAATGGTGAGACAATAAGCTTTAATTTTGTATAAGTCGTTGGGAAAGAAGATGACTGTGTTCCTTTCCGCGCCTGGTGAGGTAAGTGTTACAGTCGGTTTTGGAGTACATAAGAGTTAACCTCGTGGTGGCGCCGACACAAATCGTTATTATGATAATGAAATATACCTATTTCAAAGTGCACCTACTTACCTACTTATAAATTTTTATTCCTGACGGCTGAAAAAGAGCCTCATCATATGATGATTTGTATCGTCATACGATGCCAAAGCGGTAGAATCGTCTATGGTTTCTCGATACTCAGTCTTACCTCTTAACTAAACACAAAAATTGTCTATTCCAGAGTTCTTAAAATACAAGGTGGAAAAGCCAACCGCTGGTCTCTCGTCATCAATGACTGGTCTATCTCGGATCGCCGGAGGTGGAGTTTCTGGAATGTTATGGGTGCACTTGCTAGCGGGGCGAGGGCTTCGACCCGGCGGTGCTGGTGGCTCTCCGGGCTCTCCACCAGGTTCCATGATACCTTCACATCCAGTCGCACCAAGGGATCTCTACTGCGTGCTCGAGTGCGATCGTGTTCATAAAGCCAGGACTGTGGTGAGTTACCCTCAAATGTTGAGCAACTTGGTAGATTAACTTTGATGTAAAGCATTTCCATCACTAGCAGGATTGAGCAGCTTGTTAAGCAGCAGCATACATGTTATTTTGATAATTGTACTTAGATGTTATTAGCAAAGCTTTGTTGATTTATCTGTTGCTCTTTTTAATCTATACCTATATACACATAATCAGCCTGAAATTATCCACTGGGGAGTTTTGGGGCCGGAACGCGTTCACGTTCGTTGCATTGTATTATTTCTCAAAACTTGTGCCTTTTCCAGTATTAATGTTTAAAATTGGTGGCGTTTTACGCATTAAGTGCTGAATTACGAGCATGAGTGTGGGCAAGTGATATAATGTGGTGAAACGTGAATTTTCGTGTTGCTTCCAAAATTCCATAGAAGCTTCTAGTAAAGTTGCCACCACTTTACTGGAGCATGACTTAGACTGGACTATGACTACCTGACTTAGACTGGACTATGACTATGACTGGACTAAGACTTGACTTTTCGTGAAATATTCTTTTAACATGATGAAAAACTACAATACTTGACACTGGCTAAATACACTATGTGTGGAGCCAAACTAAGAGAAAAAATAAATAATTTATCCACTGCTGATAATAAAAATAAGCCTCCCTCTTAAAACACCCTTTTTGGACGCTTATCATAATTACCATGCTTGGTGTTTGCGTCTTGGCGATTGCCGATTTCAATGTACCAAGGATAATCATTGCTGATACCCATTCTCTGTTTTCTAATCTATACCTAATCAACTCTTTTAGGTCCGTACTGGCGAACTTCAGTTCGACTGGGACGAATCCTTCGAACTGGAGCTCGTAGACAATCGACAACTAGACGTATTAGTTTACTCCTGGGATCCTCAACACAGGCATAAACTTTGCTATAGAGGTGCAGTCACACTACCAGATCTATTGTCTCGCTCACCGTCACATCAACTTGCACTGAAGGTTTGTGTGATAAGCTTATTATTGAACGTATAAGCATATTTTCACTATGTCATCATGATGATGATGATGATGATGATGTAGTGAAAAGTGATTAAAGATCCTTCGAAGAAAAAAGTCTGCTTTAGTGATAATTGAGTTAAACGTTCTTTATATTTGCCAAGAGAATTCTAAATGGCTTGGGAATACTTTTCTATCTATTTTCTCGGAGCTTTAAATGTGTGTGTTTTTTGGAAATACTTAGTTCTATTTTTGCGTTATTCCTTCCCATAAAAGGTTTTCTGGTCTCACATTGAGCGATAGGACCGCTCGATGTTACACTTTAGTCAGTTTTTTAATGCTGAATGATTGGTGATGTGCTGGTATTTCAATAAAGAAGTTAACTCTTTACTTATCTTTTAAACCTAAACCATACATTAATTTACTTTTCCAGATGGAACCGCGTGGTACATTATACGTCCGCCTCCGTCATACGGAACCACACGAGTTGTTCCGAAGACGTCCGGCGACGGGAAGAGTGTCCCCACCACCGTTGTTTGGGGCAGAGTTGGAGGCAGTAGTTGCGAGGGAAGTGAGAGTTCCACACGCTCCACCTGTGCCACTCATTGTGAGGAGATGTGTGGAGGAGATTGAACGACGTGGACTGGATATTATAGGTGAATAAATATACAAGTGGCTTTCTAACTTACATCACCTAACATCAAGTTCTTCTGTGTTAGGTCATATGGAGTTAGAAGCAATGGTTGCAAGGACAAAGTGAGCGTGCCAAACGCATTGCTTATGTCATGCACTTGCGTAAGGAGTATAGAGACTAAATGAGGTAGCCTGGATATTGTAAGGAGTAAATAAGTAGCTTGTGAGATACTGTAGGCGTTTGGAGATGAGTCAGAAGCAGTTGTTGTGAGGGAAGCCATGAGGCGTCCGGAGATGACATCTTTACCTACATAGTATACTCTTTATTCTTAAAGTATCTGGAAGAACTTATCTTTCTGTTACTAGGTGGTAGGACTTTTCTGCAAAATGCGCCTAGGTAGGTACCACCGCTTTGCCAGTTATTCTGCCGCCAAGCAGTAGTGTGCAAGCACTACTGTGTTCTGGTTTGAAGGAATTGTAGCTAGTGAAATTACTGGGCAAAGACTGTATGACCTGATTACACAGTGTAGTAATCTGATTACTAGACTGTGTGATGTCTCAGGATGACGTGCGCAGTGCAGTGTCACGCGAAACTGCTGGGCGGCCGTATTGCTTAACATCAGGTGAACGACAAGCTCGCCACGTCATTCATTCTCATAAAAAAAAAACCTTCGTTCATCGGACGATCATGCCATAACTTAACACCAGATGAAAAATGTGTCCATTGCTAACCTGTCTGACAAAATTAATAAGTGTTAAAAATCAAAACTGGTAGGTACTGATTCCCAAAAACCTAATTTCCAGGTCTCTACCGTCTATGCGGTTCAGCAAGTAAAAAGCGTATACTTCGCGAAGCATTCGAAAGGAATGCCCGAAGCGTTGAATTGGCTCCAGATTCAGTGCCCGACATCAACGTCATCACGGGACTGCTGAAGGATTACTTGAGGGAGTTACCGCAACCGCTGTTCAGTCGGTGCTTATATCAGATGACTTTAGATGCGTTGGGTAAGAAAATTGGTACATTATTCATCATCATTAACAGCCTGAAGACGTCCATAGCTGAACATAGGCCTCCCCATAGAGCACCACTTTGAGCGGCTGCTCGCGTCCTGCATCCATCGGCTCCCCACGGTTTCCACCAGATCGTCAGTCCACATATTTCACGTCCCTTTTGCTATTTACATTTTCATGAAAATTAATTGATCATCCCCCAGAATTTGCCAAGAATTTTGACATTTTCATTGCATCTTCAAGTACCTAGCCGTCTTTTCCGTTACCATCTTTTATTATAAACTGATAGATACAGTAAAAATAACATTGGTCTTTTTTCCATACAGGAGTATGTCTACCCGACGACCGTGAAGGCAATGCCCGTCTCATGGCATCAATAGTAGAATGCCTGCCGCGGGCCGCTCGTGCCACTTTAGTATTTCTTCTCGACCACTTAGCGTTAGTCGTGGCTGCTCAAGATAGGAACAAGATGTCGCCGCAGCATTTAGCAGTGGCGTTAGCGCCGCCTTTGATGTTGCAGTCGCAACCACCGACGGATCTCGATTATCAGAGGCCGATACATGTATTGCAATGCCTGCTTCAGATTTGGCCGCCACCTAAACGTTCAGGTAATGTCATTTCTTATGTTGTTGTTCACGTTTTTAATATGACTAGTTTTGTTTCTGAAGAATGATTTGTTGTTCCATTTTTTTATTTTTTTTATTTTTTTGCTTTGTGTTGTTTTTTTTAGTTTGTTATTTTTTCAAGTTTGATGTATTACAATTTACGAGGATCGTGCCTTTCGGTAGTAATGTTTGACAGCTCTTAAGTTCGTATCTCTCTAGGACGTGCTCAATCATTATTAGTGCAAGTAGCCATCAGGTTTTCAGGATGAGACAAATGAAAAGTAAATGCTTTGACATAGTTAAACTTCGCATAGATTTTCCAAAAGATAAAAAAATTGGCAACAATTTTTTACGTCGTGTTTTAGCAACTAAATGATTTGATTGATTGATTGGTAAATTTTCATTTTTGTCGCATTTTTAGTTTCTGTATCCAAAGCCCCGTCCTAACGAACGGCTAAGCGGTACCTTAACGCATGTATGTTTGTAGACAGTTCGGCGCGGCGAGCCAGCAACCGGGCCGCGTGGAAACAGAGCCAGTGCGTCGCCAGCGGCGTCTGCCATCCTCCCACCAGGTGAGATATAAAGAGAAGGAAATAAAGTTATAACAAGGAGCAATTCAAAATGGAGTACGTGAAATCCAACCAAATACGTCGTTTGCATCATTGCTGTTCTTATACAGTTACAAAGATGTTCCAAACCGAGCCAGTACATCGCCAGGGGCACCTGCCTTCTTCGACCCCTAGTTGAGATATACAAGAATAAAAAATAGAAAGTAAGATGGAAAGAAAGTGTTGTTTCTTTCAAATGAGCCGAGTAATAGCATTCTGTTAATCACTACAATAGCAGTAAGCCTGAAATTTTTCACAAAGGCGAGATTAAATGTTCTAGCAACCATAAACTGTTACATGCATCCTTGCTGTCGCTCCTGAAAATGGTTGTCCATAATCTACTTTTATACGTATATTTAGGCCACCCACCATGACAAAATATGTTACAGGTGTTCCTAGGAGGCGATTATGATAATGGACGCTTGCTTATCTGCTAATCATACTACAGCTTTACCCTCGCCTTGTCAGTAATCACATAGATACCATTAGACCAAATACGTTGAAAGAGATCCAGGGATAAACAATATTGAAATGCAGTTTTGTAAATAAAGTCGCCAAAGGCGTATCAGCTATACTGTAATACTTTTTGATATTATATAGTACAGATGATTTTCAAATATTATAAAGCCCATTAGAAAAATATAGGGATCTCAGGGGTTCTGAAACATAATTGAATGATGGTACAAGCCCGTAAGTTGCTTGTATAAGGTGCAGAAGTATTATTGAAATGAGATCACTAGCAAGTAAGTGAAATATGTACCAACTTTAGGTACGGATGTGTGCGGATTCAAATATCATTCTTGCTTCAAATTCTTCCCGTATTTTAAACTTAAAACTACAAAAGTAAAGGTGCCTACCTACCCTTTAAGTGTCATTATTTGTACACGCGCTCCATCAAAACATGCAAATAGATTAGGTAAGCACACAGTAAGTAGCGGCTTCCGTTGTCCCAGGCCGAGCTCCGCCCTCAGCCAGTCCATATCGGCCTCAAGCGGCAGCATCAGCAGCATCTCCGCCGCCAGCTCTCTCGGCTCGGCCCGCGCCAGACCGCTCGCCGCCCGCACATGTGAGTACACCTGTTTTTATTGTATAGTTGTGTATTAGTATTTCTTAGATTTTCGCGAATTGAACACATAGTTTTACGTTTCACACATCACTTAATCGCGCTAAAAACATTATTTATTTACCTCGACGTTTCGGCCAAGTTTCATTGGCCGTGGTCACGTTGAATGAAAGTTGGCCGAAACGTCGAGGTAAATAAATAATGTTTTTAGCGCGATTAAGTCCTGTGTGAAACGTAAAACTATATAGTTGTGTGTTTATTGGATAGTTGGGTTTTTTTATAGATAGTTGCGTTTTATTGGGTTGTTGCGTTTTTATTAGATAGTTGTGTTTTCATAGCATTGATCTTTACCGTATAAACCTGTAAACCTGTGTAAAATTTTAGCAACCAGCAGAATTTGAACTGGCTCCCTCCATCTCACCAGATAGGACGCTCCAGCGCCGTCTTAAGCATATTCGGCGCCGGGATGCGAAAGCCAGCTTGCGCCCGAGTGTGAGAAGTTAGCCCCGCACTTTTTAAAATCAGTATTTTTTTGTTGTGCTGAATTGTTCTCGGTTTGTTCTATTTTGTTCCAAAATAAAAAAAAATCGAGCGTGAACATTGTAGAAGGAAAACAAAAAAAAAACAATTTTTCACCGTAGCCCCATTACTAGGTGATTTATTTACCGATTTTGCTTATTTTTTCAATTATTGCATTTTTTAAAATCTTCTTTATGAAAGTAAGAAAGAAAGAAGAAGAAGAAAGAAAATGCTTTATTTGTACAATCTGTAATATTTACTTGTTCATTTTTTTTTAATAGTAGTCATCATTCCTATTGTGGAGATTTAGAAGCTCTTTCACTTCAAGTGCTACGTCAAAAGGCGCACAGCGCTCTGGAAACTGGGTATTTTGCCACGTACCTACGTGGTGATGGTGAATGAATTTAAATTCTGTAGTAATAAGTGTGAAATAAACTTGCACTACGCGAACTGAACTAGCTGTGCCCGCTGTTGTGTCGAATCGAATCGAGTCTGCTTGCGCCCCCTAGGGCCCTGCGCCCGGGTGACCCGCACCCCTTGAACGCCCGGGTAAAGACGGCCCTGGGACGCTATATCAACTGAGCTACGGTTACGTGATTACAAATATGCGTATGGTGCGCTGTTAGTGTGCTTAGTCGGTGAAACACATAGTCGTAAAAAATTTCGCAGCTTCGTCATCTAACTATAGCTCAGTTGGTAGAGCATCCAATCCAGTGAGTTGGAGGGCGCGGGTTGAAATCCTGCTGTTTGCTAAAATTTTAAGGACTATAATAATATAATAATTTTTTTAAGTAGTTGTTATTTTTTTGGATGGGTGGGTTTTTATTGAATAGTTGTGTTAAGTAATATTCGTCTCTCCGTGTGGTCTCGGCGTAAGAATAGAAGAATAGGACCACCTTGCCTTTTTCCGTGGGTGACGTAAGAATCGGCTAAGGGGTTATTGAGGGAAGGAGCAGCAGCATTTTCCTCGGTTTACATTACAATCTACTGCGATTACGGAGACACCTGTCAAGCATAATGATTATGGTGAATCTCCCTATGGTAAGCGTCTAAAGTAGTACAAGGTATGTCCGGTACCTTCCAGGTTCTCTCATCAGTCAGGGGCGGCCAATATCGTCCTGCGTCGCCGCGGGGCGCCCCGGGGGCGGCGGGGGCGGGGGCGCGGGTGCGGGTGCCGCCACTACCGTCTCCCGCCTCGCCCAGCAGCAGCTCGGGCAGCCATAGCCCCGCCGACACCATCAAACACACCGGCTCCGTTTCATCCATACTCAGGTACCTACTCCTTCTCTATCCTTGTCTCCAGTCTCACCCATTCTCAGCTACCTATACTTGTCTCTAGTATCGTCTGTATTCAGGTACCTATCCTTGTCTCTAGTCGCATCCATACTCACTCAGGTATCTTTGTCTCCAGTCGCATCCATACTCACTCAGGTATCTTTGTCTGCAGTCGCATCCATACTCACTCAGGTATCCTTGTCTTCAGTTTTATCTATGTTCAGATATCTCTTTTCCATCCCTTTCCTAGTCTCTTCCATATTCAGGTATTCCATCTATATAGTTTTATCCAGTCTCATCCACACTCTAGAATCCTTTCTCTAGCTCTGCCTCTAGTCTCATCCATACCTACTCAAGTATCCCTTAACCTGTCCCTGTCTCCAGTCTCATCCATACTCAGTATCCCATCTCTTATATGCCCCTGTCTCCAGTCTTATCCGTACTCACGTATTTTTTTACCGTTTCCGCCGATATCTGGACTCATAAGTTGGTATGCTACTGAACTAGGTATGGGTCATGGGTTCGATTCCCACTCAGGATAAAATATGTTTGAGCAATGAACATCGATGCATATTGTGTCTCGGTGTTATAAATGCAGTTATAAGTACTTATGTAGATATTTACAACTGAAGAGCGAAATAAGTATTCTTTCTCTTGTGTAGTGCAAATTTACTTATGGGAACCATGTACATGATACATGGTTCCCATAGTACAAGCTTGGCTTTGTTTGGGGCTCGATAGCGCTAATAGAAGTGTCCACAAATATTATTTATTTGTTGCCTATTTCAACAATTTTAACTTTAACAGGCAACCGGAGCCCTCCCCGCGAAGCTCTCCCGGTGGCAGTCGCGACTCCCCTCGCACCGCCATTCCCGGAACTTCCGCAGGGTTAGCGGTCACCTTAAACTCCGGCGCGCTCAGTCCCCGCTACAACTCCAACACAAACCCCTTCCTTCAGCAGTACGACGCCGAAGCCGAAGCGGAGGCCTGGCGCTCCGCCGACATCTTTTCCACTCACGAGTAGCCGGCGTACCGAATTAAAACTGTCTAGTCAATTTTTTTAAATCGAATCGACGTGTGCTACGATTCGGGTGTATATTATTGTTGTTTTAATCGGGCGTGGTGCGTTCGTATGCCGCTTGGGAGGCGATCGAAAATCGAACTAATTCTCGAGAGAATAAAGTTTATTGTTCAACAAGTTTGTCTAAATCTTTCGCTCTGATTTGTGTTCGATGCAATCGATAGCTTCTCAAGCTTATTGTTATATATAGAGCGAGTTACAATGTATATTACTGTGAGAATGTTTGGTGAGGCGCCGCGTTGCGTCGTTGTATTGTACATTGTATATAATACGGGTCGCGCTCGAGGGCCGCGGCGCTACACATTCCATCCCACATATCAGGGACTTGTGTAAACTGTCTACAGACAACACCTATCGGAGAAAACTGACCTTTAAAGGCACCTTCATTATATGCTAAATCGGAAAAAATCCCATAAAGCCCAATAGGACTCGGGTGCCAAAATCTACGAAATGATCACGAATTTTAAAGATAAAAGACTTCTGGTTTTATAAAGTAACTTCCTTCCAGTATTCGATCTAAGAATCTCTTTACACTTTTTAATCTCTTCTGAATTCTGTACTGATTACATAACCTTATATCAAATTACATTACTACCGTTTGTTTTATAGAATAGGTGACCAGTTAGTATAAACAAACAAACATTTTCAAATCATTGATATCAAACGATTTTGGGAAGGTCTGGGGGACGATTAAAGTTTTTAAGAATCCGAAATCAGTGATCTAATGGAGATGGTTTAGAAATAAGCATTTTTGTGATTGTCATTACAAGGTATTGTAGTTGAAACCGAACTGCCATGAAACATTTGTAAAGAACAATAAGTGTAGAAACGGAAAGATCAAATATCATTGTAAAGAAGAGAAGAGGATAAAGACCAAAAAAATAAGACAGAAGATGTATTTATAAACAAATTTAAGGCGATGGTTATGACGACAAATCGCTGTGTACCAAAAATAATTAAATAAGGAAAAAGAGGGCTGAAAAAGCAACGACAAGTGGTATAATCAAAATTGTATTAGACAAAGTAGACATTGTATTGAATATATGCGTAACTAAATCATCAAATTGATATTTAGAAACGATAATAAATAAATAAATAATAAATAGAAAAAGTATTCTACTATGTAGATCGTAAAGAACGCATTATCTCCCTACATAACGAGTCTAGGAAAAAGAGGGAGGGGAGACGTAAACCGGATGTGCAATATCTAGGAAATAAGATTTTACTACACGTGCCATCAAATAAGTTCTGAAAAGAGTGATAATTAATGTTTCTGTCTCACTCACACTGCACTAAGGTTTGTTAAAAGAATGAGAAAACAATATTCTTCAGATTTCTTCAGAAATCTTTTTTAATGACGCGTGTAAAATATTCATGACAAGGTAAACTTTGTCTATTGCGTGTAGGCAGTGGACACAAGTACTCTTAGCTCAGTTAGGGAGTGTATCATAGATCAGATAACGGACTGTCTTGAGACTGACACCATATCAGGTAGCTCGTAGCCCTTGCTCGAAGGACATCCGTCGTAGAACCAGCGATTGCGTCATTGATAGCTGTAGAGCAAGTGAAGTGCCGTCAAAGTTGATCTCTTCACACTTAAAGTAGGATTTCTGTGATAGATTATTTAAAGGAAATCAACGAGAGTAATTATTTACACTATAGGTAATCTAAAATAGAATGGTATTTTTTTGTTCCGTCTTGGTTTCAACACAATGAATTAATAATATTTTAGTAAATTATTAACACCTTTGTCACCTTGCAAAAAATACAGTAAGCGAAACGAAGAAGCTTTGTAATTCTTTGTCTTGCAATTAATACATGTTAAAAAAATTAAAGCTAACTAACTAACTAGATAAAACAACAAATATAAATTTAAATTTATTATAAATTTATGTAGGTTTAGGCATTTTACTATATTTATTATTTCCTTTTAGAATTTCCTAAGGAATAAATTGATTTACTTTAACGCCACTTCACGTGCAGAGTACATTTATACTAAAACTAGGAAATGCATTAATTCAATGTTACGATATAAATTAAACTATTTAAAATAATCTTCATTCATTAAATAACGTAATAAAATATATTGTAACGATATTATAATATTAAATAAAATAGTGTTTAGAGCATTTTTACGAGTCGCTAATTCTATGAAGGAACGGTATCCGTTTGAATCGGTCGCATTCTCAAGATCCGGGATGCTATATTCAAGTTTCGTTTCTCATCATTGTCGATATACAGACTCGAAATTTGAATATAGTGTCTCAGTTCTTATAACTAGCGTCTGCTAGAAATATAAGAGTGGTGAGAAATCGACCAATGACAGCACTAATCCTACATTCACTGCCGTGATTGGTCCATTTTTATCCTACACGGTAACTTATCACACTTTTGAGCGACACTTCAAGACTTAATTTTGTTATAATATTAACTGTTAATAAATAGCATTGCACAAATAACACGACTGATATGGGACACAAAATGTTTTTGATACGTTTTACTTTTTACTAATTCCTATTTTTTCAATGTTAAAATTTAAGAAATTTTGTTTGGAAACCTCGCCTTTAGTGTACCTCTGGGCTCTGTACATTTTAATTGGTCCTTTCTAATCTTATGCGAACTCCTTCCATTAATCATGATATAAATAATTCGTATCTAATCATCCATCGCAAGGGCTGTCCAAAAAATAAACAACAATCGACGTCGATAAAATTTATCGACGTCAGGAGTTCGTGTACGAATTTCAACTACACAACTCTTTTTGAAGGCTGAAAATCGATAATGTAGCGATTCTTTTTTAAATTTATCGTAATATTTGTAAATAGCAAGCCTTCATCAAGATATCGAGAAACAGTTTTTATCGATGGAAAGTGCGTCTCTAATGGTCCTGTAATTTGTTGAGTTGTAGTTTTTATTAGCTAATGAAATGAGTGTTTTTAATGAAATTATATAAATAATAGAAAGTTAAGGCAATGTTTGTTGAGTGTAATATTATATCCGTCGATATTAACTGATTCAGATTATATTATTAGCTTGCTACTGCGCTACATTTGTGGGTATATTATATTAATCTGAAAGTGTTATTAATTGTAATTATTAATGTAGAACAATTATTGGATAGGAAATATTTATGCACGTGCTGTGAGTGTAGCGTAGATAGTAAAACCTGATTTTCTGTACTCTACCACTTTTCAAACGAAATATTGTTTAAAACCTGACGTTACATTTAACTGTTGATTTAATGAATATTTTTGGATATACGGACGCGTTGTTGTTTATTGTTGTTTGTTTAATTATTATTCAATGTGTTTTAAAAAATTAGGATATAAACTGGTAGGGTAGATTTAAGACTTTCTAACATACCTACTTAATTCGACCATTATTCAGAGAGTCAAAAAATATTCGTAGGATATATTATGATCAAAGTTGGTTGTCCTATTGATCGCGACCTAGGGTGAGTTTTTTCACCAAGAGTTAATTTAACCAATGGTTCAAAACTCTTACAAGTTCTAATGGTTAGATTTTGTTAGAGTTTTTCACTAATGGTTACATTAACTATTCGTGGAAAAACCCACCCCTAGTCGTTATGTTGCTTTGGTTTTTACTGTTATGTTTTTTGTGCGTAAAGTTTTATGGTCCAATTGTTTTGCTGAAAATCAAAGCCTTAAATAGGCAAATTAAATTCGTAAAAACATCAGACACTATAAATTATACATGACATTCGTTTGTGCGTGTTCTATGAAAATTATAATAAAATATAATCTACATAATATTATACCTACCTATAAAATGTTACATCGAGTTAAAAATATGAAAATCATAAATTCCTTTTAAGTGTTAGATCTGTAGTTTTCGATTAAGAAATCAGTACCCACAGGCTTTCTAATAATACAAAACTATAATGAATTATCTAATTGTTTAACGCATCTATTTGTTATAAGTGTCAGTGTCGCATTAATTTGAAGAGTGGTTTGGTACAGCTCTAAATGTTGTGATCGTGTTGAAGTGTCGCTCGACAGCCGTTAGCCCGCGTGTAGCGGTCAGTAGTGTATAGCAACAACGGCACGCTTCAGGTGCTTCGACGCGGCATTGGTTCTGAGAGACCCTCTCATAATCTTAACTTAATTATACAAATATACTCAAACATATTATCTACTGTTGATCGCATACTCGTTAACTGTATTCTTCATTATAAAAACGCACTTGTTAGAAACTTTTAAACGTTTACATTTACCGTTTTCTTTACCTAAGGCCTAAGGAATTTTGCTGAAATTAATAAAAACAATCGGATTTATGGGTATGGATGCGTGCGAAGTCCTGAGAGTATATTTACCTAGCTAGTCTAATTTATTGCTTGTAATTTAGCGTAAAGTGCTCTCACATAACCAGTGCTGCCGTTTTGTGTTGCGAGGTCCTCGGCCCTTCTGATAATATCAGTATTTGTAATGGTAGCGTTACATATGTGTACTTAAAGTAACGAGTACGCCGCTCGTATCTGTAGGCGGCTGGAACACTGATGAAAATAAATAATACGACGTTAATAAATTGACTTTGTTTTAATTCTCTTAAATTGGGTTGTAAACGTCACACTAGGTTCAAAATAAGGTTTATACGTAGGTACACCATTCCACCACAAAACAGATAGCTGTTTTGTAATTCCACTTTTATCACCTAAGTACCTGCCTATCTAATATCATCTGTGTACGTAAAAGTGACTTTTTAGTGTCTCATGGTCATCCGTCAATATAATCACTAAAGCCTTTGGTTGGGCTGTAGTTGGATATGTTTAAATGGTGTTATTATACCGTTCGTCACCGTTGATGGAAGCAGGCCGTAATACTTAATTCAAAATAACGCATAGAGTGATGATAAAGAAATAAAACTCTAGCGAGATTTAAGCCCTATCTAGCCGTAGTCCAGTTCACTAATACCCCTAGTAATATAGGACCAACGATAGACAATTCCTTTCAATCGGCATGAAATAATCGTAATGAACTTCATTGAAATCCGGTGAACTTCACCGGGTGAAGTTACCCGCGCTCCACAATAAGCCTGCTGGTCAGAACTGACAATCAATGAGAAAGAAAGCTTCTCGAGTGGCGACCACGAAGTGGAAATCGCAGCATAGGCCAGCCCCTTACTAAGTGGACTGATGATCTGGTGAAAACCGCGGGGAGCCGATGGATGCAGGCGGTGAGCAGCCGCTCAAGGTGGCGCTGTCATGGGGAGACCTATGTTCAGCAGTGGACGTTTTCATGCTGTTGACGATGATGATCTGGTCAGAAACGTGGATCGCGGGGACCCATGTAAGACAAGTTAGTCGCTCACTGGCGCTCTATGGAGGAGGCATATTTAGCAAAGAACGTGTACTGACTGATGATGATGATGATGATGATGGCGGTGGTGGGTAAGCTTTCGTCATCCTTTCTTCCTTCTTACCATGCGTAGGTACCTTATAGAAGTTATTTTTCGGGTTGGGTTGAGATCACCGCTTAATATTATCGTTCTGTTTTGCTAATGGATACGCAGTTAGACATTTATATTAAACTAGCTACTGCCCGCGGCGTTGCCACGCGTGGACTACATTACTTTTCAGGTTTCGGTTTGGGTAATGGCTTTATTTTTAAAAACTGATTTTCTATCAGCCAGAGTTTTCTGCTCGTATAATCACTTCCACGAAGTAAAAATGACATGTCTTAATCATGAATGAAATAATTAATTATAATATTTCCCAAAACAGCGTAGGTACGCTAATTATTATCCTTGATATTCCTGGACCAATTTTGATGAAATCTCCACTCATGGCTACTTAACTATAGAAAAATTTGCGATGATATTTCGATAAGTATCATCGAACTCATGATTAATTAAAACCTATATTATATTAAAATCTAGGCTTTCAAAACATTTTTTTTTTTCTTATATTTTGGCTCCACACATAGTGTATTTAGCCAGTGTCAAGTATTATATTTTCATCGTGTTATAAAATATTTCACGCAAAGTCATGTCCTAGTCATAGTCATAGTCCAGTCTAAGTCAGATAGTCATAGTCCAGTCTAAGTCATGCTCCAGCAAAGTGGTGGCAACTTTACTAGAAGCTTCTAAGGATTTTTGAAAGCAACACGAAAAATCACGTTTCACCACATTATATCACTTGCACACACTCATGCTCGTAATTCAGCACTTAATGCGTAAAACGCCACCAATTTTAAACATTAACACTGGAAAAAGCAAAAGTTTTGTAAAATAATACGATGCAACGACGTGAACTTTTCCGTGTTCCCGCCAAAACTCCCCAAAACATTTTTACAATAGGGCAAAGTCTGCGGGTCTAGCAAAGATACCAACCGCTAACGCTAACGCCAAACGCTAACTCCAAAATGTACTGAAATGACGTTTCAGAAATCGCTACCTTTTCCGTAGCGAATGTCATTTCGATACATTTTTGGAGTTAGCGTGAGGCGTTAGCGTTAGTGGTTGGTATCTTTGCTGGGTCTAGCAAAGATACCAACCACTAACTATTTACCTACCTTACCTACCTGGGCATTTTACATAACATGTTTCGTACACAGATTAGAGAAAAAAAAAATCTACTTCGTATCATTCCAAAGAGTATTATTATACTTCTGTATCATTCAAAGAGTATATAATTTATACGTAACGTAAGAGTATATCATTGGCCCACTGCATTAGCCTATGGTGGTAATAGTATGCATTGGCCTTCAGACCTGTGGGCCAAACATAAACGTCATGTAATGCCAAAAATAGGCGTAGCAAGAGTCAAGATTATACTCCCAAGGGTAAAGCTCTAACTATCACGGTTTATGAGATACAGCCTGGTGACAGACGGACAGACAGCCTGACAGACGTCGTCAGTCCGTTTTGGGTACGGAACCCTATTACTTCGCTGTCCGTCTGTCCGTCTGTCACCATCAGGCTGTATCTCATGAACCGTGATAGTTAGACAGCTGAAATCTTCACAGATGATAAATATATTTTTGTTGCCGCTATTACAAAAAAAAATACAGAATAAAATAAGTATTTAACCCCTTAAATACTTATTGTATTCTGTATTTTAGTATTTTTTCTCTCTCATACATCAAACGTTTTTTGCTAGTTTTTATAGATAATGATACGGAACCCTTCGTGCGCGTTCCCAACTCGCACTTGGCCGGTTATTTCTCTAATCTGCGGGCACTTAAGTATAATTAACATGTTTGTATCTTGAATGCAATCGATTCATACTACTTACATATTATTTGATGGTATATCTATTTTACTCCAAAAACCCCAAACAACCTGCAAGGGCTTAAATAGAAAACTAATAATGGTTAATCAAATCTAATAAATTGTAAAATTTCATTCCACTGTTTAATGCATATTTACTACCGAAATTAACTCCTATTACTCTTTGTTCATGGCCTTACACACGTTTTTTTTTTCTTTAATCTGTGCTTCCAGATGGACTTTACGTGAAACATGTGAAATATTCAATAACAACACGACGAAAAATTACTATACTTAACACTGGCTAAATACACTATGTGTGGAGCCATAATACAATATAAAAAAAATTACTGTGACACAAACTAACCGTCAGTAGCCAAAAAATAATTCACCATGAAGCGGCCATGTTGTATAAAATTCCGTCCGGTTTCGTAATGATATTTAATAATTTTGACCAAAAATTTTTAATGATATTTGTATTTTAATATATCCTATGTTGTGCGCTGGTTATTTCTAAGCATATTAGTGCAACCCGAATGAAAATCAGTTCAGTATCTAGGGATTTGTTCAATAACAAACAAACAGATACAAATTATTGTCCCTAGATGGCGTTAGATACGATAAATTAGAAAATGTATGGAGAAGGGAAAAAAGCCTTGTAGTCCTGCATCGCGGTTACGATATTTTTTGAACAATAGAACCTATGGGATAAATTAGATTTGACATCATTATGTGTGTGTTCCGTAGCGCATCAGAATTACACATTTATTATATGTAGGGATAGGGATAAAATTAAAAAATTAAAATTAATTTGTTTTTTATGTCAGATATACGATTAACATTAAATACAATCTTATTACTATTGACATTATCATTTAAAAATTATTGTTATTATTATCGAATTACAAACACAATTATTACAAGTCGACAATACACAAGATGCTGTTGGCACTGTCGCGCACGCGCCGTGATTTATCCATAATCGAATATGGGGGGGGTTTATTAATCCGTAGTTGAGGTAGGTAACCAAATGGCTAAAAGTACTAATAACCAAGTATTGACCTTTGGTTAGAATTTGTTAAAATGTTTGACCATTGTGTTGTTACCTTTAACTACTGATCATAAACCCGGCCCCCATAATTATCTACCTCACCGTTTTTAAATGAAGCAAGGAGTTTTGGCGGGAACGCGGAAAAGTTCACTTCGTTGCATTGAGTTATTTATAAAAACTTGTGCTTTTTCCAGTGTTAATGGTTAAAATTGGTGGAGTTTTACGCATTAAGTGCTGAATTACGAGCATGAGTGTGGGGAAGTGATATAATGTGGTGAAACGTGGTTTTTCGTGTTGCTTCCAAAATTCCATAGAAGATTGTAGTAAAGTTGCCACCACTTTACTAGAAGATGATTTAGTCTGGACTTTGACTACCTGACTCAGACTGGACTATGACATACCCCCATATT
Organism: Ennomos erosarius; assembly: GCA_963580505.1. Classification (NCBI taxonomy): domain Eukaryota; kingdom Metazoa; phylum Arthropoda; class Insecta; order Lepidoptera; family Geometridae; genus Ennomos; species Ennomos erosarius. The sequence goes on along the minus strand of OY756983.1, from coordinate 4,480,560 downwards.
CTAAGTCGTTACCGTGAGATTACTCCACTCGACTTAACCTTGAATTAACCTCATTTTTGTGTTTTGGTATTTTTAATTGACAATATATAATCAACTTGACATTTCTGAGTCAATTTTACTCAAACGAGGGAAGCAAAGCAACTGTCATCTCAAGGTACGTCGCGATGTACCTAGAGTTTCCCTCAAAGTTAAGTGGAAGTCAAGTGAAGAATTTTTGGTTAAATGTTTTAGAATACGGGGGTAAGACTTGACATTACGTGATATATTCTTTAACGATGTAAAATAACTATACTTGACACTGGCTAAATACACTATGTGTGGAGCCAAAATATAACAAAAAAAATGAAGTTATAGGTATCAATTTTCCATCCAATAACAAATGAAAAGAAAAGAAAGAAAGAAAGAAAGAAAATAACATTTATTCAGGACACAAAAAAGCGACACAGCAAGTAAATTAAAAACCTCGCACACACGTATAATTTTGTAAGCTTTATAAATACCCGAACCAATAAAATGAACACACCCGGATTAAAACACCACACGTATTTTATATAGCGACGGGCCCGATAGCTCAGTTGGTAGTAGCCCTGCCTTCTGAACTGAGGGCTGTGGGTTCGATTTCTACCCAGGACAAACATTTGTGTGATGAACATAGATGTTTGTTCTGCATCTGGGTGTTATATTGTATTCTATGTATGTGTATACAAACAAAAAAGTATACAAGTATTATATCAGTTATCTGGTTCCCATAGTACAAGCTATGCTTAGTTTGGGGCTAGATGGCGCTGTGTGAAATGTCCATACATATTTATAGCACAGTGGCACAGAATTAATAAGTAAGGCAACCCAACGCTAAGCGAGATAGCGACTATTTTTTCCCATTAAAAAAGATACAATACACACATAAGGATACAATATTTAGTAATCTGTGCCCTAAAAGAGATGTAGGCACTTAGTCCTATATTATGACCAAGACTACATGCACCATGGCCTCTTAGTTATGTAAGTATAATGGTAAACCTAATTCACCTCAGATGTCTTACTTCTTTACCGAACATCTTCCACAAGTTACAAATACTAAACAGCTTTCAAACAAGTTTACTTATTCACTTGCCTTGAACGGTTTCCCAAACTAATTTTAAAGTTTTTTACTTAGTTCCGACTCAGATAATATAATACCGAGTTTTTTCTCTAGCACCAACTTTGAAGCTCGTATTGTATGTAGTTGTAGGTTAGGTAACCTGCATCCATATTCTCAATCCATTGACAACGTCTCGATTCGAAACTTACGCTATCCGTCTCCTTCGTCTACATTTAAAATGAAAGAAACGGAGAGTGTAGATTTCGAATCGAAACGTTTTCGATGCATTCAGAATAGGGGTGCTGCTGTTTCTTTTTCTTGTAAGTAGAATTCAGAGTTTTGGCGGGCACGCGGAAAGTCCACGTCGATGCAACTATTTTCAAAACTTGTGCTTTTTCCAGTATTAATGTTTAAAATTGGTGGCGTTTTACGCATTAAGTGCTGAATTACGAACATGAGTGTGGGCGAGTGATATAATGTGGTGAAACGAGATTTTCCGTGTTGCTTCCAAAATTCCATAGAAGCTTCTAGTAAAGTTGCCACCACTTTACTGGAGCATGACTTAGACTGGACTACGACTACCTGGCTTAGAATGGACTATGACTATGACTTGACTTTACGTGAAATATTCTTCTAACATGATGAAAAATTACAATACTTGTGTCGTGAATTTTATAATTTATTCTCACTTTTTAATATTAAGAGGTAGGTAGACTGTTTAAAAATACTATTTTGGTTGGCCACACTGGCGGAAGGAGCGTCCGCTGAACCATCAGCCAATTACGATGGCTGCCTTGGTAGTTCCGGTAAAATAATATTGAGGTTTAGGAGGGAAGTTTTGGAGGGAGGACAAGGTCCAAAAAGGCGGTCTATTCTGGTTAAGCAACCGAAGCGTCAAGACGTATTATTGCTCCTGTTCGTTTATTATATATATTATGTACTGAGTGTGTACTGAATATTTAAAGAAGAAAGAATATACAAGAATTAAAAAGGTTCTCTGTGTTTTACTTCAATTCAGAAGAGGAGATGAACCCACATGAAACAAGGTACCGTAATTTTTCTCTGAGAACCTGTGAATTTATGACCATGCCCACGATTGATCTTGATTTGTAACTGTAATTTTTACCAACGCCCGTAATTTAAGCTATACTGCAATATTGATAAAATAGTGAGATTATGTCAGCGCGGCCGGTCAGCTAGACTGAGACAATCCGGTTGTGTTAACTTAATCGAAACATAAACTTGATTTTATTTATTGAGATTGTGCAATTATGAAACACTGGATAACATATATCATCATTTGAATTTGACACTTGAAGTTTGAGAAGCATGGGCGGTCTGCATTGACGGAGTCTTCCCGCCCGTGCTAATTGAACCTGATAAAGTGTACTGTGTCGTGTCAGGGGTTTCATACTCGTTTGGTCAGGGCAACACTCCGACAACGATGAGGGAACTGCTGACTGGGCACAGCTGTTAAATTGGATTGATGGTAATGATTGTGAAATGGTGCTTAGACTGTAAAGTATTGTCTTTTTCCAATACGATTGGGCTTGCATTTAAGACTTTAATTGTAATGCCTACACGATTAATCTCAATCGAGGGTACTCTAAGAGTATTAAAAAAAAGATATTTAATAGTGAATATTAAGTAGAAATTCCTGAGAAGTAAGAATAATAGACGAATATTTTAATCATTATGACTTGTTGACATGGCCTTTCTCAGCGTAGTGAGTTTTACCAGCAGGTAATTTAACGTAGACAGTTTAATGGTGATGACGACGACGATGAAGATAACTGTGTTTTTCTTGTCGGCTGTTGACAACAGCGACCCTTTCCAATTATTTTCTACCACATGGCCTAATGTAGTTGTCTATAGAATTTTGATTTCAAATGTAGGTATCTATATCACACGCACACAACAGGTATACTGAGTCAAAAGAATTAGTTTACGAAAGCACAAAATAGAAAAGTGACGATAGTGTCTCAGGAGTCTAATATTTTAGTGTACTTAAACAAATAATAGTTAGCATCTTTTGGAGTGAATTTGGTGTAATGACGGGTGGTCAGCATTGTTTTAGATAATTTTGTGTATGGTCTACTAGCATTTTAACATGGGCCCCGTAATATCGCTCGCACACAACACACAATACACAACACACCATCCACACATACAATTATTACACATTTAAGTATTGTTAAATTTTATTTGAGCATTGTAGAAAGAGAGAGCGATATATATGATTTATGGTTATTGCATTATTTTACAATGAAATAAACCTGATGTCCAGTGGTCTATTCGTTTGTAGATTTATAAGCCTCAGAATCACTGGAAGTAAACTTTTATCTTCGACAAATTATTAGTGAAAACAAAGTTCCACGAAGTTTACCTAACAGTTACCAAATTGGAGTATTATGTTTTAAACTTTTATTTTATTTCATACGAGTAGTTATTTTATTTTACCCAGGTAGATAGGTATCAATAATTTATGGCTATTTTTAATTTACTTAGTTTATTAGCATTTAACATTGTTTTGTCTATTTTATTGAGAAGATATTGATAAATACTTTTTAATTTTCATATTTGTCATTTAAGTTCCCTGTTGAGTTTTACTTGATTACATTATCTTGAATTACATTTTTATATTTATGGAACCCATACCGCGATTAGAATCATTTCAGTTCCCAATGTTCCAGTATTTGGTATATTATGATAATGCAATGAACAACCGTAAATGATTAAAACAACGATACTGTTTTTTTTTTAAATCTGATCATCCTAAGACTTAGTCGCTGTTCTGTAGAAGTTACGTTTGCGTTTATTTCAAGTGGCTGTAAAACAATTAACTATTCACGAAATCCTGGCTTCAACTTCGATCGCCATCATCAGACCAGTTAGTAGAAGGTGCTAGCGGTTAAACGTATAAAAAGGTAGTGCTAACACCAATAAGAAGTGCGTCATGCCACTTTCCCACTACTGGTTTTGCCAGTGTAAAGTCACACTGTATTATAAAATGTTTTAGTGCGAGTATTATTTCTTATTCATATTCATTTATTTGTATTCATGTGCCAAAAATATGTGAAGTCTACCCATCGACTAATTCACTACCTATTTCGAAATGGAGTAAACTCACACTAGTGCCACAATTTTGACGTGCCAGTTACCACCTACTCCAATCAGATATAGCTTAATTATTATGTCATAGATAATATAATACCTACAGTAGGTACTTATGTTAACAGTAGATCAGGTTTGCAATCCTATGTATATTATAATAGCGCTCATGGTTTAACAGAAAAATCATATTTGATATTTACGCCACTACGTTGTTTGCCTTGTTAAACTTGTCACAGATTTAAATTAAAGACTAGTATTTCAATATAGTACCCAGGTTTAATACAGATTATTTTATGACAATCAGAATGCGCCTACTGGGCGATTATTCTCTATGGAAACACAGATTCCACACGATACGAAACCATGTCGTTAACGTGTCTTGTCCAAATCGTGTCACATATATACCTTCACTTTACATTAAAGTTATCTTTATTTTGAATAAAATATATTGACATAAGTGGTCATATCTTTTGATGTGTTGATGTTTCGAGACGCGTCTCGGTAAAACATACGATTTTTGACAGTTTAGATCGCGCCAATCCCAAATTCATTTCGCGCGGTTTTGTTTTCGTTTCATAGAGAATACAGTTTCGCAGATTTCTTATGTAAGACAAGAAACTCTGGTAGTTTCGAAGTAAGGAATCGATACGGAATAATGGCCCTGTTGATTACCGAGGTGTCAGGTGCACAGTTTCATTTCCAGTGAGATGCAGTGTGCCGACATTCCATGGGTAGGACCGAATTAGATGAAAGGAAAAAGTGAGAGGATAGGCTAGTTAATAATTTGATACTATCTTGATACAGCTCTTGATACAGTTCTTGATACCGCTCTCGATACAGCTCTCGATACAGCTCTTGATACAGCTCTTGATACCGCTCTTGATACAGCTCTTGATGCAGCTCTTGATACAGCTCTTGATACAGCTCTTGATACAGCTCTTGATACAGCTCTTGATACAGCTCTTGATACAGCTCTTGATACAACTTTTAACGGATTTGATGCGGTTTCCAAAAGATTCTATGTACGGCTTTTGAATATGGTTTGCAAATTTTGTACAGCTAAGGTGCAGTTTATGATTAAGTTGCGACCGAACACCACCACATCACCACTATCACACCTACACACCATCACCACATTCGCCTACTAAATTTAAATAGTTACAAACTGATCTGATTACCTTCACCTTGGATTATAGTTTAAAGATTTTAGTCGTGAAAGTTTTGCACACATTTGAGGCTATCGTTTCAAATAATTTGTACTGCTATAGAGATATAGTATGGGCTTAAATTCGATATTATAGTTTGGACTATAGTTAGACTATACGGTTCAAGATGCAGCTGGGCTTCAAACTGGGTTACTCTGTAAAATTCGGTTTAGAATATGAAATTTGATCAGTTTGATATAAAGTTAATTGATATACAGCTAATTATTAAGCTATTTGAGATACAGCTATCTGGAATAAGCTGCTATTTCATATCAAGACTTATTGCACTGATTCATGTACGGGTATTTAAAATACATGGTTTGATATATAGGTTTTGTTTAATGTATTGCGTTATCATCATACTTATCTGTCGTTCAGTAAGTATATATGACAACTTGGTATTTAGATTTGAATTAATTTCGATATAATTATAACATATGAACAGCTATTTTGTAGACGGATATTTAAGGCACGTGATGATTTAGTTTGATACAGTCGATGGTTTGATTTGGTTTCATAGTTACAGAGATATAAGGTATTAGTGTGATTTGGTTTTCGTACAGTATAATTTATGGTTGGATACAGTTCGTTTTGATACAGTCTAAAGTTTGATGCAGCTTAAGGATTTTATACAATTTGAGTTTGAAATAGTTTATGATTTGATAGTTTTTTGTTAGATAGATTTTATGGTTTAATACAGTTTGTTTTAATATAATAGTCTATGGTTTGATAAGTTGGTGGAGGTAATAAAGGCTATGAGTCAAATCATTTGATACAACTGAAACCGTTGATACAGTCCAAACAGTTGTCAGTCGAGATAGTCGAGATAGTCGAGATAGGTTAAGACGGGACAGTTGAGATAGTTGAAACAGTAACAACAGTTGAGACTGGCGATACAGTTGAGATAGTTAAACAGTCTGTGATAGTTAAATCAGTTAGATGGTCGAAACAATTTGTGACAGTAGAAATAGTTTGAGATAGTTGGAAGCAGTTGAGGTAGTTGAAACAGTTAAAGTGGTTATGTGTGCCACCGGCTATGTATGCCGAGGAATAGTGGTTATGTGTACTACCGGCTATGTATGCCGAGGAATAGTGGTTATGTGTGCCACCGGCTAAGTATGCCGAGGAATAGTGGTTATGTGTGCCACAGGGTAAGTGTGCTAATGTATAGTGGTTATGTGTGCCACAGGCTAAGACAGGATGATTAGTAATGGTGGGATGCACTTACCAAGGTGTATTGACTAATTTTGCTATGAAAATATTATAAAATAAAAATGCTGGTGGCCAAGTGCGCCGTTTTAAATAATGCTGTTTTTAGTCTGCATAGCAGTTAAATGTTGATGAATCTGTTGATGTTGTTTGTATTGTATTGTATTGTCATAGTAATCTTATCTTGAAACAACTTTAATTAAATCGTATTTTAAAATGTCGACTCAAGACGCGATGACTGCCAGCATCTAAATTGGCTTGTCTGATATTTAGTAACTGATATACCGATAGCTACTCAGCTAGTGTTATGTTCACTTACGTAAATTATGATTGTGCAAGTTTTATTTTTGCGAGGACATGAACTCTGATGAAGCTGGAAGTCGCCTCTACCAAGGACTCAAGGCATTTAAAGGTGCACGAAGCGTATCCTGCATCCAGCAGCACTATGGAAAATGTACTGAAGGAATGCTACTAGAGAAAAGAATGCGGGTACAATGCGTTTCCTACAGCGACACCAAGAAGAACATAATGAAGTGTAGATTGCAGACTGAGGCAAGAAATGAAGATGCATTTTGGCGATTAGTTGACAGGTTACGATCACGCGTAAATTTACAGTAACTTTGATTAGGAATACTTAGACTTTTAATTCTTGAGTATTATGTAAATATCGTATCCTGCAGTAATATAAAACGCAATAGGTTAATTCCATGAAATATCTTAAAGAATTTGTAGTGTTTAAGTGTAAGTAAACCGAATGTCGTGAAGTTGAATTACAAAAGCAAACTAGAATAGGACTGTTAAGAATATAAAGTTAGTCATTACATTATAACTGATAAATAACAATACCTGCTGTTATTCAAAGAATTGCAGATATATTTAATATTGCATATTATAAATAGCTTTGTTTAGTTCATATTTTTATGGTAATGGTACAATAATACGCGGTTGACATCAAAGTTATTGACTTTATATGTAGTTAGGTATTTAATTACTATGACTTCTTTGATTTTTAGTGTTGACTTAGATTGTGCAGGCCTGTAATTATAGTTGTGCTCGAATATTGTAGTTATTTATGTTGTGATCACAGTCAATATCTACTTATACTACGCAATGGATTTTAGTTTTGCTTTAGCTACGTGTACATGTAGTATAAAATAACGATGTAGAAAATATAATGATTTTTAGCTGTACTAATGAAATATGTGCTCAAATAAGAAATTGTATAGCTACAACAAGAACTGACTGCTAAGTGGACGAGCGCCAGGAGGCAGCTCTGTGTCGGATGGCCGAATGTCGTGAATTTTATAATTTATTCTCACTTTTTAATATTAAGAGGTTGGTAGACTGTTTAAAAATACTATTTTGGTTGGCCACACTGGCGGAAGGAGCGTCCGCTGAACCATCAGCCAATTACGATGGCTGCCTTGGTAGTTCCGGTAAAATAATATTGAGGTTTAGGAGGGAAGTTTTGGAGGGAGGACAAGGTCCAAAAAGGCGGTCTATTCTGGTTAAGCAACCGAAGCGTCAAGACGTATTATTGCTCCTGTTCGTTTATTATATATATTATGTACTGAGTGTGTACTGAATATTTAAAGAAGAAAGAATATACAAGAATTAAAAAGGTTCTCTGTGTTTTACTTCACTTGACACTGGCTAAATACACTATGTGTGGAGCCAAAATATATGAAAAAAAAAAAGAAAAAGTAAACTTCAAATTATAATCAACCATCGTTTGTGGATTACCCACATATTTGCACACGTTATTAATTAATTGTTTAATTTCACGTAAGGTACACACTTAATGATCATCATCATCATCATCATCATCATCATCATCATCAACAGCCTGAAGACGTTCACTGCTGAATATAGCCCTCCCTCACAGAGCGCCACTTTGAGATGGCTGCTTGCCTTCTGCATCCATCGACTGCCCGCTGTTTTAACCGATGTGTTTAGTGATAAAACAAATTAACTTTATTATAAGTAAGCTTAATTAAAACTGCACTATGTTTTTGCTCACTTAAACAATTTTGAACCATTTTGTAGAGGAGTTTTCAAGTAAGTAAGTACAAATGTTTTGAAGTCAGTGAGACCTCAGGACTAGATTATTTTATCGCTTTAGTAATAATCATTGCACTACAGTAGGTGTTAAAGTTTTTTCTTGTTTTAACTTTAGGTAAACGTAACTATATCGTAATCGCCATATTTTTGCTATGCATAAAGCGACCCTATAAGGTACAAAATAAGTTTCAAGTTTGTCTGCTGTAATAAACGTGCTCGCATTGGGTCCTGTCAGGGCCTTTTGTTTATGCATGTAATTTTTTTTTGGTTTTATGTATACAAAGATCCTGTCTAATAATAAATTTACCATTAGATTCGTGTTGCGTGCGTTTTACTAAATTATTCACTATAAACTGAACATCCTGCATTCTCCTCACTAATTTATATCATGATTGCCCCACGTATGCGAAGCCCCTATTTGCTTCACCTTATAGCGTCCTACGAGCTGAGTAGGCATCTCTGATAAAACCTTTGTGTGGCTGATGAAAGGCACACAGAATGTTCCTACTTGTTCATTTTACTTTATGTTTTCATTCACGTTCAAATCCGTATTGAAATTTTCGTGTTTGAAATGGGTCCATTTATGTAGAAACCTGTGAGTTATCTTTAGGTAATATTACACCGTAATAATCGTTATAATTTTTTTTGTGATATTTGTTTGTTATTGAAATACAACAATCAATAAAATATGCAGGTGGTACAAATACGAAACATAAACATAATTAATTAGTACGAGTTAAAAAAAAGACAATGGGTAATCATTAAGGCGTTTTTTTAAAGTAAGTGGACAGATGCACAGCTGTATGTTTATCAATAGTTTTTCTCACAAAGCACGAATCGTTATTTTCAACACATTTGCCCAAGAAATGCATTTACGAACCTGTATACATTTTTTGAAAGTTAATTATGACGCACAATACAACGGACCGTGCTATAAAATTTTTACCGCTACTAGTGCGGTGTGTATTAAGCCAGTCTGAAGTATAAATTTTTCATCGTGTTATAAAATAAGTATTTCCCATCGCCATCGCCATCGCCATCGCCATCGCCATTGCCATCGCCATCGCCATCGCCATCGCCATCGCCATCGCCATCGTCATCGTCATCGTCATCGCCATTGCCATTGCCATTGCCATTGCCACAGTAGTGGTTGCAACTTTACTAGATTTTCGTAATACATTCGAAACGCGTTTGTTGCTATTTTCACACTGATAAACAAAGTTTCTTTCAGTACCTATGGTACTGTTTTCTCGCAAATGTGTTGAAAAACGTTGTACACAAAAAATACGCTCCTAAAGAAACTAAAGCTGGTCTTTTCACAATAAATAGGCTGCTTTCGTAGCACTTCGCATGGCTGCGCACAAAATTGCGCCCGTCTTCTTATCATTGTAATACCTAGAACATGAGCTCAAACTTGGCCTGGCTTCAGTTGCTCTGGGAAAGTTTATTTGCTGATGCTTGAGTTTGAAATGATTGACTAAGTTTCTGCAGAGTTCTGGTACGGCACAGGTAGGTATTTTATTACACTTACGAAGTATCTCAATACCTACCTAAGTAGGCATATAATATTTATGTTTTAAGATAGACACTGATTACGGTGTGGCTTTTCATGAGTATCGTTTTAGTTAATTAGTAATTTATTATCTTTTTTAAGTTTACGTAGGTACTAAAAAAATGATCTATCCTATTATATACATAAGGAAATTTCAGGCCTTAAAATCCTTAAATGAGCGGAACCCGGAGGCGTTTGATCAATAACGGGCGGAAATTAGCGGAGAGCAGAAATGTCGAACTTCCGCACTAATTCTTCTGCGGACGCTGGCAATAAAATTCACGGCCGATGCCACACAGCGGGATTCTAATTGAGAAGCTCAAACGAGTTGTATCCCCAAAACTGTAAGTTTTTTTATTAGTACAAAAACTTAAATAACAATATATATATACACTAAACTTAACAACTTAAATAAACTTTAAACCTATCTTAATAAATATATACACCTAACTAAAAACGAAAACCCTATAAAAAAAAGCTATGCCGCAAAAAAATACTATAAATAAAACACAGAATTTAGGTTGCTTTCTGCGGGGAGCGTGCCCAAAAAGCTGGCGACATTCCCTCGTAGTATTGCTAAGCTGATTGGTTGGCTGAGGTATGCGCCAGCCCTTTGGTCAACTGTAGGTACTTTAAAATGGGTTTTCTACTTAAATATTTCAAAGTGTTTATTACGGCTAGATCTTGAAAAAAGACAATGAATAATAAACGAATGAATTAGTCGGGATTTTGTCACCTAATGGGCCATAAGTAGAGATTTTTAAAAAACGGCACATATTTCACTTGAAAGAAATGTTAAAGTTAAAAGGGTTAAAGTAAAAGTTGAAGGAGATTAATAGGGAACTAATAACACTAAAAAGGTCAAACACAAAACTTTTTAGAAATGCTATTTATAATGCTATATTATAAAGGCTCTGTAGCATGACTTGCCCAGTTAACCCATCAATCGTTAACTTTAGATTAAGGTGTATTTAATAGTACATACCTACTACACACCGCTCAATTTATCATATCGTAAACAACGAACAGTCACTGTAATTATGTGTTTTTGTGCAAAATATGCTGTAGTCATGCATGGGCTTTGTTCGAGTTTTTCATTTGCCGCTCCTGAAATGATCAGGCAGCTTTCATACAAAAGCAGGGCTAGGAAGTGCTAAATCATACTTTATTGTGAAAGCAACAATGTTTAGTTGACTAAAAAATTGCTTATAAATACTCATCTATCCAACATAATCTACCAAAAGCAATGCATCGTTTTACCTGTATTCTGAAACCCTCCATTTAACTTCCCCTTTAAAAAACTGTTCTTGATACATCCTTACAGGTAGACACCCCTAAATTCGAAGTCGAAATCAAAAACAAGCTTACGCACCTTAAAAATGTTTTTTTTTTTTTTCGAAAAGCATCCTCACAATCAAATTTTTGTCATAATTAACATTAAGATGGAGTCAAGATCAGATTAAAGTCAGAGAAAATAATAGCTTTGCGCGGCTGTAGGTACTTGCATTAACTATCTGTCAGCCAGTCAGCCTTATGTGCTCAACAACGCGCTGACTGTACAAAGCTTTAATAATATGTAAATCTGACAGTATATTATATTTTATCAACACCATTATTATTAAAACGAGTATAAATGTGTGTCACACATACTTACCTATTATTGTGTCAGGCGGCCTCTACCTTCATTTAACCGAAAATAATTCTCTGAATGATCCAATCCCTCTATTTTTCGAATCATTTTTATCTGTAACTTGTATGATAGAGGCCCTTGGGGCTTGCCGCTCAATTTTATTTCTTTTCGAGCATTGTCCCTGTCCCATGTTTCGGGTATGTTTTTCTTATCTTCACTGACTCCACCTTGGTTTATTATTTCTGCGACTCTTTTTCAATTTACTTTGTAAAGGGTGCGTGTTAGGAGAGATTTTGATTGAAGCATACCTACATATATTGTCTACCAATCCGTGTTATCATTCGTGGTTTTCTAACATAACATTTTAGTATGAATAGCTTTGTATTTGTATTATAAATTGAACAGGCAGTCGAACATATTATTTGCAACTACTTCAATCTGTTTTTGGAACCTTTATACGATATTCTGTTTGTAAATTCAGCGATGAAAGCGATTGCATTTTCGGATAAAACCCGCTTTACCCGCATGCTTCACACAAGCATTTCCACAAAACTGCGGTACCAGTATACTATATTTAATGATAGTACTTGAGCTCAAACTGTTTGATTGCTGTGTGAAAATAGTTCCACAGCTTCACTTCATCATCAGCGCCATAAATACATCTCTACTGCTATAACTTCGGTATTCTCTTACAAGGATATATCCTTGTCGAATGCCGAATGCTGATATTGCATCTGCAATAATTCACCAGGCTCTCACCATGTGCGTGTTGGTAGATATAGGCTTACATACCAATAGACATCATTATCATCATCACAATTCAAGTACCTAGTATTTACAGAGTTTATGTATAGTTTAAAGCTCATACTTTGATTAGCCATTCTAAAACTACGCGGGTTTGCTCACAATGTCACAATGGGTGATCACTGATCGCTGATAAAAAGTAGTATTTAATTGCAATTGAGCCAGAAAATACCTAAAAAAAGGTAGTCGCTGGTCCCAGTTGCTGTCACAAGCTGTTGGTAAGCAAAGTCAGGCCTTTGAGTGACCCAAATTTCTGATACGGTATCAGAACTAGGCAGACTAGCAGGGCTAACCTACCTATAAGCGAAGGAAGAAAAAGTTAAGTACTTATTTGTGAATTGAACCGGTGAGTTTAGATGAACTCATGGGTATGCTTCTTAAACTGTTCTGAGATTGGATACTGTTTTGTGCAATACAATAGTGTAAGTCACTAATGGATTTGTACTTTTTTGCAATTTCTAAAGTTAATGCAATATTTCGGACCAATAACTTGATTGAACTACCAATACATGTACATTTAAAGAATTCATGGCTTTGACAACTTTTAGGTATGTGTCGTTACAAACACCATTATGCTATAAATAATAGGTACTACCTAGGTAAAATGTACGTGCAGAATTTCGTCAGATATAGAGTTAGGACTATGAAAATATAGCTACAGCTATAGAATTAGCTTCTAGGATTGTACTCTGATTCGCTAACTCTGAAATTACGAGATTCGTAGCGCGGGAAAACCTTACAAAAGTAAACTCTGCCACATAGATATAAGACACAACGATTCTTTGTCGACTTTGAAATTTTAGATGGTGAGAATCGTAGTTGACAAACTGACGTCCGGTTAAGATACATCACAGTTAATAGAAGCACGTGATTTACGAAGCAGTGCGTATGTTAGCTGCAATTTACACTTCTAAACTGTAAATTATTATTACCAAAGACATCACGCAACTAAAATATCGATTGATATATGTATACTACGGCAGCACTTACGTATTCAACTGCACACTACAGAATTCTATGGAACATGTTATTCAATTTTAATTTCGTAATGAATAACATACATGTATACAACATTAATATACCTAACTTAAAAAACAAAATAGACTTAAACTAAATTAAATCTAAACTAAAATAAACTACTTATCTAAATCTAAAATCAAAAGTAATACAATAAGTAATATTTAAAAAAACTTAAACTTAACTGGTTAAATTTAGATGAACGGATTCAACAAAACTAACTAATTACCTATTAAATAATAATATGATAATTTTAAAACATTTCTCTACACTTCTACTGCAGAACACAGCAATAAATATCTGTACCTACTCGTATAACTATATCGACAGATGGGGCAGTCACCGGCACAGGACAGGCGATATGAAACGCGGATAGCTCACTGTAAAATGGCAGCATATTAAGACGAGCAGCATATTGAGACGAGAAACTGATATTATAAAAATTCTTTACTACTGCTGTAGCTTTATTATTGGTACGAATATATGGAATGCGATTGCAACTTTTATAGCTGTACCACATATATTAAGATAGGCTGTACTCAGTGTTACTGTAAATTTTGTAACATGTCAGAGGTAAGAAATTACACTATAATTATATTTCAGGTATGTGTTCTCAGTTCTCACTTCTCCCATAGACTTATTTGGGGCTAGATAGCACTGTGTGAAATGTCCACAAAAAAAAATATTTTATTTGGTGTTTTCATTTCTTTAAGGTACTTTATTGTAAGTAAGGGCTTGGGGCGAAGTTTCAGAATTCAGACCATTTTTCCTTGTAATCAAATAACAGCAGTTGGACAGGTGATTATGTTGTGATTAGGAATTTGTATATTGTTTGGGCGGTGAATGTTCATGCCCTGCCGTCATACAGTGAGAACTAGTACGGAGGGTAGATCTACACTGAACCAGCATTAAGTTGATTTTTACTGGAAATACCGCGTTACTTTGTTCCTTATACCTACATGTTCCTACCTACATAGTGTGTTAAACTAAACCTGGTGGAGGGCATTGGTACACCATTCTACAGGTCAATCCTAGTTTGGGTACCAAGATGTAACTAATCTTGGACCAGCAAACACTGTTTGTAACATATATGTACTTTAAGGAGATGTTTGTTAATTTCTAAATAAATCATTCATTCATTCATTCATTCATTCAAATATTTATATAATGAATACATAACAGTATGTACCCATTGTGTATTGTAACTTTGTAAGTACGAAGTAGCTTATACGTAACAAGTTGTGGCATGTAAAATAAATCACCTTTATTCATTTTTGAGGATTACCTACCCAAAAGTTTGATGATTAATTTAAAACCCTATTTCAAGACCATAAAGCTGCAACTTGCATGGCTTGTTAAAATTGTTCTGATTTTGTACAACGTATGGCACGTAGGTGGTTTGTGGTATCTGTTACAGCTTTCACGTGCAACGATGCAAGAACAGTATTGTCTGCTCCGGACACCTGCCTGTTTTGCTAAAATCGTGGAAAATTCTCGATTAAAATAAAGGGACTCCGCACCAGCTTTAACGGTAACAGAAAATAATTTTCATGTTACATGAAGTTCAATATTATAAGAGCTCAATATTACTGAGAAATTGAACATTTTTAGAAATAATATGTATATATGTTTTTTAGACTGGCTTCAAGAACACACACCGATTTTTAGGTACATTGGAGCGTAGGTTTTTTATATGGCAATATGATAATAATTATAGCAATTAAGAAAAGAATTGATTTGAACACGATTGAATTTGATAGGCACGCTGCACTGCATACCTAAGTAGGTATATAGTAATACAATATTCTACTTGGGATAATAAAGTAACAAAATAGGAAAAAAATTAAATAGGTCTCCTTATTTTTTTCTAAGGCTCAGTTCCCATTCAACTAGCGACACTAGCGATGTCATTGGAATACGCTTAGCAGTAACATTACTTTCTGCCAGTAAATCTACTCTCGACATTTTAAAATGTTACCCATATTCTAGTTTCCAACAATATAGAAGGAAAATTCAGAAACTCACGACATAATTTTACAACGAAATCTCGGCGTGAGCTCTCAAATATTCTTGACAAAATGCAAATAAAATTTCGTAGACGCAGTGAGCGTGTAACAAGACAATCTTATTTGTTCAGTGTGCATGTGCCCTCATTGTGAAATTGTCGAACCACTGTGCGTGACGTAAATTTCCGGCTGGAATATTTTCATTACTTGGCTACATTATTTTATTACCTACGGAATTAGTTTTTTTTTCATGACTATTTTGTTTATCTACCATTTTGAGAGTTTGATATTTTATAGTGCGCAGGATAACTATAGCTCTTCTTAGCTTTTAGGATTAGCAAGTTAAAATGGCAATGGGCAGGCCACATAGCTCGTAGAACTGACAACCGATGGAGAAGAAAGGTTCGCGAGTGGCGATCACGATCTGGAAGACGCAGCGTAGGCCGGCCCCTCACTGAGATGGACCGACGATCTGGTGAAAGCCACGGGAAGCCGATGGATGCAGGAGGCGAGCAGCCACTCTAAGTGGCGCTTCCTGGCGGAGGCCTATGTTCAGCAGTGGACGTCTTCAGGCTGTTAATGATGATGATGATTTTATAGTTTGTTAATTTTGTAGACCTAGTTCAGCATTTTGGCTGATAAATAAATGTTTGTATATAGATGTGTATGTTTGTAATATAAATTAATATCTATATCACAGTAGGTAATATCAGGTAGTATTAATTTAAAAAAATACTCGATGAAAATACTACCAACACGAATTATTAATACCTAAGTAACGTAAACCACGAGGAACCGATGGATGCAGGAGGCAAGCACCCTCTCGAAGTGGCCCTCTGTGAGGGATGTGTTAAGCAGTAGACGTTTTCAGGCTGCTGATGATGTAGGTGTTTAATTGTTTATCCAAATATTATAAATGCGAAGGTTTGTGTGAAGGGGTGATTTGTGAATATTGTTTCCTTCTGTCTCCGTAACTACTAAACCGATTTCGATAAAATTTAAAAATGCACGCAAAAAGCTTATACACTGGATTAAAACATGGGATACATTTTAATCGCGAGTGAAACCGCGGGGCGCAACTAATGAATAATAATAACACACACATGGAAGGAAACTCGCGGAGGTCTTTCGCGATTTCAACAATCACTCATCACCTATCTTCGACAATCCGCAAGTGCACTAGCTAGAGTCCGCGCCAATTTAATGGCGGCTGTGAAGTCGGCACGAAACGCTGCGCAGTACCAAAGTTATATGTGCGTGGGAAGAGGAAAGCGGTGTGCGGTGGTGGGGGCGTTCTCAAACTTCACAACCGCCATTGAGTTTAGCGCAGACACTACGCTATTTACACATGCAAGCTGCTGTCTGATAGAGCCCGACACTTATTACAGAAGTAAACTTCTTTCTTCTCTGCATGTGTAAACACGGCTTTATTCATATCATCTCTGCCTCACAGCTGTACATCATTTGCGTAGTGAAATACTATTATTTACACCTTAAAGGAACTTGTAAACTTCAGTGATCACGACGCACTTCAATACATCATCGTCGCTTCCAATTCGATGTGAGGGAGCTGAATTATTCATGTTCTCTATGTTCATGCTAGATTACGTCAGCGCACCCGGTATAGGCTATAGATAGAGAGACAGTACATAATCTTCATAATGGAACTAAGACGTGGTCTTTTACTGTTGGCCTCATTAGTAAGCTCAAAGTCGTGCAGCGAGCTATGGAGAGAGCTATGCTAGGCGTTTCCCTGCGAGATAAGTTCCGCAATGAGGAGATCCGCAGGAGAACTAAAGTGACCGATATAGCTCTCAGAATTAGCAAGTTGAAATGGCAATGGGCAGGCCAGATCGCTCGCAGAACTGACAACCGATGGGGAAGAAAGGTTTTCGAGTGTCGACCACGAACCGAAAGACGCAGCGTAGGCCGACCCCCCACTCGGTGGACCGACGATCTGGTGAAAACCGCGGGGAGGCGATGGATGCAGGAGGCGAGTCGCCAGTCAAGGTGGCGCTCTTTGGGGGAGGCCTATGTTCAGCAGTGGACGTCTTCAGGCTGTTAATGATGATAATGATGACATAATCTTCAAAAACGTTTTTATAGGGTATTATCTGGCTTTCTAAATAAATGCATTTTTTCTTGTGTTGTAGTATAAAAACACACACATAATAATTGACGCTCCACCGTACCGGTAAAGGAAATTACTCTGTCGCCGGCGCGCGCCGGCTCAGCGCGAAATGCAATTGACACTGAGGTATTTTTTGTTCTCCTGAACCATAGAGACGTTTACTTTATTCGATAGTGTAGTTCAACTAGTTTCGATTTTAGTCGATTTAT
This sequence comes from Ennomos erosarius, assembly GCA_963580505.1. Taxonomy (NCBI): domain Eukaryota; kingdom Metazoa; phylum Arthropoda; class Insecta; order Lepidoptera; family Geometridae; genus Ennomos; species Ennomos erosarius. The sequence goes on along the minus strand of OY756983.1, from coordinate 4,462,541 downwards.
AATGAGTGACAACTCTAAAAATTGAATAGTCGATGTTTTGCCATCCCTAGTAGTGCAATCAGCTGTGAGCCACTACTGTGGCCTCTAGCATGTGAAGTTCCTCGAATGTGGCAAATGTGGCAGAAGCGGATAACTATTAAGGTTGTTATAATAAATCTATAGAATAGACAGGCATCAACGTAACCTTATATACTGAAGTCTACGGCCGCATCACGTCTACGCAATCAAGCTCACTGGTGATTCACTTTCCGCGCCGCAAGTTTCGCATCGCATTTCAACTACATATTGTTAATCTGTGACGGAACATGTGCTGATGAATTTAGTTTGATGCTTTTATCAAAACGGTGGCTTGTTTATCTGGGAAACTGAACTGATAAGAAAGGAGTTCATTTTAGAAAATTCAACGCTCGTGACCTACTTAAAATGAAACCAAACAACACCTCGACTCTGAACGGAGTACCTACAACCGCAACATTGTAATGAGTTTGAAATAAGTAACTACAAAAGTTACGTTTGGTAGAGGCATCAGGTGACCAGAATGCTGGCTTTTATTTTGCACAAAAGATAAGCATTGCCATTCAACGTGGCAATGCTGCCAGCATTCTGGCTACTTTTCCCTCCACCACCGGTTTATTTTAAGTTTTATATTTTAGATTTAATGTTTTTAGCTAATAAATTATGCACATCTTCACATTATTTTATGCAACACAAAAAATAATGTCGGTCTGCACTAAAGTTCAGCAGATCCTAAAGTTTGCACTTATCCGTATGACGCAACTACCTGCCTACAGCAACGAATTTTGGTTGGTACGAGTAATAACATTTAGGAGACCACATTGAGGGATGTGGTCTTCAAATGCTCCTCGAAAACTCAAAATATCTCTTCATCTTACACACAAGTTTTGCCCTTACTTGGGAAAATCAATATAATTCAATCTAATAATGCGTGTCCATTCATCAAAGATAGATAGTTCTTTTCCGCTCTGAACTGCGGCACTCTTTGATGTCACATTTAATGTTGCTACATTTTGTACTAAGTAACGTAACCGTATAGGGATAAATATCGAGAGCAAAATGCTTTGTAATAAATTTTGGGCTTTTTCTTGTACGAAAGAAAATTCCAAGTAGATATCTTTTTGGAATTTTCTGTTGTGTTGTTTGTAAATATACTGGGTGTAATTTAATTCATTAGCATCCTTTGAAACTAGATACCTACTCCTAATACCGGTCACGTGTGGACCAAAATTTTTGAATTCTAACGCATTGGTTTGGTAATAATAATAACTCCAAAAAATGCAATAACTTACTTAATCAAATGCTACAATACAAAATTTAATTAAAATAATGAAGTACTGTTTTTAATAAGTACATACAAAGTCTAAAAACGTTTAAATGTATCAAAATCATCCGTGCCAACTGCGTTAGGCACCGCGGCAATTTTCATAATTTTCAATAAAAATTATTTCATTTACACTCTTTACTCTTCAATAATCATCTATAAATGATGTACTATCATGGGCTCAATTTATGCTAATGAATTAAATTACACCTGTATAAAGGTCAGGTCGGATACGGATATGCAGTCGCCGAACTGAAATACCCAAGGAACTTATACGTATACTATACGTTCCTTGGACATAACTAATAAAATGGATCGCCACAGCGCTGCGCTCACTGCAACCGGAAGGTTTTTTTTTATGAGAATGAATGACGTGTCGAGCTAGTCGTGGTGGTGATTAACTGGAGACTTTATAAAATCAAAAGTCATAATAACAATGTATTACAATATATAATATAATTATAACAATTTTATCTATTTAAATTTAATCATCTAATTAACTTTTTTTTGTTCCTCCTATTACTCGTCTGACATTGGTGAAGTCATTTTCAAGTCAAACAATTAAAATTATTTTATATGTAAGCATTATTCGAAATTTCATTGTGAATTAATAGGTATAAAATATACAGCCATAATAATGTTTCTCTATCATTTTTATTGCAGTTCAGGACATTATTGTCTTGTACGATCATTTGCGACGTGTACGAAAAAAACTAAGAATTGACGATGTTAAAAATGTCTAAATATAGCTCTACATTTATATGTATAAATGAAATCACATTATGATTTACGATATAAAACTTATTCGTAAATTATAAGCTTGTAGTAGGTATTTATTATACAAAAATGCAACAATATGATGATGATAAACAATATTATACAAACAATAAACTAGAAAGCTTTTATCCAGGTGCGAGCTGCGCCACATTTTATTATGGAAAAAGCACTCTAGAGGTAAATGCCAACGCTTCTCGCAACCTTTATGGCGTTATTACATTTCAGATATTGAATGCAATTTGTGTAAGCTATTTATTCAACGGTCGTATGTTTGCGATTTTTCTAGCTTAACTGTATGTAAATGCACGTGTTTTTTGTATTTCAATCAAGTTTTATCAACATGCAAACATTTTGGTAAGTTTTTGAGCGTTGATAGCTGCTCAATTCGTGTGCCTACGGGGGAGTTATAGCTGCTACCTCAAACCAGTCCTCAAGGAAGCATCAAACGCCTCTGTCTGGATAATATATAATATTGGCTCGTGTCTAATCCCTGCTAATTGCTGCCAATGGTCTGGACTAGCACCGTGTGGTCCCGGGCTGGAGAATAGGACCAGCACATGTCTTCCCGTGGGTGCCGTAGGAGTTGGCTAAAGGAATATCCAGGGTATGAGTTGCAGCATACTCCTTGGTTTTTAATTTTAGTCCACTGCAATCACGTAGCCTGCTAACCGTGGTGGTTATGGCAACCCCCCTCCCCTAATGGCAGGATGCGAGCAGCCACTCAAGGTGGCGCTCTTTGCGCCTACAATACAATTTGTTGGTACTGGTGGTAGCATTCAATTTAAATGTTCATCCAAATTGCGTGAACTAACGCCGCAATGTTTTACTTTTATACAAAAGATTGTTCAACCCGTTTATCGACACCTATCCACCAAAACTTCAGCACAACCTTAACTTGAATTATTTATATTCAATCTGGCCGGCAGCCGTGCCAGCGTTCCCTATTTATATGCTGTTACATTATATGTTATCTCTGATATACAGACATCTGTTTGTTTTCCGTTATTTGTGGTGAATTCATGCCAAAGACATAAGGTACAAAATACACGGATGGTGGGCTGTTTTATTTTAATAATATTTTAGTATAATATGTAACTGTTTAAACAGGATTATAAATTTACCAGATTAAGTATTTTGTTTTCTGTTTTTCTATTAAGTTACGAAGGTGTCATGTTTTATAAACCAATAGTTATTTCTAATCCATAAGAATTAGATATTTATTTTGTGCGTAAAATATTCTACCGTTGGGCAAAAGCCTTATTTATATCTATAAAGTAAGTTTTTCAGATTAGTTTTAACTTTTTAACACGAGTAAGCACCTAAACGCAAATAGTACCTACCTATTTTGTAAAATAGTCAGTGGTGAATTTTAGAATTAATTTCCCTCGTACATAGCTGAACATTATTATAATTATAAATTTTCTTCCATCACACCATCATATCGTGTATGCTCGTTAATTAAAACAGTGACCCGAATAGACCCGGGGTGGGTCAAGTGGCCCTCAGATACGGTGTCGCGTCACGGGCACGGCCTTTTGTCAGTTTATAATACGGCTATGTACAAAATGTACATCCATAAGGGTTTGTGAGGAAAATTTACTCAACCAGTAAAATTATTGTTTCCCGCCTACAAAATAGTCTCTTATTTTCATCTCAGTCAGTCCTAGGTATATTTTAGAATTACTTTTACTATTTTATATAATTAAGTACGTACTTACTTATATTTATACCGTGAAATAACGAGGATTCAATTAAAATAATCATTATTCCAATTGCTCTGGGGTAGTATAGGCCCAGATAACATATTATAATACGTAGTATAGGTTAACAAAAAAAAAGTTTTAAGACATTCCCTTGTTTTATTTCTAAATTTATCTCTTGTAAAATCTTTTTCTTTCACACTTTGCCTTAATATGCAGTCGACTATTATTTAATCACGCATTTGTTGCGCAAAATATAGCACGAAAAATGCAGGTGCAGATGGGATTTGCTCCATTGTTAAGATAACCTATGGTTAAGAACTGTAACATATTTTGACCATTAGTAAAAAGTATGGTAGAAATTTTATGCATTGGTTACCTTGACTATGGATCAAAGAATCTATCTACCCTTAGCAGTCTTCGAAGATATACAACTCTATACAGGATGTAATTTAATTCATTAGCATAAATTGAGCCCATGATAGTACATCATTCATAGATGATTATTAAAGAGTGCAGATGAAAATATTTTTATTGAAAATTATGAAGATTGCCGCGGCGCCTAACGCAGTTGGCACGGATGATTTTGATACATTTAAACGTTTTTAGACCTTGTATGTACTAATTAAAAATAGTAATTCATTATTTTAATTAAATTTTGTATTGTAGCATTGGAAATTTAATAAAAACATAACATTAAAAACCATAATTAAAACACATGACAAAAACAAAACATATAAAAAAAAACTACAGCTATTAGGGTATGTGGTTTATACACACCATCCAACTCACCACCGCGTGGCAAGGTTCCCATAATACTGGCAGCATTACCTCGCTGAATCAGAAGGCTGAGCTTCTGAGCGAAGTATGTTGTTGTATGTGGCCAGCTCTGGGATCCCCCGAGGCGAGGACCAATCTGGTAGAAATTTCTTTGCAGAAAGTTCTCGTGTCGGACGACCACGGGCCAAGCGTTTCTACAGCCAACGCAAGGAATTCGTGGTTTGCGCTGATCTGCGCATATTTGCGCCGTTTCTGTAGCTGCGCCTGTTCTGCCGCGACCCCGACGCTACGAGCCGTGCTGGAGACGTGAGATGGTGCCAGGGTATCCACACAGGTGGCGTCCCAGACAAGTGTGCGTCCGATACACCACGGGACTAAGGTGGCACCATCTGGTCTTTTGCCGTCGTCTCGCAGCAATCCAGTCGGCTCCAGCGTCGAGGGCACGGATGCTGTGGAGAGTGCCCGTCGCACTAAATCATTGATGGCCCAATGACGAAATAGCCGGCTTCTCTCTCACACATGAGAGCCCGTGTCGTCCGAGTTGGTCCACGCCTTGTCCACACTGGCAGCGATGAGGCTCGCACAGTTCAACCCCCAAACGTAAACCCACCGCTGCACGTAGGCTGCTGGGGTCTAGGACGGTGCCCAAGTTGTCGGAGGGGAGGGCACGGAGCCAGTGACCTGACTCCGCCTCCGAAGATGCTAGGAGACGGGCTCGGTCCGCCTCATCTGTCACTTGGTCCAATAAGGCCGAATGGATTAATTTTATTAGTGGGATGTCCCACGCACTTTGTCTCCTTTTTTCCATGGGAACATTTACGCCTTGGCATGTAGCGCAACAGGCCGACAAGGCCTCTGCCTGACCAGCCACCCGAACATCGGCAATAGGGGTTTTTAAAATCATGCCGATGAGGGTTTGTGAGCCATGACAAGAAGCCAAGAAGGCCGGGAGCGCCACGGTAGTAGAACGTCGGATGCCTAGGCCACCGAAAGAAATGGCGAGAGTTGCTTGTGCCCAAGCGCGACTATCGAAACTAAGATTTATAATTTTGGTGACAGTGTCTTTTAGAGTCGAATCGACCAAATCAACAATTGCCTGGAAATACCACACGGGGCAATTGCGCAATAAATACATAAATTTTGGGGTGAAAAGACAAAACCGAAGAATATAAATGGCCATATAAGGTTTAATGTGAAACAGGCTATCGGAAACGTCATTAAAATTTTCAATTTTTGACGTCACTAAAGGCGATATTGCTTCCAAAAATATTGGGGCACCAAGTAAGGTCAGCGATGATTTTGTTTGAACCAAAATGTTAGGGCATAAGGAGTTGAATTTGTCAATGACAAATTGTAGCATTTGATTAAGTTAGTTATTCCATTTTTTGGAGTTATTATTATTACCAAACCAATGTGTTAGAATTCAAAAATTTTGGTCCACACGTGACCGGTGTCAGGAGTAGATACCTAGTTTCAAAGGATGCTAATGACTTCAATTACACCCAGTATAGTGTCCGCAAAAGCACTTTGAGGCATAATTCGATTGCCTCGTCTGTAATATTATTGTGTGGACTCTTAAGTGCAACCAACTATACTAGAGATTTCTTAGCAACGGTGTCCACTATAATAGGGTAAAAATTATAAATTGTTTGCGATGTAAAAGTACGGTGATACTAATAAAATTAGGGTATAATATTATTCTACCTAAAAACAACGATAAGAATCCGTGAGCTACAAACCTTACGCAAAAACTTTTTACGAGAAATATTCTGTTTAAGAATTCACCAAACGGTATTCAATTTATGCAATTAAAACAGCCAAAGCCCTTGTGAATAAGCCATAGTTAGAATTGTAAATTAGTTACAATCTTACGCCTCGGCTCTTACCTAAATTCGTAATCACTTAATTGAAAATCTGGTCGCAGAGTGAGAGCAAGTTCAGCGAGAACATCTTTCCTTTAGCGTAAAGATGTTTTAAATTTAAGTGCTGATGCGCAAAAATAAATAATGGCATTAGGAAGACGTTACTGGATTTATACAAATTATGGAGTTTATTTTAGAGGTATTAGTAAGTACTTACCTACTTTTTTTAACTATACTACCTACCTACCCTACCTTCCTACTCCAATGTCATTCAAAACGACGAATTCAAAATTAATTTCGGCTAATTTTTTTGGTTGATTCTTTTGAATCATTCTTCATAAAGCTTGCTTTTAGGAATGGGTTTTACGCAAAAAACACTTATTAACTTAGGAGTTTGCCGAGGATGACAAGCTCATACATATTCCTTCTAAAAATATAAAGCTCGCTGAATACATGAAAAAACGTCCGTCTGAATATTCAGAAAACACTTAACATAGTGAGGGACGCAAATGTTGGAGCGGCCGTGTTTTAATTATTTAGGCGGTGCCTACTTGCGTGGTCTGATGTTCTGAGTTTTTGCTTTATGGACAATGTTCTAGGTTGTTTTACATATCTCTATCCTTATTTATTATAAAAATGAAAATGGTCTGTTTTGTTTTTGGATCGTGTGGCTTTTGTGTTGAAACGGCTGATGGTACCGATTTGGATGAAATTATGTACATACCTTATAATTATGATATAGTTTTTCTATACTACCGATATCAAAACGGATACTTTTCATCATGGATAACTGAAAGTTTCCGTAGGAAAACAGGTGACGTAGTTAATACAAAATTTCTAGAATCTATTTTTAACGGGCAATATGCTATTACTCAAGCTACCTACTACAATAATAAAAACTAAACTAAACTAGCCACACTACCTACTACAAAGAACATAATGTTTCTGGAGTGATGTGTGAATGGTGTCAGGGAGATTTAAAGGCGTTTTTTTTTATAAAACTTTGTCTCATCAATATTTTTATTTTTCAATTAATATTATTAATTTAAATCAAATGTCTGCAATTTCTTTTCTACGACCTCAAGTTACTACACAATGAAGTAAAAAATAAACAAAAAAAAAACAAATAGGAGGTGAAGTATTTGTTTGTCTGCATCGTATGGTACACGATGTTAAAATAGATTTATACAATGAAGCATTGAGCTATTTTATTACGTAGATTCAAAATGGCACGTTTTTAGCACGCAATTACAAATCGATATGCTGAAGAAGTCTGTGTATGAAAATAATGCGGCGCAGAGAGATGACTCTCTCAAACGGAAAAGCGGTACGCACGACATTCGTTACAGTAAAGACCAACTCGTTGCTCGTTATAGCTGCCGTTTGCCCTCGTTATAACTAACGACATTGCATAAACTGCATTTGTTGGACAACTCCGCGAAGAATACTCGATGATTCTTTCACATACTTTTTATTTATTAATAATATATTTGCGCAAGAGTTTTCTGAATTGCTTATCATATTTCCTGTTTTGCGTTAACAACAACTCAGCCTGACTGATGATTTCAGTCAGAATAAACATCCATTCCATCCAGGCCTTTTGTTTATTTATTTATTTATACTTTAGCACAAAACAATGTACGAGGAGGACTTAATGCTATGAAGCATTATCTACCAGTCAACCTGGACGTGCAAGAAAAACAAGGTAGCGGTGCAGTACAATTATTTATAGGTTGATGTAAAAGTACGTATTTTATACATCTGTCAGTCACCGTAGTTATTAAGTGATGGAATCGACTGACGGTTAAAGAGTGTAAGCGCCTAATTCAAAATATCTCGTTGTCGTATACCTAGAGACATAGAGCTGTTTGGTTCATCTGCGCTTGTAGAATATTCTATGTAATTTGCGGTGTACTAATGACTCTGCCTCGCTTTGATGTAACTATGTTGACGAGGGCCATTAATTGTGTTGTTGTGTGTTGTTGCAATGAGTTTGTTGTTAATAATAGCGTATCCTCAGTTAATCGCTTTTTCTTTATTTACGAAATAAGATTTAATAAAGTCAGATAATAAAAAAGGGAGGATTTTTTAATTTTTTATGTAAGGCATTTACGTGTAAAGTCGTCATGTGAATATAAGATGCTTAAATATATTTCCTACGTATTTTCAAAGCTAATGAAATGACTAGACGCGATATATTTCCAGTTCCCATATTGTGTTTGAATGTCTCTTTTATTTCTGCTGTATTCGCTGATGCTGCGCTTCATAAATTTTAATGTTAGCTTGCTTAGCACATAAATTGCATTGGGTGTAGATTGCAATAACACTGGGATTGGATGCGATCTTAGGAACTGTAAATTATTTATAGGGATAGCATGTGACCAGACTTTATAGAAATATAGCTACGCAATGTAATACCCACACTGGTAGTCTGATCCATTCATCCTTCTCCCCTCTCCCTTCTCTCTTCCTTTTGAGAGTACAAGTAATGGATTCGTTGCCGATACAATATTTAAGCGTATCGTATGGATTACATCACATAGGTATTTAGATTCCTATAACAACATAGGTCTGCATTGTGAATGTCAGCTTTATTGTTTAGGTACACTATGAAATTATCGCTAGGAATATATTGGATAACTCCGTGATTTTACAATAACTGTTTTGGAAATGTTATGTAATTGTTTTTTACTAATTCGTAATTAATAAATAATATTTAAAAATTTATAATTTTTACTTAAAAATTTAAATCCTAATCACCTCATGCAATCCGCAATTGGCCGTTTTTGAACCTAATAGTTATTTATGATATTAGGGTGGTAAGTTGGTTTTTACAAACTAGTAGACAAATTAGTCGAGGGCTTACCATAGTCACGAGTTTGTAAATGTTCATTCAGCTTTTGTTCATTTTTGTAATGAGAAACTCCTTGGTGGAATTCTTATATATTTTTTAGTAGAGATAATTTTATCTTATCTGTGACTGTAATGGAATTCGCACGGCGCCATACAACGGAGGAGACGGTAATAGGTGAGAGTACCTATGTGTCCGCACGGTCCGTTGTATGGTGCGTCATAGTTAACTTTCGAACAATGTATACAGGCTTCGTAAATGCATTTTTTGGGCAAATGTGTTGAAAATTATGTTAAAGTTGTTCACACAAATAAGGGACAAAATCAGAAAGGGGCAAACGGTGAACAGGCCATTATAGTCAAACAAAGTTCTCAATCACGATTCGAAGTACATTTTGACTAAAGAAAAATGGTCTAAAATGGCGTGCATTTACAATGCAAATGGTGCCAACTGCGTGTGGTGAAAATTATAACTAATTAGAATTAGTTTTATTTTCGCTTTAGAAGTAAAGTGACACAAACTTATTCAGCAAATGCGCTTCCAAGGAGTTTTGTTCATTCAGCTTTTGTTCATTTTTGTAATGAGAAACTCCTTGGTGGAATTCTTATATATTTTATAGTAGAGATAATTTTCTCTTATCTGTGACTGTAATGGAATTCGCACGGCGCCATACAACGGAGGAGACGGTAATAGGTGAGAGTACCTATGTGTCCGCATGGTCCGTTGTATGGTGCGTCATAGTTAACTTTCGAACAATGTATACAGGCTTCGTAAATGCATTTTTTTTGCAAATGTGTTGAAAATTATGTTAAAGTTGTTCACACAAATAAGGGACAAAATCAGAAAGGGGCAAACGGTGAACAGGCCATTATAGTCAAACAAAGTTCTCAATCACGATTTGAAGTACATTTTCGTACAAATTCTACATAGATATCTTTCATCTTTAATACTTTGGTAATACGAAATGGCAATTCTCTTATCTGAAAATAAATTTCGTTACTTTGATGAGTCGTTTGATTTATTGCACGAATTATAGTCCGGCCGAGCGCAGTAATGTCCTCGTTGAAGGTTTAATTGAAAATAAGGATCCTGGCTTTGATTTATGACCGCGGCGAGTTTATCAAAGGCTGTTACGTGAAGTTAATAGATTTCTGGTATACGGCGTAGTTAGTGGTGATGGGTAGATGAAATCGTTCCGAGATTCTACCTCTGTTCTATTGGAAAGAATAGAATAGGATAGAAAAAATACTTTATTATCTGCACATAAAAGTACTATAAAACTGTCATGAAGCTATTGGTTGGTCTGAAAATGCTGCACCAAGGCACTTGCTCACGCAATAAAAACAAAAATCCATTCCAAGATAGGTACTGGCATCAATGCGGCATCCGTATATAGTAGAAATTCCTAGAATACATACAAAGTGTTTTGATTTCTCGTTAATAATTCGGACAGAAAATTAATGGAACACCTTACCAGCGTCATTGTTCCCTGACAAGACTGCGTCGTCACTTACCATCAGGTGAGACCGTAGTCTAATATTAGCCTATCGTTGATAAAAAAAAAGGTACTAAGAGATCCTTAGAAAATTCACAGAATAGAGTGATACATTTTCTACAAAAAGATATTAAACTATTTAGTGGACCTAAATAATTAATGGAAATGGACACTGCAAAAGCTTTCAGATTACAAATATCTATATTCACTTTGTGTAGAGAAAATAAAAAATTACAGGTGTTTTTAATTTAGCTAAAAGCTTTTAGGGCATAACTCACGTCATTTCAATAATCACAAGGCAACCTTGTATAGAGCTAACGTTTGAGAATCGGAAAATGTGGCTATTTCGCAACATTTTTTCTGAATAAATGCCTCCAAACTTTCAGAGGATGGCTTATTATAATGTGTTTAGTTTATACTATTTATATTTCCTTGGTATGTGTGTAGAGTCACCACTTTTAAGGCAACAGGAAATTAAGGACTACAAACCAGGTTATATTTTAACAAATATATTCGTTACCTAAGTCTTTGGACCACAGAGCTAGAATTCGTATTCTATCTCTATGCTTAGGACACTAAAATAGGATGGGAAAAAAGAATGATGGGGCTTGTATGAACTTAAATTTTTCCTTTTATGTCTCTGCTACCTACCTTTTATCTGATGAAAGAAAAAGAAATTCGTAATAATAATTTTGTTGCTCTATTTTAGCACCTCTTTTAATTACGTTGAAACTTCTTATACATTGTTCATCAACTTCTTTTTCATTCAAATAGGGTGATGTACTACTAAATTTCACGTGTGTAAATGTGTATTTTGTAGTATTTAAACTTCCAAACGTAACCTCTCCTTGGTTAATGAAGGCCTGCATTTACTGTATTATAGTGAAATATTGTGACTCCACAACATTTCCGCGTTGACCCGACCCGAGACCCCGGGTTACGTGAAAAATTATGATTTATAGTGAACATCAGCGAGGGATGGCATAATGGGGTTCCTCAAATTGTTAATGGTGACACAAACATCTTGGGGACGGGTGGCATGAACAAAACAGCGCTGATACAGTTTGTAGGTAAAATACAATACAAGAACACATAAATATTCCCTGTCTTGATTTATAATCATGTGTGGAAGCCTTAGCATAGGTTAAACTACCTAGGTATTTACTCTGATGACTACCTAACCGCTAGATGCAAGTGCGCAAATAAGTAATGATTATATTATAGGTAGCTTACGAAACAACAACCGTTAAAAAAATTGTACGACTTTAGAGTTATACGAATGTGAAAATTATGTGTCCGAAACACTCGTGATTTATACCAAAACTAAGCACCGTCCTTTATGGAACTGCCCTTCCATTTCTCATTTGTCCTGCTCGAAGTCGTCACGGCATATTTACGTTCCGAAACGAAATTCAAAGCCTTTTCGCTTTCGTTTTCCATAAAACGGTCCCTAACGTTCACGTTTCTCGGGGGACGTATTTGGATGCCTTGTTTTATGTTACAGTGTAAAATGTAACTGGCCTTATCCGAATGAAATTATAATGTGCTGACATTTCAATGGATTTCAGTTTTTTTTCTCTTTACTTATATTGTATTCTAGTGACAATATGTTTACTTGCAGTTTATTCGTCTTCTTCATGGCATTCTTTATTTTTTTTGGAATTTCAGAAATCTATCTGCATAATTTAATCAAATTTGTCCAGCTGTTTTGGCGGAAAAGCCAAAGAAACGAACAGATTTGTTTTCCGATGTACAGAAATTGAATTCCACGGGAAATTGAGTAGGTAAGTTTTAGGTGAACCAGGAGGCGCCTCTATACACAATATTAAAATGTCAATCAATCAGTATTTTCAATTCAAATACCTTCTCAGACCTTTTTCTTAGGTCCCAATGGACCCGAGTAAGTATAGGTATTATATACTCGTGGACCTGAGCACGAACCTGATATTTTCATCCTTTTTCAATCAAGCTCTTTCAATTCTAAAATAGCCTTTTCCTTTCGCCCATTTCCAGCGTTCTTATCGACCCCAGCAAATTACCTATCAGCGGTCAGAATAAAGCCGTAATGCATGGAAAGTAGGGCGACAGGGCGAAGGTCGGTATCAATGCCCCTCTCATTACGGACGCTTGCCCTCGCAGGCATTCACGAGCGTTCAAACACGGCTGGGATGCTGAGCCGTTGGAAAGGTTAAGCTATGAGATGGAAACTCTAAAGAATGTTAAAGTATTTGAAAGGCTGTCTCGAGTGCCTAAATGCCCGGTATTTTAGAAAGATAAAGAGCGTCTAAAATACCCTTTTTGAAAGTTTTACAATGAAATAGTTGCTAGGGTTCAAACAATGTATCCACAAATACGCCTAGCGCTCGGACAAAATAAATTTGCTTTTATAATTTAAAAATTAGGTATTAACATTTATATTAAAAGCTATTAAAATACTTCCATAAGTTTTGTTCTAAGAATAGCTACAACAAAACTTTATATACATACAAGTGAAAAATTACATTGACGTCATTTAATAATAGTAAACACTAACTACTACACCCAAAGTACTCAATGTCACCAGCTATACTGGCCACGCTGACTTTATATTATATAAACAGTCCAAATGCCTATCTACTGCAAAAAGAAAGTACTGATGTATTTATAATACAATCCACTTCCATTTGTCAGCTAAATATTAACAAACATTTG